>CM021101.1:351570977-352293766 GCA_007115665.2 Sequoiadendron giganteum
TGATACTATGGTCAGATATCTGAATTCGCCTCATCACATCACCTTTTTGGACAGTGACTATTCCTTTCCCAAACCATCCCATAATGATGCCCTTCACATTGAGGTTTTTTTCCACAAGCATAAGGTTAGACGAGGCTTAGTAGATGGTGGAGCAAGATTAAAAAATTTCTCTCTAAAATTGGTTAAAGCTCTTGGTTTCTCTGATGCATGTGTACATGCTAGCAAGAGCATTGTCATCAAGGCATACAATGATGAAGAATGTGCTTCTAAAGGCATCATTACAATTCCAATTTGGGTAGGACCAGTTATCATAGATACAACATGTGAGGTCCTAGATCATGACATACATTATAATATCCTACTTGGTCACCCATGGATTCATGCTCTAAAGGCCATTCCATCCACATACCACCAATTCCTGAAATTCCCTTTTCATGGTACTGAAATCACTATCCCATGGGATCCTGATCCATTTCAATACTGTACCAATATGTGAGCTACTACTGAGCACTAGGTACTCATCAATCGGGAAGCCTTGGCCTCCACTTTGTCCAAATATATTGACCCATCTGCACTTACCAAATCATCCATCCCATCACCTTCTACCACACCATCTTCCTCGACCTCCATACCAAGTAAATAATTTCAGATCTAGGACCTTGGCTGTGGAGAATTCAAATTGAATACGGCTTATTGTATCTCCAAAATACTGAAGCCACCTAAAGTCTATGGTAGACCATGTTTTGCAGTCAAGCCCAAAAAAAATTTCAATGTTCCACCAAAAAGTGCTTTTACATTGTGGGGCAATATGGGTAATGAAGTCATTATCGATATAGATAGTTGGATCTACAAAGACCCAGTAGAGTTATCTCCACTACCACTGCCTCTTTATGGCAAAGGCTATGATATATGAAAAGCCTTAGGTTTTGATGGTACAAGTGGCCTTGGAAAGCACAGCAGCGGAAGGAGGGAACCTATCATCATGACCGCAAGACCAAGGTACATAGGGCTAGGGTTTGACCAATTCAACACTGATGATTGACGTACCCATGAAATTTCAAGTAAGGACATAATGGCTACAGAAAGTGTCGAGACATGCAAAGAATCCCTTACTGAAACTAACTCAAATTGATGGGAATGGAGATCTGAAAAAACCCTAACTGACTATGATATTGACGAACTATTCCTAGATCTTGGTGAACTCCCTTTTGAAAAACGATTCTACCAGGAATATAACATTGAACCTATCGACCGATGTTCCAAAAATAAGGAATGGGTAAGCATTCCTTGGATTTCGGAAGAACACAAGGTGTCATCAGCAACACCTAAATCATCCCACCCCATTCCTAAGCCCACCCATGAGCCTAACCTACTTGAGCCCACTATCGATACTTTTGAAATGCCAACCACTAGTCACAATGTTGATAATTTTATCCCATATTATGATTTTGAATTCAATTCATCTGACTCAGAATATGTTCCATCTATCGCATCTGACACGGAAGTTGAAATTGAAAACTTTTCCTTTTCACTTGAGGCTTCAATTTGCACAATTTCCACATCCTCCCCATCCTTCACCAACACTGATGATGGGATCCCTCTTGTTTACCCACAACTGATCGACTGGGACCAACAAGATCCACCAATGATGGAATTTTTTTAGAATGATGAGGCAATCACATAATTCATGTGGCTCCATGAAGGTATTCAGTGGGGTGATCAAAAAATAGGGTTTTCCATTGATCTAGTTTGTGCAACTTATTTTGGGGAGACTGTGTAATCCTCCAGTCACAAAAATACAAAGAATAAAAAAGAAAACGAAATGTATTTAGGTGAAAATTGCAAGGCACCTTCTGACAGTAAAATAGTAAAAACAAAGGATGTATCCAAAGGTGAAAACCTCTTTGAGGCACCTAAGGATGGAGGATTGGACTTTCTTCCCATAACAGAGGAAAAATCAGCTATGCTCATTGAAGACACAATGGAAGTTAACATAGCCACACCAAAGAATCCCAAAATGATTCTCTTGGCTGCATCATTGTCAGAGGAAGAAAAACCCAAATTTCAACAATTCTTCACAGATAGGAAAGTTAACTTTGCATGGTCATATGCTGACATCCCAGGCCTTGATCCTAAATTTGTATTACATCATCTTCCTATAATCCCAGGAATCAAGCCAGTCAAACAAAAATTGTGCAAAATGCATCCACAGATTGCACTACTTGTAAAAGATAAATTAAAGAAGTTACTGGATGTTTAGTTCATAAGGTCAATAGACTATGTTGATTGGATATCCAACATTGTCCCTGTTATAAATCCAAACAAACAGATTCGTATCTGTACGGATTTTAGAGATTTGAATAAGGCTTTCCCAAAGGATGACTTCCCCTTACCAAATATAGATATTATTGTTGATCTCACGATAGGGTATGAGATGCTATCTCCCATGGATGGTTTCTCAGGCTATAACCAAATCAGAATTACAACAGAAGATCAACATAAAACGGAATTCACTTGCCCATGGGGAACATACTGTTGGAATGTCATGCCTTTTGGCTTAAAGAATGCAAGTGCCACATACCAGAGGGCTATGCCAGAAATCTTTCATGACATGATGCATATCCTAATGGAAGATTATGTGGATGACCTATTGGAAAAATATTTGACAATGAAAGATCATCTCAAAGTCCTAGACAAAATCTTTAGATGACTTGAGGATTACAAGGTTCATTTGAACCCAAAAAAATGTGTCTTTGGAGTCACTTTAGGTAAGCTATTGGGATACATAGTTTCGCGATGAGGCATTGAGGTTGATCCCACAAAATTAAAAGAAATTTTGGACATGCCTCCACCAAAAGGAATCAGTGAGTTGCGAACACTTCAGGGCAGATTTTAGTCTATTCGCCACTTCATTGCACAGTTGACAAACAAGTGTCAACCATTCCAATATCTGTTACACAAAATCATTCCTTTTGTATGGATAGATAAGTTCCACATAGCATTCAAACAAATTAAGGAATATCTATTGACACCACTAGTCCTAATTCTGCCTATTGAAGGAAAGCCATTGATTTTGTATGTCTCTGCAACTACAAATGCATTGGGGGCATTATTGGAAAAAAATGATAATGAGGAGAAAGAACGAGCCATATACTACATCAGTCAAACACTGATAGGATATGAGATCAACTACACAACCATTGAAAGGGCATGCCTTGCAATTGTCTTTGCGGTGCAGAAACTAAGACACTATATGTTGAGCCATCAAACACATTTGGTAGCTAAGATTGACCCAATAAAATATCTCTTGAGTCGAGCATCATTGACAGGTCGCTTGGCGAAGTGGGTCATGACAATAAGTGAGTATGAAATACAATATGTGGAGCGCAAGGAAATTAAAGTTCAAGTACTAACAGATCAGCTGGTAGATGTACCAATCCAAGCCACTCATCCATTGATAACTGATTTTCTTGATGAGTCTATCTTTCATGCAGAACCAACTTTACCATGGAAACTATACTTTGATGGGTCCCACACTGGTCACGGCTTAGGAGAAGACATATTATTTATCACACCACAAGGGGATTCAATTCCAAAATCATTTCACATTGCCTTCCCTTGTACAAATAATATTGTAGAATATGAGGCATTGGTCACAAGTCTCGAGATAGCAATTCAATGGAAAATTCAGACATTGCTCATATTCGGGGATTCTTAGTTAGTCGTCAACCAAGTGAATGATGATTATGACACAAAGGATGAAAATATGCTTCCTTACAAGCACATGGTGGATAGTTTCCTGATGTATTTCAAAATTATTGTATTTGAACAAATCCCAAGGACACAAAATAAGGCAACTAATGCAATGGATACCATTGGATCTCTCTTAGACATCCCTAAGAATGTGTCACAATTTGAATTCTTAGTGGAACAAATTTTGATGCTTGTATATGATATTCCAAAATCAGAAATGGTGTGTGAGATTGTTGGTCCCAGTTCGCCTTGGTATCAGGACATCTATGACTGTCTTAAATCCCAAACCCTCCCACCCAACCTTTCCAACAACCAAAGAAAGTCTTTTATCCAAAAATCGGCTAGACATACCATCGTCAATGACACCCTATACCGCCACAGCTTTGATAACACGCTTCTTCGTTGTCTCGACACTGATGAAGCCCAAAAAAAATTACATGAAGTGCATGAGGCTATATGTGGATCTCATTCGAGTGGTCCAATGTTATCTCAAAAAGTCACCAAAATTGGATACTACTGGTCGAAATTGGAAAAAGATGCTCTTCAATTTTTCAAAACATGTTGGAAATGCCAGGTGCATAGTGACCTAATTCATGCACCTGCAAAGGAATTGAGACTGATCACTTCTCCATGGCATTTCACACAATGGGAACTCGACCTCATGGGAAAGATCCATCCATCCTCTTCTAACGACCATAAATTCATAATCAGTGCCATTGAGTACTTTACTAAGTGGATTGAAGTTGTCCCTCTCACTTACATCACCAGTAAGAAAATATCCAAGTTTATTCTAAATTACATCATCTGCTGGTATGGTGTCCCACAATCCATCATCATAGATAATGATAGTCCATTCAAAAATTAGGACGTTCGTGAGCTCTATGAGCGATTCCACATCCAACACCATTTTTCCACCCCATATTACCCACAAGGTAATGGCCAAGCTGAGGCGTCCAATAAAACAATTCTTTGCATACTCAAGAAGACCATCAATGACGCTGGCCAATATTGGAACCTACGACTTAATCCTAATTTATGGGCCTATCGTACCAGCATCCATACCCCCACTGGAGCTACTCCATTTTCCCTGGTCTACAGATCAGAGGCCATATTGCCCATCGAGGTTGAAATTCCTTCTCTCCAAGTCTCCGTGAAAGGAATGATTGATGATGAAGAGTACAAATAGTCTCACCTACATGAGCTAGAAATGTTACAAGAAAGGTGAAAAAATGCCTTAAATCATTTGCAGGCATATCAAAATCATCTATGTCGAAGTTATAACAAAAGAATAATGGTGAAAAAGTTTTAAATAGATGACTTGGTTCTCATGCAGAACCCCAAAAATCAGGTGGACCTTGAAAATCTTATAAATTTTGAGGCTAATTGGATTGGTCCTTATATCATTACTGTCGCATTTGGTTTCAGAGCTTATTAGTTGGCCACACCTGATGGAGAATAGCTGACATAACCCATCAATAAATTACATCTGAGAAATTTCTACACATAGCATCAAAGAGCTGAGATAAGAACCTAAAAATACAAAAAAATTGAAAAATATAGAAAAAATCATCCCTTGATGAAAACCTGGCAAACAGGCATCTTGGTGACATAAAAAAAAAATCAAAAAATGGCAAAAATAGTAAAAATAAATAAATTCATCCAATAGTGAAAACCTGGCAAACAGGTGCTTTAGATAGGTACCATGGTGAAAACCTGGCAAACATGTGCCATGCATAGTCGATTCTGGCCATGGTTAGCATTTGGTTGACAACATCCCTTGCATATCCTTGCCTTTTCCCTTTGTCTATCTATCTCCATATCATTTGACTTGGGTAATCCCCAATCTATCTGGGGGAAATACCAGTATCATGTAACTACAGTGGGTGTCGCACAAGATCCTGCATTCTGAAAAGTCCTAAAAAAATCCTAAAAATTTGAAAATATCCTGAGAAAATCCAAAACAAAGTCAAATTCAATCTGATCAATTCAATCGATCATGTCAATCAGTCTTTTGTCCACATACAAACTACGTTGTCTCTATGCTTTTTCTACATAGGCAAGATTCATCTTTGAATCCCCGAGACATTAGGTCAGTCTTTCTAGGTTGGTCAAAATAAAATCATGATTCAATCTTCTGTCCTTTGGACAACATCATTGGTCATGTCAAAATATGAGGTCTCTAAGTGCATGACATAGGCAAGGCCATCAATCGATGATCCCCTGAGGCCGCACTAGGTCAATTCATTAAGGTTTGTGAAACAAAATTTTCACACACGTCAAACTATCTTCAAATCAAGCAAATCTTATGTCAATCTCGAGCTATCAGTCTATCGAAAATTTGTTTCATCAATGCTTTTAGTCAATTCAACATGTCAGCAATGACATGTAGTCAAAACTATATCAAGAAAATTCACCATGGCAAAATTTTGGGTTCTTCTTTAGATGTGTCTTTTTGAAAAGCAACTCTCGTCATTTCTTTATGATTTTGGATGTGTCCTTCCTAAGCATCATCAATATCATCTGGCATTTTGATGGATTCTGCTAACTCTGAGAATTGATCTCCTAGATATCAACATCATTCAGTATGTGTCCTCCCTGAATTTGACATCCCTCGACATTTGGCAACACTTGACATTAAAACACTTGGTAAGCACTTGGCAAAAAAAATTCTATCTTTTGATGATTATCATGATATCAGTTCCTTATGTCGTAGGAACCACGACATATCATGATGATTATCCTTGTCTACTTATTGCTCTACTATTAGTTTCTCCAGGATGTCTTGACTTCAGGATTTAGAGAAGGAATGATGTAGTACGATGATTTTACTGTCAATTTTCTTTACTATCATGTGGCTAGTTTCTCAAGGATGTCCTAACGTCAGGATTTAGAAATGCAACGACATCACATGATTAGTTTCTTTTTTTTTGGCGGTTGGTCATGACAAAGTGACTAGGGGCGATTGTGTTCCTTGTATGGATCATGATCATCCTAATCTGTGACTTTTGATCTACATGATGGTTCGACCTTGCACACTATCAATCTATTTTATATCATAGTGTTTGTCAGCCATCATGACATTTTCACCCAGTGATGATTAAAGAGCAATAACTAGGATAGTACTATAGAAATTTTTTGAAAGATTTTAATTTCCACACTAACATGCATATGTTTCTTTGCACTAACATCAATCTTCACCTTCTCTTCTTTTGGTCTCTGATGATATCTTGTGGCATACAAAAAAAAAAAAAGAAAAGTCGCATTAATGATCATATGAGCATTTCATTTCACATCTCACATCTGCATAAATCAAATACCATAATTCACATTGCATAATGGTATCATTTACATCCATTCATAAAACCATCATTTGTATCAACATATAAGCATCATAAATAAAAATTTGTATTAGCATATAAGAATCACATCATCATCACATTACAATGCATACATAACCACATCTATAATTGCATTCATAAACATAAGCATAATATCCATACACCTCATATTATCATAAAAGCATTGCATAGCATCTGATACAAGCATTAGAATACCATAACACATAACAATCATATAGACCACATCAAAACTGCATTGCATATATATATAATCTCAAAAAAAATGTCATGTCACAGGATAGAGTCATATGATATCCCAAAAATGGAGCTCGTAGGCTCAAATATCAAAATATACAAGTGTCTAAAAATCAGTCCTATGATGGCCCTCCTCCATCCCATGGAGGTGAACTGCGAGGTGACTGTGGCTAACCAACCACATGAAAAGTGACCTGAATAGGAGCTATATCTTGAGTCTAACTCTGAGAGCCCGAGGCCTCGGTAACATGAGGTTGGCTCTGCTCTATCTGGTGTCCTGATGACACTAATCTATGCCCATGCGCTGACCTATGGCTATGTACTGATGAATGCTTGTGAGAGCTGTGTGACCTGTGGCCTGATGACTGACCTAATGCAGTAGACCCCCCAAAATTGGTATGACTACTGCTATGTGATTTGTTGCTGCTATGTGTCTAGCTACCACTGCCTCTCCTACTATAGGATCGAGACAATCCTAGATCCCGTCTCTTTGGGGGAACCACCTGCTCATATAGCAACCTGTACTATCCCCTGGTCTCTGCCATCCTGGTCAGCTCCATGGCCATGTCTCCTTTCGGCCTTGAGCATAAATCTACAAACTCAGTGACACATCGATCTGACTTTTGTCATTGAATAATAGCCTGGTCCGTCTCCACCCAGATGACCTCTAACTTCACTACCAAGGCCTTGTTCTAAGATAAGGCCGCACCAAGTCTTCTTTGCAAATGTGCGATCCACTAATCAACAGTAGCATCAGGAGGAAAAATGGGTGATCTATCACCCTCAGCATCCCCAAAAATCATCCACTCTCGTAGTCTCTGGTTTGCCTCATCCTCCTCCTCATCTCTCTCCTCATCCCTCTCCTCCTCGGCCTAGATCTCCTCTACATTTATATCAAGAGGGTGTCCCCTGACAAATGGATGCTCCTCTGCCCTCTCCTCCATCCTCACCTCTACCTCATCATCTCCACCTCTAACCTCCTCCTCATCCCTTTTGATCTCCTCCCCTACCTCCTGCTCTGTAGACATCTCTCTCTCCTCACCCTCCTCTCAGATGGGTGACAATGGTGCACCTCCCACTCTCCTCCTAATTCTCCTGGGCTACCTCCGCCCTCTACCATCCCTCCTCCTCCTCCTCACACCCCTCCCATCTACTCCATCTGCTCCCCCTCCACCACCCCCATCATCTCCACCATGCCCATCATCTCCCCCACCTCGGCCTCTATCTCCTCTGCCTTTGTCTCCCCCACCTCCATCTCTCCCCCCGACCCCTCTGCCATCTCTTCCTCCATCCCTCTCCCCCCAGCCTCTCATCGGTACCCGTGGAATAACTAACCTTTGATTTATAGGTGGCGGACCATCTGGATCTATCAAAGGGATAGGCCTATGAATCTACAATCAGGCATCAAACTCAACAGATGTCCTTGGATCTGCTAGACCCCCTCTCAACATCCACTAAACTGCAACTAGACCATCAACCTAATGCTCAACCACTATCACTGATATGGGAGGCCCCCACATGGTCTCCATGTAAGACCATGCATACTCTATCATGCCTTGTGGCACATCCTGCTACTCTCCGAACTGTCATAGTACCCACTGGGACAAGTACATCTCTATGATATGTTGACTCTACACTGTACAACCGATCAGGTATCTAAACTATTTGCATAATGATAGATGGCCATCCTCATCTAGCCACTGGGCACAATCTCAGTAAGGCCTCTAGAAAAAGCTAATCATGGTGTCAATCTCGTGACACCAATAACTAGTATCCCCCATGCGAGTCTGGCTAACTAAACCCACATACAAGTAGACTATGGCATCCCATCACCTAGCTACTGCATCTATACTAGTGGTCGAAAGATGGGAATGCACTCCCATACCCAGATCATCAGAAGGGTAGTCCTATAGCTGATACTATGGCCCTAATGGTAGACGACCTAATGCAACTAATGATATAGCATGGCCAACAAACAATGCCCCTAAGAAAAAATAGTCCTTTATCCTCGCATATGAACAAGTACATCCCCCCATCCAATGAGAAATCCATGACCATGATGATCTGGAATTAGTAATCCAGCAATCAAGGTCATCAGCATAGCATCTCACCTGGGAAACCGATCGGCTACAACATCCCAACCTATCTCATACCCATCCATACCCAACTGGGCACCACCGGCATCCTCATACATATCTAGTAGGTCTTGTCGCTGTCGATGCAGGTCATATACAACCCTATCTCTATGGATCAGAATGCGCAGAATACGGTACACATCCTCCAAGATGACCGTCCTATAGGAAGATGAAACGAGCAGGTCTTCGAGTGCCATCTCTCACACAGAGCTGTTAGCAAACCCCTGTTTGCTTGAATAATGGGCATGTAGGTAACATAGTACAATCCCAACGACATCAGGCGTTGTCTCTCCCTATCACTCAAATGATCTCTAAAGGTGTATGTCACTGGCCTAAACTCGCATGTGTAAATTGTCACCAATCCCATCTACACATACAGAAACACGAGTTAGCACCCGCGGGTCAGCATTACTAAAATGAAAATGCATCTAAAACTAAAGGGAACAAAAGTCAACTCTAGTCAACAACAATTGTGTCACAATTAGTCAATTATGGCTCTACACACAACAATTGCGTCACAATTTGTCAAATGTGTTGTTTAATCTAGCAACTGTGTGTCTTAACAACATTAGTGTCACCGAACATGCAATCATGTCATGGTTTTTACGATTGCGTCATTTGACTTGTCAAATGCATTGCAACAGTGCAAATGCGTCACAAATTCCTTCAATTGCGTTGCAATCTGGTGATTGTGTCATTTCCTATCGCGTTTCCATGCCCGAACAAACTAAGTCTAGCTACCCGTTGCATTTGCGTCATGATGCAAACAAATGCAATGAACGCAAAGGCAATTACAGCTTACGCAACATCATTTGCATTGCAATGCATTTGTTCAACCCCCCTTTAACCCTCATAAATGCATTAAATTTTAAAATTGACACGTTGGATAGGGTACTTACCGATGCCTCTGCACCCTCGAGTCGTCGATAGGTCTGCACGCGGTATCCACGGTGGGTAGTCGTTGTAATCACCGTCGTCTCTCTGAGCTCTGATTTCTAAAATTGCTATGTAGAAAATAACCAAATGACACTTAGTTTTGCCTTTTCAACCTATTTATAGGCTGAAAATTAGGGTTTTGACTTGGTAGGTTTGTACTGGAGTCTCATTTGACTGCATTTGACTGGAATTTTTTCTGACTTAACGTCCTCCGCTCTCGAAATCGCTCATGCCGTTATTTGTCTGGCCATTAATTTGAATAGTTGGGATATTTTCTAAATTTTTCTAACCTCGGGTCGAAATTCAAAAATTTTCTCGAGGGGGCATAGGCACTTCGTAAATTCGCTAGGGCATATTCTAGACTTGTTTTCTTTTCCATAACGCGATAAACTGCATTATGACAAAGAGGGGCAAATGTAGACACATAAAAATGACCAAGGCTTGCAAGCAACATTTTACCACCTTTCGTCATAACATGATTATGACTTTGTAATTATGTTTCTAACCCACATTCAACTATTAATTAAATAATTTATAATTATTTAATTAATTCATGATCTTTCATTCTTCATAATTATTAAATAAATAAATCATATTTATTTATTTAATGTGTCGCTAATTATCAAAGTCTTCTTACAATTAAATAAAGTCTCATTTATTTAATTAATCATTATCATTAATCTCCTCCTAATTATTAAATAAGTATATTTTAATATATTTATTTAATATGTCACTAATTCCTAAATCCTCTCGTGATTAAATAGATTCATTCATTTATTTAATTAATTAACTATCTCTTCTAAATTAAATAATTATTATTAATTATTTAATTGCCTTATGTGACATTTCCCTCTTTTTAAATAAAATAATTTTTAAAAATGACTTCACATTTGTTAACTGATTCTTTTTTCAGTAATTAATTGCAAAAATCAATTACTCATTATCTCACAAATCCATATTTTGAATTAATTTCATTCAAAAATAGAATTATTCTTCTACAAATCAAGTAATTGCTAAAACTATTAATTTTCTAAAATCTCATCTCCTTATCTCTTGATTTTTACTAATTTCATCTCAAGGTCACGTTTATTCTCCACCATTGATTTAATTTCTTAAATTAAATCTTGTCCACACATTTGGGGATTTTTTCCCTAACCCTAATTGAGAGTTGTCACTTTGAATCTTGACCTTCGATTCTAGGGATTTCTCAATATATCATCTCATTCGTCCGTTCAAGATTGCATTTTCTATAAAATGACAATCTTGATCTCATTTTTATCTATCTCTTATTATTTTGGGTAATTGCATTATTTTCATCTTCTATTATCATATCATCTTTTAGGCTTATTACTAACTTGCATACTAGAATTTAAATTTCTATTTTTCATAGATTTTTTAAAGAAATCCTTCAAAGCTTTGTCTAGGGCTAGATATTTAGAGTTTGCTCACATACACAATCTGAGGGCATTCATTATCACAACAAAGTCAAGGAGGTGCAATGGAAATTGTGTATTGGAATAAGTGGACTAATTAAATAGAAAATTAACACACCGATAAGACATTATATTAAAGAAATCTATTTAAAGAGAATGAATGGAAACTCTAACAGCTTCTTCAAAGTCATTCCATCATCCTCTATCTCCAAGGATTTGATTAAAGGTGTTGGTTCTCAGTTTTGTAAGCAACAACTTGTTGAAATAGCAGCTTAGGAGAATGAGATTATTTGAAATGCATGTGCATGATTATATGATTTATGCTATGAAATTGAAATGCTAAGATTATTGCTAAATACTGATATGCAACTATAGTAACTGTGTATGAAATCTAAGATTTAAGGTCTCTTCCACTCATAAGAGGGTTGTATTTATAGTTTTTTGAAGGCAAGAATCCAGTTGGTGAGGATCAACAGTTGAGATCAAACCTATTAAGATGAATGGTGAGAGATCGAGAAGTTGAAAAAAAAAATAGAAAGAAAGATGGAAGATGAAAGATGTTTCCATAATTTAAATAGATAATATTTAATTATGTGTGAGAGATGATACAAGCGCTTTAATTAAATATAAAAATACTTAATTAAATATGAGAGGAAGAAAGTTTCTAATTAAATATTTTTGGAATATTTAACTATGGAGGAAACAAAGCTTTCAATTAAATATTTTTAGAATATTTAATTATGTGGAAAAGAATAAAGAAATTAGAAAGAAAGCATTTAATTAAATATTGAAAATATTTAATTGTGGAAAAAAGAAGGATATCATTTAAATTTGGAATTTAAATTTGTGATAATTAATATAAATAAATTGTGAAATTTATTTAATTAATTAAGAGGAAGATAGCAATAATTAAATAAACTTATTTATTTAATTAAATTAGAAGAATTGGAAAAATGAACAATATAAATAAATAATTAAATTTATTTATATGTAGATGACTTTAAGAGTATTAATTAAATATTTCCTATTTAATTAATTAACACGTTTGATTAACCGTGACCATTTTTAGATGTGTACATTTTGCCCCTCTTTGAAGTGATGTGTTTTATGCATTGCTTCAAAGAATTTTGCCCAAAGTTTAGGAATTGCCGATGCTATATGCCCCCTCGAGAGATAAATCGCCTGATGAAAGAATCTAAATGTTTTTCAGATGAAAATTAGTGATTTAGCTCTCGAAATAGTGCTCTATTTTGCAAAAAATTGAATATTTTCACACTTTTACCCCCTTTAAAAGGTAAAAAGGTGAAAAGTCATTGTCATTTGAACAGTAACCTTGGTAATTTTTAGAGCTCTAAGATGTGAAAACAAGATACCGATCTGTTATGAGCGCCACAGATTCGAGTGAGCCCAACGATATCAGAGACCAACTGCTTATGGACCTCCGGTAAGTCAATTTGAGTCTCTTCATAAATTTTTTTGATAATTTTTCGCATGTTTTTGCAATTTTTAGATTTTTAAGTTTCTAGTTTCGTGCATACGAGCCATAGTATAGCGCATATGGTAGATAAAGTCGCACATCCAGTTTAGCGCATAGGGATAAAACAGTCATGCATAATGTAGAATGGTGCATAGGGTCCCTATTATAGCGCATACAAAAATGTCATCCACACGGGATGCTTCGATTGGCGCATAGGGTAAAGTGGCGCTTAGGTTGACTATTTTAGCGCAACTGGTTGATAGAGTAGCGCATACAAGAAATAGCACATAGAAGGTTTGTTTTAGCGCATAGAGTAGATACAGTCGCACATCAACAGAGTTGTGCATAGCAGCTCTTTTTTAGTGCATCCATGGGTTAAAGTTGTGCATTCAAGGTTTTGCACATTGATGGCTTGTTTTGGTGCATCCATGGTTTTTTTCTAAATTTGGAACTTTTGCAGAAAAATTTGAGATGGCTGATGATTGTTGCTAGATTAGCCAACTGATTTTCTACTTTTGGAGAACATCAAGAATATATTAGTTTGATAAATTTTCTTTCCTGTTTGAAAGATAAATAGTAATGATAGATTTTGCTTTCCTGATTGAAATTCAAATAGATGGATGTTGAGTCATATGACTATTAAATTTGTTTCCATGCGATATGAAAAACAAATAGTAAATGAAATGATTGATAAATTTTCTTTCATGCGATATGAAAAACAAATAGGTCTTGATTTGATTGAGTTGATTGTTGTCTGATGTACTGATTTGAGTAGAGGGTATTTGCTGATTTATTTGTATGATTGATTGATGATGTTGTAAAGGAGGAATTTAACCTCCTCCAGATTAGAGAGAGATTCCCTCAGACATGGGAGATGATTATGTGGCTATCACAAGATGATTTAGAGATTATACATTAGTGCGGGTTGGGTCCATTGTTGGGGATCTCATAGTATCAGGTCAACAAGGAACTGTTGACTGCATTAGCTAAGAGGTGGCACAGTGAGCATAACACCTTCCATATGTAGACAGGAGAGATCACAGTGATGCCTGAGGATGTATACAGGATTCTAGGTATTCCGGTAGTTGGTGAGCTTGTGATCTATGATCACAAGCAGATTGGGGGGACCGATGCTTTGAGATGAGTCTTCCAGGATCCTCATGTCTTCGAATATGAGATTCCCTAGAAGGAGATGGTGGAGAGATATGCCCCGCTGTCATCAGTTTTAGCAGGTATGATCGGTGGTTTCCCTTGTCATGATCGTAGGGAAAAGGGACTATTAGTTGGTTGGGGTAGGATCTTGGAGGATATGATTCTCCATTGGACCAGATATGCATGGGGATCATGCATGCTTTCCGATCTATACCACGATCTTCATCAAGTCATGTACATCGATAGGAAGAGTCTCTCATGTGGAGTGACTCTTCTACAGATATTTGCATGGGAGCATTTTATGATTACATGTCCCATTGTACAGAGGCATCATCCCCTTGGGTTCCCATATGTCTATGCATACACAGGTCCTCTTGTCCAACCGAGGCTGGGCAAGTTGGAGTATTGGCGACGTGTGCTAGATGATCTGGATACAATCATCTGGAGACCATATGTAGATTGCAATCTGTGGGAGACAGATGATTTAGAGTTGCCCTATGTTACGAGATCTTGATATTTGATCGGACGCACCCCCTATATTATTGAGTGGTTTCTAGTGATGAGAGTCTTGAGGCAGCTGGGGTTAGTACAAATGATGTCGCAGGGTGTGGCACATTATACTAGGCGTCAAGAGGATATTCCAGAGTGGGGTCCTATAATGACCATTTAGGTGGCCCAAGTAGAGTATATGGAGTTGTATCCAACTCAATGGAATATGCATCCAGAGGTTATAGATGCAGGGATGACAGAAGATTACGTGACATATTTTTACACACATCATTTCCCAAGGTTTTCTAGTCCAGAGGAGACTGCCCCATTGATGGGAGGACCAGTGATTCAGCGAGGGTGAGGGCAGGCACAGGCACAGGCAGGGGTAGAGGATGTTGCAGCCATGGATGTTGATGAGGGGGGAGATGAGGAGGATGATTCAGGCAACTAAGATGACAACAACGATGACAGTGGGGATGAGGGAGGTGGTGGGGGCAGAGGACAAAGATATTTCTTGGATGTACCCTTTAGGATGAGGCCACAGACCTCAAGAGTAGTGGGCCATCTGAGTACTTTGGCTCCATGGATTATTATCAGGGCTCCCTCATAGGGACAAATTGATGCATTACAGGCAGAGGTTTAGACTCTTTAGAGTCAGTTAGCATAGGCTCAGGGGACGATTAGTCAGCTGCAAGCACAGGTTGGACAACCACCACCTCCTGACCCACAAGTAGCACAGCTTACAACCAAGAGGGATAGCTTCAGAGAGAGATATGTACAGGCTGAGGGGGTAGCCGATAGACTTCTTAGGTTAGTGGAGAGTACCTAGCCTAGATTGGAGAGGTTGTTGCAGAGGGACTAGAGACTGCTTGGGAGGCTGAGTATTATAGGATGAGGTACTTCGAGGCAGTACCACCTGAGAGGAGGATTTCCTTCACACATTCGAGAACTCATTCTTGGACCCATTCACGTAGCCACTCTAGGAGTGCCACTAGGATTGTGGATCAGCCAGTCAGACAAGAGCTCAAAACTTCTGGGAATAGGGATCCATCGAGACCCACCACCTCAGGAGGCAGTAGCAACCATGTGCCATGGCTAGATGCCCCTCAGTGATACACATTTTTGACATGATTATTCCATTGTATTTGATAGCCTTGTATTTTTGGACATTTGTTTTGATGAGATTTATGAGATGCAGTGGTGATTCGATTATGCATGTGTTATGGATGATCTATGTTTATGTTATGGATGCATGTTTATTTCTATATGCTATTTTGTGTATGATTTTCAAGATGTATGATGATGCAAATGATGATGTAAATGGACTTCTTTCATTTTATGTATGATAATGTAGGATGGGTTGTGATGAAATGATTCGACCATGATGATATATGATGCGATCTAAAGTGATTTTTCTTTTATAATGTATGTAATGGATGCAAGATGTAAGATGTAATGGTGAATGCTTTTAATAATGTGAAAATGATATGATGAAATGATGAATGGTTTAAATGGATAAATGGATAAATGATATGATTAGGAAGATGTAATATTTAATGAATGATATGCATATGTCATGGATAATGATGTAAAATGTTAATAATGATAATGATAAAATGGAAATGATCATGATAACCTAAATGATGATGTGAAACGAATGATATGGATGTAATTTTAATATGAATGTATATGTATGTGATAAATGATGTGAATGTGAATGAAAAATATAAATGTCCAATGTACGATGAGATGAATTACATGATATGAATATGATGAACTAATAATGAAATGATGATGCAAAATGTAACTGCAATAATAATGATACCCTAAATGAGTTTTGGTGAAATGATATGAGTAATGATGAAATAAGATGTAGCAAATGTCTAGTCGTACTCAATTGTTGTATGAAAAGATATCCAATAATTTTGGCCACCTTTCAAAAAATCTATTAAAACAGCCCTCAAAGTGCAAATGAATTATGCAGTCCTAAAATGCAATAATGAATTATGCAGTCCTAAATGTAGTAATGAACTATTCTCCTTGTTGCCATTTCATGTTGTGCTTTGTTTTCATCATTGAGCCTTTTGATATGTTCAAATTTAGTACAAGCATCAAAGGGTATGTTAGCACCAATGATGACCTGAGAACTTCTTTCATGATTTTTGATGTAGCAAGTTAATACAAGCATTGAGGTATAATTGAACCAAGATGACCTGAGTATTGCTTGCATAAATAGACAAAAGTTAACCATTTTCCTATGCAAATTCTGAAATGTCATCAATGATACGTTGTAGATCATGTCCCACGACGAATTTGCACAAGACTAATGATTAGCTTATAGACAACCATTCTTCTTCCTCGTGATTCTAGTTCAGTACATCATTGAATCACTCTAAAGACATGATGTCATCAAATATCAAAACAACAATTGTAATTTATTGCTTTAAGCTTATAATTCATTTTATTCAAATTAAGATCATCCAATTTGTTCATTTCTCAAAACCGTTATGCAGCCTCATTGTAATTGGACAAGTTTGTTGTTTCCTAATACCTTGATTCTAGACACATGTTTTTGTTTTCCTATTTAGGAAAGCTCCAAGAAGCGAACTGCCCCCTAGTGACCTTGTACTTCGACTCTTGCTAAACACAACTACTGCTAAGAATAATCCTAATTCATCAAACCATGATGAGGTCCTTGTCGTTTCGAGGAGATGATGCGATGTAAACTGTGATGGCGAGGCATGTGTGTGATGCTGATGAAAATATGGATATGCAAAATGAATCCTTAATAGATGAGAGAGCCAAATAAAATAACAAACAATGCCTATTTGCTAGGTTTTCACCATTTGTTTTTATTGTGCTTTTTCCTAATTTTATGATTTTTTTACTATTACCAAGATGCCTATTTGCCAAGTTTTCATCAAGGCAATGGTTTTTTTTCTTTATTTGATTTTATTTGTAT
Organism: Sequoiadendron giganteum; assembly: GCA_007115665.2. NCBI lineage: Eukaryota > Viridiplantae > Streptophyta > Pinopsida > Cupressales > Cupressaceae > Sequoiadendron > Sequoiadendron giganteum. Next base: position 351,588,908 of record CM021101.1, read on the forward strand.
TTTGGCTCTTTTTTATTTTTTTGTATTTTTGCTCTTTTTGATTTTTTTTGTATTTTTTTCAGTACTTTTTATATTGTTTTTGATATTTTCTCGAGACTTTTTATATTGTTTTTGATATTTTCTCAGGACTTTTTATATTTTTTTTGATATTTTCTCAAGCATAGAACTTCTTCAGATGAATGTTGTTGGTTGGATCTTCAAACAGGTCCCCTTTTGCAGTTGACAACTGATATGCCCCCAATCCGTACACTGCAATTATAACGAAAGGGCCCAGCCAATTAGGTTCAAACTTGCCTTTCTTTTCCCAATCTTGTTGATTACAGGGATTTTCTTTGAGAACTAAGTCACCCACTTGAAAATTTCATGGTTTGACTCTATGATTAACTGCAATTTGATGCCATTCGTCAAGCAGTTCCAGCTCTTGTAACCTTGATACTCTATAGTCTTCATCTTTGATTAATCCTTTTAGTGATACTCAAAGTGAGTGAATCTCAACTTCTAGTGGTAGAACAACTTTTGCTCCATAGACCAAAGCATAAGGGGTAGCTCTTGTTGGTGTATGAATACTTGTTTTGTATGCCCATAATGCTAGATTTAATTGGATATGCCAATCACAAGTTGCGTCATTTACTGTCTTCTTCAGAATTGTTTTGTTTGAAGCTTCAACTTGACCATTCCCTTGTGGATAGTAAGGCGTAGAGAATCTGTGTTGGATGCGAAATCTTGCACATAGCTCATCAACATCCTAATTTTTAAAGGGTCTTCCATTGTCTATGATAATGGAGTTGGGAATACCATATCGGCAGATGATATAGTTCAAAATGAATGAGGATATTTGTTTTCCCGTAATAGTTGTGAGAGGAACAACTTCAATCCATTTAGTGAAATACTCAGTGGTTGTAATGATGAATTTGTGCCCATTTGAAGAGGATGGGTGTATCTTACCAACCAAGTCCAATCCCCACTGAGCGAAAGGCCATGTTGTGGTGAAAGGTTGTAATTCCTAAGCAGGAGCATGGATGAGATTGCCATGAATCTAACATTTTGCACATTTCTTCACAAAGATGAATGATTCCTTTTCCATGGTCGGTCAGCACTAACCCAATCGAACAAGTTTCTTTGCTAAGGTTAGTCCACTTGAGTGTGTCCCACAAATTCCACCATGTACCTCTTGTAAGGCCTTTTCAGATTCATCGCGTTCGAGACATCTAAGGAGGGTACCATCTAGACCACATCGATATAAGACGTCAGCAATTAGGGTGTAACAGGATGATTGACGGATGAAATTTCTTTTCTAATTCCTAGACAAGTCTAAGGGTAGAGTAGTATCCTTTAGGTAAGTGTAAATTTGGCCATATAAGGGAGAGTTAGAATTGGTTAAGTGGAAAATGACTTGAGTTTCAGGATCGTCATGAGTGGGAGAAAACAATTGTTCCACCAAGAAATCGTATTGTTGCTTATTCTCTGTCAACTGAAGTAGAGAGGCGATTGTAGCCATAGCATTTGTTGCTTTATTATCAATGTGCAGAATCTATATGAACTTGATATTAACAAATTATTTTTTGAGATTGTCCACCATTCTATTGTAAAGTATCAACTTGTCATCTTTAGTGTGATATTTTTCATTGATTTGATTTATAACAAGTTGTGAATCACCAAAAACTTGAAGTTTTTTTTAATTTTCAAGTCTACTACAATCCTTATGCCAATTACCAATGCCTCATACTCAGCTATGTTGTTTGTGCAAGGAAACATTAGCCGATAAGATTTTGGAATTGTATGTCTTTGACGTGTGATAAAAATAATTCTTGCTTCTGAACCATGTTGAGTGTAAGAACCATCAAAGTAGAGTGCCCAAGACTGCAGGATAACTACTGTGAATACATCGACATCAGGAAAATCAACATGTATTGGGTGTTCTGATGGTATTGGTGCTTCTGCTAATTGATGTACAATTACCTATCCCTTGATAGCTTTCCATTCCACATAATGGTTATCAAATTCATTTCAGATCATAACTCATTTAGCCAACTTGCCAGTTAAGGTTGCCTTACTTAGAAGATATTTGAGTGGGTCAATCTTAGCCACAAGTTTTACTGTATGAGTGAGCATGTAGTGTCATAAATTTTGAGAAGTGAACACCACTACTAAGCAAGCTTTCCCAATGAAGGTGTAATTTATCTCATGACTTGTCAAGGTTTGACTGATGTAATAAATTGCTCGCTCTTTTATTGAGTTGTTTTCATGTGCCAATAATGCTTCTAAAGACACTTCTATGGAAGCAATATATAATATGAGAGGCATACCTTGCATTGGTGGAATCAATACTGGTGGATTCATGAGATACTACTTTATCTGATCAAATGTTACTTCGCATTTGTGCTCCCACTTGAATGGAACTTTCTTGTGTAAGAGATGTGTAAATGGTAAACTTTTATCCGCTAGTTGAGCAATGAATCTTTGAATGGACTATACATCCCTGTAAAGAGTGTAGTTGACTAATGTTCCTTGGTGGTGGCATATCAAGAATTTATTGTACCTTAGTTGGATCCACTTCAATTCCCTTTTCTGATACAATGTAACCTAATAACTTTCCAGATTTCAATCCAAAGACACATTTCTTTGGATTAAGTCTTACTTTGAATTGTTCCATTCTTTTGAAAATTTGAGATAAGATATCGATGTGTCCTTCTCTAGTGTTAGACTTCGCAAGAAGATCATAAACATAATCCTCCATGAATGTATGCATCATATCATGAAAAATTTTTGTCATTGCTCGTTGGTATGTAGCTCCTACATTTTTTAATCCAAATTGCATTACATTCCAGCAATAGGTACCCCAAGGACATGTGAACGTTGTTTTATCCTGATCTTCTGGTGCAATCTTTATCTGGTTGTATCCTGAAAATCCATCCATTAATGAGTACATTGCATGTCCAGCAGTCAAATCAACAATCATATCTATGTTTGGAAAGGGGAAGTCATCTTTGGGACATGCCTTGTTCAAATCCTTGAAATTTGTACAAATTATAATCCTTCCGTCTGGCTTTGAAATAGGTACGATATTGGAGATCCATTCTGCATAGTCCATGGATCAGATGAATCCAACATTCAAAAGATTCTTTAGTTCCTCTTTAACTAATAATGCAACATGTGGATGCATTTTTCTAAGTTTCTATTTTACAGGTTTTTCCCCTAGTGTAATAGATAGATGATGCATGATGAGATCCAGTTCTAATCCAGGCATATCTACATAGGACCATGCAAAATTGATCTGTTTTTTCTTGAGAAACTCTCTGAATCTAGGTACTTCCTCCTATGTTAGAGATGCGGCCAATTGCAAGATTTTGGGCTGCTCTGTAGAACCTATATTGAGTGCCTCTATTGGTTTAATTAAAATAGAAGACCTTTCCTGATAATATTCTAGAAGAGTGCCAAGTTTCCCATCCTCTGGCGCCTTTGAAAGGTTTTCACCACTGGATATGCTTTTTATTTTTCTCTTTTCTTGATCTAATACTGCCTTTGTTAGGTTTTCACCATTAGATCTTTGTTTTACATTATTTATTTCATAGCTGAGAAACTTGGCACTTTCCTATTGAAGACTCTGATCTTGTGATTCCCTAGTGGAACTTGTTTCGGGTTGGGAGGAACAAAGAAAGTTTATGATAGTTTCATCATTGGGAAAAGTTGGGACATCAATAGGTGCAATTTTTTCCCAATCAATGAGTTCAGGATGAACCAACGGAAAGGGATCATTAGGATGAGTAAGGTCACTGGCCATTAGGGTCATGATGCTATTGTTAACATCATCATAGGGGAGGTCTAGGATGGTGTCCTCCTATGAATGATATGTCTCGCTTTGAATTGAATCGGTCTCACTTAAGTCATGATCGCTTTGTAGAACATAATCGAGCGGAGGCCTTGAGCTTTCCCCTTGTAAGAATGCTAGTGAGAATTTATGTATGACGTCCACCCTTTTTTCTGAGATGAAAGTATCATTAGAGAAGTCATCCCATTCATATTCATTGGAGTCAGTGTTAGAATTGTTTGCTTGAATTATCAGAATTGATTCAATTAACTCCTCTTTAGTCATTCTTTGTACCACTTCTTCCTTTGTATCTTCATCATATCCTATCCCAGTTTTATCAGTTGGGTGCATTGTTTTTAGTTGGACAGGTTCAACAATACCTTCTTTCCTTTTACCTATAGGGCCATTTCCTTCATAACCCATTTGTTGCATGATAGCATAACCTTTTCCATACTGTTATGTGGGTAACTTGATATGTTGTATCGATTCTTCTTCATCTTTATAGAGCCAATGAAGGATAGCTCTATCTTCAGTTTCAGTTTCTTTGATAAATATCCCATTAAACTTGGTGATGGGAACTGAAGATGATGCTAAGGTTGTTGTAGCCTATTGTATGGATGTTCATGGTTGACCATGGGATCATGGAGATAAGGGTAGATTAGAGAGAGATAAATAATATTCTCCCACTCCATTATCTTTGAATTTTAGGTGGGTGCCAAAATTACTTATCATTTCACTTTCTTGTTCATTGTTCTTGGAGGTAGAGATGGCCAAGGCCTCTCTATTGTATGGGACGAGTGTGTCCTGAGTTGCTCTTAGGTTAGAGAAAGTTTGGCTGCTAATGTGATTAGCAGGTATTGTTACTTCTTGTCCATCATATGGAAACTTTAAGCATTGATGATAAGTAGATGGAACAACTTGCATGTCATGAATCCATGGATGACCCAAGAGTATGCTATAACTTAGATCTTGATCTAGAACCTGACAAAAGGTATTATTCACAACAAGTCCCACTCTAATTGGTAGCATGATGAGTCCTTTGGAAGTCCTTTCCTCATCATCATATGCCTTGATTGTAATTTTCCTTTGTGGATCTATAGATTCTATTGAATATCCCAAAGCTAGGACCAATTTCAAAGAACAAATGTTCAATCTGGCTCCCCCATCTATGAGGACACGTCTAAAGCGGACTTTGTGAACCATGACCTCTAAATAGAGTGATGAATTATGGGGATGGGTTATGGATGAGTCATCTTTTTCAGTAAAGGATAAACATGTGGATGAGGAAAAGTGTCCCACCATGGCTTAAAATTTATTGATATTCAGATCAGGGGATACAGTTGTATCAATAAGGGCTTTTTCCAGAATGTCCTTATGTGTAGGTGATAACTTTAAAAGTTCCAAGATGGAAATTTGGGTTGATGTTTTTCGTAGTTGATCAAACAAATTGTATTGATTTGGAGGGGGAATTTCTGCTTTAGATGAGCTTCCTTTGACAATGATTTTGCCTTGTGCCCTTGTTATAGCATTGACTTCTCGATATTCTTGTCTACCTTTGATTCAGATAGTGTTTATCTGAGGATCGTCACTATAGATATGATTGATCATGATGTCATGGATGTAATTAACATTCTTTCCCTTGTCACTCGAGGATTCTCCTTTTTGATAATTAGGGAGAGGATCCTTGAATGCTTGATGGTCATTATTGGCATTATGTCCCTCAACCGTGATGGTATGGTTATCAATCAAATCCTAAAAAATATTCTTTAACCCTTGGCAATTGTTTGTCTTATGACCTTTACACCTATGATAGTCACAAAAGTGTGTCATTCCACAATAGTGGTTTAACTCAAGGCTCATAGTCTCTTTGTGGTGGCAATGTAATAGCATTTTGATTCAATAATTCTTTGAGAATGGATTCCAAAGATTGGCACAAGGGAGTGAAACTCTGTCAATTCAAAAAATATTATGATCTGGGCACATTTGAATTTTGATTATTGCCAGAATTATTTCCATGATTATTAGTTGCATTCCCTTGGTTGGAAAGATTGCCTTGGGTATTAGAATTTCCAGCATTGTCACTACGTTGAACACCTAACACATTAAGGATGGTAGGCTTCATATTCAAGTTGTTAGCATCTACTACCCCATCATTCACAACATTTTTATTTCGAGTCCAAAATTGTGACTTTTCATTGTTGTTATTATGGTTGTTGTTGTTGTTGTATGAATTTGAACCCTCTTTATTGATTTTTAGAACTTCACACTTGATCAAAGCACCTTCAATAGTAATCATGTTTTCAATCAATTTTTCAAATGATTGAGGACAGTGAAGGTTTAGTCTGTAACTCATTTCTTGATTGAGACTATCGATAAAGATCTCCATATTTTCTATTTCAGGAATAGGGTGAGAGTATCTAGCAAACACCCTTCTCCACCTTTGCAAAAATGTAGTGAAAGATTCCCCTACTTTTTGTTTCACCTTACAAAGGTCAAGCATGGTTATCTGGTGCTGGATGTTGTAAGAGTATTGTGATATAAATTTGTTTATTAACTCCTCAAAGGTTTTGATGGGGGGAGTGATCTTTGAAAGCCACTCCATGGATTGTCCACCCAGACTTCGCAGAAACAATCGCATTTAGTAGGTATTATCATGAGCAAATTCTAAGCTCATGTTTCAAAAATCCCTCACATGTTCAATGGGGTCAGTTTTTCCATTATACCTATCAAATTTAGGGATTTCACAATGTTTTGGAAAACGAATCATTTGAAGACTCCTATCAAAAGAATAAGGACATATGTCATCCAAAATGTACTTTTTTATGGTACCCCCTTGCATTTCTTTTATTTGCCCTTGTAATTCTTTGATCTGTTAAGTAATGGCACTAAAATCATTAGGAGTTTCAAGATTTTCTTTAATCCCTTATGTATCAAAATCAATAGGTAACTTATCTCCTTGATTAGCTAATGAAAGGAAATATCTTTCTTTGTTTCGTTGTAAAAATCTTTCCATAAGAGTATGGAATAAGGGATCTTGCTTGGCTTCTTGGAGTTTTTCTTCTGTTATTTCTTCAGTATGTGAATTATTATAGGGGATCTCTTCCCTCTCACTATTATCGCCCATTTTTCTTACTGTACTTTCTCTTTCTTTTTCTATGTGATTTTGATATCTCGTGACAACAAGCATAAGCTTCACTCAATTTCTACTAACCTTGATCAAAAGAATGAAATAGTGCAATGTTGATGGATATGAAAGTCAGAATAGAATGAAGATTCTATAACTTAAAATATTTTTCTAATCTTTAGTTCGTGATTCTCTGGTTGGAAGGATGAAAATCTTGTTTGATGGAATTAAACCAAAGACCAAAATAAAGATGATTTTGCACTTTGTGAGGTTTGATCACAAATTTGTAAAAAGATGGGTTTGATGGATGCCTAATGTGGTTGAGTTCTCTATTGCAGAATTTGACTGGGATGAGTAGCGTATGTAATTGCAGGTTGGGGAATATAAGAAGGAGGAATACACTGACTATGGTTGTTCCTTTGAGAAAGGGATCTTCTTTGAAAGAAAGCTCATGAGTATAAGGGTTCTATAGCATAATCATCAGTGAAACCTCTTATATAGTCGTGATATCGGTGAATAAAGGTCTTGTATTCAAGCAAGATCTTTTGAATTTGGTATAGAAATTTCCTCTTCTTCAATAACTACTTATAACCAAGGGATTTCTTTGGCTTTCTAATTTTTCTTTCTAGAGACTTCTTAGCAAAGGTTCTAGACTTCCAAACTCTGAGCATGGGAAAGACTAGACTGATAAAATTTGATTTCTGAATGTCAAAAAATTTCCTAGGCTTGGAAAATAGATGCGCCAAAATAGAGACTGAATGCACCAAAATAGTCTTCCTATGCATCGAAACAGTTACTAGATGCGCAAAAACAGAGCATGGATGCACCAAAATAGAGTACAGATGCACTGAAACAGAGCACAAATGCTCCAAAACAGAGCACAGATGAGCTAAAACAGAGCACAGATGCGCCGAAACAGAGCAGCAATGCACCGAAATAGAGTAGCAATGCACCGAAATAGAGCAACAATGCACCAAAACAGACCTAGGATGCGCTAAAATATCTGCTAGACCTCTAAGATAGACATGTTTGGACAATTTTGATATTTTTGGATGATCTTAACCTGATTTAAATGTGAAAAACATAGCATAGAGAAGCAGGAAGTTGTTTTGTTAATCCTAAAATCTAAACAAAGAGTGTATGTTCTTGAGATTTTCATAGGTTTTGAACAAGATAAGCAATTCAGTCAGACTCACTCTTAATTTTTTCAAATAGGTCATCATAGTAACCACAACCCATGGCTTAAAATCGTGTTGACTCACACAACCATGTCACCCCCTAGAGGGCGCCCGTGTTTTTGTCTTTTCCAGGTGCGTACTCTAGGTGATGGAAGTGGATATCGAATCCCCTGAGCAAACAATTTGTGGTGACTATATGGTGAGTGTCTTGGGGACAGATTCTTCCCTCCCCTTGCGCTGTGATTAAAATGATGTTTGGTTACTAACTCAGCTGGCTTTCTACACTATGGTTCGTAGTCAAGGTTGCCATTCGGTGCGGCAATAGATAAACTCCCTAAGGAGACCTCCCAACCTTTAGAAAAAAAGCTTTGGGGATGGTTATCTTTGCACACTGTCGTCGAATTGTGGACTTTCCCCGAATTCGCTTTTGATTATAGTGGGTTGGAAAACCTGGCTTTGGTTGTTCCCACTTAGGTTGTCCCTGTGGGGTGAGTACTTTTTTCCACTATGATAGGCCCTCTAAAGGATGTAATAAAAGCATAAAATATTGCATAAGAATAAAAAGGCAATTTGGTATTTTCATCACCCAATTAAGGGGAGAGCATAGACCTATTTCCACAGACAAAGCAAACAATGTTCTTTTTAAAACATCAAATGACAATGATTTAAAGTAAGTGAAGATGTTGCTTCACGACATGCATGGGGTTCATTTTAATTGCATAAATAATTTGTGGTGACTACCCTAGGATTGGTAGATTTAAGATTTTGAATTTCTATCCTAGGATTGGTTCATTTTGCCTTAAAAATAGAAATGAATTTTTTTGTCCGCGGATGGTGTCAGAATCAAAAAATTTGTTACAAACCCTCTACATGTGCTGAGAAATTTTTTGTCCGTGAATGGCGTTGAAATCAAAATTTATGCTTTACAAACCTCTTGTATGCATCAAAACAGGTCCCCAATGCGCCAAAATAGTTATTGAATGTGGTGAAAGAACAATACGGGATGCACTGAAACAGTCTCTAAATGCACCGAAACAGACCCGGGATGTGCCAAAACAGTTTTTAGATGTGCTGAAATAGGTTGAGGATGCGTTGAAATAGGACTAGGATGCGCTGAAATAAAGTCGGGATGCTCCGAAGCGCGACTCCAGTCCATCACCTGTCACTTGTCAGAAGATTTTCTACAATAAAAAGATTAAAAACGGGGGGGATGCCCCACAGTGGGTGCCAAAAATGTGTGTTGGAATAAGTGGACTAATTAAATAGCAAATTAACACACTGATAAGACATTATATTAAAGAAATCTAATTAAAGAGAATGAATGCAAACTCTAACAACTTCTTCAAAGTCATTCCATCGTCCTCTATCTCTAAGGATTTGATTAAAGGTGTTGGCTCTCAGTTGTGTAAGTAGCAGCTTGTTGAAATGGTAGCTTAGGAGAATGAGATTATTTGAAATGCATGTGCATGATTATATGATTTATGCTATGAAATTGAAATGCTAAGATCATTGCTAAATGCTGATATGCAACTATAGTAACTGAGTATGAAATCTAAGATTCGAGGTCTCTTCCACTCATAAGAGGGTTGTATTTATAGATTTTTGAAGGCAACAATCTAGTTGGCGAGGATCAACGGTTGAGATCAAACCTATTAAGATGAATGGTGAGAGATCGAGAAGTTGAAAAAAAAAAGATAGAAAGAAAGATGGAAGATGAAAGATTTTTCCATAATTTGAATAGATAATATTTAATTATGTGTGAGAGATGATAAAAGCACTTTAATTAAATATAAAAATACTTAATTAAATATGAGAGGAAGAAAGTTTCTAATTAAATATTTTTGGAATATTTAATTATGGAGGAAAGAAAGCTTTCAATTAAATATTTTTAGAATATTTAATTATGTGGAAAAGAATAAATAAATTAGAAAGAAAGCATTTAATTAAATATTGGAAATATTTAATTGAGAAACGAAGGATATCATTTAAATCTGGAATTTAAATTTGTGATAATTAATATAAATAAATTGTGAAATTTATTTAATTAATTAAGAGGAAGATAGCAATAATTAAATAAACTTATTTATTTAATTAAATTAGAAGGATTGGAAAAATGAACAATATAAATAAATAATTAAATTTATTTTGAATAAACAAATGATAGTAGATCTTAAGAACCACATGATACAACTGAAAACTTTGACAATGAAGGTAATGTGTTCCATTCACACCAGAACACTTATACACCACAACCATCACATTAGATGAATATTCATCATCCATTTCCTATAAGAAGATCAATAATCTACCAAAACCCATATGGCCCTCCAAATTTTTTCTTAATTATTGATAAACCATTTAAATTTAGTAATATCCAAGGTTACCCAAATACTTACCCCTACGATGAGACATAACTATTTATGCAGATCCCTAAATTTCATGGAGAATGGAATGAATCAACTTATGAGCATATGGAATGATTCTGGAATGTCATTGTCAATTTTCAAATTTATCCAATTTTCAAATTTATCTAGAGGATGTCATTATGAAATGTTTTTTAAGATCTATGAGGGATAGTGCAAGAGAATGGTTTAAAAATTTTCTTGTGCAAAGTATATCTTCATGGGAGGATCTGAAAGAAATATTCTTGAGCCAGTATGAGGACAAAGATGATTATTTACATGATCAAGAAGAAGATGATGATATACATACTCAAAGCCAAGAATCCATTATAGAATCAGAATGTGGAAGTTCCCCCTTAGATACATTTTTTAACATAAGGAAATATAAAGGAGAGGATGAAAAATATCTATACAACAAGATGGTAGACACCTGTATGCAATTAGCTCCTCATCATAGGCCTACAAGACCCACATTTGTTACACAATTTGCAAGAGCATGAGAGCCTGGATCATTTTATGGGTCAGAGTCATCAAAACAACTTGCCTTGGATGTAGTAAATAAATTTCTTGATTTCATGCTTGGGATAAAACACATGGATACTGGAAGTGACGAATCTAATAGTAATATCATGAATGATCAAATAATGCAGCCAACGGAGGATAAATCTATCATTGGAATTTCTAATGACAATTTTTCAGATTTTGAAGGTGATTGCAGCATTACTGATATTGGTGGGGACACATCATCTAGGGAGTACATCAACAAAGCTTCAGAAGCTGAATTAGAAGAAGATATTGTGCCATCTAGAAATGAACATAGGGAGAGTCTCTCTTTCATAAAAGATTGTGATCCAGATTGTGAAGATGAAATGGTGGATGTTGATCTACAACAGGATGATTGTTGCAGTTCATATGGAGATCAAGAAGTTGGAGAAATAGCAAGAGATCTGGTTGAAACATGTTCACTCAGTAGTGAGAAATTTTCAGATTTATTGACTCTTGAATACCAAAGATGTGCATATGAGGATGATTCCAAAGTTTTGGTTCCAGCCTATATATGCTTTGACAGTGAAGTTATTGTGTGTAATAATTCAGGTGGTTCCATGTCCATCTCTTGCAGTGATGAAATTTTTGAAGTTGATCATGAATCTATGTCTATCCAAGAAGAGGTATGTGACTTGAATAATTTCCACCTACAAGAAAAGGATATTGGTTTGCATATCATTGATGAGGAGTGTTCAACTTTTATTAATTCAAGTATGTATAAAGAACATTGTATGGATCAAATGTGTGTGTCAATTCCAACTGATGATAGAAAAGAAATGGAAAGTAATTTTGATTTGAATATTTTAAAATATGTTGATGAAATAGAATTTGTAGATTCCTATGTGAAGCATTCATATTTTCAAGTCCCAGTGCATTTGCAGGCACATTCAACAACATATTACAGTGAGCATGCCTATGAATTTTTTGTTGAATATGGATACACTTTGCATGTTGAAGATGATAAATATTTTTTATATGATAATGAGAATGATGAAATGAAGAATGGTAAAATTAATATGAATCAGGTTGAATGCAATGATTTCCTGAAGGTTTTCAATGGCAACATATGTAACAGGGCGAGTGGAATGGACAGTTTCAAGAAAATCCTGGTGAGCTCTAAACAGAATAAGGTCTATGACAGAGGAAAGTGCAGGTTTTTTCTTTTTTGGGTGGCCTGGGGTCATCCTTTGTGATTTTATTTTTAAACCATAGCAGGTACAGAGGATTAAGGATTGCTAGTGCATGGAAAATTCTTAGCAAAACCCTCTTTAAACACTCTTTTCCATGCATAGTAGTTTAGGAAGGATCTAGGTTTTCTAGTACATGGACATCCTCAGGAGTTCCCTTTCTGAAAGAATTTCTTTATTTCCATGTACAATAGCTTAGGATCATTTCCCATTTGCTTCATTTTCATATCCTTCACTTTTTTCCCTGCATCTGCCATGGCTTTCATTTTTCATATCATTTACTCAGTCTGCTCTACCAAAGATATTATGGATTCTTGCAGTGATTTGAAAAATCACTCATCCCAAACATGAGCCACTGTTAGAACCCTAATTTGCATCTACAACCGTAATTTTTTCCCACAAATTTCCATAAAAATCCATAAAAAACTAAGGTTTTATTCTCATTTGAACCCATAATTTTCCTATCTTTTCATATGAAATTCATTTTTCCCCTTTCCAAAAAATGCTCATATACTTTATATCACTACCATTCCCTTAAAAAATCACTTTATATATTATTCACTGCCTAATCGTGGCCTCACACAAGGGGGTTCATGGTACAACGATATTGGCTTGGGGAGTCACATTAACCCTTACTGCTATATCATAGGGGGACATCACCCTATGCACAGTAGCATAGTGACAGGGTTAGCAAGTGGTCAGTGGAAGCAGTCGGCGGCTAAGAGACGGCTACTGCGGTATCAATGATAGTTAGGCCAATGACCATGGTAGCACAGTAAAAGGTTAGTAGATGGTTAGTGGGCTAGCAGTGGCAATATAGTGGTCAGTAAATGGTGGATGGAGGAAATGGTTTGTAAGTGGTGCCAATGAGGTGACAGTTAATAGCTAGCAGTTAGCGATGTGGTTATTGCGATACCACGGGGGGATCCAATGAAGATCGTGGTAGCACAGTAAAATTGTTAGCAGTCAACGAGGCAGACACCACAATACTGCAGGAGGAAAGGTCGAATCCCATGGTACAATGGTAAATAAAAGAAATCCATGCGGGATAACTTAAAGGAAAGATATGAAATATAAAGGCAGGAAAGGATAAAAAGGGAAAAATCAAAGCGATGATATAGTTAAAAATATTTAATTTTCTGGAAGGCAGTCTAATTAAATATTTTAAATCTCTATCATAAAATTCAAACAGTTGTAACATAAAGTGAAGGGTTGTGACCCTTGGGATTGTAATGTATAAATATTTTAGAAAGACACTAAATAGAGGTAGCAGTAGTGAGACTATAGGAGTTAGTTTTTTCCTGAGAAGGGACTGGGATGGAAATAATGTACAAAATTTTCCTGAAACATAATCAATGGAGATAAATATTTTTAATTGGTGAATTTCTCAATGGTGTTCAATTGTTGTCATTCATAAAATTTAAACTCTTTATTTTGGTTGTCTCCAACTTGAGGTCTTTTAATCATTTAAATCAGCATATCAAGCATATCCATGATTTATCAAAATATATTCCATTTTATGTGATTTTATTAATTGGTGTCTGCAAGCCAGAATTAAATTCTCTTAATAAATCACAGTGGTTTTGAGATTTCTTTTGGATTGTTGAAGTAGAACCTGATAGAGAAACATTCCAACACTGTTTATGCAAGTCATAGACTTAGTAAAGTTTTATGCCAGCCATAGAATTTTTAGAGTGCCTAACAACTAGAGTTAAGCTGACAAGAGGAAACACATATCATTTTTGACTCCATTGCCCATGTGGATAGAAGGCATTGATCTGCCACAACCCAGAGATACAAATCCATATCAAACAAATTATTCAAAAAACCTTTCATTTGTGCAGTAGTAGAAGTAGTTGTAGTAATTTATCTATCCAGTTCCCTTTTCCATTGTGGATAGATTATTTCACCAGGAGATACATCTTAAATCTGTAACATACACATAGGTGCACCCACCTAGGTTTTGCAGAGCCTAAAGAGAAGAAGGTACAATTGCATCAATTGGCTTTTTTAGTTGGCCAAACAAATTGTGAGAGCTTGGAAACCTCTTGTGGTTTAGACCTGCATTTTTTAGACCCAAAAATTCCATGACCTTTCTCACAATGGGGGATTGATCTCATTAAAAAGTAACACCTACCTCATCTAATGGCCATAAATCCATCATTACTACCACCAAGTATTTTAAAAAAGTGGATAGAATAAATTCCCATGACATATATCATAGGAAAATAGATATCCAAATTCATCTTGAACTAATTAATGCCACTCTAGTGTTTCATAGGCCATTCTCATAGATAATGGAACACCCTTCAAAAATCAAGATGTTTGAGAACTTTGTAACCAGTTTCATATCCAAAATCATTTCTCCACACCATACACCCACAAGGAAATGGTAAAGTGCAAGCATCTAACATGACTACCCTAAATATCTTAAAAAATATTGTGACACTAGTTAGGATTCACATTTACAATTAAATCACACCTTATCGGCCTATCAAATTATTAATAGATCACCCACTAGTGCCACTCCATATTCCTTGGTCTATGGATCTAAAGGTATCTTACCCTTTAAGGTTGAGATCCCATTGTTGAGGGTTTCACTACAACACTTAATTGATGATGAAGAATATAGGACATCCAGGTTGAATGAACTTGAATGGCTAGATGAGAAATGTATAGAAGCACTGAATCACTTACAATAATATTAGAATAGAGTGTGTAGAAGCTACAAAAAGAAGATCAAGGGATGACACTTTCAAGTAGGAGGCCTCATTCTTAAATAGAATAAAAAAAAATCGTTGGATCAAGAAAACAAAGGAAAATTTTAACCTAATTGGTTGGGACCTTTTGTCATTATTGCAAGTTATGGATCTAGATCATATCGGCTAACAACACCTAAAGGGGATCCCTTGAATGAGAATATCAACAAAATTAATCTCAACTGGTTCTATACCTAGCCCATGAGGGGTGCTTTAATCCAAAAATCCAAAAATAAGGATAAAATAGTAAAGAGAAAAATCATGCTCTAGTGAAAACCTCTTTGATGGTGCTTTGGGAAAGTACCTTGGTGAAAACCTAGAAAAAAAGTGCCTTATGTAAATAAGTACCATCTACCATCTATCAAACACTCTTTCTACTTTCATCCATCCATGATAAAATCTTCATCCACACACCCATAATTCATTCATCCATCCATCCATCAACTTCCCTATCATGTATTGGTGTTTGACGTGTATCTATCACTACCAGTATTGTTTGGAATTTTCTTAAGGTCATCCTTATCTATCTCATAACAAAGTAGTCTAACATATGATCGGGGGAATCTTCCTATGCCTAGTTTTCATAATGGATTCTTGCATATCACCTAAGTCATTGAAAATCTCCAAAACATTTGGATATGTGGAAAATCTCAAAAACATACAGGTATGTTCAAAATCCCAAAACATCCAGATAATCTTGAAAATCTAAAAAAACATCCATAATATGTTGAAATTCCAAAAACATCCAAATATTGAAAATACTAAAAAAAAACAAAAAAATGTCAAAATTCCAAAAAAACTCAAAACATTTTCAAAAGTTAAAAAAAAATTGAATATTTTTCCAAAAAGAAAACAAATCAATCATCCATCCCATAGCATTCGTTCATGCACAACAAATTGACATCCATAATAAACATATCACCACCCTCATCTTTGAAAAAATAAATAGAAACAAGTACAAAAATTGTTAAAGCACAAACTTTCATGCAATATTATGAGTCTTGATCATTGCCACAAACATGTCAATTAGCTTTCATGTCAACGGTCTATAAACATTTAGAAGTCAAAATATAATTAATTTATTAATGGATAGATTTTTCCTAGAATAGACACCATTCATATATCAACTAAAACAACTATCTTTGGCAAGTTATATGATGGGATTGATGTGTTTTTCAGTTGATATTTTCTTTTGGTTTTCTCTTTTTGCCTCATTTACATTGCCCACTTGAAACTGTCTTGATCTTCAATATCTTGGTGTGTCTAGAGGGGTATGTAATGGGGCATAGTCATTTCTTTCATCTGCTATGTTTTTTGGATTTTCTTATAATATGACCTTGGAAAATAATTTCCTTGTGTGTGTAGGGATAGTCTTGAGTAATACAATGATTGGTGCATATCAAGTTCTTTATACCTTTTGTGATTGGTCTCCTTACTTCAATGGTTTAATTATCTCTCACATGATAAAACTTTGTATGTTAGGTATGAAAAAGGATACTCCTAATTGTTTAGAGAGTCAAATTCCATGCAATAGATACAACACCACCCTAGTTCTTCATACCTTGGTGCATTGTGTCTACTTGATATATCAAAATAAGGGTTTATCTATATTATTTAGCATAACCTAAAAGAAAAATAAAACTCATCTATCCCATCTCATCACATATCCAATAAAACCCCCAAATCCATTGAATAATCATAGATTTATTGGCATCCTGATCAACATAATCATTTTATTCTCTCATTTTTTTCTAATAATTCATTCTTCTATTCTATCATACTAAAATTTCTACCCAAGTATCATGACATAACAAAACAATATGCATCACCACCATGCATCCACAAATCATCAATGCACATCATATCATCCATCCATCATATATATTAAATGAAAATATAAAAAAAGAAGAATCATGACCATATAATCATCTATAACATGCATCCTACATCCACCAATAATTAGCATAAGTATAATCATCCATAATAATACATCATCACATATCATGAAATATCACATATCATGAAACATCCATAACATTAATGCATCCATAATCAAATCATACATCAGAAATAAAATCATGCATAACATAACACCAAGTCATAGCTACATCAAAAAAGATCATCTCGTCTCAAATATCTAATGCAAGACCATCCTAGGTTCTTGGAAATCTTGCATCCACCAAATAAAATATTTTGCATTCCAATTTTTTTTTGTTCAATTCATTTCCAGTTCAAGTTGGTACATCTGGTGTTTCTTCTTGTTTTCTCACTAGATCTTGCATACCTAAGGTTTCCTTGTGGACATGTTCAATTTCCTTACTCCAATTTTTTAGCTCGATTTGATCTTTTCTAACAAGTTATCACTTTCGGATTGAGTGACATTTTTGGAATTGGCCCCAAAATAATTTCAAACCCTAACCACTAGTTGGATCGATCACGGATCTCGCCCAATGCTTGTGGATCCTCAAAGTGGGTTTAGATTTTTTTCTTGGAGTTTCGCCAACCTTATCCTTAGGTCCACACTTAATCATACACATTTACCATGGAAGAATTTCAGATTTGAGGCCAACCTATTCTTACACAAGTTACATTTTCCTCATTGGAGATTGTATTGATCTTTGGTCGACGCAAATGTTTCTCGACCCGTAGATGTGATAGAAAGCTTGTAATGAGTTATCAAAATGGTAGAGAATTTAGATCAAGTAGATTATATTGTATATTAATTTTGATTTGTAGGGTTTTTTCTTGCATGTAAGAGCACTATATTTCGAGCATGTGGTAATCAGGCCTATGAGCCAAATCTGTAAGCCCGGATGTGGTCAACCATATATAATTCAGATTTTTGATAATAATAAAGTTTGTATCTTCTTTTTCCTCCATATTCTATGTTTCTTCTATTGTGTTACTCTTTTTTCATGGTCTAGATTGTTCTCCTTCAGAACCCTCCATACCATGTTTGCACCAGATTGGTATCAAAGGGATATTCATTCCTTGCAAGATTGTCAGATTTTGTGCAGTCCTGTGGAAGATTTTTTTTGGGGTGGTGGATTGAGGATCCAACCCATAGCTATAGAGGATTTGTGTAAATATGGTGGGAAGAAGAAATGGTAGAGGAAATGGAGCATGTGGAAATGCAGACCCAATAATGATGGAAATGTTGAGAGGAATTGCTGCAAGATTAGAAACAGTTGAAACAGCCCAGAGGAGAGGTTGACCAGTTGATGATGTAAGTGATGAAGAAGTGGAAGAACAAGAAGAAGTTTCAAGAGAAGAGAAACC
Source organism: Sequoiadendron giganteum (assembly GCA_007115665.2). NCBI lineage: Eukaryota > Viridiplantae > Streptophyta > Pinopsida > Cupressales > Cupressaceae > Sequoiadendron > Sequoiadendron giganteum. Next base: position 351,607,191 of record CM021101.1, read on the forward strand.
TGGTCTTGATCAAGGAGAAGAGAGGTTCATAAGATCCCTAACCAAAGTGAACACCAAACTACATTTCAATCCACCAGATGATAATGGTAAGTTAGATTAAGAAGAATTGCTTGATTAGATAACAAAGATGGAAAAGAACTAATTTTGAAGGAACCATAGAAGATAAGAAGGTAATTTTTTCTTGTACAAATTTGACTGGACATTCATCCCTTTAGTGGTAAAATTTGTAGATAGATATCAAAAGAAAAGGAAAGGAGAAGATAAGATCATGGGATCGTATGGTGAATAAGTTGAAGCCAAAGTTCATGCCTGGAGACTATCAGATCAGTTTGCTTGGGAAATTGCAAAATCTAAAATAGAAGGAATCAAGTGTGATAGAGTATATTGAGGAGTTCTACAAGTTGAATATCATATCTGGACATTCAGAAGATGAGACTGAACAAGTAGCTAGATATATGAATGGTTTGAGGTCATCTATACAATATGAGATCAGCTTGATTAAGTTGTTGATTGTGCAAGAGGCATATCAGTGTGCCCTAAAAGAATAAGAGAAGCTAAATAAAATATATGGGCAAAGATAAAGAGGAAGAGGTGGAAAAATTCAGAGAGGGAGAATATTTATGGGAGGAGGAAGAGGACCTTTTTCAAATCAGAACAAAGATAAGGAAGTTAGTAACAATTATAGTTCATACCATAGAGATGATGGAAAATATTTCAGAAGAGGAGGATATGTTGGTTACAGGAATGAAGGATATAGAAAAGGTGACAAAGGACAAGAGAAAATAATATTCAGAGGAACTTGTTATAAGTTTGGTGGAGAAGGACATAGAGCATTTGAATGTAATTAGGGAGAAACAATAAAAAGAATAGATAATAATAGGAGAGCAGCCTTTTGTGAAGAAGATCATGATGGATCACCTAAAAAACTAGAAGAAGGAGAAGTCATGGTGAACATAAGAGTATTATGTCAAAGTGAGATGGAGCAGGAACCATTGTAGAGAAAGAATTTGTTTTGGACCAGATGCAAGGTAGCTGGTAAATGTTGCAAAGTGGTCATAGATAGTGGAAGTTTAGAGAACCTAGCTTCTGAAGAAATGGTGACCAAGTTGAAGTTGGAAATATTGAAACACCCAAAGCCCTATTCGATAGCATGGATTCAAGATGAACACAAGATTCCTATAGGTGAACAATGTTTGGTGAATTTGAAGATAGGAAATTACCATGATGAAGTTTTGTGTGATATTATTCCTATGGATGTATGCCATATTTTTTTGTGAAGGCCTTGGTAGTATGATAGACAAGATATTCATGATAGAAAGAAGAACATATATACTATTGTTGCTAGCAGGATGAAACAAGTTTTTTTCCCTTGGAAGATGTTCCTAGAACTATGGTTTGTATGAGTGCTATAATTTGTTTATTTGATGGGAGGAGATTCTTGGATGGATTGATACATGATAACATGTGATATTCCCTAGTTCCTAAGAAAGTTGAAAATTTTAAGCATATAGAAGAACAACCTGATGAGATAAAAGAGTTGCTAATAGAAAATGAAGCTATCATTTCAAAAAATGTACTTGATGGATTGCCACCTATGAGGAGTATTAGTCATTGCATGGATCTGATTCCTCGATCTGGTCTTCCTAACAATGAAGCACACCAAATGATACCAACAGAAAATGAACAATTGAATAGACAAGTGCAATAATTATTGAGAAAAGGTTTGATCAGAGAAAGCTTAAGTCCTTATGCAGTACTTGTTTTATTGGCACCTAAGAAGGATGGCGACTAGAGGATGTGTACAAACTCTAGAGCCATAAAAAAGATTATAGTGAAGTATATATTTCCTTTGCCCCAGATAGATGACATTATGCATTGTTTTAGTGGAGCTAAGTACTTTACAAAGATAGACTAAAGAGTGGATATCATTAGATCAAAATAAGAGAAGGAGACAAGTGGAAAACAACATTCAAGACAAATGAGGGATTGTATGAATGGTTGGTGATTCCTTTTGGACTGAAAAATGCATCGAGTACTTTCATGAGGTTGATGAATGAGGTATTGAAGAAATTCTTGGGTAATTTTTTAATTGTCTATTTGAATGACCTCTTGATTTTCAGTAAGACTAGAGAAGAATATTTGTTACACTTAAGACAAGTTTTGAAAAGGTTGAGAGAAGAGAATTTGTTGATAGACATTAAGAAGTGTAGTTTCATGAAGGAAGAGTTGGTATATCTAGGATTTGTGATATCAATGGATGGATTGAAGATGGATCCTAAGAAGGTAAGAGCTATTGTTTAATGGCCTACACCTGAAAGCATTGGAGAGGTAAGATCATTCCATGCTAGTTTCTACCAAAATTTTATTAATAATTTTAGTTCTATTTGCAGCCCTATGATAGAAACAATGAGAGGAGATAGGAAGGATTTTAGATGGACATTTGGAGCAGACAAAATTTTGAGTTATTGAAGTAGAAGGTGACTGAGTAACTTTTGTTTTCTTTACCAAATTTCGACAAAGTATTTCAAGTAGATTGTGATGCAAGTGGAAATGTAGTTGGAGCAATATTAAGTCAAGAAGGAATACAATGGCTTATTTGTGAGAAGTTGAATGATGCTAGGAAAAGATATTCATTGTATGACCAAGAGTTCTATGTCATAGTTCAAGCTTTGAAGAAGTGGAGAAATTACCTGTTATCTAAGGATTTTGTGTTGTATATGGATCATAAATCTTTGCAATACTTGAACATTCAAGGTAAGTTGAATAAAAAAAACATTAGATTGGTAGAGTTCTTGCAAAGTTATACTTTTGTTTTAAAGCATAGGAGTGGAAAGTCAAATAGAGTTGTTGATGCCTTGAGTAGGAGAAGAAATTTTCTAGTACAAATGAGAGTGGAAGTATTAGGCTTTGAAGAGTTGAAGAACTTGTATAAGGAAGACCCAGATTTTGCAAAACCTTGGAGAGCATGTAAAGAACTAGTCTTGGAGGATAGGAGTCAGCGGTTGGATTATTTCATTCAAGAGGATATGTTGTTCAAAGGAAATCAATTGTGTATACCCCGAAGTTCAATGAGGGATAACTTGATAAAAGAGAAGCATAGTGGAGGATTGGCAAGACACTTTGGAATTGATAAAATAGTAGCCTTGGTGAGTGAGAATTACTTTTGGCCATAGATTCATAAGGATGTTAAGAAATTTTTGCAGAGTTGTAGAGTTTGTCAAGTTGCAAAAGGAGGTATTCAAAATTTTGGATTGTATAAACATTTGACAATACCAAAGACACCAACATGGATATCATACTTGGTTTGCCTAAAACACATAGAGGTAATGATTGAGTGTTTGTGGTAGTTGAAATTTTTTTAAAGATGGCACATTGCATACCTTGTAAGAAGACAACAGATGCAGTACATGTAGAAAACTTATTTTTCAGAGAAGTGGTTAGATTGCTTGGATTACCTAAGAGTATTTTTTCAGATAGAGATACAAAATTTGTTGGTTACTTTTGGAGGAAACTTTGGAAGAAGTTGAAGACAAATTTAAAGTTCAATTCTAATTTTCACCCATAGATAGATGGACAAATAGAGGTAGTAAATAGGATTTTGGGAAATTTGTTGAGATGTTTGGTTGGAGAGAAGATAGGAAGTTGGTATTTATACCTTGCACAAGATGATTTTTCCAACTATAATTTAGTGAATAGGAGTACTATAAAAACACCTTTTGAGATTTTTATTGGATTTCACCCTAGAGTTATATTAGAATTGTAAGATATTAGTAAGGAAGACAAAAGGAAAGCAAAAGTAGAGGAATTTGTAGAATATATGAAGAAAGTGCACATTAAAGTGAAGAAGTAGTTGGAAGATATGAACCAAAAGTATAAGGAGAAGGCAGATGAGAAGAAGAGACATACGGAATTTGAAGTTAGAGAGGAGGTGATGGTGTATTTGAGGATGGAAATGTTTCCAGTTGGCACATATAGTAAGCTAAAGATGAGGAAGTTTTGACCCTATAGGATTTTGAAGAAATTTGATTCAGGAAATACATATGAAGTGGAGCTACTAGATGACATGGGCATTGCACCTATATTCAATATTGCAGATCTTCATCAATACCATGAAGCATAATTCAATGAAGATAGTAGAGAAAAATTGGAAGAATGACTTCCTAAACAACAATCAAATGGGATAGAAGATATTTTGAATGTTAGAGATGGAAGAAAGACTCGTGGAAGACAATACAAAGAATATCATGTTAAATTTAAGGGTAGAATAGTGGAGGATTCCTCTTGGATTTTAGCCCTAGAAAAGTGAGGGACTCACTTTTCATTAACCCCGAATGTCTAATGCGGGATCATTCTTGGTTCTTGGAAATATTGCATCCACCAAAAAAAATATTTTGCATTCATTTTTGTTCTTGTTCAGTTCGTTTCTAGTTCAAGTTGGTAGATCTAGTGTTTCTTCATGTTTGTTCACCAAATCTTGCATACCTAAGGTTTCATTGTGGAAATGCTCAATTTCCTTACTCCAATTTTTCAACTCAATTGGATATTTTTCTGACAAGTTATCTCATTCGGATTGAGTGAAAATTTTGGAATTGGCCTTAGAATAATTTCAAACCCTAACAACTAGTTGGATCGATCATGGATCTCACCTAATGCTTTTGGATCCTCACAGTGGGTTTATATTTGTTCCTTGGCATGTTTCTAACCTTATTTTTAGGTCCACACTTCATCATACACATTTACCATGGAATAATTTCAGATTTGAGGCCGACCTGTTCTTACACATGTTACATTTTCCTCATTGGAGATTGTATTGATCTTTGGCTGACACAGATGTTTCTCGACAGGTGAATGAGATATAAAGCTTTTAATGAGTTATCAAAATGGTAATGAATTTAGATCAAGTAGATTATATTGTACACAAAGTTTGATCTATAGGTTTTCTTCTCTCATGTAAGAGAATTGTATTTTGAGCATGTTGTAATCAAGCCTATGAGCTGAATCTATAAGCCCAGATGTGGCTGACCATATGTAATTGATATTTTTGATAATAATAAATTTTGTATCTTCATTTTCCTCCATATTTTGTGTTTCTTTTGTTGTGTTACTCTTGTTTCATAGTCTGGATTGTTCTCCTTGAGAACCTCCCATACCGTGTCCGCACCAATATCATGGAAATTCCATGATACAAAACATCTGGGTACATCGAGTATGTGATCATAATATACATCAAAAAAATATGTGTACATGAGATTTCGAAAGGCCAATGAATGTTTATAAATATATCTACATCATAATAAATACATAAAAATTCTCTATACATTAGTCTATTTTGATCTCCCTTACTCTTTTTTTATCAAGAGGAGGTTGAGGAGGTGGCAGACCCATGATCTTTTGTTGCTTCTCACCATGGCCCTAAGACCCCTATGGATATTATTTTCCTAATACCATATTTTATGAGGGCCATCCTACTAAACCACCATCTAATTTTCTAGAACCTCCAACTATGCTACTCTATGCTAAAAATAGAGGTTGTTTATGCTCTCACGATATGAATCCCTAATATAGAGTATGATAGTAAGTGGCCTCCTAAATCAAATAACACATCTCCTGCATTTGCTACATCATGGAGATCATGGATCCCTAGACTATCTCAATTTGGGTCCTATAGGCCCACTTCGTCTCTCTCTCTCTAGTATTAACTAGGATAGATGTGCCTCTACCTGCTAGCGATGGGTGATCTTAGAATATTTTCTTATTTCTAATTGGTCTCTCTTAGCCTGGGCTTGGTTCCACTCTAAATCACATCAATCTCTCTATATGGGGGCTTGATCCCTCTCTATCATCCTTTGAATTAGCTAAGTTGTTAAGCTATCCCTCTTAGCCCTGTAGCCATCCCTCTCTTTATAAGCTTAATCTCTCTTAGATAATGCCAAGGTTAATTTGACATCTCGATCTTGATCATCACCTCTAGTCTCCTACTAATGAGGGGATACTTATGGATGATCTGTTGTGCAACCTACTATGCCACTTGTTGTTGTTTCTCTCCTCTCTAAGCCTCTACCTCATCTCTATGCCTCATACATCTCTCATGACCAGGCTCTACCTCTCCCCTCTAACAAGAACATTTTGATGTGCTTTTTTATGCACTTCTCTAGGCAATGCATAGGTGCATCACCTCTCTTGAAAGGAAATCTCCAACAACAAGTTGCTTGAAATTACCCCAAGGTCTCTCAGGTGTCAGGTCATGACATGAATGGAATTCTTCAGTTGGTATTTGATGTGATTTTTTGGTAATCATAGGGCAGACTTACAAAAGTGAGGTTGGAAGGAAGTTAGATCTTAGAACAGGGTTCTTGACGTGGGAAGTTAATGTGAAATTTTTTGTAGGTTTGGACAACAATCTTAAACTCCTATCTTGACTTAAAAATTGGCTTTACAATGTGCAATGAACCTTAGCATAGGATTTTTATTAAAAGAAAAGAGAAAAGGTGTAGGGAAGGGAATATTTTCCTGGATTTGCAACTAGTAATGAACAGTGATCATAGAGGGTTCTAGTGTGGACAACTTCCTCAGAAAATAATTTCACATAACCAAATTTTTGCACAATATCATGAAATTTGTGCAAGATTCTAAGGACTGTGAATATTCAACCATTCATCCACCATAAACACAATAAAATTTTGGAGAAGCTTTAGATCTATGTCTAGAGTAACTTTTCACAGTTCTCCACCATCAGTAAACAACCAAAAGTATGGACAAGAAAGGCATCAACACAATAAAAAACTACACAACCATCAAACAACATTAACTACCCTATAAAAGAAAACTAGAACAGGATGAACATCAAAGTAAATATTTCTTAATCAACTAACTATGGGAGATGAACTGTGTAACATGCAATAGAAACACAAGAATCCACCAAAAGCCAATGAACTTCTATTGATATTTCTTTAGCATGCCTTTACAACAACTCAACTCTCTTAAAATGAGAGGAGTAGACCCCTATTTAAAGTTTTCAAAAAGAAAAACATGTGGCCAAGATTCAATATCATTATGTGGCCAATATTCACCTTAAAATAGGGTTTCACCTACCCACAAATATTTTACAATTTTAAATTACGTTTTGTCCTTTAGTTTGTCTTGTCCTTTATGACAACATTGTAGCTTTTTGTCTTTTAGCAGATTGTTGTTTTCTCCTTTTAGTTGCAGCTACTTGGTGAGAAAATCATCATCTATAATAGGTGTCCCTACTTCCTTTTGTTGTGTGGTGTATTCCATGAATTTTCCAACCAAGGGATGAAGGTTATCCCATTCCAGGATATCCGACTGAAGCACTTGGAAGTTCAACTTTTTGGACCTACGTGTGAGGGCCTCCCAATCTCCATCACTCTTGGTTGCATCCTACAAAACCTACTCTGATTGGGTGAAGGCACAAGTAGAAAAACTCATGAAATTAGTGGTGAGCTTGTTAGTAGATCCCTCTTCCATTTTCTTATGAAAATAAGACTTTACCTTTTTCGGATCTATCTCTGTGGTATGCATATCATAACTTGTCATTAATTTGAGATAATCAAGACATTTTGTCCTGATTTCCTTTACCCAATCCAGATCTCACTCAACCTCATGGAGAACCTATTCCAATATTTATTTTCTATGTTCCAAACCCAATTTATAATTCTCTACAAGCCAGAGGTCTTTTTCAGCCACGACGAGCTCCTTCTCTACTATTCTACCAGGAAATTTAAGGATTACCTCGACCTTAGGATGCATGATCCTGTATACTTTCGGGAAGTCCAGGTAGGTCTTTCTCATGTCCTTGAGGTATTTGTGCACATCCATAAATTTGTCTATTTCTCTAATAGCATGACCGATGACCATATTTCCATTATAGAGGACCTCTTGGAACCAATCCTCCATGGTCTTAGTCCAATTTTTTCTCTTCTCTAATTTGTTGATGTGCTCTATTGAGAGCAGAAAAGGTGGAGATGATGATGTCGTAGGAAGCTCATCTATTAAGGACCACTATTGGATGTATGTTATCAAATCTACCACTTGTGCCTTCAATTCCTCCTTAGAGGTCTTGTCTTTGTTTATTTGTTGCACTATGTTGGCGACGGATCCCTGGAGGTGATCAATTTTCTGCTCCCTTATGGTTGTTCCTAAATCAATAGTGGAAATTTTGGAAGTAACCCCTTCCTCACCCACTACTGGGGTGGAAATTTGCATAGTCCTTGACACTGAGGCATCCATAGTCAGTTGGGATGTACCCTTTAGCTTCTTCTTTTTCTTAGTTTTTATCTATGCACGAGCCAGGATGGCCTCCAACCTCGCTTTGGGTTATGTTGGGGCTGGGATCTTCTTTTCTAATTGTTTTTTGAGCCACTCAAGAATCTGAGCTTCCCCCTTGGGTGATTCATAGCCACCCTCCTCTTCGTGTGCTTGTTGCATTTGTGACATTTTATCCCCCAAGGTTTCCCATTGTAACCTTTCCCCTTCTTCCTCATCTAAATCTTCTATCATGATTGTTACCTTTGGGGAGTCAATAGCTGCATGCTTTTTGGGACTGGCCTCCATTTCAGAAGCTTCTTCCTCTTCCTTTTCTTCTTCATGTTTGTGCTCTTCATGATGCTCAATCTCATGGTCATTTATTTCTTCTTTCTCTCTATCAGACCTACCCTCCTCCTTCTCCTACTCATCATGAAGGGGAATCTCCTCATCATGTTTAGGGTTTTGGTCATGTTCCCCTAATAGAGACCTATTTCCCGCCATCTCTATGTCAAAAACCCTCTCTTCGATGATAGGTTGTCTTTTAGCCTCTTTCTCTTCAATTTTTTTGAGTTTCTTAGATAGCTCTTCTTCAAGATCAAGATCATAGGTCTCTTCAAAAAAAATCGTGTTGGAATCATCATCCTCTGAGGACTCATAGATGACCTTATCAATTACCTGATGCTCAAACATAGGATGTTCATGATAGTCATTTTCGTCCTCTTCCAACTTCTTGGTGGCCTTCCTCTGTTGTCTATCCAGCTCCTCAGAAATCTATATGGTGGCTTCCATCGAAGGCGGATCAGTTGGAGGAGGATGAATTGGGAGTCCAGTTATTGCCTAGGCAATGGCAACCTACACTATCGGGTTCACAAACATCCCAAAGAGCTCTGATGGCATGTTCTGCATATATTTATTAAAGGACTCTAGGAGTGTAAGCGTAGGTATTATTGTTGTTGCGGTGGAAGTTGGAAGGGAGAATTATGGAGACATGGATAATGAGTAAATCAGGGAGGTTGTAGCCAAAGAGGAATCCATAACTATGACTTGTGCCATGGGAGAGGTAGAGGAAAGGTGGATGGAGATGTCCATCATGGGAAGAGAGGTAGTGACTATTGCTTGCGGGATAAGCAAGGTGGTAGTAACAACAATGGCAGTTATGACAATGGATTCAATAGGAGGGGACTTTGGTTGCTCCTCCCCTTCATGAAGGGGATCCTCCTATATAGGGGGCATTATGGAAAAACTTCCCAACCTCTTTGGCCTCTTATAATTTCCAACCTCTGTAGCCTTTGCTAGAGAGTCCCTTGATCTAGGCTGATCTTCAGTCACATCCTTTCTCTTCTTTAATCTGGTAATGAGGGGATATGTTGAGGTTTCTCCCATTAAATTTTCATTGACACCTTCAGCCTCGCCCTTGTGTGGATGTTCAAGCTCTACAAAAGTGAGTTTTACTCCTTGTTGCTTCAAGTTAGCAACTTTCCCATCAACCCATTGCTTGGTCTGCACTTCAATAGGCTTGGTGATAATATTGAGGTCCCCTACCTTGTCTTAATTCCAATCCAAGGCTGACAATGTAAAGTTCACAACAACATTATATCTTAGATCTATCACGGTGCCTTCTTCTTCCATCACTTGCTTAGGCACTAGAAACACCTTGACCATTTTGACAAAGTAGGTTGTCATGTGCATATATTGTCTCATACGAACCTTCTTGTCATCTTTATAGTTCACCCAGAAGTCCTCGACGTTGAAAAAGTTGGCATATTCCACTCCCACCATCTTCCTTATCTTACCATAAGGATGCATCTATGGGAAAGCATTGTAAAACTTCAAATTGTATTCATTGAGAGCCTTATCAGAGTTCTCTGCACATTGAGACGTATGAAGTTCATATTGTCCTTGCCCAAAGATAAGAGGATAGGGCACTCCTACCCGATGCTTCTCGCTTAGGAGGGAATGTGATTGTTGTAACTTCTAGGAGACTTCAAGCAATATTATTCATCCATTTGGATACCAAGGCAACTTATATGGTTTACCTGAAACCCCTCGGTTCATATATAAGTAAGATATAGGTAAATTTTGGAAACTGGATGAATAGGAATTTGAACAGACGAATGAAGGTGTTGGAATTGTGTGAAATATTTCTTTGTGGATCACCTCCAATAAATTTGATAACATGTCCTATGAAGGAATCATTAACTCTATAGTACTCCCTCTTAAAGCTCTTGTATTGAAGCTGGGGGTACATGTCATATATTTTCAGTTTCGTTCGTGGGTCTGGATTCGGTGCAGCAAATAGGCCTTTGTACTAGGCATGGTCAGTGAGAAAATACATAAGATAAGATGTCATATAAAACTTAGAGGTCTTCTTTACTACTATGAACTGTTCATGCAAGCACACACCGATCATTCCTTCCCAATAGAAGTAAGTACTCCCCTGGATTATTTTCTCAATGAAGTAAAACATCCATTCTTGAAAGTAAGCAGAGGTTGGAAGGCCCATGACCTTGCTTAGAAGAGTTACTAAATCATGGTAATCTTCAAAGAAATCACTTCAGAATAGTTCCTAGGGTACCTTGTTGGCACTACCCCTCTTATCCTTCAGCCAATACTGATTGATCAATTTCCTCCACTTAAGGGGATTTTCATCCCACATCTACTTGTCATCCTCTATGGTATCCTATTCCATTTTACTGATGGTGGGGATGTGGAAGGTGTGCTTAATGGATTTGGAAAACAAGTTAGCGAATATGTTTCCATCCTTATCCACTATGGTTTTGGTTTCTTCCTAATAGGCCTCTCTGTAGGCCATTGCAAGTTTGGAGGCAATGAGGGCTGGTAGGAATCCTATGGCCTTGGCCAACCCACTTGCTCTACTTTTCTTAGTGTTCTTTGTCTTAGGATTTATCCTCACCCTTCGCTTAAACTCATTGAGGTCAATATGCCCCAAGTTTGTATATAAGATGTCCTTCCAATTGGTGAGGACCTTGGAGTTAAGGGGCTCCCCCTAGAATTTATATTTCATTTGATCCTTATCTTCTTTTCCCCGAGGAGCCTTTTCAATTTTCTTTTCTTTATCCTTTTCTGCAGCCGTCCCTAAGGTTCTAGCAGCTGGTTCCATATATCCTACAACCAAAGGAGGCAGTAAATGATACAATCATGAAATACAAGGAATGTGAGCCAATGTCCTACAAAATGGCACTAGATTAGATATTCCACACGTGAAATCCTTTTAAATGTTACTTTCGCCTTTTTATCAAGGGAAATGGTGTAATGTGAGCCCAAGGGTGCAGACTTCCCTAGGCTGGTAGCTATTTGTGTATGTCGTTAGAATAAAATTGGCAGGACAAAGCACCATAATACAAGATCCATGGAGCTAAAGGATGTTTGGGGCATGCGGGAGGATGCCAAGGGTTATCCATTTAGAAAAGAGAAGTGGGTGTGGCAGTCTATATGTGGAGTTCTGCAGTGGCAGTCCGCAAGACTCCACCCACGAAGTCTGAGAGTTAGTCATTTTGGCACAACTTCAATGGTGTTTTGGGTATTGGGCTTCGACAATTCGATGGACATCATTACGAGGTCATTTAAAATGACAAGGCAAAATAGATTGGAGTGAACGGAAGTCCACATCAGCAGACCCGAGAGAAGCGACAATTAAGAATTCCCTCATTGGAGATTTTGCAAGTTTTTGAATGGCAAAGGGACCTATGACATCCACAGGTCAGAAATGTGGGTACTAGATAGTCGTCCCAAACGACAATGAACTAGAGGATTCCTACATAGCCAGGCTTGAGGAGGGTGATGGACAAGCACTTTTTGCTGGAGATTTTTCCAGTTTAAACAAAAATGGGAGATGCGGGATCCGACCAAGGGAATGGTAGATCCAAAAGGCCGTTTGAAAAAAAAATCTCAAAAGGGCCGTAAGGGAATGGAAACCCACACCATCGGGCCAAAAAGAGATAGTAGATGGGCGGTGGAACTTGCAGGAACTCGAAGAACCTAACGGCAAGGTTAGCGGGGCACCCCGTGGAGGCGGACCCCGCGAGGTCAGTGGTCGTCCTCGGAATAGTTTGCAACTTGAGAATGGGGTGGCCAAAAATGGAGTTGAGGTCGATGGCTAGGAAAGTCGAGTGGAAGCAAAACTTCCAAGTTTCGGGGGGCATCATTAAATCGCCATTGTAAGGGTCTTAAAGTGTTTTAAACCATGGATTTCATGGGGAGGAGGCCTCTTCATTTAGATTCAACATTTTAACTCAAATAATCATCAAATATTATGGTGACTTGGTGGGAAGAAAAGGAGGCACTGAAAATAGAAAACTTACCCAATGATCCTAATGAGCAACCCAAAGAACACTACGCAAAATGAATGTTGGGTGGCGAATGCAAGCTATGGGAATGACAGTGGTTGCAGACGGTGCTCTGACTCCACTCTAAAAAGAATTTTGTTGAAAATGACAAGTCATCGGGCATATACATAGGGTTTTGTGCATTTAATGCCAACCATTAATTCGTGTACAATGGTTGATGGGTTGGTTGATCGGTCATATCCAAACGGCATCGAGTCTAGCGGATGGACATCGAGTGATTTTCATTCGAAATGGAGAAGACCCAAAAGGGTAGACATGGGTGTGGGTCTCACAAGTTGGGAGGATGATAGGCATTTTCCATTTGGAACAACGAAGACACAAGGGACTTCCACACATGGCAGCCCGCAGGTGCGGACCTGCATCATCCCAAGGACGTTTGGTGCAAACCAAGACTTAGAAATTTTTTGGGCGAGGGGAAAAAGGTGATTGACTTGAGATAATTTTCAAGAGATCCTCAATCACTTAGAATTAAAAATAGGGATAAGCAAAATGAGGTAGTGAAAAGTGACCTGACAAAGGTGAGAACAAGGTTGGTCCTCGTTTCAAATAGGGCATGTGTGCTATAGGTACAACATAACCTATAGCTTCAAATGCACCATTAGGATGTGTAAAATTTAAGGGTCTCCTCTATACAAACATGCATTGAAATCCTATGTAGTCCTAGGATCATTAGGTTCTTCTTCCCATCCCCATTCCAAGGAGCCATCTATCCAAACTCTGTAAGTGCAACTTGAGGCACTGCCACAACACCCAACTCAGGGATCTCCCTCATTTTCCTAGCATAAACAACATGATAATCATCTATGGGTGCTCCTTATCTCTCATCGAACTATTTGCATACCCTATTTCGTAGATAACTCTCTAGGATATGGGGAGTGCACTCAATTAGCCAATTTGTTTGTCAAAATTATGTAATATGTACATGGTCATCTATCCACACCTCACAACACAACCATGGTATCCATGTGAATTGTGCCATATCATCAAAAATTCCCCTCTAGAAGTGTAGATCTCCCATCCTCCTATGTGTCAACATAGAAGCGTAGAGATAAAAAAAAAAATATTTGGCCTCTCTCTCAAACTCTTTGATAGTTTGAGTCACAACTATGTGCTCCCACACCCACATGTGGAGCAATGTCACACCTAATGATAAGCTATTATTTGATCTATAAGTAACCTAGTGCATATCATGATATAAGTGCATTAGGATTCAAAGTCCCCACATATATGTGATTCCCTCCATGACCATTCCCCCAATCACATATCCCCATACAATATAAAATCCTTATGATTGAAAGTTAGGAATAATAGGACCAATAATCAATCCTACTAGAATCAAGACAATGTTATCGACCTCTTTGATGAAAGGCCTCAACTCAATCTGTCCATATATAGTATCTAGCTCATCCTCACCGAGAAGTCTCTCTAGGGATGCTGCTCCTTAATCCATGTCATAGATAACTTAGACACCCTTGATAGGTGCTCTAAGGATGCTTCAAACATCCTCCAAGGTGATAGTAGCCACTCCAGTAGGAAGGTGGAATGTCACTATCTCTAAATGCCACCTCTCAATGAGCACAATCATCATAGCCCTATGTACCAGAATCTTAGGCATGTGCATGATGTAGTAAAGCCCAATCAATGCTAAGAACTCTATCTTGACCTTGCCTAAGAGTTCCATCCACTTTAAAACCTGATATTTTTTAGCCTAGGACTAGATAGAATGAAGTACCACCTACAAGCATAGTGCCCACGGCATGAATTTATCAATTTTTTTGATTAAAAACCTAAGTTTGCTAAGCAAAAGAAAAAATGTGTTGCTTTATGCAAATGTGTTAATGCATGATAGTTATATGTGGTATCTTTTTCAAACACTCCAAACCCCCAAAAATAAACATGAGCATGCTTACAAATGTTCTACTTTACGAAAAAAATATGCAATAAGATAACCCAAACGTGATACGATAACTGAAATGTGATATGCTATGACAAAGGTGGTATTCCACAATTGTAATCATGACATGTCAAGTTACAAAGGCATTGATCCACAGATCGAAACATTTTTTTATATGTTTAGCTACCAATTTGAAAGCCTAAAACTACATACAAGTAAAAATTAACTTAGTGCGTACTGATGGGTTCAGTTCTACTGGCCTCTAGAATTTTTTGGCTTTGTTTATACGATGTGTAGCATGAGTAACAAGGGCTATCTTGAGAAGGTGTTTATGAAAGCTAGAGGATCAGAGCTCTGAAATCTATAAAGAAAAGTGTGTAAATGATGATAATTTGAGCCCAAATGCATATATATGACCCCCAAACCCTAAGGTTTTGTCCTCGGCCACCTTGCTAACTCATTTTTCAACCTTGGTTATTGATCTTGAACACTTTATAGACATCCTAGGACTTTTTTTCTCTCCTTTTAGTTGAACGAGTCTCGTCATCCTATCACAATCTCTACCCGACAATTAATTTTTTTGACCAATCTCTCAAGGTGGCAACACAACATCCTTCCTTCGTTTGTTGAGGCATAGTGGGGCATATAGTGAAATTTTCAATTTTTTTGAGCAACACCAGATCTTTGAAACAATGTAATAGGTACATTTATTCAAAGAGGGGAAAAATATAGACACCTAAAATTGTCTTAAATGTATCACACATCCCGATTTTGCTTATTAACATCATTTTCCTCATTATCACACAACTCCTCTCTTAATTAAATAATTTCTAATTATTTGATTAAATTTACCTTTTTCCTCTATTAATTGAATAATTAACATTATTAAATGATTAATTCATCATTTTTCATCATAGCTTACTAATTTATCCTTAATTGAATATTTTTGAATTATTTAATTAAATCTAATTTTTCCTCAATCCCACATGATTAAATAATTTTCAATTATTTAATTAAAAATCATAATTTCTTCTCATCCTCACAATTAAATAATTTTCATAATTATTTAATTCCCTAATTTCCTCCAACTTGCACAAAGAATATTCCTTTTTCAAAAGAGAAATTCCCTTTTCAAAATATATTTTCCCTCTAAAATATCTAAATGGCATATTCCCTCCAAAAACAATATTCCATAATTTGACATCCTGAGGAAGAAACCACCTACTTATGAAAATTCCATAATTCAAATTCAAATTTCAATAGATTTTTTCCCTCCAAAATATCTTTAACCAATTTTCCATGAAAATAGAGATATTTTGGGCTCTCAGTCAATTTTAGCCATTGATCTTCTTTCATCTCCTTGATTTCCTCTCAACCATCAATCCTGAGATTTAATCTTGACCATTCATCATATATCTACAAATCTATAAAAAAAGTCATTTCCTCATCAAAATCATTCACAGTCTTCATCAACTTGAGCAATTCACTGTTTTGAAAAAATTCAACATCAATTGTGAGTCACATTCATCAATCATGAGCTTTTGTAATTGTAGAGTAGGAAATTGTATACCTTTACAATTTCACACTATGTTTGGGTCCCTTAACTAATTACACTTAATCAAGCTCCTAATTCTCCAAATTATTCATTCCAAAGCCCTATTTTTCTCATTTTTTGAAAGGGAAACCTATATTTAATTAATACAATTAATATGTTAATCACCCCAAAATGAATGTGTCTTCGATTTTTGGGTTAGGACCCATTTTCCCAAGAGGTGAATGGGTCCTCTTGAAGTCCTAGGTCCCAAATTTTGATATGTTTTTGGTGGTATTTTTATGATTCAAATTTCATATGCAATTTTAATCTTTTGGAATATATTTTTTGGGAAATTAGATAAAAACCTATAGATACATAGTCTTTTTATCAGTTCAACATCGACAAGAAAGAGGTGAACTTTATTTGAGAAAAAAAAATTGTCAAGAGCATTTAAGAGAATATTTTTCAGAAATTTGTAGCAACACTCAAGATCCTAGCATCATGTTCAATATTGTGTGTGTTCATGTCATCTTGTGAAGGCTAATATGCATTGCTGATCCTAAAGCATCCAAGCATTCAAATATCCAACAAATCAAGGAAAGCAAGATTTGATTCCTTGGAGTGATGTATTTGACTTCAGTTCTCTAAGGGAAGCCATTAAAGGTTTTGTGAGTTGTATCAAGAAAGTTTTCATTCATCATTCCTTCCATTTATCAAATGTCATTATCATTATATCAAGGTTTACTTACCAGACATGGGGTTTGACTAAGGAAAACCCCCATTCAAAAAAAAAAAGAATCCTCTCTTTGTATGTGCAAATTTATGGGTGAAAGAAGGACTAGAAGGATCTCAAAGAATAATTTTGCAACATTGCATAAGTTGTCACCATTGTTGTCAAGCCACAAAAAACAATTGTAGATCTTATTTCTGACTTTCTGATAGCGATACATGTGTTAAATTGAAGCCAAGATCCGACATCCAAGGACTATCAAATCTTTTTCTAGACACCCTACCTAGGACCCATTCACCCTAGGGTGAACCTGTCCAACAAATGTGCTCATAACCAAATTTTAATGCTAGGTACATGTGTCTAGACCCTTCTCAGATCTACCTGCCAATTATCAACTTGATTTTTGTAGCTTCAATATCTTGTATTTTATCATCTAGGTCATATTTTTCATTAGGTTTAGTTTCATAAAATCATTTTCACTTAGTTCCAAATCCTATTATCATAAGGAACCTAGAGATTCAGGTATTGTTGGCTCACCTTAGGGTTGATAGTCAATCTCTATACCTTACAATCTCTTAGTTTCAATGAGATTGTGGAAAGAGGGACATCTTTAGTTAATTATTTCTTTGTATGTAGGACCAAGGACACCCATTTTGGATCTCCCCCTTTTCCTTTCTTTTCAGTAACATGGGTTATGCTTAATAGAGCAATCCAAATTCATTTGGAGCATAATTCTCTAATGGGATTGAAGGTTTCCATGTATGTTTTATTCAATTGAATTGAAGTATGTGTTTTAATGGTTTTAATTGAATATTTTATGACATTTTCTAACTAATTTCATTGAGTATGGGCTTATATGACTAATATTTAATGGGTTTTTATTTTTTATAATCTAACCACTCTTATTATGATTTTTACAAGTAACCCATATTTTCCCTATGGAACATAACACAACAACTCTACAAAGGTCTAGGAGGTTGCAAGTAGGATCCTTAGCATTCAATTCTAAGCAATTAGTAGAACAAAGAGATAAGAAAGGAAAGGGAAGAGTAAAATAAAAAATTCCCTTCACCCCAACAAAGAATGAAACATCAATCAAATAAGAAATAGAAGCACTTTACAAATGAGTTTGGAAAGAAAATGAAAGAGACAAAAATAGAATGCAAAATCAAACTTATTAAGACTAGAATTTAAATGGTATCACTTCAAAGGTTTGTAATTCAACATCCCACAACTTCAATAATTCCCATCCCAACTCCACAAATAAATACCATAGTCTATCACTTAGTAATCCTTCATTATGAGATGAAAGGACAATTAAATGTGGTCCTTTATTTGTATGATTATATCACTATTATCTATAAGATTATCCTTTCATGTAAAATATTTATCCATCAGATTATCTATTACTTGATTGGATTTTTCTAGAAGACTAGAGCCAATTCAATGCATTCCATTACCAAGGGTACACCACTTTTATTTATTGAGTCCACCTCATTCACTTTTGTGGTGTGTAGATTTAAAATATCAAGGTGATTATTATTTGAAGCATCTTTTGGGTGGAGAAACATATCCACAATTTTTTTATTCGTCGAGTATTTTAGAAATGAATCAATTTTAATCCTATCATGCCTCTATATCATTTACCTTAGTCTTGTGGAAGGAGCATAAAATATTAAGATTTTAATCCTCAATTATCTAATATGGATCATATATATGATAATTGGATGAATATTTGTTTTATTTTCTATTGTATCCTTTATTATAGTTCTCCCTTGGGGACAACTAATAGTACTTATGTTCTAGATCCCTATATTTGAATAGTTTTTTCTTACCTTATATTTTTCTATTTTAATTTTGATTGTTGTTTCTATCCTTGGTCAATCATTTCCTATTCCACATACATAAACACTTCAATTATTATTTATAATTGTAGGTATATAGAGGTTATTTCAATTTTTTATTGTTGTTGGTATTCATGCTTTAATTATTATTCTTTCTCTAGGTAACCAACCTTCCATTAATACCACATATTTTTATTCTACTATTGATTGTAGTTTGGTCATTTCTTAGGAGACTCTCAAGAACTTCCTTGTATGAATTACAAGGGAGTTTCTAGACATCCTCCTGTGTGTCCTTATTTACAGCATGGAAGACAAGATTAAATATTTGTTTCTCCAGTTCATGTGTGTGGTTCTTTTTGATGAGTATTAAACTTGTCTCCACCATGTTATAAAGTGGTTCATTTGTTTTTTATTATCCGGCTTAACATTGAGAAATTCATGGGTTCTTATTTTGACTAATTTGTTCATATCAGAGTTAATGACATAGTCATTGATGAGATGGTGAAGGGAATCAATTGACACTTAAACAAGTTGGTAGTACCAATATAATGTGATTACGTCTAATTAATTAGAAAATATTATACCAATCATTGCATTATAAGGGAGGTGTTTTTGAATAATAATAGTGTAAACCTTGATGAGAAAGTTTGGGTCTTCTCCCATGATTTTATAGAGTTTGAGGAAAAGGTACATTGGCATCACATTTTTAATAATGGGTCCAAGGGTTCTTTCATGTAATTGAGGAATCCATCCAAACATGAGATAGACAATAGGATTTTAATGATCAAGTTGGTAGTACCAATATAATGTGATTGCATATAATTAATTTTAAAATATTATAGAAATCATTGAATTATAAGGGAGGTTTTTTTGAATAATAATAATAATAATAATGCAAATATTGATGAGAAATTTTGGATCTTCTCCCTTGAATTTATAGAGTTTGAGGAAAAGGTACATTGGCATCGTATTTTTAATAATGTGGTCCAAGGATTATTTCATGTACTAGAGGTAGGTCCTTGAAAATATATTATGTGTAGATATAGGAATCCCTCCAAACATAAGCTAGACAATAGGATCTTGATGATGAAGCCACATTTGGAAGGTAGGGTTTGACTATTGTGGTCTTTGAAACATAGAGTATCTTTGGTAAGACATGTTTATTGGTTGGAATAATAGTTGGAGTATACAATTTTGATCTTGTATCATTTATATTCTATAAATTTGGTATGTATTCATTTATATGTAGGGTAGAGGTGGAGGAGGCATCAAGGCCTCATCGATTGTGTACAAACATAAAATTGATATATGGGGGTAACTAGGTTTCTCCTAGGTGGGATCATCTCAAACAATAAAAGAGAGGATAGTGTGGGGTCATCACCTCAAAAATATTTATTTTTCATTAGTTTGTATCAAGTTTCATGCCAGTTATTTGACATCCCAAAATTCAAGAATCAAAATTCATTGAACTTGGTTCATGATAAGAGCCTTATGGTTTATTTTTCTTACAAGATCAAAGTTTCTTGGAAAACCACCTTGAGGTGAATATTATGAGTTCTAATGACTTGGTCCATTAGTTTTGGACTAATTTATAGTGTCTCCCTTCAGATTCATGACATGGACTAACTACCTCTCATGGATCTGTTTATCTCTGGAATTTGTATCGAGCATTAATAGTTTGATTTTTTCATGCAATGACAAACATATTCCAAAAAATGGTATCAGAGTTGTGGTTATGAGTTCAAATACCCTTGGGTGATGTTGAGGAGGGATTTTTGGAATAATCACTAGTGTTTCCCTTAGAATTCATGACATGAACTAACCACCTCATGTGGATCCATTTATCTTTTGAATTTCTATTGGGCTTTAATCGGTTGATCTTTTGGTGCAATGAAAAATATTTCCCAATAATTAGGTCAATAAATCACCTATTTCTTATACTTTCAAGTTGGTTTTTAGGGTGCACAAGTTGCAAGGAGGATTTATTATTTTAATAATCCATATCAAAGGCCTTTATATCTACTCAAGCATCTACTAGGCATATCTCAAGGTAATCCATTTTTATTAATTTGGGTCATTTCATCCCTATAGTCTACAATACTAGGGTCTTTCTTATGGAGTTTAGATTGAATTATGACCAATTGGGCTCTTAAGAAGTCACATTGAGGTTGAAGGGTTACCAAAAAAATTTTTGTCCTCATCATCATACATTTAAAATAGGTACCAAGCTATTAGGAGGGACAAAATGGTTAAAGGTAGGTGTGACAATTAATTTGAAGGTATTTTCCCTTGAGGTCTCACTTATCTTGACATATTTGTGGTACCATATACACCATAAAATAAATGGGTGATGATATGAAGAAAGGAGAAGATGAGATGACATAAGGAAAAGCATGGAATAATTTATCTAAGAAGGATTTGTTTTTCATGTCAAGCTCACTAAAACATGGGGTCTCCAAATTTGACTTACCAATACTATGTATAAGTAGAAAGTGTGGAGGAAAATATGTTTCTCATATGTGGATTTTCATACAACCAAATTACTCATAATCATAAGGAAAGATTAAGTGGAGTGGTGGAATGTTTGGAGGACCTTCTCTCTAAGAGAGAAGTGTCATAAATTTAGCAATAGATTTTTTTGATGGGATTTATTGTCATGTGAGAAATGAGGGGCTTTATTTTATGAACCTCTAAAGAGTTGTTATGATGACTAGTTTATAAAATTTTATAGTAAAATCTTGTAAAAATTTAGGATATTGGTAAACATTTTATAGAAAGAACTAAAGGTGATTCTTTTTTACATCAAACAACATATCAAGGTAGATAAAGATAATGACATGTTGTCAATCATTCTTTACTTGTATGTGTTGGATATTTTGAGCCTGTTGTTCCTTAATTAATTTAGTTTGGGGTAGGTTTTACCATATTTTAGATAGAGTAGCTTTTACCCAATCCTCTTTGATTTATTGAATGTAAGTTAGGTGTAGAGAATATGAAGGAATTTATCTTAGGAACATGTGTTAAAATGTTTTTAGGTTGATCTTTATTTATTGAGGATTTGTGTTCATCTAAGGTTTTCTTTATTGAGTTTAGTTGATTTCTACTTTATTTATTGTAATCTAAATCTAGAGCCTTTGGATTGAATGTTAGAGGTCCTAAGTTGTTGTGTGAAGGCTTTATTATTTTGTTTTCTTGCACAATTTTATTTAATATAACATGTTAATAAAATAAATATTTCAAAATAAACTAATGTTAAAATAAAAAACTACAAAATCAAAGAATTTATAAAAAAATTGTAGTATTTTTGTATTTGTAATCTTACAAACAAACTAAATCTAAATACTTTAAAGAAAACTATGTTTTTGTTTTGGTTTTCTCTATTTTGGGCATCTACAAGAAAATAATAAAATTATAAACTATGATTATCTTAGATTTTTGTGTTGCCATAGTTTCAAAGAAATAATGACTGACACTAATTTTTTGAATGATTTATTGTAAAATAAATTAACTAGCTAGTTTTTAAATAAATTTCATGCCTATTTTTAATGACATGAAAATATAATGTTTTTAATAATTCAATGATGTAATCATTTGATTATTGTTTCCATACATGAAACTCTAGAAATTCTATAACATGTAAGTTATGATGTTGCACAACACATCTTTGGAGCCAAACTAAAAAGTTGTACATGTGGATGGCATAGATCACATACACAAAACTAGACACAACCATTGTAGTGAACTCTTATTGCTCATTAGACATGGATGAAAATTTAATCCTCATCTCAGATGGGATCAATTAAGATCTAAATGTGACAATCCTCAAGGAAACCTTAATATACACTAATAAATCCACTAATTATTTAACCAGAAGAATGCATTGATCATAATGAATAAGGTTCTTATCTCAAAAGGATCTCTAAAAGTAGACTTATATTCATTTCCCATTTTAAGCACTTGCTAAACTAAACACATGATGTAGTTTATACTTAATAACTAGGGTTAATTTTTTTTACAATCCAAGTTCAAAAAGGAAAGCTTCAAGAAAGGAAGAATTAACATTCTTTGGATAAGACTTGAATGTTTAATTACATACACTTGCAAGGGTTGTTTAGATAACTCACATTTATTATTGATTTAATAAAAAAATTATTCTAAATAAGAAGAGCTAGACATTATTTCTTATTTTTATTCTAAAAATTATTTTATAAAACATAAATTAAAGTATACTTATTTATTGGAAATAAATTTAATTTATTTAAGAGAAAATAGTCAATTTTCCTTTATATTCATTATAAATAACTATAATGAAGATGTTTGTTTATTAGATTTTAAGACCTTATATATTTTTATTTAAAATTATGGTAAGGCTCTGTAAAATAACAATTAACTATTCTTGTGCACAATGATTAAATTTAATTTAAATTCATATCTAAATGATCATCTAATTTAAATGATTCCTTTTTTCCTAAGATTTATCTTCAAAAATTTCATTAATTAATATTATATGACCTGAAAAATGTGTTAGACTATGGAAGTGAACAATAATAATATATAAAATAAACTCACAATCTAAATCATAAATCATATCAATAGAGAATAAGAAAGTTGCATAACCATAAATACAACAAAATTATACATAAAATGTCTTACACGATAGCCTTAGCTTAGCTCCATTGTTCTCCTATTTTTCACCTTAGAGAAGGGTGTAATGGTGGTTGCTCTTCGATTTTTAGCACAAAGCACTTTGGAATAATATGTGTATAGATTTCTTGCAAAGAGTGAGATAAGAAGAACAAATGATTTGATAGCTAAATTTATAGATTTCAGGTGATATTGACCAATGGTTGAGATCGAATGTAATACTAAAAATATCAATGCTCAAAATTGGTTGAGAGGAATTGATGAGGAGTTAAGTGACTTCCTAATTGGAGCTAATTGATCAAATGGGATAATTATGAGAATCGATTGAAGAGATAAGTGTGACTGACTATTAGTGTAACATAATTTGAGTAATTATAGGTTTGAATTGATTGAAGAGTGAACTTGAAGTGAGTGGGAGTTGACTGGTGAGGTGGAAATGAATGAGTAATAAATAATTAAATAAATAAATTATTAATTTCATGTGCAAAGAGGTAATAAATAAAATAAATGATTTTATTTGTTTTAGAATAGGACAATTATGGAAGAATAATTAGATAAATTAAATAATTACAAATAATTATTTAATTTGAGAAGCAAAAAATGGGAAATGAATTAATTAAATAATAATTAATTATTTAATTAATCTAAGAAAGAGGAATAATTAGTAAATTAATTAAATAATAAAAAATATTTAATTAATGGAGAGAAAAAGTGATATATACTGAATTAATTAAATGATTTAATTAAAGTAGAAATGGAGGGAGAATTCAAATTTTAAATAACTAAATAATAGAAAATTATTTAATTATCTAGGATGCTAGAGAAATGTCATTAATTTAATTAAATAATAAATTTATTTAATTAATTACATAAGATAGATTGATGATACCTAATGATGGAAAATGATGATGATTCAAAAGAAATATGTTAGTCATATTTAGGTGTCTACATTTTCCCCCTCTTTGATACAATACATTTTTAGAGCATTGTTTCATAAAAAATATGAAAGAATTTATGATGGCATGCCCTAGTTTTCCCCAATGAATAATAAAATGGAGGAATGATGCCCCATTGAGAGGTTAGAGAAAAATTAAAATGTTTAGGTCAAACTCTCTAAAAGGGTTAGGTAGATCTGATAGAGATGAAGTAAAATTGAAATAGTAGGATAAGAAATATCTAGATGAGAAGGAAGGTGTGGAGGGAGGAGGTTATAAGATTGTGGGTTAATATAGTGGAATATAGTGATGAGATGGTTATTTTTGATTGATATCACATAATGGGATGGATAATGAATGAGATGGAATAGATATAAATGAGATAGATTAATGAAAATAGATTGATTTGGATAGATATGATATTTGATAGAAATTGGTATTTCTATTTTGTGATTTTTTTATTATCATAGAGCATTTTATTTGTGGCAAGTGGATATGTGTACACCAAGGTATGATAAGACATAGTGACTTTAGTATCCTTTACCTATACTTTGACACTACAAAGAAAGAAGAATTGTCCTTATTCATATTAGACATGATAGAACCTTGTCAGAATATATAATGGAACATAGTTTAAAAGCATGAAAACCCTAATGTATAAAGCTAGGATGACTATTAATGCTAGAAGCTAGTCCCACACACACAAGGACCACACTAGTTAAAGTGATGTATAAGAACATTCCCCAAATGCAACACACAAAATAAATTACCTTGCCTGATTCTTGCTCCTCTAATCATTTAAGATATCCTCAAGTAAAATTAGAATAGGATAATACGATAGATCAAGTAATAAAAAGACTCACTGAGCAAAAATTTCAACAACCATAATATTTTATTTCCAAAATATATTTTCTCAATGTGAAAAATGCCTATTGTAGGAAGGATGCATTCGATAAGGCATGATAGTTTGGATAAAATGTCTAAAGTGAGTTTGGTAACTGATCAATATTTTGTAGATAGTTTAGTAGGATTCTTTTATTTGCGATTGTTTTGTGATCGCTCGATGTTTTTGAGTATTGTATAGTTTATTTTTACTTGAATCTCTTGTCTAGGTAATTAACAATTTATTGTGGTTATGGTGAGTGAATGTGATTTAGATTTATTATGGAATGTTATGAATGGGTTTTTTTTATGGATAGTGTAAAATGGTGCTACATTGGCCATGAAATTTTTTCCTCCTAATAATGATGTAAAAGATCCAATCCAAACACTAGGTCAATGAAATATCCCTAGTTGCATATACGTCTATTTATTGTGAGATGAATCTTGAGAAAATTATTATGACATGGGATGGAATGAATTTGACACTAAATATCAATCATTACAAGCCATGATAGGGATGGTAAGGTGTATGGAATGTATTTATTATGGGTGGAATGGATTTATAACCAATAGATGATGGATAATGGTCCCTACACATGGCACCTATAGATAGATTTTTTCCACAATACTTAACCAAGGCACCAAAAAAGTGGTTTTCACCATAGGGAAAATTATTTCTCTTTACTTTTGTCTTTTCTATTTATTTTATTTTTTGAATTGGGATACTTTGATTATCATGCAAATAATTTATAAAGGTGAATATTGTTGATAGGATCATCTAGCAGTTCCCCTTCAAGTGTGGCAAGATGGTATGCTCTTGATCCATAGACTATTGTAATAACAAAGGGTCCCAACTAGTTATACTAAAATTTCCTTTTATTTTCTTGATATTGTTAGTTTTTTTCTCTGAGTACTAGGTCTCCTATATCAAAATTATGTAAGATAACATTCTTATTATAGCTATGAAAAAATTATTTCTAATAAGCCTTTAGGTGATTAAGTGCATTGAGATGCCTTTCATCTAGTAATTCTAAGTCATGTAGTTTGGAAACTATATTCGTCATCATTAATGACATTCTATAGAGAAACTCTTAGTGATGGGAGCTTGACCTCAATAGGTAAATTTTCTTTGACTCCAAAAACTAGGGAATACAAGGTGGCTCATGTGGGTGTGTGAATATTGGTTCAATAAGCTCACACGGTAGGATTCAGATGGATATGCCAGTCACAACCAACTTCATTCACTATCTTTTTGAGTATTTTCAATATTTTTTTATTTGATGCCTTAGCTTGATCATTACTTTATGGATAATATGGGGTGGAGAAATAGTGTTGGATGTGAAACTTGTGGTAAAGCTCACAAATATCTTAGTTTTTAAATGGTTGACCATTATCAATGATAATGAATGATAGAATACTATTGCATTAGATGATATAGTTTATAATAAACTTAGCTATTTTATTTTGAGTGATGTCAATGAGAGGAATGGCTTCAATCTATTTTGTGAAGTATTTCATGGTTGTGACAATGAATTTATTACTATTGGGTGGTGGAGGGTGGATTTTACCTATGAGGTCAAGTTCCCATTGTGAAAAATTCCATAATGTGGTAATTTCTTGAAGCTCTTGTGTTGGTGCATGTATAAGTTCTCTGTGTTGCTAACATTTCTGACATCTTTGAGAAAACTGGTGGGCATCTTCTTCTAGTGTAGGCCAATAATAACCAATTCTCATTAGTTTCTTCACTAGATTTGGACCACTAGAATGCTCCCCAAAAATACCATCATGTACCTTTTGTAGGGTAGTTTGGGATTCTTTTTAGTTAAGACACCTAAGTTGAGTAACATCAAAACTCCTTCAATAGAGTGTCTCACCTAATATGAGAAAGCAAGATAAACGTCTAATGAATTTTTTTCCTTGGTTGGAGAATAAATTATGTGGAAGGATTTTTTGATGGAGGTAATTGTAGATGTCTTGGAACCAAGGAGAGTTGGGACCAATTATTTTTCACACAAGTTCAAAATATGGGACATCAAATATGAGGATCAAGAGTTATTCCACCAAGAATTCACAATGGTGAATATTGTGCAGCATGTCCAAGAGAGACCCAATGGTTTCCATGGAATTTCATTATTTTTTGTTCAACTTGGGGATATGATCAAATTTTATGTTATTTATTTATTATTTGAAACTATCCACCATATTTTTGTAGGGTATAATTTTTCATCTTTGATTTGATATTCATTATTCACCTATTTTATAACCAACTGGGAATCACCATTATAATGTAGTCCCTTAATTTTCCACAGTATTACAATACTGAGTCCTATGATTAATACCTTGTACTCAATGATATTATTTGTAAAATTGAATTCCATTTGGTATTATTTTAGTATATAGTCACCTTGTGGAGTGATGATAGTATACCTGCTCCTAATCCATGTTTACTATAAAAAAAATCAAATTAAAGTTTCCATATCTGAGTGGGAATTATTGTGAATATATCTTCATCTAGGAAATATGACATGAGTTGGTGATATACAATAATGGGAGCATCCACTAATTGGTCTACCATCATTTTCCCTTTGATGGCCTTTTTGTATACATACTCGATGTCAAATTCACTCAGGTTCATAACCCATTTAGATGATCTTCATGTGAGTATTGATTTATTCAATGGGTATTTAAGTGGATTGATCTTTGTAATGAGTTTTTCTTTATTTTTTAAAATTTAATTTCTTAGTAAATATGTAAAAGAAAGAACAATTACTAAACAAGCACGTTCTATAGCTGTATAATTAAGTTTGTAAATAACCAAAGTATGATTGATGTAGTGGACAACTCTTTATTTACCAATTATCATGTTGTACGAGGAGAACACTCAATACTATTGATGTGGTAGATATATAGAATAATAATGGTTTTCCCTAAATTGGTGGCATACATTGAAGGAAATGTGAGATAATATTTCACCTACTAGAAATCCTATTGATAGTTTTTATCCCACTTGAAAGTAATAAATTTATGCAAAAGATGCATAAATGGATGGCACTTAACTTTTCTTGTAAGTTACATAGTTTTTGGAGATTTATGAGAGGAGGCATGACAATTATGGATTTTAACTTTGATAGATCCACCTCTATGCTTGTATGAGACACAATATATCCTAGTAGTTCTCTTGATGTAACCCTAAAGACACTTCTTAGGATTCAGTCTAAAATAATATTTCTCAAGCCTATAAGAAATCTTGGCATGTATATCCAAATAATATTTGCTTGTGAGTGACCACTAGTAATAGGTCATAAACATAATCATCCATAAGAGTATGCATAATATCATGGAATATAGTGGTCATTTCCCATTCGTAGGTAGCTCCAACTTTTTTGAGGTCGAAGGGCATGATGTTCTAGAAAAATATTCTCCATGGAAAAGTGAATGTTATTTTATGTTGATCCTCGAGGCTATGTGAATTTGGTTGTATCTTGAAAATCCATCTATTAGAGACAACATCTCATGCCTTACTTTAAAGTACATGATCATGTCTATATTTGGTAGAGGAAAGTCATCTTTGGGGCATGCATTGTAGAAGTCTCTAAAATTAGTGCATATGCAAATGCTCCCATTTGGCTTAGTAATAGGAACCAAATTGGATATCCACTCAAGATAATTAATAGGTCTGATAAAGCTCACATGTAACAATTTTTGTAGCTCTACTTTGAATAACAATGTTATTTTGGGATGCATTTTGCGTAACTTATATTTGATTAGTTTTCCCTCAGGGTTATTGTTATATGATGTAGCACTAGATTGAGATCTAACCTCAAAATTTCCATTTAGAACCATACAAATTTCACTTGTTTATTTTGTAAGAATACCATGAAGTTAGCCCTTCTTTCTCTAATAATTAATTTGCAACTTGTATGTGATTCAGACTCTCTCTGAAGTACTGATGTTTTCTTCCTTATATTTTTTGATAAGCATTGAAGAAATCTCTTGATTCATGGAGATATTTTCAAAACTTCTATCCTTAGGTGCCTTAAAAAAAAATCACACTTGTACACATCCTTTTTTTACTATTTATGGTATGGAAGCATTGCATTGTGCTTTTTACTAGGGGACCTCTTTATGATTTATATATTTTTTGAGTAGAAGGTTTGGAATCCTCACCAAAGTATGTCATTGTGTTAATCTCTATAATGAAACCAGCTATGTGATACCCCATGGGTATCCCATATCAAAGTTCCATGAACTCGGTGATAGCTTCATCATTTTGGAATACATCTATACTAGGTGGTCTTTGTTGGTCCCAATTGATGTTGGGGATAGACAAGTGAAATATTGGTTTTGGATGATGTGGAATTAAATAATATGTAAGATATTATGTCAATGTTATAATCTTGGAATAGGTTAATGATACACTCGAATGAGTCATCAAAATTATCCTTGTTAGACAACTCAATAATGAAAGAATTTTTATCCACTTCTACAAGGGTAAATTCAATATTTGAGGTCACAGTTTCTAGTTTCCAAAACCCAAGCCCTTGATACCATGGTATCTTTGTCACTGCAATTGGTTCTACAATTCCTTTTCCTTGTAGGCCAATAACACTATGATAATCATATCCCATTTTCTCCATTATGTGAAATCCCCATGTGTATTTTTTAATGGGGAGTATGAATTGGTCTTCCTCATCCTTATATAGCCACTTGGAATATCTTCCTTGATAAATTCTTTGTGAAAACCCAATTTTGTAAATGTGGTTGGACTGCTTTTGATGACAATTTAGGAATGCTTCTTCTTTTCCTAGGGTTCCCTATAAAACCTCTATGAAGATGGGAGTTTTCCAATGCAAAAGGATTGCTTTATGTTATGGGTATGTTGATGGTGTTATAGTTGTATATGGGATGTGTTGATGATTGAACTTGGGGAAAATTTGGTGATGGTTTATTTTAGTGAATTTGTGAATAGTTTTATGGAATGTAGGTATGATTGGATATGTTAAAGTTAGCAAATGGGTTTGATATGGCGAATTGTTGTTGAGGTTTTCTGGTGTTTTGAGTTGGGTAATGTTGATGGATGTTTTAGTTAGATTGATTTAAATTTTGGTTTTGAAGAAGGTAGTTTGGTGGGATGATTTCTTTTTGAGAGTTCATGATATTCTAAGGGGGGTATGTTGATATATGTTTTGGTTAATTGGATTTATGTTTTGAATAAAATTTGAGGTTATAGCATGTGGAGATTATGATATGGTTTTGTAGTTTTTGTGGGCAATGTTATGGCTTTTGGGTATGTAGGTATGGATGTTGGATGTAATTGGTTGAGTGATATGGGGTGAATGTGGAGGTGCTTTTGTATTTATCATTTGAGTAGGGATTTTAGAGCCGTTGAATGAAATTCTTTGTTCATATAACAAATTGGTGATAGTGTTTTTATTTTGAATGATGTTTTTGTTTGAATGCAAGTTGGGTGAAGGTGATTGTGAGATATTAGATGGTAGTGATGATGTTTTTGGATTAATTATTGAAGTGGGATGATAGTATTACTAGATGTATTATATAATAGATTGGTTTTTGCATGGTGTATGTGAGAACTTGATTGTGTATGAGAGGTAACGATACTTGCATGGAATTAATGAGTATGATTCATTGTGGGATGATGGTGGCAATTTTTTGAGGTGTGATATTAGGAGAGTGTGAGGAATAAATAGATTATTTTTAGTAGGTTGGATGATAAGGTTATTATTAGGTTGTAAGAAGGAGTTGTTTTTTTGTGGAATGGAAGGTGGTAGGGAAAAATTGGTTTGTGATATGATTTAATTGGAGTTCATTTCCCCCAAGGTCCATAATGGAGTATTATTGGTGATATATTATATAAGCATGGTCTTGAATGTGGAAGATAATTTACCTCCCTATTGTGTGAGTAATAGGAAGTATTGGTCACAATTGGCTACAAGAAGTGAGTCTACTAGTTTCATGGAATTAGCATCTTTTTGAGCTTCTGCCAACTCCTCGATTGTTATGTTTCTTACTACCCCAACAATGTTAGGACTATTTATAGGAATTAATGGGGTGGTGTTTCAAAAATATTGGTCCAAAAATGTGTGGATTCATCCTTGTGTTTCTTGGAAACAGTCTACATTCATCGGTATCATGTTGGGATCTTGTTGGTGTTGTATTTTTCTCTTGGTTTGGGACCTTGTTTCTACTAGAATATTATAAATTTTGAGGATTTATGACCTTGATGAATTTGATATGTGGGATGGTGAGACCAAGAAAGTCTCAAAGTGTGTTTATATCTTAGATGATGATTTTAAATTTGATTTGATTTGTTAAATTTGGACTAGACTAATGAGTTCAAATTAGTAGATAAGGGTGTGAAATATATCAACCTAGAAGTAGATGGACTTCTATGTTAATTTATACTATTGATAAGCTAATTGGTCCTTTTAATTGAGAAGGAAAACTTATAACAAACTAAAAAAAATTATAAATAGATGGATGTAAGATATAGATAGTCTATGGATCGATTTTGGTTGATAAATGGTCACTAGTTATGGATACAATGACAATATTTTTGATATAGGTCTGATCCTTTTTTTACTTTTTTTGTGAATGTGATGGAAAGGATGAAAGGGTGATAGAATAAAATATTAAATACTAGATGTTTAAGTCTCTATTCTATCTATATTTTGGTAGGTTTAAAAAAAAATTGATGTACATGTTTGTTTCTATATTTTTAGGATTCTAGAAAATTGTCTTGATAGTAAAATGCATCGATCTAGGTTTCAAAGGTATCACTACAAGTATAAAATGCATCAAGCTAGGATAGTATGCATCAAGGAATATATCAAAGGAATCACTATGATATCAAAGGTGTCATTATGTTTTTAAAATATGTCACTGTGCTATCAAAGGCATCAAACTAAAGTTAGATGTGTCACTATATGAAAACCTAGGTTTCAAATTGATATGACCAGTTTAAATCAAATGCATCAAAGTATATTAAGTGTGTCAATCTATAGATCATATACATCATTGTGAATATCAAATATGTCAAAAGGATAATTTGGTGCATTAAAAAATAATTAGATGCATCACTATAATAGCAGATGCATCATAGTGGTAGTCAAATATATAATCCTAAGTCTATAACTAAACTTTTGCTAGGGTTTGACTAGTTTTGACTAATAAGTAAGATTCATTTTTTACTTATTTGGAAAGATATAAAAAAAAACATATAATAGAAGAAAAATAACTCTAAGATATGGTATAGTTGGTATTCATGGGTCTTCACAATAAATATACTCCAAGAAGTATAGCCTAATTAATATTAAAGGTTTGTCTTGCTAGCAGAGGCCCAATCAATAAAATATTGCAAGAACATGCAAATACACATGTTCAACTCTCAAATGGTGATAAATAGGTCTCAAATGGAGAAAGTGATCACCTAAATCCTTCCCTTGAATGATTTTTACACCCTGAAAAGAATTCTATCTCACCCTAGGATGGTACATGTTGGGTAACTTTGTGCATGATCCTATACATTGCACTCCACTAGTAATAACAACTATTGGTCTTAGGCTTAAATAAAGGTTTTTAGTGGAATCAGTGAAAAATAAGCCCATATATAATACATAAGATCGAGGGGTCTCCCCCACTCTCTTCACCTAAGGAGTCCCAATAGATTGAGGATCTCATGACTTGGCTTGAATGATGATGGCCACACCTTGGGTATAAATTTTATTCTCTCCCCTTTCTATACCCCACCCAAAAAAATGGTTGAGGTCACCCTTGGGGTGATGAAATCCTCAAGCAGGCCTCCTACTAAATAAAAAGAAGAAAAATATTACTATTTTTTTAGGCTCAAACTGTTGGACTAATAGCCAGCATCTCCCTTCAAGTTCATGACATGGTTTAACCATCTCCTGTGGATCTTAGCTTACGCTTGTATCCGGAATTGACAGGTTGATCTTTTGGTGCAACGACCAGGCCAACAATTGGTATCAGAGCTGAACATGGGTTTGAACCCCTCAAGTGATGCTGAGGGGGGGATTTTTGGACTAACCACCAGCATCTCCCTTCGGGTTCACAACATGGTTTAACCGCCTCTCGTGGATCTTAGCTGATGCTCGTATCGGGTATTGACAAGTCGATCTTTTGGTGCAATGACAAGGCCAACACAAAATAGGTGCAAGGGGTGAGAATACATAGATAACACTTCCTTGGTAAAATAATGAATATGTGGACTCAAAGGTATTTATAATCCTCAACCTCATACTAGGTGCAAGGGGAGAGCATACATACCTAATACTCCACTAGACAAATATTTTTTTCCTTAATAAAATGAAACGTGAGATAATCTATTAAAATTAAGACATAAGATCCTACATCAAATATGTCAATAGTTTCAAATTTGTATATTCTCCCAATGAAATCCACAACTACACATACACGATTAGTTCCAAAACTGAGGAAATATTAGGGTTAGAAAAAAAATCCAATTAGGTTAATCAAGTGTGTCACTATAAAAAGTAAATACATCACTATAAAAATTAATTGTGTTGCTTTACCTATAAATGCATAGATTTACCTATCAAGGGTGTCATGCTATAATTTTTAAAAGTGTTGAAATACATCAAATATGTCAATGTGAAAATTAGATGTGTCACTATAACTTCTTGAACCTAAAAACTGGAGAGATAAATGCGTCGAATCAACATCAAAAATGTTTTGTTGTGAGTTAAAAAGGTTGTATTGTACTATCAAAAGTGTCGATATGCTTATCAAATGCATCAAAATACTATCAAAAGCATCATGATGGGTTCATCTGCATTATTATAACTTGTAACCTATGAATTTTAAAAACAAACTCAATAGAATGTTAGAAATAGGGATGTGGATCCCATCGAGTGTTCCATAATGTATGACCTGAAAATATGTTAGATTGTGAAAGTGAACAATAACAATATGTCAAATTAACTCATAATCTAAATCATAAATCATACCAATAGAGCATAAGGAAGTTGCATTACTAGAAATACAACAAACCTGCACATAAAATGTCTTACACAACAAAATTTTCTTAGCTCCATTATTCTCCTATTTTAAACCTTGGAGAAGGGTCTAATGGTGGTTTATCTCATATTTTTAGCACAAAGTACTTTGGACTAATATACGCACAAATTTACTACAATGAGTGAGAGAGGAAGAATAGATGATATGATAGCTAAATTTATAGATTTCAGATGATACTAATCAATGATTAAGATCAAATGTGAGATAAAAGAGATCACTGGCTAAGATTTCTTGAGAGGAATTGATGAGGAGTTAACTAACTTCCTAATTGGAGCTAACTGATTGTATGGGTCAGTTAAGAGAATTACTTGAAGCGATAAGTGTGATTGACTATTAGTAAAATGAAATTTATTAATTAGAGGACTAGATTGATAGAGGAGTGAACCCGAAGTGAGTGGGAGTTGATTGGTGAGGTGGAAATGCATGAGTAATTATTAATAATTAAATAAAATATTTATTAATTTCATGTGCAAAGGGGAAATAAATAAAATAAATAATTTATTTATTTATTCTAGAAGAGGATAATTATGAAGAATAATTAGTTAAATTAAATAATTAAAAATTATTATTTAATTTGAGAAGTGGAAAATGGGAAGTGAATTAATTAAATAATAATGAATTATTTAATTAATCTAGGAAAGAGGAATGATTAGTAGATTAATTAAATAATAAATGATATTTAATTAACATAGAGGAAAATTTATAATATAATGAATTAATTAAAATATTTAATTAAAGTAGAAATGGAAGGAGAATTTAAATTTCAAATAATTAAATAATTGAAAATTATTTAATTATCAAGGATGAAGGGGAAATGAAACAAAAAAATTCACAGATATAGATTTTTTAGACAGCGAAGGAAATGGCACGATGTAGGTGAGGGTATGTGCTCCCTAGCCATGGTCATTTTTGGGCTCTCAGCAAGTATGTGGGGAGACTTCAGGGGCATGGGAAGGTAGTTGAAAGGTGTGAGAGTGCAGTAGGCTTGATGGGGGTTTTTTAGGTGTGGTTTTTAATATTTCTTGTAGTTTTTTAAGGAATTATTGGGGCTATTACCACTGTGTGGAGCATTGGATAGGGTTTTTGCAAGCATGAAGGTGTTTTCATTGATGTCAATAGAATTTTTTTTAATTGGTGTTATCATTCATGTCAATTATAGGATGAATATGTTGAGGATATTGAGAAAAATTGACAAACAATGTAAACTATGTTGTACAAGTGTTCATAGTATGCCCTGGTATTATGCTTCATGTTCTTTTTTTGTTGATGTTATTCCTGTGCAGATCTTATAGGTTATTCAAGGTTATCAGAGGTTACTATATTTAGAATTTGGGTTTTTAGATCATTGTATAGTGTGGGATATTCTCACCAATGTGTGAACCAATTGTTTAGTGATGTTTTATGTGGTCTAGGAGAAATATATTTTCTCTATGTTTCTTCATTGTTTGGTCTCAGTTTTTGAAGATTTGGAAAGTTTCTTATTAGGCTTTTATCTTTTTGTATTCAATTTTTTACTTTATTTGATGCTATATAGAGTGAGTTCCATTTATTAGTGTGAAAGTAAGGGTTACGAATTGTTTTGAGTTGAAGTATTTGAATGATGTGAGGTTAATGAAGTGTTTGATGAATTTCAAGTAGTTAATGAATTACTCTAGATTGTGTTCAAGTGAATCATGTTGTCTGAAACTTTTGACTTATAGATTGATTTAAGAAAGCATGTACTTAATTTTTATCGTTTTCAACATAGGTGTTGGCTGACCTTTTGTTTAACACTGCATGCAAGGCTTGTAGAAGCGTGTCAGAGTTATTTTGGATCTATTTGGGTCCTAATTAAGGATTTATGTAGGTCACATTATGTTCCTATCCACCACAAGAATGTTTAGGTACCAGCCTATTTTGAATTTGTATGCATAATGACTAGTTATCGATTTCAAAGTTTTTGAGGTTAATTATATAAATAAGTGTAGTGATGGTGTGAGTTAAGGCATGAATGAAATGTGAAACAAGATAGATGTAAGATCAATGTGAGTGAAGTGTGTGATGTGCATTTGAGAAAAGTAGTGTGAACTTCAATGTTAGGGTTCTTGAAGGCAGTGAGCTGAAGGCATCTGAAATCATTCAAGAAAGGTTGCAAAAGTGTGCAAGAATTGTGGTGGATCTCCTTGTTGCATTGAGATTTTTTTATGTGTAACAATATTCTTCTATCTTCTTGTATTTATTTTTGTGGTAGTGAGCCCTTTTAGATAGTGTTTCCTATTCTGGTAGTGAGCCCTTGTACCGGTTTTGCAATTACATATATTCTAAGTGTTGACATAGGGATTTTCACCGGATGACAATTTTGAAAACTCTTAAATCTCATGCAACATGGGACTACTCTTAGGGTGTGGATATCCTATGGTGAGAGTAGACCTCCAAAATGTGGGTTGGCTCCCCTTTAGATAACTTGAAAATACTAAGTCTTGATAGGGCAAAAGGCAAGAAGGATGTGCTTTGCAAATTGAACTTAACAGTAATGGGTGATACAATGAATATATAAACCTAAAAATGTTGTTTAAATTCACAAATATGGTCAATTCAAGAAACTACAGTATCTCACAACTTAGCTGCACATGGTTGCAAAAGTGTTTCTTCTGAACTTTTTTAGTTTTCCAATCCTCATAAGATGGAAAACAAGGATTTTTTCACAATTCTAATGCAAGAGAATAACAAACACATTCACATACCTACACTATAACATGCTACCTTTTGCATCCAATATCGAAGGAATTCTGATAAAATAAAGAAGAACACAATATTTTAATCTAATCATCCACTAATCAATACTGAAACCAAAAATAAAATTGAGGAGGAAACAAGTTTCTTTTATTGAAAATCAAGATTCTCTTGCATTCCAAGGAGAAAATACTCTACAAAATATCTAAAATTTCATAAGAAATGAGTTGCAAAGAATGAATAATCTGCTACAACAGTCACCAAACTCAAAACTAGAGAGAAGATGAGAAAATAATAAGACATGCAAAAGGCTCCAAGAATTCAAAATTTGAATTTTGGCTCCAATTGATGTGATGTGTTGTCAAAATCCAACCCCTTCCTTAAATCAAGCATGTGACTAAAAGAAACTCCTTAAAATGTGCATAAGGAGTTATGAATCTAAAAAAAACTCCAAAGAGTCATATGTAATTAAAAACCCCTTCAAAATATGATTGTAGTTGCAAGTAACCATGAGTTGAGTGCCTCAAATTGCTCCTTTACTGAAACTCCATCCAATTGGACTCTTAACTGAAGATGAACTCTCAATTAAGTGACCAAAAACCCTGATTTTGCTCCATATGTTGGTCAATATTTTCAACCACCTCCAAGATTCCTGCAAAATCTTCAAGGCTCCATTTAACTCCTTTTTGAACTATCTATCATTAGCACTTTATATATGGTATCCCTATTTTTTCATTTCATATAACATTTATTTAAAGTGATTTATTTCATCACTTAAATAAGTTTTACAATTCTTGAACTTAAATGCAAAAATAAAAAGATTTATGATAAATCCATGTACATAAGGCTTAATTTACTAGGTCTTGAATGAAATATTAAAAGAATTATAAGGAAATAACATGCCACGACATAATCATATGAATAATTTTTTTTGAAATACTAAGGAAAAAATCCTTTTCTCCTATTGAGCCTTCCTAGGGTTATCATAACCCTAAAATGAATGATAGATAATTCAATTTCATTTCATTTCTCCTTGCTACTCTTAAGAGGGTGCCACCATGGAAAACCCTAGGTCAAGTGTTTGAGCTTGAAAATATATGTATTCTACGCCATTTGGAAGGTTCTCTAGAAGATATTAACATGAAACACAAAGGGTAAGTCTATTTTTGTCTTTGAAGCCATCCAAGAGCTTATTTGGCCACAACCTTGAGAAAATTTCTAATGATTTTCTTTCATTTTTTCCTCTGTTGTGAACTCTCCTTGCTGCCATGGATTCTTGTTTGATCTTTGAAGATGGAAATCTCAGTAACTTATGTTTTTCTTTGAGGATTCTCTAGAGATTTTATGCATAAAATGCTTGGTAAGTTGGATTTCCTTCATTTTGAAGCCATTTATAAGCTTCATGACACAGACAAAGAAATTTCTACCTTTCTTGAGGGTCTTTTCCCCCACGACCAGCCATGAGAAACTCTCTTGCTTCTGCACTTTGATTTTAATTAATAGGCAGCCATAATTTTGTTAAGTATTCAGTGTATTCCTCATGGAGGTCGTGGCTGGTCTATTCTTATTATAAAAACTCAAACTCTTCTCTTACTTT
Organism: Sequoiadendron giganteum; assembly: GCA_007115665.2. Classification (NCBI taxonomy): domain Eukaryota; kingdom Viridiplantae; phylum Streptophyta; class Pinopsida; order Cupressales; family Cupressaceae; genus Sequoiadendron; species Sequoiadendron giganteum. The sequence continues at coordinate 351,645,673 of CM021101.1, forward strand.
GTACTTTGAATCTTCAAAAAAGATAAACAAAACCTTACGCCACCATTAAGAATCCTTTATATATTTCTTTTCTCTTTGATATTTTGGCCCCCATATCATGTGGCTAAAAAAATAATACAAAAATAATGAAGCATCTCTCAGGTCGTGGTCTTACTAGGGAATATTTGAACTTCAAATTTGTGTTTTAAACCCTAGCCGAAAAGGGTTTTATACTCATTTGTTTTGTTCTTTATAATTTTGAGCCTCTTACTGGGTCACGACTTTGTGATATTTATATGGGCATTTCATTTTCTGAATATGAAAAAGATAGAACTTATGCCTAAAGCAAGATTATTGAAACCTATTTTGTACAAATAGAAAACTTCTTGTTTTTCCATTTCTGTAAAAGTATATTTTCGTAGATTGCATTCTTGGCACTGTCATTTATCTTTAGTTGTTGTAGACTATGATTACTACACTGGCACTCTTTGAATGCACTATCACTATCAATGTTTAGCATTTATGCACTTTTTCTTTAACTCCATGCTTCAATAATGATTTTTTCTCTCCATTGATATTAATATCATTGTCACTATCTTTATATTTCATGAACTCACACTCCATATCACTGAACACTATTATGGTCCCTTATCATTGATAGCTTCTTGGCTGAAAATGAAACCTGTGAATCATTTTAAGCAAAAATTGGACTTCCATTTCTTTTTGTGTTTAATAGTAACTATACTGTAGATTACCATTTGATATCATTTTTATTAAAAACACTCACAAAAGCACTCCTTTCATGTATCATACATGGCTGTTAGGATCATTGTTTCTTCATGACTTAAACACGAGGTAATGCTCTTGTTCATTGTCTTTCAACACATGATGTTTTCATGGCTTTGTGATCTAGATTGATATTAATTGATACTTGTTCACTAAATTAAATGATTTGTCATCCTTCTTTTCATCAAGAAAACTAATTGTTCTGCAATGAAATATTATATGCACTTAGAGTATACTTAAAATAATTGTGCATATATATTGCGATGATGAAATCATTTCTCTTATATGAGGTTTTCTGGAACTTCTTTAAAACACAATATAGATTTCATGATATTCACATTGCTTATTCCATTGTTATTAGTTGGGATCAACCCTTGTGGGAGCCACATTTTCCACCACTCATGTTATAAATAGATGAAATAGTAACTGTTGATATTTTATATACCCCATGCTCCCTTTGGATTGTTTTTTATGTTTTTCTTGAATTCTGACCACACTCGATGATTTTAAAAGCCTCTGTGACAGTCTTTTGCTGGTCTCAACTCACTACCATGATGTGTCACCCAAGCATTCATCAAAGGGGAGCTTCCCTTCCCTTCTCTTTCGATCCCCATTTTTCCCCCACATGTCAATAGATCGGGTGAACTAAGATTGCTTTCATATAGCTCTCTTTCAAGCCTCGATTGTCAACCATGTAGCCTCCAACCGTGTAAACTTTTGGTGGGCCCCTCAAGTGGTGTTGATAGTAAGGATGTTGCCACATGTCTTCTCATTGTAAGCTCTCATTAAATAATGGGGAGGATGAACCACAAGCTACGAAATACCACCATGTGTCCCTTCGGTGTATCTTCATTAAAAGGAGTGGTGTGAACACCAAGCTTCCATATGTTGATGCATTTTCTACTTTCCTTCACTGGGAGGTGACACTTGTTTACATAAGGTAAGCCAGGACCATTGCCATCATTTTCAAAGAATGCATCTGGCTAACAAATGACTGGGTTCATGCTCAAGAATCTTTCTATTACAATGACTGTGGTGAGTCATTGTTGTGATCATCATCATTCATGATGGAGAATCTTTTCTATTATAGTTCTTCAAGTGGTGGAAGCCTCTAGTTATATATACTACTTCTTCTTTTGAAGAAGGAGTTCAGAAATATCTATAGAATAATTAAGAAGACATGAGGCCTTTCATTTTGTTTGATAATTTTAAAGACTCATAGACTGTGCCCTTGTAATTTGGACTTTATGTTTCTTAACTATTGGATAACATTATACTATGTTGTTTCTGGATAGATTATTTGCAACTTAAATGATATGAATAGAATGCTGATTTAGAACCATGTCTCTGACTCTTTCTATTTAGTAAATCTCTATGCAAATTATTTTATGTCATGAAATGAATTATCTAGGTCTTTCTCTTTGATGTTTTTTTTATTTTGAGACATAGGAGACTGTTGAACACGCCCTTAGACCACATCTACAATATAGGTCTTGTTGATGGTGAAAATGACACAAACAACATTAAACAAAATATCTCTACTCTATTTCTCTTGAAAAAGAAAGACAACATATAGTAGCCTAACTCCCAAGGTCTTGGTAGTTGGTTCTCAACTATCTAGTGTCACTTAATCAGTCCATGCAACTGTAATATTCAAGGGGCATTTGTTGGTAATAAGGAATGCAAGTAATGAATTATTCATTGAATCTTTTTAATGAAAAGGGGGTTTTCAAGTAAAAGAAAAAGATAGATCAGGGCGTACATTAGTAAAACATGAATAAAACTTATTTATTATCTGGACATATATCTTCAACAACAAATTTTCTTCCAACAGATCAAGAAAACCATAGCACGATTCAATTTAAATAATAGTCCATACTATTGCATGCATCTAAGGTGCTTATTTTAACATCACAATCACACATCATAAATAATTCAAAGATAAAAGAACACACTCTCATTTTTTGCCAAGACCATAGATCAACAAACTTCAATAAACTCAATTCATAGATAATCTAATGAAACAATCTTTAAATATGGTTTCTTCTAATGATTTTCATCACATAAGAAACACTCATGCTTCAGCACAATCACTGGAATACAGATAGACTATAATTCTTCAACCTTATCCAATAAAACTCAATTCCAACTCCATATTGTGTAAAAACCTATAATTATATTCAATTGTAAATAAAGTAACAATGTATCTTTGTAAAAACTATGAAAAATTATATCTCCTACTATCAAGTGGCTAATCTTATTCTCATTAGTAGACCCTTAAAATATGATACCTCACAAGTATTTATAGATATACAAAAATCTGAAGTCCTTTCTATCTTAGGTCAATCCACATTTTTAGGGATTAAAGTCATCTTGGAAACTCAATTAAACTAGAAGAAAATAATAGAGAGGAGAAAAGAAAGTCATGCGCCCACAAACTACCATTTATGCATGCAGAGGAGAAAAAGAAAACCATGTATTCATGAGGTTATCAATTATGCATGCAAAGCTTTCTCTATAATGTATTCATCGTAACTAGAGAAGACTTGTTCAAGCATGTCCAAATCCGGCCCATCAACCCAGCTATCTTCAAACTTGATCCTCTCTAATTCTGCAACAACAAATCCTCTCATGTCCTTTAGCTTTGTTAACTCCCTCTTAGCTGCCCTTATCTCTTCTTTAATATCCATTAACTAATCTAACAATAGGTCTTCTCCATCATCTCCTTTTTGCATGACCTCTTTAAACCTATCATCCCATTTCTCCTTTATTTGGCTCAAATGTAGGCCCTCCTTTACCGGTATATTAACATTTACTATGACAATAATAAATGCTTCTAACTCTTCAAACTGTTCATTTAGATCCTTGACAAAATCTTGAACTTAATTTTTATGCTTGTATAAAAAGTCAAACCTAAACTGAAGTATGTTGGAAGTCTTCTCCAGGAAATATTTATTGTCCTCTTCAAGTATTGACTATTCTAGAAGAGTGGACTTTGGAAATTTAATAACCTCCTTCAACCTTTGACTAAATATTTTGTACTCCTCCTCCTATTCTACCAATACTTTGACATATTGGTCCATTTCCTCTATTAGCTCCTCTGTCATTTTGTGGACCTCAAAACTAATTTTCCAAAACCTCACTTATTTCTTGATTTATCTTATCAGTCCACCTATCCAACATCTCTACCTTACTCCTTACCTGTACCAAATCATCCACCTCTTTCTTACTAAGAAAATTTGGTTTTTCAATGGTGGCAATTTTTTGTGACCTTGGAGGAGAAACACTTTTCAAGAAAGAATACAATTGATCTAACTGAGCCTTAAGCTCATTGTTTCTCTGATTATCTTTCATCATTTTGGATTTAGTGGATGAAGCTACCACATCTATTAAATTCATCTGTTGATCTTTGGTGGGTCTCCCCAAGGTAACAATGCCCAACTGGTAATCAGTCAATTGCATGTCTCCTACATCCGTGTCCATCATTGGTATGGCACATTCAGCAACAATTTTTCCTCTGTTGGTGAGCCTAGTGGAATGTAGGATTTTTGCCTTCTTCTTGGGCCTTTCCTTTTCAATTTCCTTCATCATATCATCCCAATTGAGAGGCTGTGAAGGTTTCACTAATCTCATCTGAAGATCCAATTTTAACCAAGTGGGAGCACCTGGAGTAGTGGTCATTATAGTTGAAGAAGAAGCAATAGTAGTAGTAGAGGGTGGTTGCACATTTACTTGAGGTTGAGAATCAACCCCTTGTATCTCTTGTTTTTCTTGCTCCAAATTTGTCTAAGAAATATTTTCAGCTTCCTCCCTATCCTTCTGTTCTTATGTCCTCTTCTCTTCTTCTTCCTTTTTCAACTTTTCTTCTTCTAATCTCTTCTTCTCTAGTTCCTGGCTTCTCTCTTCCTCTAATGCCCTCAAACTATCTGCATCTTCCTTTTCCTTTTGTTTCTTAATCAGCTCCTCAGCATCCTTTTCCTTTTGCACTAATTTTGCTTCCTCTTTCTCTTTATAAGCCTCTTCAGCAAGCTTCAACTTGGCCACAAAAACTTCTCTTTCTCTTCACTGCTTTTCCTTTTCTTCCTCCAAAGATGATTTTTTTGTATTAACTCTAGCTTATCATTTTCATTTTGATCCTGAGCTCTTGCTCCTTTTGCCTTTGCTGCTTTTCTATTTCATCAGCTCTTTGTTTGGCTTCTACATGTTGTTGTTGGAGTAAGGCATCAAATTGTGCCTTAGCATCAATTGCCTTTTGCTTCTCTATGGCATGTGCATGTGCTTGAGCATCTGAGGCTTTTTTTTCCTCCTCAAATAGGTCCCATTGATCTTCCTCAGTCAAAATATGCTTGATTTCCTCCTCTTAAGGCATCTTTTCTTGTGCATCTTTCTCTGATAAGGTCTCATAAGAGTCTGTTTCGACCTCATGGATCTCCTGCTCCTTCTCTTTTCCCTTTAATGCTTCAGCTATAACATGAAGATTTCCTTCATGCATATCTCCACTTGGTTTCTCTATAAGAGGGACTTGAGCAGATGACTCACCTACTACTGATGTGAAAACCAGCAGTCCTATTTGGGCATCCCCCTCTTGTACTCCAGGTAACTCTTGGGTAGAGGCTTCAAGATCGATCTCCTCAATGTCAGGAGGGAAGAATTTCAAGGGCTCCTTGGAAGGAAAACTCCTCTTGATTCTTTTGTATCCCTTCCCCTAATTAGGATCTGGTCCCTGAGGATTTTTGGTTCTTAGGACAGCCCAGTAAATACTTCTATCCAAAACTGGCCTCCCTATTTGTTTTATGTCAATGGTCTTCTAACCATCCCAATCCACTAGATCCAAACTTTTGGTACCAATATTTAACACCTCATATGATGGATCTAGCACAAATCCATCATCTACTAATGTATCAAGGATGTCATCTTTGATCCTAAATTCTACCATGAGTGAGATGGGTAACCTCTCATAATTCCTTTTCCAGAGGTCATACTCATCTTGAAGATCACTCCAAAAATCCTCTAACAAGTTGAAACGTTTATCAAAAATCGAAGGCAACAAGGCATTCATTTTCTTCCTTGGTTCAAAGTACTTTTGAGCTGTGTACAAAGCTAGTTTCAGATGTATCAATTCACTGCAAACTACCTTAGCTCCCACAAGATGTTGGCAGTTGTATTCACCCAATTGCATGGGAAATTTATGACACCCTATTTTGTGCTTTAATCCAAATCGGGCATTAAACCCTAGAGCTTGATATACAAATTCCATTAGAACCATCCTATTGCTACAACATCTTGGAAGTAAGTGGGGATGACCTTCAAATCCAGCAAATCTGAAATAAGTGAACTTGGGGTATTGGATATCATTTCATGATAAAGGCCATAGCTTCTTGGATCAATCTATATCATGCATCTCCATTAATGATTACATATAAGAATGCATCATTAACCCTTCTAAATTGTGTTTCAGACACTTGCAGGGATAGTTGATCATAATGATCCCATACTTTCCTTTGTCCATCAGTTTCTCCCAATATTCCCACTTTATTTAAACCTAGAAAGATACCTCCTCTAGTTGCTGCATAGACAACATAAGAAGTCATAAAGAAGCTCTTGGTTTCCCTTATCCTAGTTAACTGGTCATGAATAGCATCAAAGACAATCATTGGCCAATGAAACTGTTGGGTGCCATTAAAGATTGTATGAATAAAGGGAAACATCCACTCCTTGAAATGAAATGCATAACTCTTCCCAAAGACACTAGACAACATCATTATCAAGTCTGATACTTATTTGTAGAATTATGTCCTCTTTGGTTGATCATGAAGCTTAGTTAGAGACTTCTTCTCTGTTCTCAACCATTTCTTGTTCAAGTGAGATTTGTTGGCCTCCTTGTGTTTGTTGTATATTTCTAAAGCTTTTGCCTCCTTTAATTGTACTAGGATCTTTGGATTCAAGACACTAAACATGTGTTGAAAGATTTGAGGAGTTAAATCAATAATTACATTGTCTTGTGAATCCATACACTGCCTAGTGGCCAAATTGTAAGCTCTTGTTTCTATCATAATCAACTTTGGGCACTAGATAGACATAGGAAATAAGGTGGTGTGAGCCAAGATAGACTCAACTATTCTTTGATTTCTTCCTGTTATATCCTTAGCGAATGTTTCTGAATACAACTCCCCAAAATTGTATGAGCCTAGATTAGTGTCAGTTATACTAGACCAATCTAATTCCACTTTTCTTGCAATGACAACAGGACCCCTATGATTATACCTCAAAGTATAAGGTAGATGCTTTGGCTTAATCTTCTTACGCTTATTTGTTGCCTTTGATGTTTTTGCAGGTCAATTCCTTTGGGAGGCTTCTCCTGATACTCCTGAAATTCTTTAGCTTTCCTGCAACAAAACCTCTAATTCGATCCTTGAATAAACATCATAAAATATGCTTTAAAACCTTACCCTTTATATAGATAGTAGAGGCAGAACCAAGCATAAAAAAATTCTAAATGGTATCTTTTGAAACATTGTTAGTTCAGAGCCAAAACCATTATTAAGATTACAATAATAACAAGTGGGACTGGATTCAGAACTGGAATGGTAACTAGAACCAGAATCAGAATGGAAACTAATTTGGTCTTACTCAAATTTTCTAATTTCATATTCAGTTTCGGTTTTGCTTCCAACTAGGTTATCGTTATTTTGAAAGAATTCTTCTCACTATAAGTGGATTCGAAGACAGGATGAAAATGGAATCAATACTTATTGGAAAACATAGTTCAAGGTCTAGATTTATTGTGATCCCACTTCTGCCTATAATGACCATGATGTCATAAGTGATTTTAACAGTTTGATAAATAACTTCATGATTTAAGTACTAGGTCATATCAACATGAAAGGGGCTTAAACATAACCTAATAAGACCATCCCCATATGATCGAGAGGCAAATGTACCTTTTAGGGCATCATATTTAAATTAAAAAAATGAACACGTAAATGCATAAAAACCCTAAACTAAAAAAACCCCTCGATATATAATAACTAGGACACAAATTTAACCCTCTTTAAATTAAACATACCAAATGCGCAATAGATTCCTAAATAACAATGAAAATTTATCAAACCCTAATCACTATAATAGTAATTAACCTATGCATTTAAAAAAACTAGGGCACCACAATTCGGTCACAACTAAAACGTGAAAATGACTGTGCTGAAAACAAAGAAAGCAGATACAAAAGCAAAAATGAAGACAAGAAATCCAAACAAACAAAACAAAGAAACTAGAAACACACGAACTTACTGAGAATCATGAATTTACGAACTCGCCCAAAGCCAATCAATCCAAAATGAACAGAAATGGAAAACATGAAATCAAAAAGAAGAACAAGAATAGAAAACCCTACCTCGAACGCAAATAAAAATATTAACTTCCTGAAGCAATTCGTGTGCAATAGTCTCTCTTTCAATCAATTCACTCACATATAAGCTTTACTGCAACTCTATTTCACTCTTCAATCTCTTAACAATAATGGTATTAAATATGTGTTAATCCCTAATTAAGGTAAAAACTTGGATTTTCATGCATGCATGACACCTGTCATTAATGCAATAAATGCAGTAGAGCGGAGTCGAAACTGTAGAAAGAACTGGCACATTACTGTTGTGCGACTTCAATAAAGTCAACGACCAAGAAATGGCAGGAGCGGAATCGAAATGAAAACTATTTTAGAAACTTGTTTAACTTTCCAACTTGGTTCCCATTCCAAGTCTGGTTCTGCTGACAAAGAATAAAGCGAAAAAAAACATCAAAATAAAACAAAAAGACCAAAACAAGAAATCTTAACATACAAAACCTAGTTTAAAATGAAAGACCAAAAGTGGAGGCAGAGGCAGGATGGAATTTGATTTTGAAACTTTGAATAAATTCAGAGCTAACTGCACTCTGGGTCTGGGTCCGACAAAGACAAAATAAAAAGATCAAAAGAAAGACTATTGGGATGGGAATCGGAACTGGTTTTGAAAGAAGTTCCTAAAACCCGATTCGCTTTCGGCTCTGGTTCTGGCAGTCAAACCAAAGAATAACAAAATGTTGGAAAAGAAAGACTCCAAACTTTGTTTGAAAAACAACCAAGGATAAAAACAAAAAGGGGGACCCATTTTGACCAAGGAAAAAGATGGGGTGGTTATGCAAGGCATAATAGGTCTATCATGCCTTAAATCTAAATTTTGGCACATCGCCCGAGTTAGATATTTTATTTTTATATCTGCTTCCTTTTCCCATTCAAAACCCTAGTTATAGAAGAAATCAACTTCTTTAAAATTTGGAGGTTACTCAGTTTAGCGCAATAGGTCTCCCCTTTAGCTGAGTTTCCCACAAATGGATGTTACCTTGCCAATTTTTGGCATCAATAGTTTTTCTTTTTCTTGGCACACCTAGTGGGACTGCAAAATGTGCTTCAGCATTAAGTAGGTATTTGAATCATTAACCTGTCACAAGATCCCAAACAACAAATAACCCTAGTTTGTTAGTACCGCCACTAGGAATAGTACTAAATAGAACCTTTCAAGTAAACATCCCGACCCCTCCACTAGCCATGTTGCCAATTGCCAACCAAAACTATCATTTGGGCCCCCACCTTGGTCCTTTCTCTCAAATCTATTCCTAATTTCATCAGAGATGGCTCAAGGACACCATCTAAACATCTACAAGATGTGGCGGACATATGTTTGGTACATGGAGTTATAGACCAAAATGTAGCACTGAGGTTTCTCACAGCTTCTTTTAGAGAAAAAGCTTTAGATTGGTATCACACTCTGTATCACTAGCTAGATATCATCAAGAGGACTCCATATGAGGCCCTAACCAACTTCAATGCTTGGTTCCACATAACTTGGCAAAGAATTCAGGCTGCAATTCACCCACCACCTGATTTGGTATTCATATTTTACCTGAAGTCCATAAGCGTTGATATCTCAATGATGATCTAGTCACTCAGTGGAACCACTCTACCGGATGCATATAGTGTCGCAATTAAAGTAGTAAACAATTTTATTGATGTTGAAAAGTTGCCACCTCAACCCATTAGGCCTATATTCCCCGAGATACCATTTTTTTCTTAGGCAATGCCACCTACCACTATAGTTGCTCCTTCTCAATCTATGTACATATACGTGAGCATACCATAGAATTTCGCACTTGGTTCCTCAAAGAATGAGATAAAAAAATATAAGAAATGTTGTAGGTTATGGCCAATGGGATAACTATGATCAAGCGCAACCAGGTCGCTCCTCCAAAATTGACCTATCCAAATTATCCTAGTGGAAGGTCCTCTTACCAAAAAAACCAGTTCCAAGGAAGCACTCACATAAATCCTTAGGTGCAGACAACAAGTCAAATGGTACCAATACCCACTCCACTGTAGAATGCCAACTTAAGCTCTAACAGAGAGCTAATGGCGGGGAAAAATAATTTAGTCAACGACGGCAACCCCTAGTGTTTCCCTTGCTGTGATTCACATATGCCCCAAAATTTCCCATGTGTAAATATACAATAGAAGGTGGTAGCACAGTGCAACATCGGACATTGGGGTTATGCATATACCTCTTCACAAATGGAAAATGTGGTACTCATCGCTCAAATATAAGGGATGCATTTGGAACAAGAGAACAATATAGCTCCTAACCACATCGTCTTCTCATGGATGGAAGGAGAGGAAGTGGTGTTCATATTCAAAGCATCCACTTCAGAGATCCTACAAGTGCGGTCTGATTATAGCACTCACTCCAAAGGGAGATTCATAGGAGAAACATTCATCCTAAAATTAGTCAGTCCAAAGCGTAAAAGTGCTCCCGACCATAAACCTAGTGCCTCTACAGTGGTACCATAATGTCTATTACAAAGGGAGATCATAACAACAAGATATAAGAAGAAAAATCCTCCAAGTTTGCCACTATTTGATGTAGTGGAACAATTGAAAAAATCATCTGCTAATGTTTCCCTATGGGAAATCCTAGCCATTTTGGAGTAGAAGACATTTCTATAGAGGGCTCTCCAAGAATACCCGATCATAGAACCAAAGGAGAAATCACTTCAAGGGGAGGCTATTGATTAGTCACCTCTAGCCAAAGTTCTTGTGAATACTATTTAAGAGGCCTCTACTAAGGATCAAGAGGAAGAATCCACAATCAAAGTCGGCGAAGGAAAAATAAAACCAAAGCCATTTTTCTTAACCCTTATGATGGGCAAGAAATTTCAGCATAACTCTATGATTGACTCTAGCGCCAACACCATAGTTATGCCCAAGAAAATAGTTGAAGCCCTAAGACTGAGATACAAACCTTTGAATAAAGGAGTCATGCAATTAGATGGGAATATGGTTAATACTATGAGGATCATTAAGGATCTTCCATTAACTCTATTTGCCTACCCCGCCATCATGGTCAAGAAGGATACCATGATCAGTGATATTCCTCCAATATTCAGTTTGCAGTTGAGAGAATTTATCGACCAATCTCAATCAAGGGTAGCCAAAACCGACTATGGAAAAGGATCTCATAAGCTTCCAAAGAGTTTATTCACTCCCAAAATCCCATTTTCTGGAAATACTAGAAATAATAAGAGGAAGCTCATAGAAATTGAAGGTGATTATACAGATTTTTAAATTTGGGATGCAAGTAATCTTAAAGTCAAAAAGAACATCCTACATCAAGGTAAATAAAGACTCATTCACTTTTCAAAGGAGAATGATGAGGTGACAGTAGCCTTTTCATACGATAACCTCAGAGGGTATGATCCAAGTATCATCCAGCCTGTGATAGAACTAAAAAGATTAGCCAAATTGGTTTTCCAAAAATAGAGGCCAACGAGTCCCAAGATTGAAGCATTGATGGTGCAAAGGTTAACAAAGCTAGTTCAGTCATGAATTATCTTCTCAGTCGAGCCTAAAATTTGGGTGCTCAGCCTCATCTCAATCCAAAAGAAGAATAGAGATATTTGCCTATGTATCAATTTTTGCAACCTAAACTGAGCACAACTAAGAAATCATCACCCACCACCCTCCATGGGATCAATCATACACAATGTAGTAGGTTTGAGTATGTTTTCTCTATTGGATGGTTGTTTAGAAAAAAGACTAGATGGTAAGGGTCTAGTGATAAAATTTAATGAGTAGACAACAAGACCTGGTCAACATGAGAAATTTGATAGCTTGTGGGAGGGTTCATTCATAATAATTCAGTATAGGTGATATGAGGCATTTAAATCAGAAAGCATAGAAAGAAAAGTGATAGGGCTCCTGATAGGGGAATTCACCTTAAAATTTCTATAGAGCTCGATTAGACAATTCTACCATGTAAATATGTAACTATTGTGGTTATTTTCCTCTTTGTTCTTTTGTTTGTTCGGTCGGTCTTCCTAATCCATGATGTAGCAGAAATTCACATTATGATATAGAGAATAACATGGTTGCCAAAAGGGACAAGAAATATGTAGCAAGGCATAAATTTTAAACATAAGCAATATCTTAATTATATTTATATACTTTGATAAGTACAATAGAAAAATGGCTCAGAGGCCATGCTTTTAAAAGAGTATACACTTATATATATTTCTATATCATGAAGCCTTTTCCAAGCTATATACAAAAGGACTAACAATTTTTAGTCTTAGAAGCATGAAAAAGAGGAAATCTCCATCCATGGGAAGAAGCAGAAGCAACAAAAACATCCAAAACCATATCCTCCTCGGCAGTAGAAAATGGGCCAATGACACCATTCAGAGAAGCAACAATAGGTGGTGGAGGGAACACAAGGTTCCTAAAATTGGTATACCAATCAATATCATAGAACGACACCATGTTGTAGATTCAGAAGAGAAAGTGATAGGCATAGATGACCTTTTCGCGATGTATTTCTTGTGACTGGAGGTGGAAACCACTCAAAAATAGAAACCATAGTACAACTGCATATTCTTTAATAAACTTATGAAGGTCACTTGCAATTTGAATTTCTTCATCAAATGCATCATTTGCCACTACCTCCCCGATTCCACTCAGATACTTCTTTGGAAAAAATTTATCACCAGTCAGAAGATAAGTGGCTTGGGTATTTGAATGTCAAGCATCGATGCCACAAAATGGGAGCAAACATCAATATTCACTTTGTACTTGTCCTCATATTTGAGGCATTCTCAACCCAAGACCCATTTCATGGCTACGATTGCCAAATAATGCTTATTCTTTGTCATCTTCTTCAAGTGTCTAGTTGAAACCTCACCCAAAAAGGTCACTTGAGATTTCTGGGAGGTCATCCTAATTGGGGTATTCATAATGTCAAAACCTATACAAATTTCATACAATGACCCTATGAAAAAATCCTAAATCCTAACTCTACACAAATACTAAGCAAACTGCAAATACCAAATGTTAAACCAATCACTTAATGCTAATTCTGCTAAAAATTGTTTTTCGATTTCCCTACTACCTAGGTGCCTATTTATAGAAGCGGCAAGGATAAGTCTGGTAATTTGCATACCATAAGCATGAGGTTAACCAAGTACCACCTCAAACACTACACCAAGGCTTGCTCGAGAATCTCACCCAGTTGCGGCTATTGGTATGAGTTGTTGTGTGCAAAACTAAGGCAAGTTAATTAATTAGCACAAATTGGTGGCAGTATCCAGCAAAGTCTATTCGACCGGACACTGAGGTTTCATCCTATAGGTGTCCCTCAAACTCCAAGAAAGGATGTGTATCTATTTAAGGCTTATCGCATACTTTGGCATAATCATTTCTTTTGGGGTATTAATTACCATGGCATACGATGCCTAGCCTACTTTCAAATCATCGGCTCAATTTCTAAGGAAAATCGTGCCATGGGTTGTATGTACCTGGGGTCATTATGAATCCTTGTCATTTCAAAATGGCAAGTAGTTCTTTTAGCACAAACCAAAAGGTTGGCAGTACATGCCGAATTTAATGCAGAAAAAGAAATCATCATCTACCACTCAAAGGAGGACAAAAAACCTAAGTATTGCATGTGGTTGTTTTAAAGAAAAGAAGGTTTTTTGAATACCTAGTTAGTGCAGAGAATTTTAAAAGTGTAGAATTGCTAAGAGATGTGTAGAAAATTTCAAAAGTTTAGGGAAAAATAGAATCCACTACCCCTGAAGTAGCCCAAAATCCATAGATGAATGAGCCAAGCGAAACATCTCAAAGCTTGGCCAATGTGATGCTCACAACAACCATGGTCAATATTTTTTAGGATGATGAATTCTACGCTATGCCTAGGATCCTAGATAAGCCGAAGTGGTTTCGCACATGGAAAACCAAGAAGGGTACTCTCAGGGATGCAAATTTGGTAAACGAAGAGTGGGATAACATTTATGACCCCATCCTCAAGACTAATCTGAAGGTCCTGAGGGAAGTTTCCTTCGCCAAAATAAATAAATCTCTCAAATCTCAACTATCATACAAGCAATGGCTTTGCAAAATCTCTAAATATATGGTCCCTTATGTGCACCATTGCCCAGAAATAATTCATGAAAGTATTTGGTTTTTCAATTTGATGACTAACGCCATTGAGGGAAGAAGGTTGAGAGTTGTGATAGCTGTGGAGGCTCTTTGGGACATGTTGTGCATTCCCAATAATAGCACCAAAACACTACCAATGGAGCCTTTCAACTAGAAAAAAAATTTGGAATTCTGGAAGGGTAGAAGGAATGCCCTTGACTTTAATAATGTGGAGATTGAAAGGCCCCAAGATTTCCAACAACTATTAAAAAATTTGAATCATTGTGTTGACTTCATCCATGTGGACTTGCAAGATGCCTTGTCCAAGATGGCTTTTGTGTTCAGCTTGGATGATGACATGATCATGTTTAAATCTCAGTTGGGCCTGGATTTTCAACTAAGAAGGCAAAAAGACCCTTTCTGGTATGATTTCACAAAAATAATTTTCAAAGATATGCGAAAGCAGATTATTGAGTTTGAAACTGTTGGTAAGTTCAGATATCCTTCTCTTATTGCCTATATGTTTCTACATTAGAATCCTAATTTCTTCAAGGAAAAACTAGAGTTGTCAATATTTGATGAGAAGAATCATAGGAAGCCAATCTTGATATGTACTCACATCCTTTCTTCCACCTATGACTATTATGCATTTTTAGAGAAATTCTTGATTCCGATTTTGTGTGATTTGGGTGAGGATGATGACTACTATCGCCTGTCGGGTGATCAAACTAGCTAGATGCGATCCTTGTTCCCCAAGTGTGATTGGTTCCTTGGGGCGTAATTCACATGCATTTGAGTGTGTGACTTTTTTGAAGATCCAATCTGCCTCCCCATATCCATCACCGATCGGGTATTGGCCCTTGAAGTATTTCGACAACTGGCTATTATGGACTTGACCTTTTTCTTTGACCCAAAGAAGAAGAAGAGGGGATTTTTCAAATGCCCTATGAGCTACAAAATATTGGTCATGGTAAAGGGGAAATTAGTGGAGCTATTGGAGGCAAATCTAGAAAACCTCAGGCTGGTTTTCATTTGTGATAAGTGGGACTACAACCCAGAGGATGATTTGGGTGACACATTTATTAAGGTAAAACATAGCCCTCAGCCTTACTAGGAAGCATGGTGAAATCCTCTAGAAGTTATTAGCAAGCTCTAGGTGGACTTGGCACTCATGCAAATGAATAATCAAAGGTCGTCATGGCTTGATTTCTATATCCCTAAGGGGAAGGTAGATGAAATTTTTTGCATAAGTCCTACCCTCTGAAATATCTTGCTAAGGGAATAGGGTTGGAAGCCAGAAAAGATCAATGATTTCTAGGTTTATCATCGGGCGATCAGGAACACCATCATCCCGTTCCAACACCCATCAATTTTTTACATTGATAATCGGTTTGATACCCTCTAGAAAAAGGAACATGTAGACTTTGATGCAAGTGATGTAGAGGAGCCCAACCCTGAAGATGCCGCACCATACTTTGATAAGTGGAAGAAAAAATAGAAAATGGTGGCGTAGCCTAGCACAACTATTAGGAGTGTGTGAATGAATATTTCATGATCTGAGTCCTCGCAATCTTGGACTTGGGTCATAGGAAAGCCTAGAGGAATGCAAAAATTGACAAAATTAGTAGACGTGGAGAACAGTCCACCAAGAAAAGTACAATGCACTAATACCACTTTGGAAGGTGCTCTGTAAGAGGTTGCGGTTGGCCAAGGGTTGGAGACAAAATCTGCCACTCAAGTATCTTTCTCTCCCTCTCTTCTCGGCTCATAGTCTCTTGTTTCTCCCACAATCCCTATGGCACCCATTGCTCCAAATGTGAGCCTATCTTTCCTTGTCCCATCTACAATGGTTGTGGAAGGTTTCTCCCAGTTTTCTCATATCAGATAGATGGCTTTCATTTCCCCTTGATTAGCCCCATCTTTGGTCAAAGCCCCATCGGCCTCCTCATCTGTATCCATGGCTACCGCCCCCTTGGTATTCAAAATTTTCATCCCTGTGGCCTCCTCTAAGTCAATTTTGACTCAACCTTTGCAGCAATCAAAGCCTGTCACATCTCCATTTCTACCACCATTCCCCATGAGTCCCTCCATGCCTGCATCACCTGGGATTTGGAATATTCCTCCTTTCTCTCTGCTCATAGTTGCCCTTCCAAAGAAGAAAACATTCGAGGTCACCTGCCTCTCATTCCCTTTTTTTGTCCCTCTCGGTGCACCCTCTGTAGGTGAATGTATCATATCGTCGACTCAATTCTTGTCACAAAGTGATACAATGAAGCAAGCTCGAGCTCTCTGAATCCACAAGAAAAAGGAAAAGGATTTCAAGAAGCCAGTGGAGCCCAGGGTCCAGATAATTTATAATGAGGCTCAACAATCATTGCATTTTGCAACTATGCATCCCAATGTTACCAAGCTACAGGGATAAATGCAACCCAATGACTATGACATCTAAGCCATCAGACTGGACTTGTGTGTTGCTAATTCAAGCTAATGGAGGAGACACAATGGGTGGTGACCACTCAATTTCTTAAGTCTCGTCAAAATTTGAAGAAGGTGGAAAATGAGCTCAAGGTCGTTAAAGGAAGGATAGAAGTCTTTTTGGCCAAAGATAGCATGGGAAGTAGAAAGGGTGTACCTTGCACAAAATGTGTAGGCATAGTAGGCTAGCTTGCAAAGGGAGCTCGAGAGGTTCCAATCCCAGGAGTCTGATTAGGTAGTTAAGCTGCGACAAAGGAACTGAGAATTATTGGATAGGTTGGCCCAATCGGATGGAGAGGTTCAGAAAAAGAATGAAGAATTGCAGCAACTGTGTGCTCAGTTGGAGCAAGCAGTACAAGAAAAGGAGGCAAATCAAGCAAGCGTGCAGGCTCAATTTCAAGAAGACCTCCAGAAGATCAGAATTTCCCTGGAGGAAGAGTCTACAACCCAAAGCTAGGCTAAGGAAAGGTGGTTGGCCACACAGAAATACCTATAAGAGAAACTCTCCTCTGTCACAAAAAAAAATTCAAGGCTAACATAGGACATTGAGACAAGGGATGTAGAGATTAATCTCTTGAAGAAGATTGTTTAAAATCCTGCTCCACAGTCAGACCTTTTCTTAGTAGCCCAACAACTTTATGCTTCCTACTGGGAGAGAGTTAATGCTTTATGTCTAACTCTCCTTCCCACACTTCATTTCATGGCAGAAGTGACAGATTTATGTAGGGAGGTTTGCGGCACAATGGAACAATTCCCACAATTCATAAGGGAAAATTTTCCTCAAATAGAGAACCTGCTAGGAAAGCTATACACCGTGCCAAGTGAGGATCTAGTACGAGCAAGGGTTGAAAATAAAAGGTTAGCCACTAGGATCATGAAAGAGTTTATTCGGTGTCATGAGGCCACCCTTCATGCTCAATCACATTGGGGAAAACTATGGTCTACATGCAAGCAAGGTTTTCCCAACTGACCCAGATGGGATTGCCCTCTCCATTTCTTTCTAATGAATCAGTGGCTATTGCGGAGAAAATTGCAGCAAAAATTGAGGAGAGGATGCAGGATTTTTCAATTTTTCAGAGCTTCAACTAGCCTCCTACCACCAAGGACATCAAAGTTTTAACTCATCATATCATATGGCTACTTTTCTAGCTCAAGGTCAGGTCTAGAATATCTATGATACTACCTTTTAAGGAAGTGATCGATCTGCATGAGGCACACAATAATTTGTGTGCCATATCAACACCTTCTGAGGATGACCGATGACCCTTGTAGATTGTCCTTTCTAGGCTCTGCATCCAATGTTTAATGATTATGGCCATGGTCACAAAACCAAATATTTTTGGATTTTTCGTTCTGCAGGCAAAACGCCCCTGATAGTCCCCAAAATTTGTGGATATTTTATATACCTCATGCTCCCTTCGGGTTGTTTTTGATGTTTTTCTCGAATTTTGACCATGCTCGATGATTTTAAAATCCTTCGTGCCATTCTTTCGGTGGTCTCAACTCACTACCACCACATGTCACCCAAGCGCTCATCGAAGGGGATCTTCCCTTCCCTTCTCTTTCGAGCCCCATTCTACCCCCACGTGTCAATAGATCGATCGCACTAAGCCTTCTTTCATATAACTCTCTTTCGAGCCCCAACCGTCGGCCACGTAGCCTCTGCCCATGCAAAATTTTGGTGAGCCCCTTAAGCAGTGTTGATAGTAAGGATTTTACCACATGTCTTCTCATTGTAATCTCTCATCAAAGGATGGGGAGGATGAACCATAGGCTATGAAATATCACCATGTGTCCCTTCGGGGCATCTTCATTAACAAGAGTGGTGTGAATGCAAAGTTTCCATATGCTACCACATGTTCTAACTATCTTGACTAGGAAGTGACACTTATTTGCATTGGGTAAGCCAAGACCACTACCATCATTTGCATAGAATGCATATGGCTTGTGAATGACTGGATTCATGCTTGGGAATATTTTTGTCACAATGGTCATGGTGAGTTATTGTTGTGAGAATCATCATTCATGATGGAGAATATTTTCAGTTATAGTCCTTCAACCAATGGAAGCCTCTGGTTATATATATTGCTTCTTCTTTCAAAGAATGCATTTGGAAATATCTATAGAAGAATTAGGAAGACACTAGACCTTTCATTTTGTTTGATAACTGTAAAGACTCATAGACTGTGCCCTTGTAATTTGGCCTTTTTTTTCTTAACTATTGGATAACATTATACTATTTTTTTTTTGGATATTTTGTTTGCAACTTGAATGATTTGAATAGAATTCTAATCTAGAACCATGTCTCTGACTCTTTTTGTTTAGTAAATCTCTATTGAAATTATTTTATGTCATGAAATTAATTATCTAGGTCTTTCTCTTTGATTTTTTTTTTGTTTCAAGACATGGCAGATTGTTGAGCGTTCCCTTAGACTACATCTACAATATAGGTCTATCACGCCTTACATCTAAATTTTGGCACACTGCCCCAGTTAGATATTTTATTTTTATATCTGCTTCCTTTTCCCATTCAAAATCTCGGTTATAGAAGAAGTCGGCTTCTTTAAAATCTAGAGGTTACTCAGTTTAGCATAATAGGTCCCCCCTTGAACTTATTTTCCCACAAAAAGGTTATTACCTTTCCAATTTTTCGCATCAACAGTAACTAAACTTGACCTATATCTACACAAAAAGAAAACAAGTTAGAAAAAATAGAGAATTCAATTATTTTTCCTGATTATTTGATTTGGCACTTTTTTCATTTATCTCTCTGATAATGATTGAGTTGATTTAATTTTATAATGGTTGAAAATTATATATCTGTTGATGAAGCATGTAACTAGATTTCATGCCCTGAGCTCCAAAAAAATATTTCAACCAACTGCAAGTGCATCTAGAAATCGGAAGCAAGAGGAGTTGAAAACATTGAAGATCAAGCTAAAGACTAAAGAGTCAACCCTACATCAGCCCTTAAGGAAATGATGGACATGAACTCCTCTTATGTTTTTTTCTTCTTTTAGTTGATCTTCAGATGTATGGTTTACATTCATTGTTGAATTAAATCAACTTAGTCACTCCCACAGCTTGTGTGGGATTACAGAAACATGGATTTTAATAAATCAGTTATTTCATATCATGTAATGACTTGTGTATCAATTTGAACTTGTTTTCAATTACATAATATGAGATAACTAAATAAAATTGTTAAAAGAATATGTTTTTTAATCAAGATGAATGTAGTAAATTCTACATACCTTATTCCAAAATGGAAATTCCTTTCTGATAAACAACAATAACAAAACTGCATAGAATAGTTCAAGTTCACATAACATCTTTGAATGTTTTTTTTCTAAATGAAACATGTTCATTTCTTTGTACTGGTTTTTAAATTACTTATATTGTGAGCTAATCCTCACCATTTTTTTTCCTCATTGGGTTTTCCATGTAAATTTGGTGTTCTCTTGTGTATGGTTTTGTGATTTCATTTTCTATTATGTGCATTCCATGTTCAATCATACTAACAGAATAATGGTTTAATGAATACATGTGGATCTGATTATTGTAGATGATTTTGAAGGTTTAATTTCCTATGACTGATTTTCCCCCCCTATCATTTGTCTTGTTTATTTCAACTATTGGTATCAAAGCCAAGTTCCTTGGAGAAGAGCTTAACCACTTAAGGGAGATCCAGGATGGTGAACAAGATTTCTTTGGAGTATTCAAGATTCGATGGCTCAAATTATGCATTTTGGAAGATAAAGATCGAACAATATCTTCCTACTCAGGGATATGAGATTAATAAGGCTTATCAGAATACATATACTCCTCCTTCGAAGGATCCAAGTACAAGTGTAGAAATAAAGGCGCATGAGATCAATGCTAAGGAAAGATTTATTATTGTGAATAGTCTTTCAAATACTAAATTAGTTAAAGTTATGCATTTAAAAATTGCTAAAGAATTTTGGGATAAGCTAGAAAGCATTTATGAAGGAGATTTGAAGGTCAAACAAGAAAAGTTGCAAAAATTGAAAGAAAATTTTGAAATGATGCATATTTTTGAAGATGAAACAAATAAAGGCTACATATAGAGAGTTGATGAGTTGGTAAATGCTATGAGATTTCTTGGTTCAATATTCAAATAATCTAAAGTATTAAATAAAGTTATCAGATCACTTCTGAACTACTACAGTGGAAAGGCATCTGCTATTGGGGAAACTATTGATTTTGACAATTATTCTAGAGATTAGTTTATTAGTACTCTAACTACATTTGAAATGAGAAAACTGAAGAAAGGTATAAAAGTGGGGACTTCTTCCAAGGTTGGTAAATAAGATAAGATTTAACATTCTAGTGAAGAAGATCTTGATGATTTTGAAGCTAAATTTGTGAGGAAGGTGAAAAAGGGCATTGATAGGTACAAAGTTAAATTACCTTTCAAATGTTTTAGTTGTGGTTATATAGGTCATTATGCTTCAAGATGTCCAAAAAGATCTCTAAACAATAGGAACAAGGAAAATAAAGGAAAAATGATTAAGAAAGATTACTATGTGAGAGAAGATGCTAGTATTTCTGATGATGAATCTAATTATGGAGATTGAATTCTCGTTTTTGGATATAAAAGAAGAATTTGGTTCTACTAACCTTGAAAGTTGTGTGAAGGAAAGTATTGAATTTAAAGGATAAGGTTGAAGGTGCTTTGGTATCTATTTTTCATGTCAAAGAGGATAAGAATTATTGGGTTGTTGACAATGGTTTCTCGAATCATATGATTAGAGACAAAACTAATTTTGTTAAGCTTAAAAAGTAAGATGGGGGATTAGTAAAATTTGGATATGATTTAGGAGCTAAGATTTATGGAATAGGTTCAATCAGTTTTGATGGCAAGCATAATACTAAGAATGTATTATGTTAAGGGTTTAAGGAATAACCATTTGAGTTTTGGAAAAATGTTGTAGCTAAGGATACAATATTGTGTTTAAGGATGAAACTTACGAGATCATAAAGGAATCCAAAACTATGATTGGTGTTAGCAAGAGAATAGATGGGAACATTTATCAGCTTAAAGATGCTAATGGTCATTTCTTTATGTCTCGGATTAATGATAGTTGGTTATGGTACCGAAGGATGTGTCACATGATTTTTGATAATTTGAAAAGAATTAATTCAGCTCATGCAATAATAGAATTGCCTTGAATCACAAAGCCTCTCAATGTTGTTTGTGAAGTTGACAATTTGGAAAACAAACAAGGAGTAGTTTCAATGGAAAAGAACAATATGCTACCGAACTACCGGATTTAGTACATACAAATCTCTGTGGTCCTACAAGGGTGAGAATTCTAAAAGGTGATAGGTGATTTATTCTTTTGATTGATGATTATTCTAGAATGACATGGGTTACTTTTCTTAGCGATAAATATGATGCATTAGATAAATTCAAGGAATTTAAAGCTATGGTTGAGAATAAATAGATTTGAAAATCAAATTTTTGAGGTCTGACAAAGGTGGTGAATTCACTTCCAATGATTTTAACATGTTTTATGAAGTTCATGGAATAAAGAGGCATTTGTCTGCCCCTAGAACTCCTTAGCAGAATGGATTTTTTGAAAGGAAAATCCAAACTATTCAAGAAGCTGCAAGGACTATGATGAAAGAGGAAAATCTACCAAAAATCTACAGGAGAGAAGTTATTCTTACTATTTTTTACATACTTAATAGAGTTCAAGGTAAATCTAACAAAAAAAAGACTCCCTATGAACTATGGTATGGAAGGATGCCCATTGTGAAGTTCTTTAGAGTGTTTGGAAGAAAATGTTATATCAAAAGAGGAGAAGAAAATTTAGGAAAGTTTGATGCAAGATATGATGAAGGTATCTTCCTTGGATATTTTGTTAGAATAAAACCTTATAGATGTTACAAAAAAAGGATAGGAAATATAGTTGAAAGTGAAAATGCTAAAGTTGATGAAAACTTGTATAATTCAATTGCAATAGATGGATATGTGTCAAATGAACTTGATTGCAAATTAGTTGAGGAAGAAGAAGTTGATGGACAAGAAGAGTAGAATGAAGAGGAAGAATCTCTAGAGAAGACTCTTAAAACCCCTAAGTATGTGCAAACGAATCATTCTAAAGATTAAATCATTGGAGATAAGAGGAAAGGTGTTTTGACAAGAAGAAAATCTACTGAAGTTGAGGTAAATTTGTGTCTACTTTCTAAATTTCAACCTAAAACTGTGAGTGAAGCATGCCAGGATGAATATTGGATGAAGGAAATGGAAAAACTTATGCAGATAGAAAAGAATCAGATGGGAATTGGTTCCTAGATCGACAAACAAAAACATAATTGGAACTAAATGGGTATTTAGAAATAAATTGAATATAAATGGAGACGTAAGAAATAAGGCAAGACTTATGTGTAAGGACTACTCACAAGTGGAAGGTAGATAATTTGTGGAAAATTTTTCTCATGTTGTGAGGATGGAAGCTATTAGAATTATTTTAGCATTTCCATCACATAAAGACTTTAAAGTTTATTAGATGGATGTGAAGTCTACTTTTATGAATGGTGAATTATAAGAAGTTTATATGAAACAATCAGAAGGATTTCAGTTGTCAGATCAACCAGATATGGTATGTAAGTTGAAGAAGGAACTATATGGATTGGAGCAAGCTTCCAGAGCTTGGTATGCAAGATTGGACAAGTACTTGAAACAATAAGGATTTAGTAAGGGCACCACAAATAGTAATATTTTCTTTAAATTTGAGGAAGACAAAATCTTGATAGTAGTAGTATATGTGGATGATACTAACTTTAGAGGAAATGAGGTTGTGTAAGAAGTTTGCAAAGGAAATATAGAAAGAGTTTGAGATGTCAATGTTTGGGGAGATGAATTTCTTTCTTGGGCTACAAATCAATCAAACAGATAAAGGAATTTTTATTTCATAGTCTAAATATATCAAAGAGATGTTGAAGAATTTTGGAATGGATGACCACAAATCAGTATGTATCCCTATGCTAATTGGTTATGAACTAAAAAAATATGATGTATCACCTAAGGCTAATCAGAGCAAGTATAGATCCATGGTTGGTGGACTGCTATATCTAAATTATGCATGTAGTTTGTCTTGTAGCTAGATTTCAAGAGGATCCTAAAGAAACACATGTTATAGCTATGAAGAGGATATTTACATACTAAAGAGGTACTTCATATTATGGATTGTGTTATCCTAAGGATATTAATTTCATATTAATTTCTTATACATATGTAGATTGGGATGGTTGTGTTAATGATAGGAAAATTAAAAGTGGTAGTGCATTCTTTATTCAAAGTAGACTGGTGCCATGGTTGATTAAGAAGTAGGATTTAGTTTCTTTATCCACTACAAAGGTTGAGTATACTGCAGAAGAATCATGTTGTACATAGGTATTATGGATGAGACAAACATTGAAGGACATAAAAGTTGTATATGACTGTAATGTCATAAAATTTCACCTAGCGGCAATTCCACATTTCAGCACTTTTCCTAGCATTTATGACACCTAAACACATTAATGGAAAAATTTCCATGGGTCAAATTTTCACAATTCTAGCTCCAAGTGGTCTAATGGATAATCAACAACATCCCAATGACATGTTTCTTGAAAACTTGTTCTTTGGATACTTGCACGATGCACTAGCATCTTGGTGGTTTTTCAAGTTTGAAATGACGAATCTTGAATCTTGTCTCTTAACACGTGTCCCAACAGTCAATTTTTTGGGTGTAACAACTCTTTTACACCCTTACATGCAACAAAACCCCTCATTTTCTCTCAATTTGGGGGTTTATTCACTCATTCAAGCTTCTCTCTTCAACTTCACTCCTCAATCACTTGCACTCTTGACAACAACACTTCTACAAGAAAATCTCTATCAGACTGAGGTCCCTCCAACAATAAAATATCTCTAGAAAGTATTCAATGGTGTGTTCGTGTGTTCAAGAGGGGGTTGATGCCTATTGGTAATTCTCTCACTCTTTTCTATTTATGAATAGATTAGATCTCTTTGTTTGTTTGTTACTTCGTGGTGTGGGTTCTCCTCTTGAAGTAGGAATTTATTTCACCATATCCTTTTGTCCATTTCCATTACACTCTCTTTCTATCTATTTTTCTGTGTAGGTGGGAATACAAAAGTGAGGTTTTGACTAAGGAAAAACCCTATATAGCCCCAAAATTTTCCCTTATCCATCTTTTGTGTAGGTTATTAAAGGAGAGCTTGGAATGAATATTCGGTCATCCGGTTGTTAGTAAGCTCTCTCTAAACTCTCCTTTTTTTTCTCATAGTTTATGTCCTTTACTTGGTTGTTTTGTTACACAAACCTTAGATCTCGGTTAGAAGGTGAAGTTTTCTAATAATTAATATGTATACACTTTATTTTAAATTTATTCATTCAGCTTATGTTGGGGTGGATAAGGGTAGTTCATTCTCTGGGATTCTCTTGAGATTGAAGACTCGTGAATAGCGAATCCCCCTTATCTCACATTTTGGTGAACCCAGCGTGAAACATGTCGGATCTATGTTTACAATGTTTTAATGTCTATGATAATTATCTCTCTAGGGAGGATTTCAATATGTTGGATGATGCTTTAGATGATTTATTATAAGTTTCTTCCCCTATCCATAAATCTTTCAAGTAAACTCTTTCTCCATAAGCTGATGAGTCGGTAAACATTGTGGTGGTCTTTGTGGCTTCTCCAAGCCTATAGAATCCTATCATTTACTTGACTTTGACTATACCTTCTCCTAAGAATTTTTTTCTTTTTCTATGGAATTTCATATCGTGATGATTCATCGAATTTGTATTCGAGGTTCATAAAATCTATAGACTCTGCTTCTTACAATGTTGTTGGGCACACATATAATACAAGAAGAAAGAAAAAAAAATTGGATCAACAACCTTTTTTTCCTACATCTCAAACTACTCAAATTCCTACTTCTTTACCACATTCTCAACCAAGTCTTCCTTTAGCACCTAAACCTATGACTAAAGCACCAAGAGATTATGATCTTATTGAGCAACTTCATGTTACTCTGGCTTAGATCTCACTTTGGTATTTGCTTCAAATCGCTTCAGTTTGTCAGAAAATTCTTTAGGAAGCCTTGAAAAATATTATCTTACCTTCCTCCACTAGGCCGATAGATGTTAATATGCTAATGACTCATATTTGTGCAGATTCACCAAATATTACGTTTTATCCATAGGAACTCCCACCTTCGAATGTGCAGAAACAAGTAGATGCTTTAATGATTATAGTTAATTTTAATACTATAGGTATTAGGCATACCCTTGTTCACATGATTTTAGCTCTCAAAATTTTCACTATTGATCTATTACCCAATATTAAATTTGGTTCATCTTCCTTAGTTTCTTCTTCATTGTATATTTGTGGGTTCGATAATGTTGGTCATCGGGCTCTAGGCATGATAATATTGCCTTTGCAATTAGGCCCCGTTACCTTACCCACATTGGTTTGTGTGATTCTTGGCCCTTTACCTTAAAATATTCTTTTGGGGAGACCCTAGATTCATGCTATGGGTGTTGTAACTTCCACTCTACATCATTCTCTTAAGTTTGTTGCAAATAATCGAGTAGTCATAGTCAAAGCTAACCCAAAATTTGTTCACCTTTGTGAGTTTGCGGTTGTTGTTTGAGCTTCGATTGTCTCCTTAAGAATTGTATTCCATATCTAAATTTTGATGTGGTGATGTGCTCCTTAGTGATACCCTTTGTGGAGTTTGTCCCCGAAGTGAACACCACTAAAGAAGAACCACCTAAAGTAGAAAGTCTTAAGTCCTCCCTATCTACTTCTTATGAATCAAATGCATTCCTTGGTGATGATTTGGGGTCCTTGGTATTCTTTGAATTCTTTATTGGAGAAAATTGAGTCCCACTCATCTAAAACTTCTGGTAACCTTGAATTCCTTAGATGAAAAATGGGATGACACTCTCATTAAGGAGGAAAACTATAATCCTATTCAGGAGACCAATTTTTTCCCTACTGAGGAGGGTGTTTCTACTCTTGAAAAATAGATTAATGTTTGTGAATCAAGTAAAGGAGATGTTTTTTCTCTCATAGATGCATTTGATGTTCACTGGTGGAATGAATCTCTCTATATGGAACCACCACCTTTCGAGGTTTTGCAAACTCATTATGGTTTCAGATATAGACTCACTTCTCAATATGGCTATGGGTGAAAATTCCTTGGATGTATTGAGAAAGGAATCCAAGGCCCTATCTATTTTAAGCCTCATAAAATCTATTTTGGTTTGGGGTGCTCTATTGAACAATCTAAGTAGAAACCTTGGTGGAGTTTTAATATGATTTTGGTTGAACCACTTAGTTTGGTCCATCTTGAACTAATAAAGGATGGGGTGCAATACAAAACATCCCCTTTAGATGTTTTCTCTTTGAATAAAGCACTCAAGGAACTCTTAGGTTCCTACTCCCCTTTTCATCCTTTCCATCATAAAAGATGATTCCCGGATCGCTTGAATGAATGGGAATATTTTGGATAATTTGTCTTGAGTATTGATGAAGAGGACCCTCTAGCTAGTGTTGAGAATGGTGTCCCAATATCACATCTTGGGGATCATAGTTCCCTCCTCAAGGGAGATACTACTGAAATCTCTATGGATCCTAAGTCTTCTAAAAAAGGTGATTAATATTGGAAATTACCTTTCCTCAGAAGAAGCTAAGGAACATTTTGATCTT
Organism: Sequoiadendron giganteum; assembly: GCA_007115665.2. Lineage (NCBI taxonomy): Eukaryota > Viridiplantae > Streptophyta > Pinopsida > Cupressales > Cupressaceae > Sequoiadendron > Sequoiadendron giganteum. The sequence continues at coordinate 351,673,160 of CM021101.1, forward strand.
TTACATTCTCATCTTGATATCTTTTCTTGGACATATGAGGACATGCCCATCATTGATGAGTCTATAGTGGTTCACAATATCGTCTTATGTCTCGATGCCAAGCTAGATAAGTAGAAAATCAAAAATATTAATCCCAAGGTCGCATTGTTGGTTAAGACTGAGATAGAGAAACTATTAAATGCAGGCTTTACCCATCCAATCAACTACTCCCCTTGGATCTCAAATATTTTTTTCATTGGAAAACTTGATGGTCGTATTCATATATGCATTAAATTTTTTGATCTTAATAAGGCCTCTCTTAAGGATGATTTTGTTACCTAATATAGACATGATTGTGGACTCAACTATTAGACATGCCTTGTTAAATTTCATGGATGGTTTCTCGAGTTACAATTAGATCCGTATTAATCCAGAGGATTAGTACAAGACAACCTTCACCACTCCTTGGGTTACTTTATGTTATGTGTTCATGCCCTTTGGGTTAAATAATGTGGCAGAAACTTACCAATGGGAAATGACCCTAATATTTTATGATTTCATCCATAAAATTCTAGAAGATTATGTTGACAATATCTTGGAAAAATATATAACCTGTTAGGATCATGTGAAAAACCTTCATCTTATTCTTAAGAGGCTTCGACTCTATAAGATGAGGCTTAATAATCTAAAGTGTGTCTTCAGTGTTGACGCAAGAAAACTTCTAGGATTTATAGTCTCGCATCATGGAATCGAGGTTGACACAAATAAGATCGATGAAATTGTTAACATTCCTCCACCCAAAAACATTACCGAGTTTCAAAGTTTACGAGGGAAGATTCAAGAAATTCATAGATTTATATCTCAATTGGTTGATCGTACCCTTCCTTTCACTCATTTATTAAAAGAGGATGTTTTCTTCGTATGTGATGAAGAGTGCCAAAAATATTTTGAGTCGATCAAAACCTATTTGGCCCTCCCATGCTAGCTATGTAGGATAGACCTTTTTTGCTCTACCTCGCTGCATCACCATATGATTTGGTATCTTTTCTAGATCATTATGATGTCAGGAAAGAGAGAGTGTTCTACTACATTATTCATGTCTTAGTTGGTTGTGAAACTTGTTATTCCTACTTAGAGAAGAAATTTCTTGCTCTCATCTTTGCTAAACAGAAGCTAAGGAACTACCTTCTTCATTCTAAGATACGTTTCATTATGAAAAATGAACTTCTAAATAAAAAATTTTCTAGTATCGACCCTACTAGGAGGTTAGAAAAATGAGTGATATTGCTTTCTAAATTTGACACAAAGATTATTACTTATAATTTGATAGAGGTTCAAGCAGTTGCTGATCAATTGGCATAAGCTCCCTCATCTCACTCCTCAATTTTCAAATTAAATCCAAATGAGAATATTTTCACAATTTGTTATGATCTTGAATGGAAAATGTACTTTGATGGGTCAGAATGTTAGAATGGCTCCAGAGTAGGCATGGTTTTAATATCACCTAAAGGTAAGTTGATCCCTATCTCCTTTCGATTGGACTTCCCTTGTACCAATAACACCATTGATTATGAAGCCCTCATTGTTGGCTTGTGTGCCAGAATCTCACTAAAAATAAGACATCTACGTATATTGGGTGACTCTGAGCTTATAGTGAACAATATTAAGAGAACCTATCAGGCTAAGAAAAATAATTTATCTCAAAATCGAGAGATTTCTTTGTCCTTTCTTAATTGGTTCTCCTCTTTCATAATAGACAATGTCCCTAGGAAGGAGAATCAACATGCAGATGTCATGGTGAGCACTGCTTCCTTGGTACCTTCGGATGAGGATACAAAATAAAACCACTTCATGGTTTAGGTCTTTAGTCTCTTGTTATTTTTGATCAACCTAAATCCAATACTCTTATATGTTCTCATGTAGACTTGAGAGAGTGGTTTTCTAACATTTACAACTATCTATAGACTAGAAAATTTCCTGATGGTGTGATGAAAAATGATCGCACTCATATACGAAACCTTTCAATATTTTATATTGTCTTGTCAAGTGTTCTTTATCAAAAATCTTACAACGTCTTTCTTCTTTGATGTATCACTAAAGTGAAAATACCCCTCACCCTTAAAGTCACCCATTCAGGTTTTGGGGGTGGACACTTTGGTAGTAAATCCATGGTGAGGAAATTGATACACATGGGGTACTTTTGGAAAAGTATGGAACAAGATTCCTTTGATTTTGTTAAAAATTTCCTGATATGTGAATAACATAGCCATCTTATTCATGCACCTACACAAGAGTTACAAAACTAGGCCTCTCCTTGTCCATTTCCAAAATGGTGGTTGAATATTATTGGAAAAATATCGCCTCCTTCTTCTAAAGGACACACTTTTATTATCACTACTATAGATGACTTCATAAAGTGGTTTGAAGCCATCTCGCTTCAATCTATGAATGCTGAGGCTATTTGTAATTTTCCTTTAAACAACATTATTTCTCATTTTGGATTATCTTCCACACTTGTCTTTGACAATGGTATTCCATTCGGGAAAAAGGAAGTAAAGAAACTCCTGGAGAAATTTCACATTCAACATAGATTTTCTACACCATATTATCCTCAATCTAATGGCCAAGTAGAAGCATCTAATAAGACTCCTGAGATCATTCTTCATAAAACTATTAATAAACATGGTAAGGATTGGCATGTTCAATTAACATATGCTTTATCAGCCTATCGCATGAGTGTTTGTATGAAAATGGGAATGACGCCTTACAACCTTGTGTATTGTGTCAAATCTATCATGCCTTTAGAGTTAGAAATTTTATCTTCAAGGGTTTCCCTCAAAGAGTTAATTAATGACAAAACTTACTACATCATCTAGAGATGTTCGATGAGCATCGATTACAAGCCCTTGACCATATTAAATCTTATCAATGATCATTATCTAGACAATATAATCAAAGTGTGCTTCCTATAAATTTCAAGGTATGTGACCTAGTTCTCTATGAGAATCAAAGAAATATAAATGTCACAAACTAAAGGGGAAAATTCAATCCGAATTGGTTGGGGCCTTACATTGTCATCTCTATGTATGGTTTAGGTGCCTATGGATTATCATCTATGGATGGAACACCTCTAAAAGATCCCACTAATGAAATGCATCTTCAATGATACTATGTGTAGTGTTCACTCTTTAAGGGGTGAATCATTGCATATGTTGACATTATTCATTAACACATTATGATATTTTTTTGTGTTATGATATGACCTTGTAAGAGAGAGAAAGACATGGATACATGTGTATTACTATGTTGTGTATCCATGCATTACATTACATATTTTTAGGCAATTAGATAATTATTGTATTTAATTGACATACACATCAAAGTACACAATGCTATAATATTGGGATCAGTATCTCGTGTATATATGTATAAATTATCAAATTTCATGTAAATGTATCAGGCCATTGTCATCAAAAAATGAGTGGTTTCTAAATATGTGTATCAATTTCTATACAAAAAAGATCTAAAACTATGTATGGCTGAACCCACAAAAGTGGTTTACAATTGGAGTGAGGAATGAAAAGTTGAAAAAACTAACCCCATGCCAAAAAAAATTCTTTTTGGGGTTTGAACAAACTAATAGGTTTGAATAAACTAAGATTTGAGTGAACCCATTCAATGAACTTCCCACCATTCCCACCAAAAAAAACCAAAGGGAACCCTTTTTGAAAGAGGGTTTGAATGAACCTTGCTTCGAGAAAACCCCTAGGGGTTCACTTGAACCCCCCATTTCCCTCCTTCTCTCCCTCGGGTGGTAAAAAATTCTATAATTTTGTGCTTCAAAGCTTGAGATGAGGATGAAAATGGAGGAGACTTCACAAACCCAACTAGAAGATGGTAGTCCTTGAAACAATATATCCAACAAATATAATTTTAATATGTTTTGGTTTTATTATGTATTTATTTTTTTAGTTTTATTAACATAGGTTTTCACCAAAAATCAAGCTTGCTATTGTGCACATGTGGAAAAATAGCAGATTATCATTAAAAAATTAAAAAATATGAGTGCACTAGATATTGAAGTCCTTGATCCAACAAAAAAATAATTGAATTTTGATACATACAAAAAAAATTACGTTGTATACGGTTCGCCTATGTCTAAATTGTAATTTTTTTGACTTCGAAACTTGATTAAGGAAAAAATATTCAATAAAAAACTATGAGACCAATCGGAAGCACTAGATATCAGAGTTACAAATCTAAATTCAAAAGAATTAGAATTTTATCCTTCATGGAAAAAGCTTATGTTGTATACAGTGAGCATCACTCCTTAAAAATGTTGTTTGCTGAAAAATACAAGTTTTCAAAGGAGATGGAAAAAGAAGTGCAATCAGATTCCAAAATTTTTGAAAAAAATATATATTTAGAATTTACAGACAAAATTTCACAAATCACTAGTTTGCATCATCTTCAAATTCCTCACGGTTTAGCCACTATAGGTACCTAAAAGTGAATATTTAGTTAGAAAAAAATATTTTAGTGTCTAGTTTGGCCAAAAATTGTAAACCACTATTGTGGAATCACCTATATATATATATATCATGACTACAAAACTGATGTACAAAAACCTCTCTATGGCTAGGGAATGTGGCTCCTAGAGCCCTCCTGCTCTAGCTGCTACGGTGGCTGAGGGTGGGGCTACATCATGGAGACAAATTTGGAGTCGTGTGAGTGTGAGGATGGTAGGGCTACACACATCCCCTTGATCTCTCCCTGGAGGGATTATATCTACATGCAGGCCTGCATGAGCTCCTACTATAGCAACTGGTCACCTGTCGATATCACAGCTATCGGTTCTCCCGTGAGGTCATCGAGATGGCTCTAAATAGAATCACAAATGTACTCAGTGCCATCAACCTTCATCACAACCATGTCTCACTCTATGAATGTCATCTAAAACTCCCTAGATTGGCACAATAGGGTCCACCTCTGATATATAGTGGATGAAGAAGCTAGTCCATTCCTAAGTATCCACTACAACCATAAAAATAAAATGTACATCAATACTATGAATTGTATAGATACCAAAACCAAAGCATGACATGTGTATACATGAGATAATATTGGAAATACTAAAATGAAATAGCATAAACAACTACCATACCTAGGTCCATTGGTTGCTAGAATGGGTCAAGGGGAGTAAGAATTCTTGGTCCTACACTGCTAGTGTCAGGAGCTACCCCAGATGCTGCAAGGGTTGGTGGCACTAATGAAATAGGAGTAACTGGTGGAGGGGAAGACATCCTCTACCACCTCCTTAGTCTTAGTGAAACTACTCTAGCCTCCTTGGCCTGCTCTTGCTCCTCCTACTACTCCTTCCCATCATTGTTACCTCTACGCCTCCACCTCTACCTAGGTGGCTATGATGAAATGTTCCCCTATAAATCAGGATCCCCTTTGGGGGAGATCTATTGGGAAAATTGGCTAGGATGATGTGCTATCCACCACACCAGAAAATCTTGAGCCACGTCGCTGTTGTCCAGTGTCTCCATCGACGAGAGATCAACCTCATTAGCATCATCATCAAAGAGGCCCACATCTGCTAGGGTGGGGCACAAATGGTCCTTGGGCCTTGTCGTGCTTTGTACAACTCAGGTATATGTGGGGATGAGAGGAGGGATCATCTAGACCCACCTATTTTTCTGCATGACCCAAGTCTAGTAATATGTGTATTAACGTGAATTTGCACCCCTAGAGAAAATCCCCTTTTTTCCCTTTAACACCTTAGAAAATCAAAACTGGAGGTTTAATTCCACTTAACCTCGGTCTTATAGTCCACTTGGTGCCTTTTTTGTGTGTCAGTGGAGGTGTTTCTATCAGAGACGCTTGCATGGCACGGAGACGACTGTGCAGTGCACAGACATCTACATGACGCGCTTACATCCCTAGTAGATTCTTGCGGCTGAGACTGCAAAGGCATTACATTTCTTATTGGAATTAGAAGAGTAACATCCCTCTTCAGTTGGCCGACTCAAATATGGTTGTTTTTCGTCCATCTCTTCATAATATTCACTCTCTCATCCATTGTTATCCTTAGTAGAAGTTTGGATAGAGTTGGGCAAGATCTTGAATCACTTTCTCCACCATTTCCATTTGTTTTCAAGCTTTGTAACGGCATTCTTCACTCCATTTGCAAAAATATATCACTCCATCACTCCAACAAGGTGAGAATAGTACAAAAACCATGGAAATAGAGGCTTGAGTCCCTCTCATTCACTCCTCCACAAGACTTGAGCACTTTGGACAAATGTGGTGAGCTCCTCTAATCTCTCTTTTTTATTTTGATAAGGTAAGCACGTATTGCTTGTAGTGTTTTTTGTTTATGTAGCTTGTAGTTCATTTCCATTATCATTATTTCTACTATTCAAAACTTGGTTGTCCATGGAGGTGGAAACACTAAGATGGGGGTTTGTCTGAGGTAGGCCCCTATACAGCCCCAACAACTTCTCCCTTCCTTGTGTGCAGGTGGATAGAGTTCAGAGCAATCTGGCGAGGAGAATTTTGCAAGATCATTTTCGTCACCTTGATGGTAACACATTTCCTTTATTTCATTTTTATTTTCTTTTCTCTCATCTTAATTTCATTCTATTTCTTTAAACATCTCTACACTAGGTTGATAGTCCCCTTTCTCAAGTTAGAATCTTGTCTTTTCGGTTCTTTGGTAGTATGAATGCCAGCACACCTGTGCAATGCTAGCGCGCCACGTTTTCATCCCGGAACCGCACTTTTTTCTTCAGATAAAGAGCTTCCTGAGACATGAGTCTGACTCTAAAGTCCAGCTTGCTTAGCCTCCTACCAACTTTCGATATTGCAGGGTGATTGAAGGACATATAGTCCTTATCATTCTCATCCTCGTCATCCCAACTTCCCCTTAAGATGAGGTTGGTTAGGGTAGCCTTTCTTCTCTTGGCCTTTCATGACCTAGGGCCTTGTAGTGGGTGGTCCCCCTCTCTCACATTTGTGGTGAACTCGACGTGAACCATTTTGGTTTCCTTCTACAATACCGAAAGCCCCTTTCCTCGTATCCTAGGAGTGTTTTAGGTGTGAGTGTTGTGAGGCTTCTATCTTGCAACCCAACCTGTGACCCCTAGTAGGCATAGTTGAAAGGTCTCGACAGTGTTGTGCAACATAACCTTGATTGGGTCACTATCCTATCTCATAAACCTTAGGAGGATCTATAAAAATATTGTTAGTGTGTGATGGCCTCTTTCTTAAACCAAACTATTCCCTCTACGCAGACTATGAATAATGGTACTAGCATAACCTTCACTTCACAAGACCTGTCGATGGGTTTTAATAGAGATTTGTCTCCTCTTTACATTCTTGGGAGGATAAATTGGAACACTATAGCTGGTGTCCTCATTGATCTGACATCACAAGTGAATATCATAACTGAGGAGATCATGCTGATTAACTTCCTGCATAAGGATGAGTATAATGCACCTAAAAGTACCATCTGCACACACGACAACCTTTTCTTACCTCCTATAGGGAGTATTGTCCTATCGGTCCTTGTTGGACCTAAGTTCGTAAGCCTTAAGTTTGAAATCATCTTGGGGTATGAGCTATTCAGAGTGAAGCTAGGTATCCCCTGGTTAGTAGCTATGAATGTAGTTCCCTCAGTTATAAACAAGTGTCTGAAGTTTTTTCATGGAGGTTCGGTGCATGTTGTCCATGACACCGGTTATAGACCATCAGTTGCATGTGGAAGCTACATCCTAGACTACTTTTGGCATGCCTCTCTTGGTCCTCTCCCACCTAGAAAGGACCTCTTATACACATGTATCAAAACTATAAGAAGGGTCATGCTAGGCCGAGACTGAGATACCCTTCTTCACCTTATGTTGTTTCGCATAGATCCTGTCTGAAAGCTGACAGTGACACCGCCAAGGCACGTAGAAGGGAAGAAGAGAAGCAGTCTTGAGATCCTCATTCTTCCTCTTCTATTGTTCATCCTGATGCTTACTCTCATCCTGATGTGGTACCGTCTACTTTTGTCTCACATTTACGAGAGAATCCTATGGTGCTCACTTGGTGAAAGGCCAAGCATCCTGCGATTGAGCTTTTTGTCCTACTAATGGAGCCTAGGCCTGTTCAGTATGGTAAATAGAAAGTCCTTTGTGGAGATTCCTCTTTGTCTTGGCCTCCTACTATTACTGTTACTAAAATAGTGAATGGGAAGAGGCTCGTTGCTAAGGCACTAGAGTCAACTCCTCCCGCCATTTCTGAACCTACCTCTTATGCTGCCATTCAAGAGATTGTTCTTCTACTAGAGAAAATTGTGGAGTACACTACCATGGGGTAGCAAGATCCTTCTATCACTTTGCAAGTCTTGGATTTTGGTTTGAAGAGCCATAGAAACCTCCTTCCACGTGAGCGTAAGCGTCAACAAAAGGCTCTCCTAGTCGAGCAAGCCTCCTTACAGAAGAAAGAGGGGGAGAAGACCACACCTATTGCAATTTCTTCCTCTCTCCCCCCTTTTGTCCTTATTCAACCTAGTTTCATACCTCTTTCAACTCTCATTGTGAGGGCACCTGCACCTGGAAGGGTGTAAATGTTTATTGCTCCTTCTATGAAGCCACCTCTACTAATTTCCATTTTGGATGTCCTTCCAAACCCAAAGCCCATGGGCATGGTGAACACTTCAATTGTGTCCACTACAATTATTTTCTCACCTCCCTCGATCCTTGCTTCATCTATGGGGAATTCACCTCCTCCTCTGAAGAGGGTAGAGTGTGGTCCCTCCAGTAGTGGAGGACATAAGAAGAGCCCACCTCCTCTGAAAGGTGGCCCCACGCTGGCTTGTTCTATCCTAGTGAAAAAACTAACTCCAACCTCCCCCGAGTTTATCATTGCTCCCGAGTCTCTCAATGTGCCTAGTAGTGAACCTCGGGTGGAGACTCCTTCGTCCACTAAGTTAAAACATGGCACTCCTATTAAGTGCATGTTCAATTCGGTGGATGAATTTTTGACCCTGTCAGTGATCTTTTCTAGGTTGTTGACCATGGACCCACAAGAGTTGAATGACAGAGACATTATAGGTCCCTCTACCTTAGCCCTTATTGCAAAAGGACCAAACTCTCCTCCCCTTAACATTAGACTATTATGGGCTCGTCATCCTTCCCCTTTCAATGATCTAGAGTGGGAAGTTGAAGACCTCTTGGTTGACCAGTGTTAGGGGGAGACCCTCTTCTTAATCTCTAGATTATATGTGTGTGTGTTGCGACGTGCTCCCCTATGATCATTCTTTATGTTCCCGGATGACCCTCATTACCCCTGTTGGTGCTTGGACACAGGCGTGATTTTTGTGTTGTACACCTTCCTCTATACATATCTATATTCTTCCATGTTTTTGATGGAATTTTGTTAAATTGGGGATGATGCAAAGCGTCGAGAGAATTTAGGCCTCCTTCCATGTTGACCCAATTTTTTATTTTACTTTATCTTCTTGTGCATTTCTCACATGGCCTGATATATTAGGGGGTTGATGGAAATTCATTTATATACTATTATTATACTTATACATATATTTATGAATTAGATCTGACCCTGAAATATTAGGATACCCCTATGTCATTTGTGTATGTTCTTGTTTTCTTTTACTTTTCTCTTTATCATTCTCTCTTCTTTTCTTGAGTTTTCCCTCTCATGTGTGAAAACCTTACTTCTACATTTCACGATCTTTAGAAAATGCATTTGTTGCCAAATGAATCTTTTTTTAAAGACCTTTCACACACTTCCTTATTAGAATTGTATTGTCAACTTGAAACACTAGCAGAACGTGTTTCCTTCATCATGGGTTCATAAAGAAAGGACATAGGAATCCTCCTCCGAAGAGGGAATGGTCATATTCTTCCCCTTGCATGAGCATATCTCCTTCCTTTCGAATTCCTTGATGAAGTGAACATCTTTCAAAAGGATTCCTTGATGACGAATCGATTTGAGAAGGAAGAAATTATCTTTTGAACAGTGAGTCCCTTGAGTGGGCCCCTCTTTTTCATGTTGGGTTCCTAAGGGACCCCTTCGAAGATCTTCAACAATTTTTGTGGCATCTAGCTTGGGGGTAGCTCGACTAGACCGGTCTCACATTTTTGTGTCTAGTCCAGAGGCAACCCGACGAGACTTTAACTTTCAATCAGCATGTCCCTTGAGTGGACCCTCCTTCCTTTTGAAGGGTTCCTAAGGGACCCCTTTAAAATTATTAAAAATTAGCGATGGTTTGTGTGACTGTCTATTCACTGGCCTGTGTGGCCACTTCCTCATGTGTTCTATATGTGGGTAAACATGTCACCATCTCTGACTCTACAGATTCCCTTCTACTTGGTCTCCCTCATGTGAGAGTTCTTGGGGGATACCTTCCTTGTAGGTTTGCGGGTCTATAGGGTGTTTTTCCTTGTTTCCTTCATGTGAGAGTTCTTGAATGATAATCCCCCTTGCAGGACCATCAGCCCATAAGGCATTTTCATACTTCAACTTTGTGGTTCTATAGAACTATGAAGTCCTCTCCTACACTTTTGAGTTCACCAAACCGTACTCTGATTCCTCGTTGGTTCAGGTATACACTTCTTACTCTTCTACTTCTTTACTACTCTACTTTACTTAAGCACTCATTAGTACTCATGCTTGCTAAAGTCAGGGAAAAATGTATTAACATGAATTTGCACCCCTAGTGCAAATCCCCTTTTTCCCTTTGACACCTTAGAAAATCAAAAGCGGAGGTTTAATTCCACTTAATCTCATTGCTTGTAGTCCACTTGGTGCCTTGTTTGTGTGTCGGTAGGGGCATTTCTATCGGAGATTCTCAAGTAGCGCAGAGACAACTGCATGATGCGTAGATGTCCCTGCGGTGTGCTTATGTCCCTGGTAGATTCCTACAGTTGAGACTGTAGAGGCGTTACATTTCCAATTGGAATTTGAAGAGTAATGTCCTTTAGTTGGCCAACCCGAATATGATTGTTTTTCATCCATGTGTTCATAATCTTCACTCTCTCATCCATTGTTGTCTTCAGTAGAAGTTTGGATAGAGTTTGGAAAGATCTTGAATCACTTTCTCCACCATTTCTATCTATTTTCAAGCTTTGTAGCACCATTCTTCACTCCATTTATAGAAATCTATCACTCCAACAAGGTGAGCATAGTACAAACACCATGGAAATAGAGGCTTGATTCCCTCTCGTTCACTCCTCCACAATCCTTGAGTGCTTTGGACAGAGGTGGTAAGCTCCTCTAATCTCTCCTTTGTCTTTTGATTAGGTAAGCACGTACTTCTTGTAGTGTTTTTTGTTTACGTAGCTTGTAGTTCATTTCCTGTATCATTATTTATACTATTCCAAACTTGGTTGTCCATGGAGGTGGAAACACCAAGATGGGGGTCTAACTAAGGCAAGCCCCTATATAGCCCCAACAAATTCTCCCTTCCTTGTGTGTAGGTGGATAGAGTTCAGAGCAAGCTGGCGAGGAGAGCATTCAGCGAGATCATCTTCGTCACCTTGGTGGTAATACATTTCCTTTATCACATTTTTATTTTCTTTTCTCTCATCTTAATCTCATTATATTGCTTTAAACATCTCTAGACTAGGTTGATAGTCCCCTTTCACAAGTTAGAATCTTGTCTTTTCAGTTCTCTGGCCATACAAATGCCAGCACACTTGTGAGATGCCAGTGTGTCACGTTGTCATCCTATAACCGCACTTCCATCTTCAAACAAAGAGTTTCCTAAGACACGATTCTGACTCTAAATGTCGGCTCACTTAGCCTCCTTCCAACTTTTAGGATTGTAGGGTGATTGAAGGACATATAGTCCTCATCATTCTCATGCTCATCATCCTAACTTCCCCTTAAGTTGTGGTAGGTTAGGGAATCCTTTCCACTCTTGGCCTTTCATGACCTAGGGTCTTGTAGTGGGTGGTCCCTCTCTCTCACAATATGCCATAAGGTAAAATTTGTGCGCCCGAGGATGAATCTGTTGTGTTGAAGGTTTCGAAGGAACTTGGTCATCTACCCACTAGAAGTAGCGGTGGGACCTCCACCTGATCCTATTTGGTGTCGGGGTGTTAAAATATAACTACTAGAACTGCAGATCATCGTGCCTCCATTACCGAGTGAGTCTAGTGGTACATCAAGACAAATTAGTCCCACACCTTTGGGTAGCCCTCTAGCCTAGTTCACGTAATGTGGGAAAAATCCCATGCCTACAATAGCATGCACATGGTCAGACTACGGTACTTGTAGTGAACGTATCGGTTGAGCTCTTGGTAGAGGTGCATAAGCATGCTACACCCCCATGAAAAAACTATTTGTCACTCCACCATATCTTAAAGTGTTTAGATGAGGCCCCCATGGAGATGAGAGCCTCATGCATCTATGGTCACTTGTATGGCTATAGTAACCACCATGATATGATGTAGCAGAGGGGAAGTGGTTCAAGACTAGTCAAACCACCAACTATAGATGTGTTTGGTCTCGTCTTTGTCATCTCTTTGAATGGGGCAGTATCAGACCCCATTTGATTGGTGTTGCATTGAGTGAGTATCATCAAGGTCCATCCATCGACCATGGATGGGGAGGATGAGGATGTGGTATACATCCTCCAGCATGATGGCCATCTCTCTATTTGACAACTAGAAGTTGGAGGTGGTGGTATCCCATCTCTCCATCAACACCATCAGTATCCTGTCATGTATGGTATATACATGCTAGAGGTTTACCCATTGTAGATGGGTGACATCATCATCTGTGACTCGATCCCTTTGATCATGAAGCAGGAACAACAAACACCCTCTAGGATACTCCATGATCTCTAGATAATCTCATGAAAAAGAAACAAGTGTGTATGAGTACATAGCCAATTATGGAAAATGCTAAGTTAAAAAAATTGCAAGACACATCTGTGATGTGCGTACATTCATGTGTTGCATAGGTGTCCTGGTTCACCATTAATGGCACAGGGATGAAAACGTTCCCTAAGGATACCTTGGATGCTAGCATCGATCTTAGATGCCAGTGCATGTCGAAGACACATGTGTGTGCCAAGGGCTCCTATGTAGTAAAAACTTGAAAAAGTGTGAAAAATCACTAAAAAATGATCAATGATGTGGTTTTGAGGCCTACTTGATCAACCTCAACACCCTCAGTGATGTTTGCATGCAATTTTTCTAGCCCTAGATCCTCATAGTTGTGTTTTCTTGACATTTTGATGAATTTTCTCTCACAAAATTTAGCAAAATCCTTGCAATAAATAGTGAAAATAACCCTTCTTGAGGCCCACCTAGGTATATATAGGCCCCTCGAGGCTAATTTTTACTAGATTTTATGGCTCCCTGATTTCTCCCAGTTTTAACCCACCTAACTGGGGGAAAACTCAGGAGGAGGCATACACTCACCTCTTCAACATATTTTTCTTTCGAATCATTGAATTTTTTCTTGATCATTCTTCTCATCGTTGTAGCTTCTTCAGATTTTTGGGATTGCTTAAAATTGATTTTTGTAGAGTAAAATTTTGCACAATTTTCCACGACCAGTCCTGCACTTCTCACTAAGTTCGATCATTGGGGGAATCTTCAACACTGACTGGCTTAACCTCGATCACCTCTATGGTACATTATTTTAGCACACAAATCTATAAAACCTCAAGTTTGGGTGAAGTTTTTCTTTTCTACTTTAGTGTGGCCAATTTTTCCCAAAAATTGAGCCCACTAAAGTGGGGGTAAAATGCAATGTCGCAAAATTTCACCTAGGGGAAATTCCACATTTTAGGACTTTTCCTAGTATTTATGACACCTAAATGCATTAATGACAAAAATTCCATGGATTGAAATTTCACAATTCTAGCTCCGTGTGGTCCAATGGTGAAGTAACAATAGCTCAATGACACGTTTCCCAAAAACCTATGCTTTGGATGCCTGTGCAATGCGTTAGCAACCTAGTAGTTTTTCGAGTTTGAAATGAGTAGTCTCAAACCTTGGCTCTTGATACGTGTCCCAATAGTCAATTTTTCAAGTGTAACGGATTTTTTCCGCCCTTGCATGCAACAAAACCCATCATTTTCTCTAATTTTGGGGGTTCATTCACTCATTCAAGATTCTCTCTTCAACTTCACTCCTCAATATCTTTCACTCTTGACAACAACACTTGTACAAGTGAAGCTTTATTGGACAGAGGTCCCTCCAATAGCCAAATATCTCTAGCAAGCATTCAATGATGCATCTGTATGTTCAAGAGGGGGTCGAGGCCTATTGGTAATACTCTCTCACTCTTTTCTATTTCTTGATAGATTAGATCTCTTTTTTCATTTGTTACTTGGTGATGCGGGTTCTCTTCCTGAAGCATGGATTGCTTTCACCATCTCCTTTTATTCATTTCGATTACACTCTCTTTCTATTTGGTTGTATAAGGTGGGAACACCAAAGCGAGGGTTTGACTGAGGATAACCCCTATATAGCCCCAACATTTTCCCTCATCCTCCTTGTGTATAGGTTGTTAAAGGGGAGTTTGGAATGAAGATTCAGCCATCCGATTGTTACTAAGCTCTCTCTGAGCTCTCCTTGTATTTTCTTATAGTTTATGTTCTTTACTTGGTTGTTTTGTTACATAGACCTTAGATCTAGTTTAGAAGGTGAAGCTCTGGTTTTCTTGTTTGAGTCTTTCAGCACTCTATTTCATAGGACACCAACGCACCATTTGGACTCTAGCTCGCTGCTCTGGTATCATAAATCTGGGTTGTTTTCCTTTGGCTGAGAGCTCCTTTGTTGGAGGTAGAGATCTAGAAGCTTTACTCTTGTGGGATCTGAAGTAATCTTTTCTAATAATTTAAATGTATACACTTTCTTTGCAATTTCTTCATTCAGCTTATGTTAAGGTGGATAAGGGTAGTTCCTTCCCTGGGATTCTCTTGAGAATGAAAAGACTCACGAGTAGTGAATCCACCTTGTCTAACAATGAAGAACCCATTTCTATCTTCTATGATAACACAAGTGCAATTAAAATTTCAAAGAATCTAGTGATGCATTCAAGGATAAATCATATATCTATCAAGTATCACTTTTTGAGAGAAAAGGTTATGGAGAACAAAGTGAAGCTTGAGTGTGTTTCTACAAAGGATCATAGTGTTGATATATTTACTAAGTCTCTTCCTAAGGATACTTTTGAGTAACTCCAAGAAAAGTTGGGAGTTATCACCCCTCCCTGTTTGAATTAGATGCATTAGTCTAGTGGATCTAAGGATTTATCTCTTTTCTAAAATAATGTTGGTGGCTACCTCTCAGGGGGAGTAGGTAGTGTCATGTGTTTTCATTGAGTTGCTAATTTTTTTGGGTATACTCCTAAGGGGAGTATTCAGAGCAATTTCCTTGGTTCAATATCAAAAGGAGAGAATAATGCAAATATTTTTTTCCTTTTCCATTGATGCCAAAGGGGGAGAGAGAATCATGTGAAAAATATTATCTACTCAGAGAGAGAAAAAAATCATGTAAGGTATAAGCGGAGAAATTTATGTATATTTTCTAATCATTATTATCAAAGGGAGAGGCTCCTACAAGCGGAAAAAAGTTTAGGAATGTTGTGTAGGTTGTATATTCATAAAAAAGGAGTGTGTCTTGTCTTTGGTGGCTTTTCACATCTTGTGTTGCCATCAATGAAAAAGGGGGGGATTGTTGCAAGTATGAATGTGTTGTCATTGATGTCAATAGGAAGTCTACTAATTGGTGTCTTCATTGATTTCAACTATGGGATGAAGATGTTGAGGATATTGAGAAAATTCGATAAACAGAGTAAATTGTATTGTGCAAGTGTTCATAGTATACCCTAATATTATGTTTTGCATTCTTTCTATGTTGATGTTATGCCTGTGTAGATATTACAAGTTATTCAAGGTTTTCAGAGGTTGATATATTCAAAATTTGGGTTTTTGGATCACTATATAGTGTGAGATATTTTCACCAGTGTCTGAACTATTTGTTCAGTGATATTTTCTATGGCCTGGGAGAAATGTATTTGCTCCACATTTATTCATTGTTTGGTCTCAGGTTGTGTGGATTTGGAAAGTTTCTTATAAGGATTTTATCTTTCTATATTCGATTTTTTAGTTAATTTGATGTTATACATAGTGTTTCATTTATTAGTGTGCAAGTAAGGGTTACCAATTGTTCTAAGTTGAAGTATTTGAATGATGTGAGGTTGATGAATTTCAAGTAGTTCATGAAATACTCTAGATTGTGTTCAAGTGAATAAATTATTTTCAAACTTTCAATGTATGGATTAATTTGAGGAAGTATGTACTTAATGTTTATGGTGTTCAACATAGGTGTTGGCCAACCTTGTGTTTAACACTACATGCAAGGTTTGTATAACCGTTTTGAAGTGTGTTTGGATCAATTTGGGTTCTAATTAAGGATTTATATGGGTCTCCTTTAATTCCTATCCATCATAGGAATGTTTAGGTGTCAACCTATTTTGAATTTGTATTTATAATAGCTAGTTGCCAGAAAAAATGAGTTAAGGAATGAATTAAATTTGAAGAAATATATATGTAATATCAATTCAAGTGAAGTGTGTGATGATATTTTGAGTGGAGCGGTACGAATTTTAGTGTTATGGTTCCTGGAGGCAATGAGCTAAAAGCATCCAAAATTATTCAAGAAAAATTGGAGTAGCATCCATATCTTAGTGGAGGGTTTATATAAATATGGTTTTATTCTATTGAATCCTCAAAACAAGGGTAGAGGATGAAAAAGTCCTTTGTAGGATAGTTAAGGTGAAGGGATGTTCAATCACTTTAAAGTCATTGATGATATTTTGAAGTAGCATGAGTGGATTCTAGAGGGGATATATTTTTATTCAAGTAGTTTGGAAATACATTAGGGGAGTCTCAAAGTGGATGATAATAAGGTAATTCCTTAATATGGGATTCTTGTAGAAAAAATGGATGTAAATTTGGATCTTGGGGCTTCCTATACTTTGGAGATAATTTAAAATACTAAGTGGGCTAAATTTTCAACATAAGGTGAGTATTAAATCCAAATGGAGGAGGGATATATGGATATAATAAAGGGAAGTAGGTCCCTACCCACTTTAGGATTGTAGTAAAAAATCCTAAAGAGATCTACTATAGAGAAATCTTCCAAAGTAGGACAAACGAAAGAATAGTAAAAAATTAATCTAATAGGGGAGACATTGGTGGAGTTTGGGTCAATCAAAAATATTGACTCACACTTCTCTAATCCTCAAAAATGATCATTTTCTCTTGGAATATAATGTTATTGAACAATGGACCTAGAAAAATGGTTTTCCAAGTTTTAATTAGAACTCATTCATTGGATATCATGTTTCTTCAAAAGACAAAATTGTCGATGGATAGTATGTGCAACATGGTTTCTAAATTATGTTGGAGATGTAACTATCAATGTATAGGTGTGTAGGGATATGTAGGGGAGTATATTTTTTATGGAATCCCATAAATATTTCTCCTTTGTGGTGGATCTCTAGTAGATCTTTAATTTATGGGGTTATTTCTAGCTTGGAGATAGGTGAGATTATCATGTTTTTCAATTTATATGCTTTGACTGAGTTTTTTGGTAAAGTTAATTTATGGTCTCACATTCATTAAATTTGATCCCTAACTCCTTTTCATCCTTGGTTCTTGTCTAGAGAAATTAATTCTATAATAAGTTTGGAGAAAAAGAGAGGGGGTGTGTAAATACTGGAGTCTTCCTCCATTCTCCTCAAAGATAACATATCTTGAATGAACTCCGTGGACATAAATCCAAGCAATGGATTTTTCACCTGGAGTAATAGGAGATGTGAAAAATATTATATTTTAGAGAGGATAGGTATATTTTTGGTGTCTATTTATTGGATTGGAAAAATTTGGTATAACAACTCTGAGATACTAAAGTGGCAGAGCTCCGATCACTAGCCAATCAAATTATTTGCTACCTTGGTGGGGACTAAAAATAATTCTTCTTTTAAGTTTCAACTAATATGGTTGAGGTATCCTCTAATATATGATCTTATGATTGTTTGGTGGAGCAAACGCATACTATCCTTTGACATGATGATGTACTCCTTGGTCAAAAATTTGTAATTTGTTAAGCTCTAGCTCAAGAGGTGGAATCAAAACTAATTTGGTAACAATTTTTAGGCCAAGTTGATTGCTTAGACCCATCTGGATGCTCACTTGCCAAATTAGAGAGCATGGTCTTTCAGAGATGAGTTGAGTGTTTTAAAGGAGCTAGAGGAATGGGAATTACATGAGGAATTATATTGGAAGCATAAGGCTTAGATTGATTGGCTTTAGGAGGGGGACAAAAATAAAACTTTCTTCTTCAACTTGGTCAAGGATAGAAGGCATGGGAGCATGATCTCTTCCCTTGTATTTTCTCGAGGGGTTTAGTTAACTTCCTTAAGTGATATTTATATAGATGTTACACAACACTAGTCATATTTATTCATGGAGGAATTGTCCTATGCAGAGGAAGAGGAAAATCTTATCTTGGAATGCATCCCTACTTTGGTCTCTTTGGAGATGAATGATGAACTTTTTAAGCCCATTTCTTTAGAACAACTTGAAGGAGTTGTATTCTAGGTGAAGAAGGGGAAGGCCCTTGGACTTGATATATTCTTGGTAGAATTTTTTCAAGAATATTTGGAGACCATAAAATATGATTTATTGGAGGTTGTTCAGGAATCCTAGAAGAACAAAAATATTTTGAAATTAATGAATGCTACTTTCCTAGCTCTTATTCCTAAAAGGGAGGGGGATAATTCATTGAACTTGTTTAGACCCATTTCTCTCTATGATTTGGTATAAAATATTATCTCTAAATTGATGATAAAGAGACTTAGGCTATGGTTGAATAAGCTCATCTTTGAAGAACAAGGTGGTTTTGTGGTAGGAAGACATATTATGGATGGGGTGGTAATTACAACGAAGGCCATCAATTCCATGGAAATTTCAAAAGATAAGGAATTTTTTATTAAATTCAACATGGATAAAGCTTAAATTACTTGGTTAAATGGTCATTCCTGCAAAAATTCCTAAAACTTTAGGTTTGAAGGTGATTGAGTGAACTAGATGATGAGTTGTGTAAACACAAATTCTATTTCTATCAT
Source organism: Sequoiadendron giganteum (assembly GCA_007115665.2). Lineage (NCBI taxonomy): Eukaryota > Viridiplantae > Streptophyta > Pinopsida > Cupressales > Cupressaceae > Sequoiadendron > Sequoiadendron giganteum. The sequence continues at coordinate 351,692,306 of CM021101.1, forward strand.
TGTCAACAGTGAGCCCTCCAAGTTGTTTGGTGCTTCTCATGGTCTTTTCAAGTAGACCCTTTGTATTCCTATCTATTTATTCTAATGGCTAAGGGTTTGGGAAGAAGAATTAAACTTCAAGTAATCCAAGGAGGTATTCAGGGGTGGATTTGGGACAATTTTCTACCTCCTCATTCACACTTAAATTTTGTGGATGACACTGCTTTTTTGGGTGTAACCAAAATTAGAGAGGAAAATAGTATCAGACAAACTTTAGACACCTATCTTGTGGCCTCAGGATAATAGATTAATGAAGAAAAATCCTCCATTTTTTTCTTTAATATCCCTCCTCTTATTTAACATCGAATTGCTTATATTCCTAGATTTCAAATTGGAGACCTTCCCTTGGTTTATCATGGTATTCCTCTCTTTGTTGGATCTTTACCCATGGGAACTTGGAAAAGGTGTTACATAAGGCCCAAGAGTGGATTAGCCATTGGACTCATTGGTTTCTCTCCTTTGCTTGGAGAGTATTTTTTCTAAAATTGGTGGTCCAAGTTCTTACCGTTTATATGTGTATCATCCAAACTTCTCCTACAAGTTTCATTAAGAATTTGGATTCTCTAGCGAGGAAATTCTTATGGGTTGGTAATTTGGCTTTTTCAAAGTGGAGTTTGGTAAAGTGGGAGACTATACATGTAGATCATTGTAGGAGGGTAGCCTTGGTTTATGAAAGGCTATCCTTTCTATCCAAGCGTTGGTTGCTAAGCTCTATTGGAGGTGGTGCATTAACTAGGATCTAGCTTGGGCTAGGATTCTCACTGTTAAGTATCTAAGGGGTGTGATGTATGAGGATGTGCTAATAACTTTCCTAATGAGTAAAGGTTATATGATTTGGGACACTGTTAAAATGGGTTCTAACTTAATTAAATATGGCCTATTTTGGATATATAATAGAGGTTCAAAATCAATTTTCTAGTTTGAATCATGAGATGGATTCCCCCTATATTTTCAAAGCATCCTCATTTATAGAACCTTTTCAATAGTTTCACTAAAGTTAATTGGTCCAAGGTGGATGATTATAAGATTGCTTAGAATTTTGGGATGGATGTGGTTTATAGATGGAAATATCTATTATGGTGGTTTTCAGAGGGTCTATTAAGGATTGTGATGACTTAAGAAGGATTTAAGTAGGTAGAGTTTGTAGTTATTTGAGGGAGAGTGATACTCTTGCTAGGAGTCCAACTCCTAGGGGGTATATTTAGTAGCTTTTTGATACCAAGAGTTTAACTTTTAGAAGTATGGAGGGGCTGAATTCATGTGATGGAAGAATGTGTGGAACAAGTTTTTTTTTCCTAAGTGCAATTTTTTCATTTGGTTGGTTGTTCAAGATAGGTGCCTTACTTGAGAGAATCTCTAGAAGTGAGGTTTCCAAGGTCCATCTATTTGTGTTCTTTATAGAGATGGTGAGGGAAATCTCCTCCCATTTTTTTTAGTGCTCCTTTTCTAGAGTCATCTAGCACTTTTGGTGGGGATTCTAGAAGAAGGCTCATGTTCATGCCTCTTCTATGGTTGAGTTTTGGAGGATTTTCGAAAGAAAACCAACAAAGGCATTCTTTCTTTAGGTGGTGTGGAGCATTGGCTCTGTGTGTATCCTCTTGCAGTTGTGGCTATAAAGAAACTAAATAATCTTTCAATGGAATATAATGGTGTTTCATAAACTTTGGTAGAGAATAATGGGCATGATTCATGAGATGGCATATGAAGAATGTGAGGTTTTTTCACCCTTGGAGATGGGGGAGGAAGATTTGATGAGGAGGTTGGGTTTTTAGGAGAAATTTCCAAGACCTCTAGTGGTGAAGGGGATTCGACATTCTAGAAGGAAAACATAGAGGGATGGGATATGGTCTCAGCCTTGGGTGATCCCACAATACTATTTTATAATTTTTGGCCAAACTGGACATTGAACTGAATTTTTTTGATTGAATTTTTTTAACTAAATCTTCACTTTCAGGCACCTATAGTGGCTAAACCATGAGGAATTTCAAGATCATGCAAACTAGTGATTTGTGACATTTTGTCTATAGGTTCTAAATATATTTTTTTCAAAAAAATTGGAATCAAATTACACTTCTTTTTGCATCTTCTTCAAAAAATAGTTTTTAACAGTAAACACCATTTTTGAAGAGTGGCCTTATTGGTTAACACATAACTTTTTTCTATGAAGGATAGATTTCTAATTTTTTTGAATTTATATTTGTAACTATGATATCTAGTCCTTAGGATTCGTTTCATAGCATTTCATTGATTTTTTTTTTCTTAATTAAGTTTCAAAGTCAAACTAGTTATAATTTAGACATGATTTATTGGCTAAAACATAACTTTTTTGTATGTATCGAAATTCAATTTATTTATTTTTGTTGGATCAAGAACATCAATATCTAGTGCATATATATTTTTTTGATAATCTACTATTTCTCCATATGTGAAGAATAGAGAGCTTGATTTTTGGTGAAAATCCTACATTCACAAGAAATAAAAAATAAATATAATAATCAAATTAAATTTATTTAAAATTATAATTTTTTGGAAGCTTATAATAAGGACTACATACTTAAAAAAAAATTAAATGAATTCATTTGATCCCCCAAAAGGTAATTCAAAAGTGGTTTTTTATCAGCATTTTGATAGATGTAAAGGAGACTCCATTATAGGTATGGTTTAAAACTAGCGGGGTTCTATCCAAGGGGATTTGATCAAACCCTCTTCAATTGGAATCCTTTAAATTGAACTTTTCAAGGCTTAATTCATTATATTGTCTAAAAATATGTGATTTCAACAAAAATCAGGACCTCCCAGAAAGTGTAAACCACTATTGTGGGATCACCCACTTTTATTGGAGTTCTGAAGATTAATACTGATGGTTCATCCAAGGGAAATCTTGAGCATGCTAGATTTGGAGGAGTTGGGAGGAACAGTTTAGGTGCTATCCTTTTCTTCTTTTCCATTTATAAGGGGCATCATAGTAATAGTCTGATGGAGGTCTTGTTGTTCTCACAACCCTTGAAATATCTAATGCTTTAGGTTGGCATATGATTGTGTGTGAGTCTAATTCTTAGATTATAATTACTATGTTGCATGGTTAAAAGTTGGATGGATTCAATTGGAAGTTGGCCTCAGTGGTTCTTCAATTGAGTGAATTGATGGATGAAGTTTTGTGTCCATATTTCGAGGGAGTGGAATATTATGGCCAATTTCCTGGCTAAATGGGCCTCTAAGAAATTGAGGGATTGGAAGGTTGATGAATGGGAATAGCTACCTTGAGACCATGTCCAAACATTGGATAGGTTGATTCTAGAGGATATGGCTTGTTAATGGGGGGGAAAGGTTGGTTGTTAGAGGGTTTGGTTCTCTTGCAGTGGTGTGGTGGTAGTGTTGTTAGCAGGGCTTTGATTCCCTTACCTAGATTGCTGTTGATTCATATTTATTATTATATTTCCTATCTTTGATCTAATACATTTTTACCCCTTTTTATTAAAAAAATAATGAAGGGGAAATAAATTTAATTTAATTAAATTATGAAATTATTTAATTAAATGCAAAATATGGATTGATGATACCTATTGATGGAAAATTATGATGTTTCTAAAGAAATATGTTAGTCAAATTTAGGTGCCTACAAATATAAATATTTTAGTTTATAAAAATATTTTAAATTCCTTTTAACTTTACCCCTCAAGGGTAACCCATAATTTAAAATGTGATTTAATAAGAGTAGATATTTCCTTAGAACTCTATTTTTGTAATGGTTGAGGAATAAATTCCATCCCTTGGATGAGTTAAATCCTCACCCTTGGATTTAGGGCACATTCATAATTGCCCTAATCCTTAAGGATTTTCTTTAAAAAGACCCTTTTATTTCATTTTTTCAAATTTTCATTGTTATGGAGATTAATCTAGCTTCTCCTCTAGATAAAAAAAATGTTCAAGAATAATCATTCTTGTATTTTATTGTTACACACAATAGGTTTATTCACATATTTTTTGGGTTTTTAACAACCTTTGTAGTTGTTAAATATGGCAGAGTGTTTGTGTTTTATTTTTTGATTTTCTTGTATTTTTATTATTATTTCATATTTCAATTTAAATTAAAAAAAAAAATTGTCATTAAAATTGAACATGACAACAAAATATTACAATAAAATAATTTTACTAAAGTAACAAACTTACTTCATACATTAAATTTTGAGCTTGTAGATAAATATTTATAATTCTAGAGCAATGATGATCTCTACCTATCCAATTAATTTATTATATTACATGAAAATAAATTGTTCTAATGAAAACAAATGTATATAAATTAATCTCATGCTTGGGATATGAAGAATTGAAGATATTGAGATTAAGTAGATGATATTGTATGTATGTCCTCACTAGTCTAGTTTTATTCCTTAGATTATTCTTGATGAGGGGAATACTAGAAACTCAAATGGTGACTAGAGGAAGCAAAATAGGAGACGAATTTTTATTATAATGGTTAGTTGTGCGTTTTGGAAGCTATTAAAAAAAATCCTAGAGGTTGTAAAGAGCTTGTAGTGTGACAATCCTATGTGAAAGTGGACTTTATATATATTCTCCTTGGAATTGGTATCCAAGTTTGATGTTGTAGCTATGTGTGAGTAAGCACAAGCATGAATTTTCAACAAGAAGCAACCAAAAGATCTGAAATTTCATTTGAGGCAATACAAATATGGATAAATCCACAATAAGAGGTGATTAATTGAGAGATTTTTTATGTTGGGTGCATCCAAGTATGAGTTGAACTCAATTTTAAGAGCTAATATTAGTGTATAAATGATGTCATCAAAGAAATCACACAAGCAATACTTTTGTTGTGAATCACTTGTTTTACCTATAAGGAGTCATCAAAGCAATTTTTCAAGTTTCCTAAGTGATGATCAATTTTCAAGGTGAGTAAAAAGTTGGGATTTCATAACTTCAAGGATAAAACACTAGTTTTTTAAAGGGGATAAATCACATAAGTATAGTAGATGGTTAGAAAATATGAAATGAAGGCAAGGAAGAGTCTTGTGGGTTGACTTGACAATTCCGTCAATTTTTTATAAGCTAAGGTGTCATTCACACCTCGTGGTTGTGTGTTATATTATCAAATTATCATTGAACTATCTTGTATGCATATATAATTTTAGGAACTTGAAATCTCAAGTGGCTTTAGATCAAAACTAAACACCACAACATTTGTCTATAATAGAAAATTGTCTAAATTGATAAAAATAAATTATATAAAATTAAATATAGTTAAAACTTAAATAATATCAAATAAATAAAGTGTATACATAAAGCATAAATGAAGATTGATAAAAAAATTTAAAAAAATCAATAAAAATGTCTCATTTATCACAATGTAAGTATATTAACTCATTCCATCAAAATTCTAACAAAAATAATTGTCATTGTTCTACAAATTTCACCATTGCAAAAATATTTAGCTCATTAGATTGAGAGGTATAACCTACAACAACAACAAAAAAGGGGGAAACATCTCATGTGGTGAACATTAAAGAAAAAATATTTAAAATTGGCATTTATCTTTTAAATAGAAAGAGATCAAAATTTTAAAACATAAATTAATATTTACAAATGAAATTATTAAAAGATAACATGTAAGTTATAATATTTACTACACTTTTTAAAATATAAACCAAAAAAATTATTGAAATAAAAATATATATTTTTTAAAAATAAAATTTAAAGTCACATAATAAATAAAACAAGTGTATTACTATAAAATAACTAAAAAATAGTGCAAAGTCCTTAGAAATCATGTTCAGGGAAATCAATGAATTGAGAGAAGATCATGTTTACTTGTTTGAGCTCATGGAGAAGGAATGTGTGAAAAAGGGAAAGGGTAAGAAGACTCCTAAAGATGATGATAAGGGACATGTGACTAGAGGTTTGGCTAAGTGGAAGAAATTATTTGATGTTGAGAAAAAGGAACTACTGGATATAGTTGAAAATCATAAGAACCAACAGCTTGAGATGGCCAATACTTTGGGTGGCCTAAGTTAGTTTTTATTGTTGCTTATTGTTTGGGATGGGGTGTAGGTTTCATTCTCTTTTGTTGTGTGTTGTCTATTGGGTGTTGTTGGTTGACCATGGTCTTATCTTTGTTTAGCACCTGTTGTTTGGCATTTTGGGGTTGTTGGGTTGTTGCTGGTGGTTTGTTCCGATTATCCTTTGAGGCAACATTTTGTGTCTTTTGTTGTAAAAGGTTTCAGGGTCCCTTCAAAACCTATTTTTTCCAATTAATCAAAACTAAAAATTAACAATATAAATAAAATAAAATAACTTTTAAATAAATAAATAATCCATATAATAAAAAAAGGTTCTAAATTAAAACAAAATAATTGTAAGCTATGTTTATACTTAAGTATTTTTAAAATAATGTATTCAATAATTATTTTATTTTATTTTAGAATTATTGAAGATTTTTTATTGGTAACATGAGAATTTCTACCCTAGACTACAAGGTTATAAATGGGGGACTTCATACTCAATGTGTACACATAGCATTAACACGATAAGTTAGTCCAACATGAGAATGAAGCTCACCAGTAGACTGACCATCTATTCTACAAGGGCACAAATGGGGGACCTCATCTTTGATATGTACACATAGCATTAATACGAATAGTCTAAAGTTGCGAGCAAAGTAGTCCAATAATGAAATTAAACCCAAGAACAGAATGGCCCATCAAGGGTTTCTGGAGCATAAAGTCATCGGCATGAACACCAATGTTTTCAACACAAAGATTTAAACTGAAAGCATAGTGGATTAATGAAGGCACATTGATCACCCAAGGAGGGTTTGAATCTTGGTGACTAAAAAAACAATGCCACAATCTAAAAATTGTACTATGCCACAAACAACTATTGAATAATTTTTTAATTCTATTTGTGTATATTTATTTACATAAGAACTATTTTATTTTATTTATTTAAAAAACACTCTATTTTTTATTTAGACTACAGGAATCAGGTAGCCCCCTATAAATTGTAGTGCACCTATTAAAAAAAATTCACACGATCGGTAATGCTGGTGTGACATGCCTTTCGATACCATGGGGGTGGGGGAGACTAGACCACGTGACCTCTTGCCTACAACAGGATGCTTTATCCAATCGAACTAGGACCCTTGGCTAAAATTATTCTATTTTTAATCATTTTAGATTAGCTTTGTAAGAATATTATCTTTTTCAAATGAGTAAGAGAGAATATTCTTTGAAATATTCTCATGGGTGAGGGAAAAGGATAATTTAGCAAATTAAAACAAACTTTAATTGTGAAAAAGAGGAAGGAATATTCATTTTGGAGGAATGTGCAAAGGATGAATATTCTCTTGGAATATTCCCTTGCAAGTGGGGGAAAAATTAAATTAATTAATAGTTGATAATTAAACAATGTTAACTATATAATTAGGGGACTTAGAAGAATTACATGATATTCATTAAATAAAGTGATTTAATGAAAAGGGGAAAAGGTGATGACATTTAATTAAATAATTTAGGGTTATTTAATTAAATAAGAAGATTTGGGGATTTTGTTGGTGTAATTAAATGTGGTGTACCTTGTCCTAGGTCATAATTACACCTTAGTTAAGTTTACTTAGGGACCACATAGGAGTTGTTGGAGAATTTCCACCTTTGGTGGACTTATCTTCTTATTACTTTATCACCTCCACCTTTCATGGACATATCATGTGATTAGGTTTCCACCTTTTGTGGGTGATCCACTATTTGTGGTGGTTATCACATTATCACTTTCCACTTTAGGTGGAGTGATAGCTTTTCATTGTTGTCTCATGTCATAAGATTATGACACTTTTCATAATCTTATGCACTCCTATGTTCTCACCTTGTCTATATAACCAGGGGGTCTCTACTACATTTGTACACATTGATATCTATTATCATTGGCATTGAATACATTTATTCTTGTCACATTATTTTCTCTCTTCTTTGTGCTTTCCATTTGGTCCATAGATCTTGGCATCCATAGCCATTTCTAACATGGTGTCATAGCTTGGTCCTAAGTATTCAGTGTTTGTTTCTGGCTTTTGTACCCATCGACTTTCTATGGGAGCATCATATGTTGATCCTAAGTTTGATTACTTTGCAAATATCCTAATCCAAGAAGAAGCTAAGTTAATGAACATGGGTCTAATCAATTCTTCTAAGCCACATGCATTGGTTTCTAGTGAGTCAAAGGTACAAAAATAATTAGGGAATCTTGATAAGAAGCAAAAGATGAAAAAGAACAAACCACATAAAGAATCAGAATCCACTCATTCAAAAGAAGAATTGTCTAAGAAGAAGAGGTCTTTTTGTGCATATTTCAAGAAAGATGGACATGAAGAATACTATTGTTATAAGAAGGATATTGATGAGTTGAAAAATCTTCTCAAAAGAAATCTATTTGATTTTCCTTCTAGAATGTTTGAATCTTCTTCTTCTTCAAAACAGTCTAAGGGAAAAGTTCATTTTTCATCTACATCAGGATATAAAGGACAAGCTCTTTGTGCTTTTTCATGTTCAGGATCAGGTAGATGGATTCTAGATTCAGGAGCATCACATCATATAGCATCTTCACAATCTATATTCTCTTCATTTCAGCCTTGTACTATGTCTCCTATCTTGATGGGAAACAATACATACATGAGTGTAATAGGGAAGGGATTTATTAGTTTTGGGGACAACAATTTTTAGGATGTTTTGTGTGTTCCTCATTTGACGAAAAAATCTTCTTTCCATATATCAGATTACACATGGTGGAGATGGGAGAATTCTGGAGTTCAAACCTGATTCAGTCATCACTCAAGACTTGGAGAGTGGAGAGATCATTGCTACTGGGGTGGTTGATCATTCATCTTGGTTGTATACCTTTTCATATTTTTCTTCTAGTGATGACATTGTTCCTTCGGCTGTTGATCACACTTTTAGTGTGAACCATGATTTAGAGGAGACATTTGGCTACTTGAACTTGGGAGTTCTCACATCAGATCCAGTACTTGAGCCATGTATTTCATCTCCTCCATCTACTATTGTATTTGATGATGCTTGTGATTCCACAGTTTGGGTTCCTTGTGATTCAGTGCAGCAGGACATACATAGTCTTCCAGATATGGCTACTTTAGATGGCTTCTTGACAGGTATTTCAAACTTGTTTGTGGACTCTCATCTTGCATATTTGGGGGACATCATTCATGAAATTCATATTCGCTTTGATGAATATGCTCCTTCTTCATTTGTTGTGAGGGAACACTCTGACCCTCTTGTTCATTATCTACATGATCATTCTTTGCAGTTTGACATGAGTGTGGATACTTTTGGACAACATTTGGAGGAGGCTTCTTTGTATTTAGAGGGGATATATTTCTCTTTGGATCATGTTCTACATTCTTCTCTACTAGATTTTGGATTGTCCTCTTCAACAATGTGGCCTAGAACACCTGTTTGGAGTGTGACAGCCTCTGGCATCGACATGGATACACTTGAGCATCATTCAGAGAACATCCATCGTCCATACATCCTACATACATTCTTGGTTTTTTTTCTTCCTAAGGGGAGGAACGTTGTTCAGAAAAATTGGATCATCTTCAGCATTCAATGTCGAGCTTCTACCATCATTTCAGGAGACTCATTATTGAGGGGGGGCTGCCTTGTCTCTCTTCTACTTATCTTTTATTTTTCCTCACATGGGGTTTTTACCTTCTCATGCATCATTGAGAGAATTTCTATCTTGTATTTCATCTCTCTTTTGGGGAGGAGTTTTGTCCCACTGGGTTTTCTCCTTTTCTCCATTTGTGAGAGATTGCATTGTATTTGTACATGGGTACCTAACATGGACTAGTTGTTGGGACCCATCTTGCATTGTTTGATCTTGTGTTCATTCTCCCTAAGTTGCAATTAAGGGGAGTTGTTGGTGTGATTAAATGTGTTGTACCTTGTCCTAGGTCATAATTACATCTTAGTTAAGTTTACTTAGGGACCACATAGGAGTTGTTGGAGAATTTCCACCTTTGGTGGTCTTTTCTTCTTATTACTTATCACCTCCACCTTTCATGGACATATCATGTGATTAGGTTTCCACCTTTTGTGGGTTATCCACTATTTGTGGTGGTTATCACATTATCACTTTCCAATTTAGGTGGAGTGATATATTTTCATTGTTGTCATAATATTACGACACTTTTCATAATCTTATGCACTCTTATGTTCTCACCTTGGCTATATAACCAAGGGGTCTCTACTACATTTGTACACATTAATATCTATTATCATTGACATTGAATATAGTTTATTCTTGTCACATTATTTTCCCTCTTCTTTGTGCTTTCCATTTGGTCCATAGATCTTGGCATCCATAGCCAATTCTAATAGATTTAAATTAAATATTTTAATTTATTTTATTTAATTAGATGAAATATTAGTACGAAAAAAGGTGAATTAACCCAATTAGATTAATTAGGTTAATAGATGAAAATGGCATAATTAATTAAATAGATAGGCTAATTTAATCAATTAAGAAAAAAGAGGATGGGTTTTAGGAAGAAATGGTGTTAGTATACCTTATTCAAGTGTATGATATTATTTAGGACATTTTTTAGTGTCTACATTTTTACCCTCTTTGAAGTGAGGTACTTGTTACGTTGGTTCAAATATTGACGCTCTTCGGATTAATTTTTTTTGCTTAAATCAAAATAAAATAAAAATATACTTTTTAGATGCCCCAATGAAAGGATTAAGCTAGTTTCCTGCCCCCTCAAGAAATCGGGTAGAAAATTTGAATTTTGGGTTGATTTATCGACAAAGGTGAAATGCTGCTCTAAGGGTCCAAAAAGGCTCCAAGATGCAAGAAACATGCCAAAAATGCAAAAAAAATGTAAAATAAGCTTTGGTTTGGAAAGATTGGTGAAAGTGGTGAAAAATCCTAGCTATAAGGTTAAGTTGGGGCAAAAAACCCTAATTTGGAGGCTTAAATAGTTGAGGAAGGGTCACTTTCAATTCATTTGTGTATTCACATTTGAGAGAAACCTTGCATTTTGAGCTTTGACCCTTTGACGAAATGGCACAATGAGTGCTCCCATGACACATTTTTGATCGAGTTCGCAAGTACCAGAGGCTTCCAAGTGTAGGACCATCTATATGTGATTCAAAATTGGATTTGAATTTTGAATTTTAAGCACATTTATTATATTTTAAAATTTGAACTTTAGCAGTGTCACTATATAGTGACGCTATTTTTAGAATCGGTGATGCTATTTTGATTATAGAGATGCATATGTAAATAGCAATGTAGTTCACAATTTAAAATTAGGGTTTCATATTTCAAATCATTATGCATATGTAAATAGTGATGCATCCCTTGATTTAGAATTTAGGATTAGGGTTTTCCAAGGTCAAATAGCGATTCATATCGCGATTTGCAATTTAAATGCCTCAAGCATCGTTATTTTGAATTTGAGTTATAGTGACACTATCATAAATAGAGATGCTTTTATCATTTTGGGGGATAAAAACTCCAAACTTAGCCAAGTTTTGTGAATTTTGATGTCGTGCACTTCATGGGTGCAAGAGGTTATCTCACCTTTAATGTCCCATGAGCACTAGTCGATAGTTTTATCCGAATTTGGTGATTTGTCTGAGTTGCGAAAAGAGCACTTGGGATAGATTAGTTTGTGGTACATTGCCTACATGTCCATCATCTAAACCCATTTGGTGATGATGAGAATGCTATGTGAGCAATGGCATAGCGATACTTCATCATTCCACCTACCTACCGATGAGGAGACAATGATGTTGGAGGATGTATGGCAGATTTTGTGATTGTCAATACATGGTGAGCACATGATACATGACACTGATTTCAGCTATGATTCTTTCCATGAGGTGCTTGAACAAGAGGACATTGTGTTGGTCAACTCCTAGATAGACCTTGAGATGTATAGACGTCAGATATCAACCTTTAGATTTATCATTGTGGTATTGATCTCAGGTTTGGTTTCCCTAGAACGACGAAGCATGGGATTCAATCTAGGATGGGGGCTAGCTTGGCATAAGATGCTCTTCAAGAGGAACCATTTTGCATGGGGGATAGTTATTTTGGCCTCACTTTACCATGATATGCGTGAATTTTTATATTATGATGGGCGAGAGATTGGCACAGGTGTCACCCTTCTCCACATATTGGTATGGGATAATTTTTTATTCTCTGATCAACTATTTAGATGGCATATGTGGATCCAGATGATCTAATTGTTTGGAGATACAAGGATGCCATAACTTTTCACCACACAGGGTAGCTCGACATTCCTTACTAGTGTCGAGTGATTGACGAGATGACAATGTTCTGATGGTGACCATGGCTTCAGATGCCAGCATGGTACGATGAAATACATCAGTTGTTCTTTGCTCGATAGACTTGGTTTATGCAAGGTTGAGAGCACACTATCATTGAGAGATACCTATCTAATAGGGTTTCCAGAAATTTTGGCAAGAGGTAGGATGGGGTTGATGATTAGTACACTACATTTTTTGTCATGTTAGCATGAGAGATAGCATGGGGACACATGATCCTAACCCATAAGGTTGTTGAGGGATTCAGATAGTTGGTTGCTAGTCCATGGGTCTATGATCAAGGAAAGGTAGATGTATTGGGTATGCTTGCTTATGATGCATAGTTCGTACCTCCTTCCTGACTTACAGATCCAACATGTGTGCCCCCATGAGGGAGGCCAAGAGGGAGGGGCTTAGGTAGAGTTAGAGGACAACCAGATGATGGATAGGGCAAAGGACAGGGTAGAGGTCTAGATGGTAGGGGCAGAGGATAGAATGGCCATGATGGCCAAAATCAATAGGGTGGATAGGTCCCAGGTGCACCACTAGTTCATCAACAACCTCCTCAACAACCACTAATATAGTAGAATCCATCGTTGGGGGAAAATCCTCATGATGTATAGATATAGCAGTTGCAGTAGTAGCTACAGGTGGTTACAAGTGAGAGAGATCAGGCTAAACAACAAAAATTATCCATCACTGTTGAGAGGGACTAGGCCAAGCCAAAGGTATATGCATTGACAATGGAGAGAGACTAGGAGCATCAACTCAGGAAGACTACCAATATTCATTTGGCATAGAAGGTCGAGTGGCACCAGCAATTGGAGACCATGAAATCTACAACCCAGAGGTGGACAGTGTCTACCCATTTATACAAAGAGATCATGACTAAGGTGGCATACTATCGCATGCACTACCATCGGGATGTCCTAGTGGTGATTAGACAATCAAATTACTCATAGAGGAGTGGGGCACACCCCCAGGCTAAGGATTAGTCAGAGAAACAACCTAGTGAGGGGAGCATCCATTAGGGCTAGCTCACTTGTATAGACACTTTTTTATTATTGCTCGATTCTTTTATATAGATATACATTCATGGGATCATTTTTGATAGCCTCATGGATATTGTATTTTTTATCGATATACATACACTAACTTGGATATTGTACCATGATAGTTATCAATTTTTGATATATATGAGATAATAAAAATTTATGATGTGATTTACTCTCTTTTATTTCATGTTTATGATATGTATGGATTCATTTGATGTGGATATGATGTGATTCTTATATATGATTATGTGATATGTGATATGTGATGTAATGAATGGATGATTTTCTTTTTCAGTATCTTTTCATGACAATGTTATGGGATGGATGATATGATATGGATGAATGTATGGATAATGTAGATGTTCATGCTTATGATATGATAATGTGATGCATTTCTTTTGTGTATTTTCTTATGCAGTTTGATGAGGTGGTGGTGTATGCATATGGACGTATGTATGAATAATGCAGATGTTTATGCTTGTGATATGATAATGTGATATATGTTTATGGTATGTGTGAAATGATTTAAGATGCTTAAAATAAAAAATCTATAGTATCCATCAAAACTTAAATGATAACAATTATGTGAGATGTATGTATGTTGTTGATTTTCTATGATTATGTGAGATAGTTGTATGTTGATGATTTGTGGATGCAAAATGGATACATTGATGATTTTTTTGTTGATTTTCATGATACCAGGTTAGTGTAAAGAGAAGATAGAAGAAAAAAGATGAGTGATTTGACCATTGATTTTGATGATTTTCTTTAAAAGATCCAACAAGTCCATGATCCATCGAGACTTTATTAGATATGGTGATGAGAAATGCATGATGATCATTTTCTCATATCTTTGGATTAGGATTTTTTCATCGTTCCTTATTGTTTGATGTTACACATAGACAATATGCATCAAGGTATTAATAACTAAGACAATGTTGTATCTAGTGTAATGGAATTTGAATCTGCAAATAGATAGGATAGTTCTTTTTCACACCTTGACATATGAATATTGATAGGCCAAGATTGGGGTGAAAAATAAGAAGGATTTAATGCTTAATAATGGATTTCAGATTGCTCTATACTTGTCAATTCGGGGGTATAAAATTGTGAAAGGTATCATGGCAATCTGCACAAGGGTTGAGAGTCATGAGATGAGTGGTTATGAATGCAACTATCAAAATAAACCTTCAGTAAATGGAAATAAAACTGGAAACAGGAACTGTCACTTCTTGGCAACAAGATCTACACACACAATGAATTCTAAAGCAGAACATCAATTACCAAATTCATAAAATCCAAAGAGAAGGAATAAAAATCAAAATAACAACATACTTAATTCACATAGAAATTATAACAACTGATTTAATCTGAATCAATAGATAGTTAAAATCACTTAAAATTATTTACAAGAATTAATTACAGAATTATGACAACAAAACTACAAAATTAAAATAATGCAAAACGGAATTAAAATCACACACACCTTACAAAATAAATAATATATACATAAATTCAATAGGTTGTTGAAGAGTGGATGCCCTTCCTCCCAGTCAACCAATTGAAGAAAGACTTATACAATTTTTGGAAAGAACTTCAAAACATTTCTTTCAATAATTATATTGAATACAATTATTTCCACCTCTTTCTTCTCACGTAGCTCATATTTATACAATAAATATGTGCAAGCTATTTCCTATTTTCATGCCACGTTTCTATTATTTCATGGCTCACATTTAGTTGTTTTATTTGTTGAATTCAAACATTTAGTTGTTTCATTTGTTGGAAAACAACCCACCTTAAAATGTACAAACTTAAATAGCTCACCCTATAATATAGGAGCATAAATAGCTCACCCTAAAATGTAGGAGCATAAATAGCTCATGGTTACAATAGAATATTATTTTTGATGTGGGGACATTTTCCTCCATAAAATTGAACATTATTTGGTTATAACTAAATAACCAAAGTATTTTATGAGTAAATAATTAAATACACATTGCATGATATATTGTTCTATTTGTATTGCATTATTTTTATTCTTCAATCAACACGTTGCATTTAACATAATGGAAGTGAATATTAGTAAATACAATCTCCTATTTATTATTCACATATTTTATCTAAAAACTAAATTAAATATTACTTATATATATTAAATCATATGCAACAAAAAATGGTAAAATGGTAAGATATGGAATGGAAATAGAAAGTGGGAATGGGTATGAAGGTGTATGAAATAGGCTAAAACATGGCATAAAATGAGACATAAATGGCTCTCATCAGAAACCTCGTTGGAATGTAAGTTAGAAGTTTAGAATATATCAGACCAAAGCATACACAATAGTCAACAATGTACTCCAAACAACTTCCCTACACAATTAAGCAAGTATGCGCCAAGATTATTTTACAAGAGTATCCAAAAGCACAACAAATGAAAGATAATGATTGATGCCCCATTCCTTTCTCATTAAATAATTTTGATAGACATCATCGAGAGATCCTCAAAATGGTTCATTAAGATAAATCATAAGAAAAGATCAAAGAAAAATAGTCAATGTTATCTATATCTCTTTCTAGTTTAAAATGTAGCTAAGGTGATTTATGATGCTAATGTCCATCACATGAAGGATACATCCTAGGACATGTTGATCAAGGGTTTTGATTAGGATGAGGTTTATGATAATTCGTTGATATAAACTTCACTAAATCATTTACCAATGATTTAGACTTTACATTTTGACACTTAGGCTTTCACTTTACGACATGCTACACTTTTGTTCTATTTTTTTTGCCAAAGGTTGAATATGGAAATTGATTTATTATGGATGAAGGTTTATTATGAGTGAAAGCGAGATGGGACGGGTGGTTTTTGGATTTTCTAGAATATTTCAATGTTTTCGGTATTTTAAAAACTGTTTTTAGGTTTTTTTTGGTCTTTTTGAAATTTTATGTGAATGTTTATGTTTTTGGTTATTTGAGGTTGTTTAGGGTTTTCTCTAAGATATTTGATGTTGTTTAGGTCTTTTGAATGTTTTAGGCTTTTCAAGTTTTCAATTTTTTTTGGGTTTTTTTATATTTGAATGTTTAGGAGTTTTCTAAGTTTTGACCAAGAACCTAACCTAAAAGACCTATCCTAGGGGCCTCAAGGGATGATCAAATATTAGTCTTTCCTAAGTTATACATGTAGAGACCACTTAGTTCAACTAACTTGACTTATTGAAGATTGTTAGGTTTTCAAAGGCAGATATCTAAAAGCTAAATGCAGATTTTATCAAATAAACCAGAAATAAAACACACATAAAACTAACACAGAGAATTTAACGTGGTTCACCCAATGTGGGCTACATCCACCAAACCACAGCCATCCAATGATATTACTAACCAGTGCAAAACCCTATTACAATATCACGAATAATCACCTGTTTCTTATGATACTGTAACTCTATCCCAAACCCTTTATAAATTAGGGTTATACAAAATCGGGATTTTTTCCCTTTTTCGGTAATTTCGCAAAAAAGCAGGACAAAAAATTTTCTCGGCGGCTACCGCCCCCGAACCCCTGTTTTCGAGGGTTTCCGCCCCCTATATTTGAATGTTTAGGATTTTTCTAAGTTTTGACCAAGAACCTAACCTAAAAGACCTATCCTAGGGGCCTCAAGGGATGATCAAATATTAGTCTTTCCTAAGTTATACATGTAGAGACCACTTAGCTCAACTAACTTGACTTATTGAAGATGAGATATTAACAATTGATGGAATGTCAATTTATTATGACTGGCTCCTAAAAGACTGACCTAGGATGTCTCAGGGGCACATCAATGATGGCCTTGCCTATGTTCAAGCTTAGAGACTCATAGTTCGACAAGGGTACTATTTTTGGATTTTCAATGTTCGACCTTTTTAGGGTTTTTGATGTGTTTTGGATGTTTTGGATTTTTACTTTACAATTTTCCAAATTTTTTTAAGATTTTAGTTGTATAGGATTTTGATGTTTTTGGATTTCTAATGAAAATTTTATGAATGTTTTTGGGATTTTTGATTGCAATGTCCAATAAACTTAGGATATACAAGAACCCAATATGATCCAAAATGAATTCCCCCCAACATGACACAATAGACTACCTCAATATAGGCAAGACAAACTAACCTTAGGAATACACCAAGTAGTACTAAAGGGGTTACGATACTTCATAATATCAATCCATGCTAAGGATGTGGATGGGTGAAGGAATAAATAGAATGAATGGTGCAATGGATGGATGGTGATGCAAAGAATGATAGGATAAAGAGCCAAAGAATAGATGGACGTGCTTTATTTACTTGAGGTTCCTGTTTTCCAATTTTTCACCAAGGTACTTTCCCAAAGAGCCACCAAAGTGGTTCTCACTAGAGGACGATTCTTTCCTTTACTATTTTTAATCCTTTTTCTTATTTTTTTAGATTTTGTTCATTTTTTTTATTTTTTCTATTTTTCAGATTTACACCTTTCAAGAATAGGCATAAAAAAATTTAAGATGCAAGCTATTGGTTGGTTCCTGCAAGGGTTCACCTTCAGGTGTTGATAATTTATATGCTCTTGATCCATAGCTTGTTGTGATGACAAAGGGACCCAACCAATTAGGCTCAAATTTTCCTTGATTGTCCTAGTCTAGAAGATTTTTTTAATTCTACTTTAGAACAAGATCCTCTACTTGGAAAGATCTACATTTGATATTCTTTTAATAGCTCTATTTTATCCTATTTTGGTACACTTGGAAGTGATTAAGGGCATCAATATGACGCTCATCCAATAATTCTAGCTCATTCAATCAAGACACTATGTACCCTTCATCAGTGATTAGGTTTTGTAGTGACACTCACAACGAGGGTAGCTCAACCTCAATAGGAAGAATGACTTTTGATCCATAGACCAAAGAAAAATGGGTTACACCTATTGATGTATGGATGTTGATTTGATATGCCCAAAGAGCGATATTTAACTATAGATGCTAGTCACAACCAGGTTCATTGACCATTTTCTTTAGGATTTTTAGAATGGTATTTTTTGTAGCCTTAGATTGACCATTGCCCTAGGGGTAATATGGGGTAGAGAATCAGTGTTGGATGTTGAATCTTTGACATAGCTCTTTTACATCCTGATTCTCGAAGGGTGTTCTATTTTTTGAGATAAGGGTTTGTGGGACACCATAATGACAGATGAGGTAATTCAAGATAAACTTAGCAATTTTTTTCCCTATTATGTAGGTCATCAAAATGGCTTCCACCCACTTGGTAAAGTACTCAGTGGTTGTTATGATAAACTTGTGGTTGTTGGATGAGGTTGGAGTGATCTTTTTTATGAGGTCAAGCCCCCACTACGAGAAAGGCTAAGGTGTGATCATTGGTTGCAATTCTTGAGCTGGAGCATGAATCAAATCTCCATGTTATTGACACTAGACACATTTTTGCACATATTGATGGGCTTCTCTTTCCATGGTTGGCCAATAGCACCTCATCCTCCACAGTTTCTTAACTAATATCATACCACTAGAATGAGAACCACATATCATTTAATTTTGTTAAAGTAGTTAAGGATTCCTCATGGTTAAGACATCATAGTAATGTCCCTTTGATGCTTTGGTGGTAAAGGGTATCACCTAGGATCATGAATTGGTATGCCTTTTTAACAAAGGTCTTTTTAAGGCTGGAGGTGATATCAGATGGGAGGGTTCCTCTACTTAGGTAGATGAATATGTCATGATACCATGGGGATCTAGGACCAACAATGACACATGTGAATTTAGATTTAGGGATTTTGAAAGTTGGTATGAGAAGTTTTTCTATCAAGAATTCACATTGAAGGACGTTGTTCTGTATGTCTAATAATGATCCAATTGTTTTCATTGTGTATGTTTCTCAGTTGTTCATACGAGGAATCTTCTCAAAGGTTATATCAATGAAAAGGTCCTTGATATTTTATACCATCTTATTATAAGGAGTAATATTTTCATCCATATTTAGGTAGTCATCGTTGACTTGGTTGATAGCTAGTTGTGAGTCTCCATAGACTCTCATTTCTTGTATCTACCATTGAGCTACTATCCTTAGACCTATGATTAGTCCTTCGTACTCGTCAATGTTGTTAGTAAATGGGAATGATAGCTTGTATGACTTTGGAATGCAATCACCTTTGAGGGGTGATGAAAATAATACTTTATCTTGATCCATGTTGGGTGAACGATCCATCATAGTACGTTTTCCACTAATTTGTGAGATTAACAAGGAACATTGATTCATCAGGGAATTCAGATATCAAGGGTTTCTCAGCATAGATAGATGCATCTTCTATTTGTTCCATGATCACTTGTCCTTTTATTTCCTTGCACTCCACATACTCTATGTCAAAATCAATTAGGATCATTACCCATTTGGCCATTCGCCCAGTGAGAGTTGCGTTTTGATAACCGGTATTTCAATGGGTTGATCTTTTTAATAAGCTTGACTTGATGTGACAACATGTATTTTTTGAATTTTTGTAAAGTAAAAACTACTGCCAAGCATGCTTTCTCAATGGATGAATATCTCATTTCATAGCCCACCAAGGTCCTACTAATGTAATGCATAGCCCCTTCATTTCTATTTTCATCATGTTGTACGAGAAAAGCACCTAGTGCTGTTGATGTTGCTAAGATATACAAGATCAATGGTTTGTTCGATATCGAAGGCATGAGCACTAGAGGTGTAAATAGATAGTCTTTTATCTATCAAAAATATTTCTCACATAACTCATCCCACTTGTAATTTATTCCTTTATGGAGAAGATGCAAAAAAGGGTTGATTTTATCTGATAGTTGTGTTATGAACCTTCTGATGGACTGCAATCTTCCTTGTAATCCTCTCATTTTCTTTATTTTTTGTGGTGGTTCCATGTATAGGATGGGTTTCACTTTTACTCGATCGATTTCTATCTCTCTTTGCAAGATGATATATCCAATAATTTTCCCTAATGTAACCCCAAAGACGCACTTTTTTGGATTCATTTGTACCTTGTATTCTTCAAGTATGTGAAAGATGGGTCCTAAGACTTCTATGTGTTCACTTATTTTCTTTGATTTTTTTGAAATATCATCCACATAATCTTCAACTATTTTGTGGATCATGTCATGAAAGATGAGGGTCATTTATCTTTGATAGGTTGCTCCTGCATTCTTCAACCCGAATGGCATCATGTTCTAGTAATATGTTCCCCATGGAAGAGTGAATGGGGTTTTGTGTTGATCCTCCTTGGTGATCATGATTTTATTATAGCCTAAAAACCATCCATGAGTGATAGAATTTCATGCCCATTTGTTAATTCGATGATGAGGTCAATGTTAGGAAGAGGGAGATCATCCTTTGGGCATTCCTTGTTTAAGTCTTTGAAGTTTGTGCATATTCTGATGCCCTCAGTGGGTTTTGAGACTGGTACCAGGTTTGAAACCCACTCAAGATAATCTATTTTTCAAATGAATCCAATATCAAGAAGCTTTTATAACTCTAGTTTTACAAAGAGTTCTATTTGAGGGTGCATCTTCCTTAATTTATACTTTATTGGCTTAGCTTCAAGATAAACTGCTAAGTGATACAAAACTACTTCTAGATCAAGCCCTGGCATATCTGTGTATGACCATGCAAAGTTGGTTCTTCTCTCTTTCAAGAATGTTGATAGGTTTTTTTGTTCTTCATCCAACAAGGATTCAACATAGAAAGTGATCTTGGGTGCTTCTTTTGTTCCCACATTGACTGGAGTGGCCTTTTTTGCTAGAACAGTTGACTTCTCTAGATGCATTCCACTAAGAGATACATTTAATCCCTCATCCTTGGGTGCCTCAGAGAGGTTTTCACCTTCATATGTGTCCTTTTTTTTTATTATTTTAGGATCAAAAATTTCCACAATGTGGTTTTCACTCAAAGATTTGCATGTTATTTGCATTTTGTCAACTTTGTGACTAAAGGATTCAATCATCTCCCTGTAGTATGCCCCTGTGTCTAGATCTATGTCAAAACCTTCTTTGTGATCTACCCATGATAAATTGTCATGGATTCCCATTAATTCTGAGATTGCTTCATCATTTTCAAATAAATCTAGAATCGATAGCCCTTGTTGGTCCAATTCAATGAGTTGTGGGTATACTAGGCATATTTTAGTTGGTTGATAACTCGGAGTAGAGGATGTTATGGATATCATGAAGAGGGAGTTTTTTCAAATAGGTTTTCAACATCAAGGGGGAAGTCATCTAGGGTCATATCATGTGATCTTGGTAACCAAGAGGAAACCTCAGTCCATTTAGAGGAAGTACCTTTTCCAATAAGGGTGACCTTGCTAGTAGCACAACCTAGACCAAGATTCTTTAGGCATTTCTCAGAAACGATGGGTTCTAGCAAATCATTATCCTTTTTTCCTAACTTCTCATTCTTGTTATATCCACATCCCTTCATTAGTTGCAAGCCTTTATTGTCATATGGGAAGAACAAGGACATGTCATTTATCCTAATAGAGGAGTTTAGATACATATTCTTGGTTTAAATCCCCCCACTTGGTGAAGGTAGTAACTGCCATCTTGATCATTTTGGGCTCTTTATTGCTATATGTGTGTTTCTCATGGGATTGAGGAGAAAGAGGTAGCTCTCCTAACACAAAATTGTTCTTCATTAGCTTATAGTTTCCACAACCATCATCTTGGATCACTACTTTGATGTCAGGAATGTTTTTCACAATAGGTATTTTCATTTTTGGATGCAAGGGATGATGGGTCAAAAAATGAGGTAGAAGGTGTAAGCCCTTTGTCATTCTTGGATATTTGGGGTATCTTATAGAACTTGGCCTCAAGATTCTTACAATAGTAAAAAGGCTCAAGATCTCCATGGATGGTAATTTCTCTGCCCTCGAAAGGAAACTTTACACATTGATGATAGGTCAAGGCCACAAATTTTAAGGCATGGATCCATGGTCGGCCAAGTAGGATGTTGTAGGGAAGATCAAGGTCTAACACTTGGCATGTATTTTCTACAATGATGGGTCCCACTTGGATGGGTAGTGCAATGATGCCTTGTGATACTTGCTCTTGATCATCATATGCTTTGAAGGTGGTACTCTTTTCTTTCTCAATAGTATCCTTTGAATATCCTAGGTTCTTGATCAACTGAAGGGTGCAAATGTTCAAACCAACAACTCCATCTACCAAGACTCTTATGACCTTGTTCTTATGAATAAAAACCTCAAGGTGTAGAGAATAGTTATGATATGGTTGTGATGATAGATCTTATTCTAAGAAGGTGAGAAGATGATTAGTGATATGCCCTACCATAGCTTGAAATTTATTTGTATCAATATCCTCAGGGATGGGTGACTCTGACAAATCTTTCTCTAAGGTTTCCCTATATGCGGGGGTAGCCTCAATAGTTCTAAGATTGATATTTGTGCAATGTTCTTCTTAAGTTGATCTAAGAGATTGTACTCGATGGGATTTGATTTTGGAAAATTAGGTTATGCCCTAGATTGATATGGGACTCCTTGGATGGTGACTTTTCCTCATCGTTTGGTGACTCCACACTTCACACTAGGCCCTTTGATGGTGACAACGGTGATGATGATATCACAGGAAGCGACCACATTGGAATAGGTATGTTGCAGATTTGTGTAATCCTTAAGTTTTCCATTGTTGTTCCCTTTGATATGATCTAGAATAGGGTTCTTGTATATCTTAAGATCCCAATTCTCAGCTAGTACCTCAACAGATATGGTGTCATTCTCTATAATTTCTTGGATAACATTTTTGAGCCTCATGCAAATTTTTTTTTTGTGTCCTATGATTTTGTGAAAGTCACATAGATTGTTCTCATTGTACCAGGATGGTTTCTCTTGTGGTTCTTGGTAGTTTTCAAAGTTGGGAAGAATTATTAGGTTTTACTCTACCAATTATTCATGATGGTCTCGATAGGTTCTGGAAACTATGTGTAGTTGTGTTTCAAATAATTTTTCTTGTTAGAGGTTCTCCTTTGTTTCATTTCAATGTTGTTGATCCGATTGTTTTGGGGACGAGTTGTTTGTTGCATAGTTGGTTGAATGTTAGAAACTTGATTTTTGTTTGGTCTAGGAGCACTTAGGACTACCTTAGCATCTACCATGCCATAAATTTTCACATTCTTGTTCTTAGCCTAGACATGAGGCTTGTCATTTGAACTAGTTGATGGGTGATTGTCTTTGTAATCTGGAGTATTTCCTTGTGAGATTAAATCTCTCTCTATGTTAAGGGCTCTAGGGACAAGATTTTCATAAGATGTGATGCACTACATTTTCAAGTGGATGGATAGATCTGGATCTAGATTTTATATGATGATCCCCACTTGTTCTTCATTGGGAAGAGGGCACTTGCTCATACTAGCTCTTTGTCTCCATCATTGTAAGAAAGTAGTAAAAGATTCTCCTTTATTTTGTTTGATTGTATACAATTATTCTAATTTTACATCTATGTCAAGGTTAAAGGAGAAATTATCTATGAACTTATTAGTAATTTCTTGAAAAAATTTGATACTAGGAGGCAATTGAGAAAACCAATCCATGATAGAACCTGTTAAACTTCGGGGGAAGAGGCGCATTAAATAAGAATCATTATAGGTCACTTTCATAAACATGACATTAAACTCTTTGACATGGTCCACAGGACTTCCTCTCCCTTTGTATTTATCAAATTTGGAGGTTTCAAAGCTAGGAGAGAATGGTACCATTGTGATATTTTGATCAAATGGATAGGGACATAGATTTTGTGTATGGGGCTTCTTTGTCTTTCCAATGCAAAGATCTTGCATTTCTTGGGATAGCACCTTAATTTCCGATGTTAGATCATCTTGTGGGTTTGGTGGAGGAACATATGTTGGGATGGTGGATGAGTTGTATGTGGGATGTTGATAGGATAATGTGTTGTATAGAGTGTATGGTGGTGTGAGACTATGTGAAGGTGATTGAAGTGTTGATGTATATGTTCCTAATGCATTTGTATTGGTGTTGTTCTATTGATGATTATTTTAGGAACTTTATTGTTGTTTTTGGGCATATTGTTGAGATAGTAAGGCTTGTTTTTGTTGAGCCGCAAGGGTTGCTTGTTGGGCTTGTTTTTGTTGTTGCACCACTGGGGCTTGTTGTTGGACCTATTGTTGTTGTTTTTTGTTGTTGTTGTTGTTGTTGTTGTTGTGCCACTAAGGCTACTTGATGGGATTTATGTTGTTATTGTGCTAAGGATTCTTGTTGTTGATGTTTTTGTTGTGTTTCTTGTTGTGTTGCTAAGGTTGCTTCTTTCTATTTTTGTTTTTGTGTTGCTGCTTTTTGTATTGCTAAGGCTACTTGTTGTTGTTACTATTATTGTTGTGTTGCTAAGGCTGCTTGTTGTTGTACTTCTTGTTGCACCACTAAGATTATTTTCTATTTTTGTTGTTGTTGTTATGTTTCTACAGCTTGTTGTTGGACTTGTTGTTGTTGGATGGCTTGTTGATAAGCTTATTGTGCTTGTTGTAAATCCAAGGAATGTTCTTGCAATGTAGGATCGGTTGATTGTTGGGACATCTATGATGGATTGTGGGTGTTGATGTTTTGAGTGGGTAGTAGATGGTTGATGAGAGGTTGAGGATTCCCTTCATTTAACATTCATTGTAGGATAGTGGATTGAGATGGAGGAATGTAGGTTTGAGGTACCATTTGATTTGGCATGGTAAAGGGGACTGTGGGGAAAGATGAGAATGGTGTCATTAGATTTTGCGATGGTAATGATGCATTAGGACCTTGAGTCCATTGATGAAAAAGTTTCCCTTGTCCCATGTCTTGAGGATTTCCTTGGATTAGGGATGTGGACAAGGTATTCTTGGGTTGATGGGATTCATGACCAAGGGATTATTTTGAGATGGGTTGATAATGGGTGGTATAGATGTGTTTTGTGAAAATATTGGTATGGATGAACCAGTTGAAGGATTGGATGGAGATGTTCCTATTTTCATGAAGGGTTGACTTTTTTTGAGTGTATTTCCTTTCCCTTTTGGATCTACTTGTGACACTTGGTCCACACTACTTTATGTGATGGTGGGCACACTTGTGGTACTCATGGGTATGGATGAAGAGGGGTTTCCTTGATATGTGGAGGTTGTTGTGGAGTGATGAAGTGCATGAGGTTTATATGGGTGTTTGGGATCTTTGAGAATGGGAAGAGCAGCAAAGGTAGGTGTCCAAGTAGTGGTTTAGGATGGAGGATTGGTATTGAGGGTACCCACAAGTGTACTACTTTAAAATGGAAGAGTTAGACCAAAGTCCTTGGAAAGACTAGTTGCAAGACTAGGGGTGGATGTTTGATTTATCCCTAGCGATGGAGTTGTGAAGCCTTGTGTCAAATTTTGTGTAGAAAATGATGGGGAAATTGGAGCTATGTTTTCCAAGGCTTTATGTTCCATGATTTCCTCCCTAGTAAGTTCAAACAGTTTATTCATAACATCTTCAATATCATATGGACCTGATGGAGATGATGGTTATTGTGATGGGGTAACTTGACTTCTTGGATCAAATTCTTGAGGATTTGGATCACTTGAGGTAAATGTGACATTGTTTTTCTCCATGATTCTCTTGTGTTGTGATCTTATCTTTACCATAAATTTTGGGTCACCAATGGAAGAGTTGTGTTGAGATTTGTAATGTTTAAACTCTCTATTTGACTCAAATTTAGGTAAAAGAGATTCTCTAAGTCTTTTTGGAGAAATGATGATAATGGGAGATGAAAAGGTGGATGACATGAGAAGTGATCTTTTCAAAAAAATTGGGACAACACTTTTGACTTAAGAGTTTGATGTTTGATGTTTGATGTTTGGATAAAGGATGTTAATGAACTTGGAAATCTTTAAGGTAGACTCGTGACCTTCAAGATGAACTAGTTCAAAGATGGTAACTAACTTAACCAAATTCATGGAAAAGGATTCATTTCACATAAAAAGTGTCCAAGTTAGGGATTGGTTTGATAGATGTTTAATTTAAAAAGTGTTGCTGTATTCAAAAAAATTGCAAATTTTGGTGAAGTGAAGGATGAACTTTGATGAAGGGGTGGATGAAATTTTTGACCCAATGTTGACCTAGAATGAACCTTTGTTTGATAAGACCAAGGTAGTGAAAAACATGCTAGACCTTTAAAGTTTTCAAATCCTAAATACCCAATGTTTTAGATAGGTTCATTATCATGAAAAATACCAGGGTTTTGATCGAAAAAGAACATGTATAAGTCTAGATTGTTCCTTGAAAAATGTTTGTAGAAGTTGTATACCAACTTGGCTCTATTTTTGTGAAGTAATAAAAGGTTTTTTATGAGAGCTTTTGGACTAAGATTCTTAAGTTTGAAATGGTAACCTATAGACCTTCTCTTGGGGATTTTGTTTTTTTCTGAGATCATTTAGAGAAGTTAGGATTATGAAAAAAAGAGGATATTCATTTCCATGAGAGTGGTGGTAATATGGGCCTTCTAGCCTCAATATTGGTTTGCTCCTCCTCTTCGTCTAAGATATTTGTTGTGTTTCTCCACTGATTTGGTGTTTCTTTTATTTCAAAAGTGAAGCTTCTCAAACTACTAATTATATCAGTTTGTTCTCCTTCAATAAGTTTAAATTTTGGTTGAATAATAGCAAAAGTGAGGTCGGGTTATTCAACAAGAGCGATCGGTGTCCAAATGGTCATGTGGGGTTCAATTTGTCAAGTTTATCTTTCTTAAGTGGGTTTCTTTTACCACAGACACTTGTATTGATTAATGTAATGTCCCCATTTTTAGCCATATTCTCTTCTGTGTCTGATAGCCTATTCTCGGAAACTCGTAGGCTTGTCAAAGGTGAAATTAGGGTTTCCTATTTTATAGGGAATCTAAAGAAGGTTTTCATGAATGAGGATGATAGATTCTCTCTGGGTTTTCAGAGAGCTTCGTAGTGATATAGCATGCATAGTCATCGGACAACTTTTCTGAATTTACCATTTTTAGTAAATTCTATTTTTGGCAGGGCCATCTTGAATAGTTGCATCGGTAGTCAGCTCAGTTTCCATTTTGGGCAGTGCAATTTGGGCATATTTGGCTTTCAGCATTTTGAGGCTCATTTTGGGTAAAATGATTTATTCTAAGTCATTCTATGTTATAATTTCTTATTGGCCCCCTTGGCCTAGTATTAATGACTTAAATTTGTTTTAAAAGGTGAACTTTGAGGGTGGACACCTCATTGAGAGATTATTTAAATATTTATAAAGTAAATATTTATCAAGTTTTGGATGCCTAGAAAGGTGAATATAATGTTTTAAAAATCAAAATATTTCAAAAGTGAAATGGGAATTCCTTTTGGAGGGAAAAAAGATGGAAGCTAAAGAGCCAATAGTCACCTTCAATTCTATAAAAGCAGGCCATTTCTCATTCATTCTCATCTTTGAAAATGTTGTAAATTTATGTTGTTGAATTAATTTCAAAATCCGACTAAGGGAAAGCTTAGCATTTCTACTCCATTCTTTGGGCCTAAAACTATGGTCTTCTAGATGGTTGATTGAAATTTTTCTTCATTCAGAAGTGCATATTGAGCTTCATTCTTACTAATTTTGGTGATAATTTCTAGTTTTGAGCTTGTTGGTTATTCTATGGCTAAAGTAGATTTTCATATGCAGCTCTTAGTATGATTTAAATTTCATTATGGGTGTTCGATCATTCAATGTATATGCTCTTGGCGCCCCTAATTATGCATTTGCATATTTTATTCATTGAAGATTTAGATGTTATTTTCAATTTCTATGTTGTTGATGTTCATACAACTGAAGTTGATTTTTGTGAGAAACTTTTTGAATAAATTTAATCTTGTTTTGGGTATCGATGCTATGTGTTTTTTGACCTTGGGCGACCCTTTCCATCGAAGCTGAGATTTAAATTCAAAGAACCTAATTTTTAAGAGAAAAATCACCCTTGTAGTTAGGTTGTACCCTCTTAGAGCACATTGGAATTCGTGTCAAATAAATGAAGGGGTTTTGGTTTTTTTTGTTTTGTTTTGTTCTTGGGCGCCATACTCCTTGAGAGCCTTTGCAAAATAATTCAGTCAATTCAGAGGTAATTTGGTGAAGTTATGAACAGTTAAGTGAGTTTACAAGTTACCGGTTATTCATTTCCTGAATTGTAGATTTATATTAGACTTGTTTCAATTTGAATTTCTAGTCTTTTCTTCATCAATTATTGTTGATGTCTAATGTGGAATCATCTATTTTCTTGGTGCTTTGAAATCATGTAATTTGCACCACATTCTCATATTGTAAAATTGTAAACAGTAGTATTGTTCCAGTTTATTATTGCTTCTATTATTTCTTAAATTCACATTAAGCACCCATGGATGGTATACCACCACTATGGAGAAACAAATTGTTTAATCTTTCTTGTACCCACTGTCAAGTGGTTAATCCCCACTCTTGAGTGGATGTCTGTCGCAACATATGAATTGTTTTATTTGTAATTTCCTTCCCTGCACTATTTTAGTGGAAGTGTGGAAAATCTCTCATGGCTGGTTATCTACCTAAGTTCTTTCATTTTTGTAATTAGTACTCTTCCATATGTTAGCACCTCCCCTTCTAAAGGATCTTATGTGCACATTCTTGGTGTTGATTTTAGTTCTTCTCTCTCAATTGTAATCAATTTAGTTATTAAGTTAATTAGATCCTAGGGATCCTCTGACCATATGTCTACCCCTCCTCCCTCATCGATTCTTAGGGTGCATTCTTGGTTAGAGTTACCATTCTACAACATTTGGTTTGAAGCTAACCTTAACAAGTGCATGGTTGCATTGTATTTGAAATAAAACAAATCAAGAAAAAATTGAGAGGGTATCTTTCAGTGGTATTAGAGCCTATTTTCCTACCATCCCATGAGTTCCAGCACTTCAGTCATCAGATGAGAGTCAAAGAAGACCGATACTACATCAGAAAGTAGAATAGAGTTTAGGTTCAGCTTCATAAGTTTTTGAAGTTGATAGTTTTCAATGGTTTGTGAAACCTTGTCTCCTCATATTAAGGTATGGTTATTGAAGAAGAGATGAAGTTGGCAGAGACTCTCTTTTTGGTTGGAAAGAGACTTGACAAATAATTTCAACCAAGAGGAAATGAAGGGAATATTCTTCATTTGTTAGAACAATGTCTGAGACAAGTGAAGCCATCACCTTTGGATAAAATGCAATTGGCTTTACCACCTGCAGTTAACTTGTTGAATCAGCTCTACTAGTTGGGGCATCCTGATGAAGAAACCAAGCTTCTAATTTCTTCTTGTTTCATGGAAATATTAAGAATTGTTATTCTCGAGTTGCCCTATGATGATGAAACTATGAAGATCATATTAAAAATGATAGTGGGAAGTTTTCAAGATTTGGATGAAATTGGTAGTGGTTTGTTTCCAAGAAGAGCTACTATTTTAAAGACATTTTCAAAAGTAAGATCTTGCATCCTTCTAATAGAATTGGAGATGGATAATCAGATTTACCATTTGTTTGATTATCTATTCACTTCAACTTGGAGTGAACAAGAAGAGGGGGTGTTTGCAGCTGTTAAATTTTTTCTAATTGACACCATCAAAGAAGTTGATACTCTTCCCGAAAGTGTTCAAGTCCTCCTTAAGAATGCCTTTGAACAAGAAGAGCAGATTTCTCCAACTGTTGATTTGTTAGCCAAAGAAACTTTCAGTCATTGTGAAGAAAAATTGAAGTCATGTTTGAAGAAGACTGATGAGTACAGAGAGGAGATCTTTGAAGTTGAAGAGGAGGATGAAATTTGGAATCCATTTGAAGACATTGCAAAATTTCAATGGGTATCTATGGATTTGCACTCATTCGAGAATTTTGTAGAAGAATGTAATGTGTCAATGGAAGCCTTGAAGACTAGTGAGGTACTCTTTTTTCTACAGAGGAGAAGATTGAGTTGACTTGTGTTAAGAAGCCTCATGTTGAAGATTTAAAGAAAGAAATTTTGGAAACAAAATTTGTTGAAACAAAGATGCATGAAGAGGCCATAACTGCAGATCCAAATGAAGGAGAAGTTCGATTAGTTGAAGATATGTGTTCAACCAACGAATTTTTTTCTCACAATTCTAGACAATGTTGCTTTGAAAGTCAAGACAAGGAGGAGAAGAAGAAAGAGGAAGCTGAAGTCACTTCCCACTTCAAAGCTGATTTGATCAATTCCCTTGAATCATGTGTAGAAGACATGGAAGGTGAAGCTTCTAGTAGTTATAAGGCAGATTTCTCTTCACCTAAAATCAAGCTAAAGCAAAAACCTAAGGAATTGGAAGGAACTATGAATGGAATGATGAATAATTTTCATCACATGTGAGACAAGTTGAGGAGTACACCTCAAACCATTTT
Source organism: Sequoiadendron giganteum (assembly GCA_007115665.2). Classification (NCBI taxonomy): domain Eukaryota; kingdom Viridiplantae; phylum Streptophyta; class Pinopsida; order Cupressales; family Cupressaceae; genus Sequoiadendron; species Sequoiadendron giganteum. Next base: position 351,723,159 of record CM021101.1, read on the forward strand.
TTAAATATTTATCCATCAAATTGGTTCTACATCATTTCAGCCAGCATATGAAGATTGCAACTCAAGTTCACAGACTGCTGAAAATGGAATTCAAGCTTTGTCACAGCTTAATGAATTGCATCAACATGTTGAAAATTTGATTTATGTTGTTCCTAGAGGAGAATATGTATGTTGCATTTCCATTATTGATATGAAGTTCATTAATTTTTCCTTGAGGAAATCAAATCAAGTCTTTTGCACATCAATCGTGTTAAATACAAAGTGGCCACAATTTCTGACAAGGAATTAGAGAGGAATGAGCTTACCAAAGCTAAGTTGCAAGAATTTCATGAGACTCTAATTGAAGAAGAGAATTAGATTTTATTGTTCAATATTCATGGGAGAAAGAAAATAAAAGAAGAGCAGAGGAGTTTTAGGTAATTCTTGATGAGCTTGATCTCATACAGGAAACATATGATTTGGAATGTTGTCCTGAGAAACCGGAGCATTCAAATTTTTATCAACAAGTTTTTCAGGCATTTGATAATATCTTGTACAAAGAAGATGCTAGTAAGGTTTATGTAAATCCTCTTTTTGAAGATGATGAAGAAATTGCTTCAGAGATTATTGAAGGATAAAATTTGAGTTTTTCTTCCAGCATTGTAGAGTTGATACATGAGTTGCATGAATATGAATCTACTACTACTCTGAGTGCACCCATTCAGCAAGAAACACTAACTCTTGGATCACAAAGAAATGAAGACATTCTTATTGTTCACCAACAAAGAGATGATTGGCATGTTGATTAGGGTTTTTCATTTTTTAAGAGGATGCATGTGAGGCTCTTTTTAGATTTTAGTACATCTTCATCATCTCTTAGGGTGATTGATTCTAGAATTGAATTTAATGAAGGATTTGTGGAATCTTTCCGGCAATACATGACATGAGATTTTGGGTTCAATTTCTTCAACGAACATAGGTTTGTTGAATACTTCTTGGAGTTTCAAGAAGTGTTTATCCAGATGGAATGAGAGAATCAAAGGATTCATGTGAGAACAATTCTCCATTTGAGAAATGGTACTTCATTCTTGATAGTATGGGATCCTGGCATTACTTGGCAAAAAGATAATATTAAAAATTCTAAAAGGGATAAACCAACACTTTTTTTTCAAAATGTTGTTGAGATCATCAGCTCTTGTGTTGGGACTTGTCTCCAATTGAAATTTAGTATTTGGGATCCCAAGTATTTTCTAATGAAGAATGGTAAGCATAAAAATAAGGTTGGTTGGAGAGATAACTGTAAAAATTTCAGTTCTATGATTGTTGCTACCTTCTTTTCATGTTATTTTTTTTAATTTTTTATCATAAATTGGTGTTCTGGGATGGAAATATGATTGGAAGATGGTTTGTGGTGGCATTGGGACCTTTATTGAACAAGCCACCAGCCTTGTTCATGAGCAGCTATGTCAATTTTAATGAGAAATTATTTTGTTGCAGCTGCTATTTACCTTCTTGGATGTTGATTTCCCAAAAAATCAGATCTCAAGATAATCATTTTAGACCTATTTGATAGTTGGTTATCTCATTTTCAGGTTTCTCCATCTCATATTTGGATTGAATGCATGCCTCAGATAAGCAAAGGAAGGATTCAAAATGGTCAAAATTCTAGCATGAGTAGTTCATTGATGATTGACAGTAGATTTCTTGTTACCAATTTATACATTATTGTTTGGGGCTATGAGCTATTAGCTGATTTGATTCATCAAATTGAAACTTCTGTTGTGATTTATGTGAAGATTTCTTGGAGTTCTCTCAACGAAATCAGTTTGCTTCAAAATGAGCATTGTGTAGTGATGAAGTTTGGAGCACTGTTTTATGATTGGCATTGGTTTGGAAGGGTGTTTGAAAACATTTATGATGTTGATCAGAATTATGACAGTGAGATTTGGAGGTTCTATAGACTAATTTGGGACCCGGGCACTGACTTGTTTGGTGCATCGTCTTTTATGGACCAAGTTATGTTGCTCCACTTTTGGTTTGTAGATGTTTTAATTAGAGTAGCGCAACGAATTAGAGGAGCAATGTTCTTGAGATTGATTTGGAATCCTAGAATCACTTGGGTTTATAATTTAGCAATTGAAGATAGGAAATCTCATGTTGGTTTTCTGGATTTTTTATCCCATGGTGTTTCAGTTTAGTCTTAATCAGGAGGTCTCTTGTGTTGTAAGTTTGTAGAGCAGTACTTCCATCAGTTGGTACTATCAATCTCCTAGGTTGATTTGGGGCCCTGGGATCAAATTCAGTTCCAGTTTGGTTTAGCATGGTGATTTTCGAATGTCAATTGAGTTGCTTGAGGACAAGAAATTTTAGGAAGGGCAGACTGTCATGTCCCCATTTTTAGCCATACACTTTTCAGTTTCGAATAGCCTATTCCTAGAAGCCCGTAGGCTCGTTAGAGGTGAAATTAGGGTTTCCTATTTTATAGGGGTTCTGAAGAAGGTTTCCATGAATGAGGATGGCGAATTCTTTATGGATTTTCAAAGAGCTTCACAGTGATATAGCATGCATATTCATCGTGCAAATTTTTTGAATTTACTATTTTTAATAAATTCTATTTTTGGCAGGGCCATCTTGGATAGTTGCATCAGTAGTTAGCTCAATTTCCATTTTGGGCAATGCAATTTGTGCATTTTTGGCTTTCAACATTTTGAGGCTCATTTTGGGTAAAATCATTTATTCTAGGTCATTATTGTTATAATTTTTTATTGGCTCCCTTGGCCTAGTATTAATGACTTGAATTTGTTTTAAAAGGTGACCTTTGAGGGTGGACGCCTCATTGAGAGATTATTTAAATATTTATAAAGTAAATATTTATCCTCAAGTTTTGCATGCCTAGAAAGGTGAATATAATGTTTTAAAAATTAAAATATTTCAAAAGTGAAATGGGCATTCCTTTTGGAGGGAAAAAATATGGAAGTTGAAGAGCCAACATTCACCTTTAATTCTATAAAAGTAGGCCATTGCTCATTCATTCTCATCTTTGAAAATGTTGTAAAGTTATGTTGCTGAATTAATTTCAGAATCCGGCTAAGGGAAAGATTAGAATTTCTAATCCAATCTTCGGGCCTAAAACTATGGTCTCCTAGATGGTTGATTGAGAGTATGCTTCATTGAGAAGTGCATATTGAGCTTCATTGTTGTTGATTTTGGTGATAATTCTAGTTTTGAGTTTGTTGGTTATTCTATGGCTAAAGTAGATTTTCATATGCAACTCTTAGTATGATTTAAATTTTCATTATGGGTGTTTGATCATTCAATGTCTATGCTCTTGGTGCCCCTAATTGTGCAATTGCAAATTTTATCTTTGAAGATTTAGATGTTATTTTCAGTTTATATGTTGTTGATGTTCATATAGCTGAAGTTGATTTTTGTGAGCAGCTTTTTGAATAAATTTAATCTTGTTATGGGTATCGATGCTATGTGTTTCTTCACCTTGGGTGACCCTTTCCATGGAAGCTAAGGTTTAAACTCAAAGAACCTGATTTTTAAGAGAAAAATTGCCCTTGCAGCCAGGTCGTACCCTCTTAGAGCACATTGGAATTCATGCCAAATAAATGAAGGGGTTTTGATGTTGTTTTTGTTTTATTATTGGGCACCATACTCCTTGAGAGCATTTGCAAAATAATTCAGTCAATTCGAAGGTAATTTGGTGAAGTTATGAACATTTAAGTGAGTTTAAAAGTTAGTTATTCATTTCCAAAATTGTAGATCTACATTAGACTTGTTTCAGTTTGAATTTCCAATCTTTTCTTCGTCAATTATTGTTTATGTCTAATGTGGAATTTATCTAGTTTCTTGGTGATTTGAAATCATTGTAATATTCATGTAATTTGCACCACATTCTCATATTGTAAAATTGTAAACAGTTGTACTGTTCTAGTTTATTATTGCTGCAATTATTTCTTAATTTCACATTAAGCACCCCTGGATGGTATACCACCGATGTGGAGAAACGAATTGTTTAAGATCTATTGTACCCACTGTCAAGTGGTGAATCCCCACTCTTGAGTGGATTTCTATCGCAGTGGATGAATTTTTTTATTTTTTATTTCCTTCCCCCCACTATTTTAGTGGAAGTGTGGAAAATCTCTCATGGCTGGTTATCTGCCTAAGTTCTTTTAGTTTTGTAAATAGTAGTCCGCCATATGTTAGCACCTTGCCTTCTAAAGGATCTTGTGTGCACATTCTTGGTGTTGAGTTTAGCTCTTCTCTCTCAATTGTAATCAATTAAATTATTGAGTTAATTAGATCCTAGGGATCCTTTGACCATATGCCCACCCCTCCTCCCTTGTCAGGTCTTAGGGTGCATTCTTGGTTAGAGTTACCACTTTGCATCGTTTGGTTTGAAGCTAACCTTAACAGGTGCATAGTTGCATTGTATTTGAAATAAAACAAATCAAGAAAAAATTGAGAGGGTATCTTTCAGTGGTATCAGAGCCTATTTTCCTACCATCTTATGATTTTCAATGCTTCAGTTATCAAATGAGATTCAAAGAAGACCGATACTACATCAAAAAGCAGAATAGAGTTTAGTTTTAGCATCATAATTTTTTGAAGTTGGCACTTTTTCAAAGGTTTGAAAAACCTTGTTCCATCAGATTAAGGTATGGCTAATGAAGAAGAGATGAAGTTGGTAGAGAATCTCTTTTTGGTTGGAAAGAGACTTGAAAAAGAATTTCAGTCAAGAGGAAATGAAGGGAATATTCTTCATTTGTTAGAACAATGTCTGAGACAAGTGAAGCAACCACCTTTAGATGAAATGCAGTTGGATTTAGTACCTACAGTTAACTTGTTGAATCAACCCTATTGGTTGGGGCATCCTAATGAAGAAACCAAGCTTCTGATTTCTTCTTGTTTCATGGAAATAATAAGAATTATTATTCTCGAGTTGCCCTGTGATGATGAAACTATGAAGATCATATTAAAAATGATAGTGGAAAGTTTTCAAGATTTGGATGAAATTGGTAGTGGTTATTTTCCAAGAATATCTGTTGTTTTAAGGACATTTTCATAAGTAAGATCTTGCATCCTTCTGATAGAATTGGAGATGGATAATCAAATTTACCATTTGTTTGATTTTCTATTCACTTCAACTTGGAGTGAACAGGAAGAGGGGGTGTTTGCAGCTGTTAAATTTTTTCTAATTGACACCATCAAAGAAGTTGATACTCTTCTCGAAAGTGTTCAAGTCCTTCTTTAGAATGCCTTTGAACAAGAACATCAGATTTCTCCAACTGGTAATTTTTTAGTCAAAGAAATTTTCAGTCATTATGAAGAAAAAAAGAAGCCATGTTTCAAGTAGATTGTTGAGGACAATGAGGAGATCTCTAAAGTTGAAGAGGAGGATGAAAGTTGGAATCCCTTTGAAGACATTGCAAAATTTCAATGGGTATCTACGGATTTGCACTCATTCGAGAATTTTGTAGAAGAAAGTAATGTGTCAGTGGAAGCCTTGAAGACTAGTGAGGTACTCTTGTTTTCTACAGAGGAGAATAGTGAGTTGACTTGTGTTAAGAAGCCTCATGTTGAAGATTTAAAGAAAGAACTTTTGGATAAAAAATTTGAAACAAAGATGCATGAAGAGCCCATAAGTGCATATCCAAATGAAGGAGAAGTTTGTCTAGTTGAAGATATGTGTTCAACCAGTGAATTGTTTTCTCACAATTCCAAAGAATGCTAGTTTGAAAGTCAAGACAAGGAGGAGAAGAAGAAAGAGGAATCTGAAGTCACTTCCCACTTCAAATCTGATTTGATCGATTCCCTTGAATCATGTGTAGAAGACATGGAAGGTGAAGCTTCTAGTAGTTATAAGGCAGATTTCTCTTCACCTGAAATCAAGCTAAGGCAAAAAGCTAAGGAATTGAAAGGCACTATGGATGGAATGATGAAGAATGTTCATCACATGTGAGACAAGTTGAGGAGTACAGATCAAACCATTTTTGAAATATTTATCCATCAAAGTGGTCCTACATCATTTCAGCCAGCATATGAAGATTGCAACTCAAGTCCACAGACTACTAAAAATGGAATTCAAGCTTTGTCACAACTTGATGAATTGCATCAGCATGTTGAAAATTTGATTTATGTTGTGCCTAGAGGAGAAGATGCATGTTGCATTTCCATTTTTTATATGAATTTCATTAAGTTTTCCTTGGAGGAAATAAAATCAATTCTTTTTCACATCACTTGTGTTAAAGACAAAATGGCCAAAATTGCCGACAAGGCATTAGAGAGGAACGAGCTTACCAAAGCTAAGTTGCACGAAGTTCATGAGACTCTAATTGAAGTAGAGAATCAGATTTTTGATATTCAATATTCATGGGAACAAGAAAAAAAAAGAAGAATAAAGGAGCTTCAGGTAATTCTTAATGAGCTTGATCTCATACAAGAAACATATGATTTGGAATGTTGTCCTGAGAAACCAGAGCATTCAAATTTTCATCAACAATTTTTTCAGGAATTTGATCATATCTTGTACAAAGAATATGCTAGTAAGGTTTATGTAAATCCTCTTTTTGAAGATGATGAAGGAATTTCTTCAGAGATTATTGGAGGAAATTTGAGTTTGTCTTCCAGCATTGGATATTTTATACGTGATTTGCATTAAGTTGAATCTACTGCTGCTCTAAGTGCACCCATTCAGCAAGAAATGGTAACTCTTGGATCACAAAGAAATGAAGACATTCTTACTGTTCATCAACAAAGAGATGATTGGCATGTTGATGAAGGTTTTATTCATTTTTTGATGAGGATGCTTGTGAGGCTCTTGTCATATTTTAGTACATCTTCATCATCTCTTAGGGTGATTGATTCTAGAATTGAATTTAATGAAGGATTCATTGAATCTTTCCATAAATACATGACATAAGATTTTGGGTTCAATTTCTTCAACGAACATAGGTTTTTTGAATACTTCTTGGAGTTTCAAGAAGTGTTTATCCAGATGGAACAAGACAATCAGAGGATTCATGTGAGAATAATTCTCCATCTAAGAAATGGTAGTTCATTGTTGCTAGTATGGGATCCTCATATTACCTAGAAAAAAGATAATATTGAAAATTCTAAAAGGGATAAACCAACACATTATTTTCAAAATTTTGTTGAGATCATCAGCTTTTTTGTTGGGACTTGGCTCCAATTGAAATTTTGTATTTGGGATCCCAAGTATTTTCTAATGAAGAATGGTAAGCATAAAAAGAAGGTTGGTTGGAGAGATAACTGTAAAAATTTTAGTTCTATGATTGTTGCTACCTTCTTTTCGTGTTATTTATTTTTTATTTTTTATCATAAATTGGTGATCTGGGATGGAAATATGATTGGAAGATGGTTTGTGGTGGCATTGGGACCTTTATTGAAGAAGCCACCAGCCTTGTTCATTAGCAGCTATGTCAATTTTAATGAGAAATTATTTTGTTGCAGCTGCTATTTACCTTCTTGGATGTTGATTTCCCAAAAAATCAGATCTCAAGATAGTCATTTTAGACCTATTTTATAGTTGGTTATCTCATTTTCAGGTTTCTCCATCTCATATTTGGATTGAATGCATGCCTTAGATAAGCAAAGGAAGGATTCAAAATGGTCAAAATTCTAGCATGAGTAGTTCATTGATGATTGACAGTAGATTTCTTGTTACCAATTTATACATTATTGTTTGGGGCTGCGAGCTATTAGCTGATTTGATTCATCAAATTGAAACTTCTGTTGTGATCTATGTGAAGATTTCTTGGAGTTCTCTCAGCGAAATCAGTTTGCTTCAAAATGAGCATTGTGCAGTGATGGAGTTTGGAGCACTGTTTTATGATTGGCATTGGTTTGGAAGGGTGTTTGAAAACATTTATGATGTTGATCAGAATTATGACAGTGAGATTTGGAGGTTCTATAGACTGATTTGGGACCCGGGCACTGACTTGTTTGGTGCATCATCTTTTATGGACCAATTTATGTTGCTCCACTTTTGGTTTGTAGGTGTTTTAATCAGAGTAGTGCAACAGATTAGAGGAGCAATGTTCTTGAGATGGATTTGGAATCCTAGAATCACTTGGGTTTACAATTTAGCAGTTGAAGATGGGAAATCTCATGTTGGTTTTCTGGATTTTTTATCCCATGGTGTTTCAGTTTAGTCTTAATCAGGAGGTTTCTTGTGTTGGCAGTTTGCAGAACAATACTTCCATCAGTTGGTACTAGCGATCTCCTAGGTTGATTTGGGGCCCTGGGATCAAACTTAGTTCTAGTTTGGTTTGGCATGGTGATTTTGGAATGCCAATTGAGTTGCTTGACGACAAGCAATTTTGGGAAGGGCGGACTATAATGTCCCCATTTTTAGCCATACACTCTTCAATGTCTAATAGACTATTCCCAAAAGCCTGCAGGCTCATTAGAGGTTAAATTAGGGTTTCCTATTTTATAGGGGTTCTGAAGAAGGTTTCCATGAATGAGGATGGCAGATTCTTTCTAGGTTTTCAGAGAGCTTCGTAGTGATATAACATGCATAGTCATCGGGAAACTTTTTTGAATTTACTATTTTTAGTAAATTCTATTTTTGGCAAGGCCATCTTGAATAGTTGCATCAGCAGTGAGCTCAGTTTCCATTTTGGGCAGTGCAATTTGGGCATATTTGGCTTTCAACATTTTGAGGCTCATTTTGGGTAAAATGATTTATTCTAAGTCATTAATGTTATAATTTCTTATTGGCCCCCTTGGCCTAGTATTAATGACTTAAATTTGTTTTAAAAGGTGACCTTTGAGGGTGGACACCTCATTGAGAGATTGTTTAAATATTTCTAAAGTAAATATTTATCCTCAAGTTTTGGACGCCTAGAAAGGTGAATATAATGTTTTAAAAATTAAAATATTTCAAAAGTGAAATGGGCATTCCTTTTGGAGGGAAAAAATATGTAAGTTGAAGAGCCAACAGTTACCTTCAATTCTATAAAAGCAAGCCATTGCTCATTCATTCTCATCTTTGAAAATGTTGTAAAGTTATTTTGCTGAATTAATTTCATAATTCAGCTAAGGGAAAGCTTAGCATTTCTACTCCATTCTTTGGGCCTGAAACTATGGTCTTTGAGATGGTTGATTGAGAGTGTGCTTCTTTCAAAAGTGCATATTGAACTTTATTGTTGCCAATTTTGGTGATAATTTCCAGTTTTGAGCTTGTTGGTTATTCTATGGCTGAAGTATATTTTCATATGCAGCTCTTAGTATGATTTAAGTTTCATTATGGGTGTCTAATCATTCAATGTCTATGCTCTTGGCACCCCTAATTGTGCATTTGCAGATTTTATCGTTAAAGATTTAGATGTTATTTTCAATTTCCATGTTGTTGATGTTCATACAACTAAAGTAGATTTTTGTGAGCAACTTTTTGAATAAATTTAATCTTGTTCTAGGTATCGATGCTATGTTTTTTTTTTACCTTGGGTGACCCTTTCCATGGAAGTTGAGATTTAAATTCAAAGAACCTAATTTTTAAGAGAAACACCACCTTTGCAGCTAGGCCATACCCTCTTAGAGAACATTAGAATTTGTGCCAAATAAATGAAGGGGTTTTGATGTTGTTTTCTATTTTTTTCTTGGGCACCATACTCCTTGAGAGCCTTTGTAAGAGTATTCAATCAATTCAGAGGTAATTTGGTGAAGTTATGAACATTTAAGTGAGTTTACAAGTTGTTGGTTATTCATTTCCAAAATTGTAGATTTATATTAGACTTGTTTCAGTTTGAATTTTTAGTCTTTTCTTCATCAATTATTGTTGATGTCTAACGTGGAATCATCTAGTTTCTTGGTGCTTTGAAATCATTATAATATTCATGTAATTTGCAACTCATTCTCATATTGTAAAATTGTAAACAATAGTACTGTTCCAGTTTATTATTGCTGCAATTATTTCTTAATTTCACATTAAGCACCCCTGGATGGTATACCGCCAGTGTGGAGAAACGAATTGTTTAAGATTTATTGTACCCACTGTCAAGTGGTGAATCCCCACTCTTGAGTGGATATCTGCCGCAACGGATGAATTATTTTATTTGTAATTTTCTTCCCCCCACTATTTCAGTGGAAGTGTGGAAAATCTCTCATGGCTAGTTATCCGCTTAAGTTCTTTCAGTTTTATAATTAGTACTCCACCATATGTTAGCACCTTTCCTTGTAAAGGATCTTGTGTGCACATTCTTGGTGTTGAGTTTAGTTCTTCTCTCTCAATTGTAATCAATTCAATTATTGAGTTAATTAGATCCTAGGAATCTTTTGACCATATGCACACCCTTCCTCCTTCATTGGGTCTTAGGGAACATTCTTGGTTAGAGTTACCATTTTGCATCATTTGGTTTGAGGCTAATCTTAACAGGTGCATGGTTGCATTGTATTTGAAATAAAAAAATCAAGAAAAAATTGAGAGGGTATCTTTCAATTATGTTTTCAAACTAAATTTCTATGTTAAAAACATCATAAATTTCACAAGGTCCTGTTGATGGTTAAAATGACACAAACAACATTAAAACAGAATATTTCTACTCTATTTCTTCTAAAAAAGAAAGACTACATGTAGTGGCCTAACTCCCAAGGTCCTGGTAGTTGAGTCTCAACTTTCTGATGTCACTCAATTGGTTCATGCAACTATAATATTCAAGGGGCATGTGCTGGTAACAAAGGATTCAAGCTATGACTCTCTTTCTCAACATAGTTCCTGTAAATCAATGGGTTTAAAATAAAAAGAAAAAGATAGATCTAGGGGGTAAATCAGTAAGTATGAATTAAATTTATCTAATATCCAGACATATACTTTTAACAATGAATGTTTTCTTAATCAATCACAAAACCATATCATGACACAACCCACAGTATAACTGTACCATCGTATACATCTTAGGTGCTTAATTCAATTCCTCTATTCGCCTATCACAAGTATTTCCAAAATTTCAAAACAACACATACTCATTCATCATTCAAACTATAGATCAACAGACTTCAATAACTTTAATTCAATGACAATTTAACAAGATAATCTTTAAACCTGGTTTCTTCTAATGACTTTCACCACATAAGAAACTATCATGCTTCAGCACAATCACTAGCATTCATGTGGATTATAACTCATTAACCTTATCAAACAACACAATCCAATGCAAACTCCATATTTCGTAAACCTGCAATTCTATTAACTATAAACAAGATCTGGTACAATGTATCTCTACAAAAAAAAAAAAAACTCTATAAAATCCTATCTCTTAGCACTAGGTAAGCCAATCCAATTCTCAATTAGCCGACCCTTACAATGTAATACCCATCTGGTATCTATAGAATACAAAAAGAAGTTTGAACTTTACTTCTATCTTAGGCTTTCCACCTTTTTAGGAACAATCAACTTTCTTGGAAACTCAGATCAACTTTGATCTTGAGTTCTTACATTATACATTCAGTTTGTTCTAACAATAGAAGATAGAAATAGAAGAAAAGATCATGTGTCCTTAAGATTTTCAGTGCCGCATGCATGCAACATGCAAGGAAGAAGATCATCATGCGTCATGCATGGAAGAAGAATATCATGCATGCAAGATTTTATGCATGTGAAGTTGGATCCGCTATGAACTCATCATAACTGGTGAAGACTTGTTGTAGCATATCCATATCTGGCCCATCAATCCAGTCATCTTCAAATTTGGTGCGATCCAACTCAACTGCAGCAAATTCTTTCATGCTTTTTACCTTGACCAACTCTCTCCCTACAGCTTTTATTTCTTCCTTGACTTCTACAAGCCGATCTATCACTAAGTCTTCTCCATCATCTTTCTCCTGCATGAGTCCTTGGAATCTTTCATTCCATTTCTCTCTAACCTGACTTAACAGCATGCCATCTTTAGTCATTACATTCACATCTACTATTATAGCCATAACCGCTTCCAACTCCTCCAACTGCTCAGTTAAATTATTAACTACTTCCTGAATTTCATCCTTATGCTTGCTCAAAAAGCCAATCCTAAACTTAAGGATACGAGAAGTCTTTTCTACAAAATATTTATTATCATCTTCGAGTATAGATTCTTCTAGAAGAGTAGTTAGAGGCAATGTATTTATCTTCTCTAACTTTTCACTATACTCTTTGTACTCTTCTTCTAACTTCTCAAATGCCTCAATATATTGATGCATCTCTTTTATTACTCCTTCCGCCTCCTTATAAGTTTCAAATCCTTTTTCCAAAACCTCACCTACCTCCCAGTTCACTTTGTCTATCCATTTGTCAACCATCTCCACCTTACCTCTAACCTGCACCAAATCATCAACCTCCTTTTTGCTTAGCAAAATAGGAGTCTCAATTGTTGCAACCTTTTGTGACCTTGGAGAGGAGACACTCTTCAAGAATGAATGTAACTGATCCAATTGAGCCTTAAGCTCATCTTTCTTTTGTTTGTCCTTAATCATCCTTGATTTTGTCGTTGAAGCCACCACATCAATCAGATTCATTTGTTGATTTCTAGTGGGTCTTCCCAAGTTAACTGTACTCAATTGATAGTCTGTGAGCTGCATATCCCCTACCTCCTTTTCAATCATAGGCACAACACATTTAGCAACTATCTCCCCTTTATCTATGAGTCTGGTAGAATGCAAAACTTTAGCCCTCTTCTTAGGCCTTTCCTGTTCAATCTCCTTCATCATGTCCTCCCTATTAAGAGGTTGAGGAGGTGTTCTAGCTCTCTTCTGCAAATCTAATTTCAACCATGTAGGAGCACTAGGAGTCATCATTATGGAAGAGGAAGCAGCAACGGTAGAGGATGGATGAATATCTACCTCAGGTTGAGAATCAACCTTTGCCTTTTCTTGTTGCTCCTACAACAAATGCATCTGCACCAACTTCTCAGCCTCTTCTCTATCTCTTTGTCCCTGTATTTTCCTGTCTTCTTCTTCCTTTCTCAATCTCTCCTCTTCCATCTGATCCTTCTCTAACTTTTCTTTCTCTAAGGCCTCTCTTTCCAACCGTTCTGCCTCTAAAGCTTTAAGTTTTGCAGCTTCGGCCTCTTCTTCTTTTTGGTTCCTTTCAGTTTCTTCCTTTTCTATCCTTTCCATTTCCAAGGCTATGAGTTTCTCTGCCTTTTCCCTTTCTTCCTCAGCTTGTTGTTTCTTTACTAGCTCTTCAGCCTCTTTTTCTTTTCTTAGAGCTTCAGCTTCTTGTTCTTTCTGTCGAGCCTCCTCTGCAAGCTTCAATCTAGCAACCAGAGCTTCCTTTTCCCTTCGGTTTCTTGCTTTCTCCTCCTTGAGATCATGGATCTTCTGTCTCAGCTCCAGCTTGTCATTTTCTACCTTGACCTTGATCTCATGCTCTCGTTGCCTCATTTGCTCCTCCATTGTATCAGTCGCTGTCCTTGTTTCAACTTCTTTTACCTTTGATTGCTGCTATTGAAGTAGAGCATCAGCTTGTAACTTTGCCTCCATTTCCTTTTGTTTCTCCACAGTAGCCCTTGCATCAGATTCTCTGGTAGCATCTTCAAATTGTTTCCATTGTTCTTCCTGTGTAAGAATCTGCTCAACAGTATAATCTAGAGGTACATTTTCTTGTAAGTTCTTCTCTGACAGAGTTTCATCCGAGTCTGTCTCAATTTCTACCAATTCTTCCTCCACTTCTTTTCCTTTAGTAGCTTCAGCCATGGCATAAAGTACTCCTTGAACTTCTTTACTTTTCTTTCTTGTGAGTGGGGCTTGTGCAGATGACTCACCCAATGTGGGCGTAGGAACAACAAATTCAATTGGAACATCTCCCTCGGGTGTCTCTTCTTCTTCATCAACTACCTCCAACTCTGTTTCTTCAACATCAGGAGGAAAGAATTCCAAGGGTTCCTTGGAAGGTGCCTTTCTTTTAATCCTCTTATACCCTTTACCTTTCTTGAGGATTGGTCCCTAAGGAGCTTGAGTTCTCATCATCAACCATTGCACACTTCTATCCAAGACTGTTCTTCCCAGTTTCTTAATATCAATAGTTTCTTCCTCATTCCAGTCTATTGGATCTAAGTTTTTGTTGCCAATCTTCAAAGCTTCATATGAGGGATCTAATACAATTCCATCATCCACCAAAGTGTCAGGAATATTATCTTTAATACCCAGCTCTACCATAAGTGAGACTGGTAACCTCTCATAATTCTTCTTCCTTAAGTCATATTCATCTTGCCTATCACACCAAAAATCCTCCAACAAATTAAAATGTCTAGTAAACACTGAAGGTAATAAAGCATACATCTTCTTCTTTGGATCAAAATACTTATGAGTTGTATACAATCCCAATTTTAATTGTATCAACTCATTACAAACCACCTTAGCTGCCTTCAAGTGTTGACAAGCCATATTCCCCCAGTGTCATAGGAAACTTATGGCATCCTGTCTTGTGCTTCATCCCAAATCTAGCATTAACTCCAATGGCTTGATATACAAATTCCATAAGCACTATTCTATTGCTGCAGCATCTTGGAAGTAAATGGGGATGACCTTCAAACCCAAACAATCTGAAGTATGTAAATTTGGGGTATTGGATGTACCAACTTCCCCATTCAAAAATGAATGCCATAGCTTCTTGGCTTAACCTGCATCCTGCATCTCCACTCAACTGGTTGATAACCACATATAAAAAGGCATCATTGACTCTCCTGAAGTGAGTCTCAGCAACCTGAAGGGATAATTGATCATAGTGTTCCCACACCTTCCTTTGTCCATCCAAGACTCCCATTATACCTACTCTGTTTAATCCTGGGAAAATCCCCATTCTTACCGCAGCATAGACCACATATGAAGTCATGAAGAAAGATTTGGTCTGTCTAACCCTTGTGAGCTGATCATGTATGGCATCAGAAATAATCATTGACCAATCAAATTGATAATCACCCTGAAAGATCACTTGAATAAAATGAAACATCCATTCCTTGAAATGGAAGGCATCCCTCTTCCCAAACACTCTGGACAGCATCAATATCAAATCAGATATCTCCTTCTTGAAGTCTGCCCTCTTTGGCTAGTCTGCCAATTTGCTTAAAGACTTCTTCTCAGTGCTTAACCATCTTTTGTTTAAATGAGACTTATTGGAGTCTTTATGCTTATTGTATTTCTCCAATGCCTCAACCTCAGTTAACTGCACTAAATTCTTGGGATCAGGAACATTAAATATACTTTGGAACATCTACGGAGTAAGATCTATAATCACATTATTCTGTGAATCCATGCATAATCTTGTAGCTGGATTATAAGTACTGGCCACTGTACATATCAACTCCGGACACTGAACTGACAAAGGAAACATAGTGATACATGCAAGACCAGAGTCAACAATCCTTTGAGTTCTCCCTATCAAGTTTTCCCTTTCTGCAAAGGTCTCTTCATGTAATTCTTCAAAACTATACTGGCCCAGATTAGTATCTGTGATATCTGACCAGTCTGATTCCACCTTGCTCACCTTCACCACCGGATTCCTATGATCATACCTCAATGTATAAGGTAACTATTCTGGTTTCACCTTCTTGATTTTCGGTGCTGTCTTTGATGTTCCAGCTGGTTGATTCCTTCGAGCAGCCTCTCCTGACGTTCCTGACATCTCTCAAATCTCCTGCAAACAAACCTCTAATTAGACCTTCAAATAAATCATTATAAAACATATTTTAAAAACATACCTATTACATATACATCAGAGTCGGAACCAGACAGAAGCTCAAAACAAGCGCTTTTACAAAACTGGCGGACTTGGAGCAAAAACCGATATAGGAACTTCACCTAGTAACAAATGGGCTCGGAGTCGGAGTCGGGGAAGTTATCAGAACCGGGATTGGAATGAAAAAGGAATTTGGTTTTTCTTCGAATTCTCTTATTTTCATATTCTATTTCCATTCCGCCTCCGCCTCCGCCTCCGATTTAGTTATCATTACTTCGACAAAAGACTCCCCACTATATGCGGAGCCAGACACGGGATGAAAACGGAATTGATAACCTTTACAAACAAAATTCTTAAGTTCAAGATCAGTTCTAATCCCGCCTCCGCTAATTATCACATACTTCAAGAATGCCTTTTAGAACTCGGAATCAAAAATGAGATACCAATGGAATTGATAACTTTGGTAAAAACAAAACTCTTATGCCTATACCCATTCCAATCCCGCCTCTGCCTATGCTAATCATGACATCATCAAATTTATTCATTTTCATCATAACTTCATGATTAAACCTAGGTCGCCATAAAATGGCAAAGGAGCTTAAAAACTCTACCCTCATATGACCATGGGGAACAATTGTATTTTAGAGCCATTTATTTAAATCTTATTTAAAGTAATTACAGAGACAGACGAAACCCTAATCTAACAAACTTAATAAAACCAGAGCACGGGTTTAAAACCCTGCCATTCTCCCAAACAACAAAACCCTAATTTAAACAATAAATCTAATTTACCTTAACTCACTGTAAAATCTCTAATCTACCTCACTGTAAATTCTTAATCTAACTCACGCCATAATAAAAACCTTTAATCTAATCTAATCTACTGCAAATCGAAAATGACATGACGTGATCACGATTAAGACGTGAAAGTGACAATGCCCAAAAATAGAAAGAAACGACATGATAAAACAAGACAACAAAGATTAAAGCAAAACAAAACAAGCCAAAACAAGAACCTGCTCATTCAATCACATCGATAATCATAAAATTGCTTTAAAACACAATGATTGATCACGCGAACAGATACAAAGAAAAACACAACAAGGAAATAAACAACGAACAACAAAGATAAAAGACCTACCTCAAACGCAAACAAAATCCATGCTAACTTTCTGAATCGATTCGCACACAATATCCCTTCTCTATCTTGATCAATTTGCTCAAACAAACTCTGCTATTGCTCTTCGCACTCTTAGACTTGTGATAATAACAATAAAGATCGGCTTTAACCCTTAATAAAGAAAAATATGTGAATTTATACCTACGTCGGCAACCACCATTAATGCATTAAAACGCAGTAAAGGCAGAGACGAAACTATAAGAGAACGAACACTGGTCTGCAGTGCAACTTCAGTCAAAAAGTCAACGAAAAAAAAAATGACGGGGTCGGAACTAAAATGGAAACAAGATCTTAAAATCATAAAATTTCCAAACCTTATCCCCATTCCGACTCCGCGTCCGACAACTAAAAACAAAACAAAAAAGTTAAGTAAAAGACCAACCTAATAAAACAAAACACAAAAACCGAGACAAACAAATACTAAAAAGGGAGCGGAGGCGGGATCGAAATTGAATTTGATTTTGCAAATTTTGATAACAACCATCCCAATTCCCACTCCGGCTCCGCTTCCACCAAAGAGCAAAAACAAAGGCAAAGAAAAGACTGTCGGGATAAAACCAAAAAAAAACAAGCCTCGAAAGAACTTTCAGAACCCAATTCATCTCCGGTTTCGACTCCGATAGAGAAACCAAAGAAAAACAAAGTATTGGAAAAACTAGACTCCAAACTTTGTTCCAAAAACAACTAAGTACAAAAACACAAAGGGGGACCCATTTTGACCAAGGCAAAAGATGGGGTGGTTATGCAAGGCATAACAGGTCCATTTTGTGAAAAGGATGAAGTTCAAGCCATAGTTGCTTATGTTAAATTTTGGGAGTATGAATTGAGAGATAAACCAAAATACTTAGAAGTCTCTAAGAATAAATTCTTAAGACAAGAATTAATATCAAGGTTTCGTCAAAAGGTATCTATACTTAGACCAAAGGGTTTGAGATTTTGAAAGGATTTTGTTGATTTTTTTTTGCAATGTTTTGGAACCAAGCAAATTATTAAACCGACTCACAAGAATTTACCATCCTAGGTTCAAAAGATACTACTTTTCGAATCCCCACTTGAATTTCTCCAAACACTAAGACAATGCAAATAGCTAGAGATTTGGCGACACTGGCTCCCCTCGATGACACACACTTCTTGGGACCACCAAATCTCAAATCCTTAAGATCTTAAGGATTTTTTTTTTTCAACAATGAATAGTATAAATATGGGGCAGCTTCAGAATGATCGTTCTTGCACCAACAAGCAGAAAGGCTTTTGGCTTCTAAATAATGGTTGTTAGTAAGGGCTTTTGTTCAAGGTGGCCATACACATGACAAGATTAGCTCAAGATTATTTCAATCAAGAGGCCTCCTAGTCCCTTCCTAAGAAGAGATTTTGATGTATCACGTGGATACTAAGGGTGACACTAGTCAGTATGACACATCCACACTTTTTGTTATGAATTTTGTCACAAACACATTTTTATATAGCTACTTGAAAGAGTTTGGCTTTAGCTCATTACCGCTTGGGTCATTCCCTCCTTTCGAAGTGGGGAGGTAGGCCCTCTAAAGATTAAAAAAAATCAAGGAAGTACGTTTGTAGTTCAATCTTCCAGTTTGCATGAAACAAGGAGAGAACACATACAATGCCTTTTCCCTACACTAGCATGGGGTTCATTTTTAATCCAAATTGAAAGATGTGGGTGATTATACAAAATTTCAAGGAATTGTTTTGATTCTCAAGATCACCGAATGACACAAGAGAAGTTCATATAGATTCAATAACAAAAATGTAAATCACAAAACATAGAAAACAATCGTTAATTTTAACCCCTAAAGAAAAAATGAATTTATTTTATTCACCAAACGAAGCGTTAAGTTGTATTGTTCAATTTTAAACCCAAAATAAAATGATTAAGTGGGAGTTCAATTTTAGTCCCTTTTGAGTGTTCTTTTTAAAGCTCGGTTGAAAAATAGTTTGGTCCTAAAGCATAAAATGAAAAGCATGATTAATGGGTTATAATTGCCCCAAAAGAATCCAAATGCTTATTACAATTATAATATTTAAAGACAAGAATGCTCCTCCACTTCAAATTTTATTGTCCAACTTGCAAAACCTCGTTAGCCTAAAAACTAGAACAAAGTCAGAGGCATGTTAGTGATCAGATGAAGTAAAAAATTAAAGCACATGTTGAAATTTGATCATTGTTTTGCTTACTAGAGAAGGGCGTTGTTGTTCATGATAGTGTCGCTATTTGAGTAAATGAGCATCACTCTAATGAATTTGAGCATCACTCTAAAAAAATCTATTGACGATGATAGCGTCATTGTTTTGGAGTGTCACAATTTAGAAATTTTGATACCTCTAAAATTATTTGACATCGTCATTTAGTTTAATCAACACAAGGATATTAATCAGGCATCATTGTTTCTGATGATGATAATGTCATTCTATGGCAATTCTCAATAAAGGCATCACTAAAATTCCCTTGAGCATCATTGTATCCTATGAAAAAAAAAAAAAAAAAATCAAGATAGAAATTGATTAAATTTGATCGGTTTCACCCTCTTTCTAGCACTAGAATGTGACTGATGAATTAGCATGGGTCGATTACACTTGATCCATGAAGAATAAAATCATAATGAAGCCACTAATTTCAATCTCAATAGGATCAATCAAATGTAAATTAAACCAAGCATACTAAACTACGAAGGCTTTGAAATGCCTACTCTAATCCATTGAAACCTATTCCATTGTGAGAGTGGTGTCACATTGATGTGGAACGACAACCCTTTCCCAATCCCATGGATAAATGAGTTCGATCTAGTATGTTACAACCCGAATTGTAAGCTACTATGTATTAGTACTACATAGGGCTGAATGATTGTAATGAGAATTTTGTCATTGAATAAAATATGTTGTTCCTTGTTATCAATATGAGTTTTTTTACATTTGATGATTGTCTCATTTAATGTAGTTCTATTGATGTCCTTCTTGGTGAATTATTTCATATAAAAGTTATTGAGTTGTTAATATTCTAACTTATGAGATGTTATGTATACTACTTATGTTGTGAGCATTTGACTTCCTTGATCGTATGTCAATGGATGCAGGTATATGTACCATTCCTCCTGGTAGAGGGGAAATATCACTTGGGAGAGGAGCTTGGTTGGTTAACTAGTAATGTGAACTATCTTAGCATACACACACATCACTATAGATTTAGTAAACTGAGTTAGTTATGTTGGTTCTAGATAAGTCGTCTATACCTCATATATCGGCATTAAGAGTCATGTCTACTTCTTTACGCTCTATGAGTGATGTTTATCTATTTATCTATCTCATTGTATTACGATCATTATGATGGTAACGTGAATGAATGCAAGTGAATAGGGAGTGGACATATATGCATGTCTATACACGTATCCATATGTATATATATATCGATAAAGTCATATGATTGGCAAATGAATATGCTCATACGGGTGCATCGATATGGTATACCTACACATACGTGTACATTGAGGTATATATAGGTATATACATGTATATATGCACATAACCTATTGTAAGTGGATATTAATAATATTATATTATTATTGCCTGAAAATTTACATATACATGTATATATATATTTACACATATCAAATATGTTGATTGGCTTATGATATGTTTACGGAGTTATATATGTGTGTGTGTGTATATATATATGTATATGTAAATATATATATATATATATTAATATTATATATATATATAAAAATATATATATTAATATTATATATATATAAAAATATATATATTAATATTATATATAAATATATATATATTATGGTAAAATAATATACATATATATATTATATAAGGTAATCAAATATATATATTATTTATTACCTTAATATATATAAAATATATAATATAATATATATATATTTAATATTTAATGGAAATCAAATAATTGATTTAAATATCAACTCTCAATTTGAAAATCAAATTATTTTACAAATTGATCCCAACATAGGAAATTGACTTATTTCCTATTTAATCAAAATAATTTAATTTAACTATGGGAATCAAAAGAAATATCATTTAGCCGACTATTGTTCAATAACTATGAAAATCAAGTTAATTTACCTAGCCGACTATGAGAATAGAATGAATCGAAACTTTGTCTTTGGCTTTGGGAAATATATGCCAGCATTGGAAAAGATGAAATATTTCATTAAACTATAGTTTTGAAATTTTGAAATCAAAACAAAATATAGCATTGAAATAAGGCACACACAAACATGCGGAACTAAGACCAAGTCATTGGAATGAAAACACAACCTGAGTAATGTCGATCAAGACTAGAATGTAGGCTATGTGGATTAAAAACAACAATTGACTTTTTCACTGTGAATATTTACCTGCCAGATTTCATGATTGGTGCCATAATTGGGAGACACCTGTAAGTGTCGATCCTTCACATTTCATCATGTCTAATTTTGAATCATTCTTTAATTTGTTGTCAATTATAGAGGTTGACTCACCTCTGGAAGTGTTGAGTATGGAGATAAAAATCTGCCACTTATCAAATTGAAACATTCAAACTCGGTTCTGACAATTTACATGCATGTCGAAGAGGAATTCGATGGGCTATGGGCTCTATAAACAGTCGCCCAGTCCATCATTCTTGCTTATTGATTACTTTCTTAAATTTTGGAGATTTCACCTTGAGAGCTCTTTTAATGTAGTGTATTATTTTTGTATTCTAAAAAGTACATAATCTTGTGAGCTGAGAATTACCAGTCCTTAATATCAAATTACCAGAGAATTACTTTTTTTTTCAGCTGCAATCCACAACAATCTAAATATACATTTTTGAATATTAATTTTTGAATGAGAAAGGTAGCAACTTGTGAGGGAATTTCCAAGTAATTGATAGAGCCGAAGTGTTGGGAGAACAAGTTGAGATATCAACATTCAGAGGAAAGCTAAACATTAGGCATGGGATATTATTCTACCATCAATTTCATTTGTGAATCTTTAAATGTTCAAGAAATTGTGTTTATTGTATGTCCTTAGATAGGGAATTGTTACTTAAACTATTGTTGTGTGTTGTTCAATAATCTGTACATTAGCTTGCACCTAGGGAGTATGTTGTTTAAACTATAAAAGATGCATACATATTGTGAAAGTATAAAAGACACATAATTTTTGTGAAAGGTTAAAAGACGCATACTTGTGTGATTGGATTAATTGTATGATCTCCATATAAGGAGAGTATTGGCTACCTTAGTTACTATATACTAGGATTGAAATGAAGGCATGTGTCAAGTAAATTTTAGCCAGTTAAATTATTAGGTTAACTCAGAAGAGCTCGCTATACTCCTAGGATAAAAATTCCAGTGTAGGAGGGAACTTGTGAAGTACTTGTTTTTTTAATTCATTTCTAGTAGTAGTATATGATGTAGGATTTCTAAGGTACAAGTTATTCATTTGAAGAAAAAGACTTACGCGTAGTGTAAGATACCCCTAAGTCAAATTGACCTTGAATAGTGTATGTGATAGATGACACTCAGTAGAAATATTGTATGAAAAACTTTGGCCAAAGTAGTGTAATGTACAAACATCCTCTTAGACTGGGCGGTGATTACACTGTTAGTTCACCATGATCCTGTATTACATACTAGTTTGAGAGTTTTTCGGATTGCATAGGTTCTGGTTATGTAGGACACACCACTATGCTTAGTTGGTAAACAATATCAATTACCCTACCAATCTCTTCATCGAAGGGAGGGCCATCTATCGAATGATAGATGAGTGGGGGACCACATTATAAGTTTATGGTTAGCGAAAAAGGGCTCAAGTGATGTTTCTCCTCCATTCTAGGATACTGAAGTATCGAGATTTGAAAGGTGGATTCTTGGATCTTCTTACTATTATTTTTTCAAAAGCTCTACGAGCTATGTATGTTCATGTATGTATTCGTACTCTAATGTTTATTTGAAAAGAAGTATTCTTGTTGAAATATATTATCTTGTTCATTTGAAAAGGAAAATATTTCTTGTTGATATATGTTGTATCTTGTTTTGAGTTATCAATGAAAGAAAAAAAATATTTTACTACAAGCCTTTATTACTATTTATCTATATTTAATTGGTGTAAATAAGAAAAAAAATTCGCATAAGGGTTGGGTCCTTATATAGTCAATTTTATTGAAGAAAATTGATGAGTTGATTGTGAGATGTGTAATGAAACATGATTTTAATTTAAAGATGAGCATGATACAAGCTAATTTAACATGATTTTATGCTAAAATGGTTAAGATATGCAAATGCAAAGCTAATCTAAATGGATTATAAACTAAAAGATTCAAACCCTAATTAACAAATAAGTTAAATGAATGCATTATTTGATCATGGAAGCCATTAATGGAAGCTAAGATATTATGCAAGCAATTAAACTAAAAGATGCTAAATATGTGCTAAATTTGAGTGTGAGTGTGAGAGATTTCAACAACATAAGTTTTCTTTTGAAATATGGATCCATTTGTCTCCAAATAGTGACCTATTTATAGGAGAGAAAATGAGAAATGGAGGTTGAGATCAAAAAATATAATCAATGGTCAAGGATGGAAGAATTTGGAGGCATGGATCTTGGATTCTCATCAACGAATGAGAATGAAAGATGAGATTTTAATCAAGGGTTCATATTCCTTCATATAAACACACTTTTGACCTGTATAAGAGGTCACAAGTTAACTTGCACATGAAGCTTTGTAAGAATATTCCCTTTTTCAAATGGGTGAGGAGAGAGAATATTTTGGATGAGGGAAAAGGATAATTTAGCAAATTAAAACAAAGTTTAATTGTGCAAAAGAGGAAGGAATATTCCTTTTGGAGGAATGTACAAAGGAGGAACATTCCCTTGCAAGTGGGGGGAAATTAGATTAATTTAATAATTGATAATTAAACAATGTTAATTTTACAATTAGGGGATTTGGAAGAATTACATGATATTCATTAAATAAAGTGATTTAATGAAAAAGAGAAAAGGTGATGACATTTAATTAAATAACTTAGGGTTATTTAATTAAATAAGAAGATTTAAGGATTTAAATTAAAAAGTTTGATTTATTTTATTTAATTAGATGAAATGTTAGTACGCAAAGGGGTGAATTAATTTGATTAGATTAATTAGGTTAATAGATGAAAATGACATAATTAATTAAATAGCTAGGCTAATTTAATTAATTAAGTGAAAAGATGATGACTGTTAAGAGGAAATGATGTTAGTATACATGATTTGAATGTATGATATTATTCAGGACATTTTTCAATGTCTACAACAACAAGGGGGAAACACCTCATGTTGTGAATATTGAAGAAAAAATATTTAGAATTGACATTTATTTTTTAAATAGAAAGAGATCAAAATATTATAACATAAATTAATTTCTACAAATGAAATTACTAAAAAGTAACATATAAGTATATACTATTAACTACACTTTTCGAAATAAAACAAAAAAAATATTGAAATAATGAAAGATATTTTTTCAAAATAAAATTAAAAGTTACATAATAAATAAAACAAGTGCATTACTATAAAGTAACTCAAAAAATACAATATAAATAATAAAAAAATAAAAAAATTGATATATCCATATAATAAAAATAAAATAATTCTAAAATAAAATAAAATAATTGAAAGTTATGTTTTTAGGTCTTTTTAAAAATAAATGTATTTAATAATTGGAAATATCCCACCCCAAATGGACATTTGCTAATTGATTTTCTTCCTTTTTGGTTTTATGGTTTTTTAAGCTTTTTTTTGGTGTTTTTGAAAATATATGCCAAAATGTAAAGGAATATATATACAAAATCAAATGAAGGAAAATGCTAAAGAAAATACAATAAACTTATCAAAATCAGATTTATTATTGCTTGCTTTTACAATGAGATCATACCTAGAAAGCTAAAGCAATTAAGTTGTAATTCTAGAAAACTCTAATAGTAGATTGGAAACCCTTGTTCTGAATGCCTCCTTCAATAATCAGATTTCTTCACCTTGAAATCATTGCCCAACTATTGTAATGTTCTAGGCGCCAATATAAGTGATGAATAGACCCCCCAAAACTAGGTGATTTGGCTCAAAAGTTCCCATGCCTTGACTAGAAGTTGTACGGCTATGGCAAGATGGTACAACTTGCATTAAGGAGATTGTACAACCTACTTGTGTTGTCTCCCACATGCCAAGAATTGTTGTTGAACCAACAACAATGATGTGAGTAGATATAAATTTTTGTTCTCAAACAATAATTCTTTGAAAACCTTGAAATGACAATCTCCAATGTGCACAAATGTGACTCTTGATTGAGGCCACCTGAAGATAAAACTTTGGGTGGTATTTCACACCTATAGAATGGAAAATCTAAGAGAGTTTTCATTCTCAAAGATTGATTTTCTTCCAAAAACCTTGGTTCTTCCTTCACAACAAAATGCTCATAAATTTGAATGTGTATGAATGAATGAAATGAGCTTTTTGGATGCTTTTATACTTCTTCCTCAAAAGCCATGACCTCCTTATCTTTTTAATCCATTTAATATTAAAACATCATTTTCTTTTGTTGCTCAATAATAAAATATTATAAATGCTCATGTGCGACATCTCCTTTATGCCTTTTTAATAATGACTTTAGGACTTAAATGAAATCATATATCATAAAGTCATTAATCATCATTATTAATATTCACTTTAATATTTGATTATTATTAAACACTTTAAAAATAATCAATAAATCATAACTCCATAATTACTCATTGTTAACTAATTCTGCCAACACCATGAGATTACCCACTAATCTTGTTGCTCATCTAGATGGCTTACTATAAATAGTAAGGTTGGACTAAATTCCCAAGAGACTTACTAAAAATAGTAAGTGAGTGCAAATGGAGCTTGAAACACCTGCGGAAGGTCATCGTTGAATATCACCAAGCACCAGAGAAGAGAACACTAGAAACTGGCATCTGAAGAACCATAAACTCCCACACAAGGCCTTCTAATCACCAACATTAGCCTATGAGGACCCATTGATAGGTTGATCCATCCAAACTTTGATATTGGCTAAAAAGGGGACACTACATAATTATTTTATTTTATTTTTAATTTTTGACTGATAACATGAGAATTTCTAGTCTAGTTTGCAAGATCACAAATGGGGGACCTCATCCTAGATAGGAAAACATAGCATTAATAGGAATAGCCTAAACTTACGAGCACAATAGTCATCGAGGGTTTGGTATGAACAACAATAGTTTCATTAAGGGTTTTTGGAGCATAAAGTCATTGGCATGAACATAGTCATTGAGGGTTCAACATGAATACCAATAGTTTCATTGTAATGCCCTACCACGCAACCCTAGAGGAAGTTGCAAATAACTACTTAAACGGACTATTTTTTTTTTGTTTAAGTACAATTAACAAGCAATTTCACTACCTAATACCAACAACCTCTAAGGTTATGAGACAGAGGTTATATAGAACCTCAACAAAAAACATGAATCTATACCATGTCATTATTTACTTAAGAAATTAAACACATACATTCCAAATAAGATAAAATACATCAAGGCATAAGAGATAAATTTCAATCTCATTTATCCATAATTAGATATTACAATTACATCTCTCATTCCCCGAAATGAGGCAAATCCAATAAATAAGGTTACAATTACAAATTTCCACCTCGATAACAAATGAGGGGTAATAAATTACAAGATTAACTGGAATGAATAAAGCATGAAATGAAACTAGATCCCACGAGCTCTCTAACTGGGAATCTCGTCCACACGATCAAGAAGAAAACCCAATGGAGTAAGGTGCATGCCACCCAACCAAGTGGAACCCAAAGGCCCACCCCCTGTGCTAGGAGATAGTAACAAGGAATCCTAGCCAAGGCCATCTACCTCTAGACACATGATAACACATAACTGAACCAAACTGACACAACCAATCACATGTACCACACAAGTAGAACTCTAGTACAACACAAGTACAACTCAAGTACAACTAAACATGGCTACATTGCTTCTAGATATAAAGCAGATCAAGTAGGTTACAAGAACCATACACATAGAACCAAATACCAACTGTTGTCCTAGACAAAGTGTCATCACACAGCTCGTCATGAGTTACCCACTACGGATCTTCATAGGCTTCGACTATCCTAGTGGTCTCAACCGATCCCCAACCCTCATACTTACTAATGCGGGATCAAATACCTGTCATAAAGACCAGATAGATAACCTTGCCATTCTAGACCTTCCCACTCACCCCAAGCCTAAACAAGCACTTGCGAATATGAGTGAGGCTAGAACTTATCTTGATTAGTGTGATGTACCACCTAACTCTAAGTACATTGCTTTAGTTATCACTTGATTAAATACTTCTGAAGGTTACCCAATCTTACCTCTTACGGGCTCTTGCCCCTAATGGAAGCCACTCTTCTACTTGACATCACACATACAATCCAATCACCAAGGGTACCAAAGTGCATACAAAAAAGATACCCCGACCACCCCTTTCTCAGGAGGTGACATAAGTCAAAACCCTCTCCAAACACTAGAGGTAACAAGATAACAAAACCACTCTTTACAAGGAGGCACAACTCACATAATCCACTCCTAATCCAAGGAGGCACAAAACATCCCTATTCATGGAAACTGGGTAAATAACTGACACGTACCATGCATTACCCAAGGGATACAAACAGGTTGACTACATGACACGACAACCCTCATACTAAAACCCCATTTGGAAAACTTATTGTTCTCTATGACTCGATTTCCCCCAAACAAAAACAAAACCAGTTCACAATCTAGACGAGCAAGAAGATGAGAATTAAATTCTACTTTGGATTTACTAAATCCATTTCTTCATTAACATTCAGTAATTCATCGCATTAATAAAATTGAATTAAATAATGTCTCTTTTAGACAAAGATGAAATTTAAATCAAATATCACATTCTCTAATTGTTTTCAATAATTATAAAATAAACATTTATTTCAACCATTCATAAAATAACACTTTAAAATAAATAAATGTTTCCTCTACTTGATATAATCATTTCCAAAACAATTTAACATAACTTAATATCCATATTATTTAAAACAAATATATTATTCCATCTAAATATATTATTTTTAAAATAAAGTCAATAATTTGATTAAAACACAATATTTTAAATTTCTCAATTATATTAAATCATACCATCATTTGATCAATATTTTAATATATGTATCTTTTAAACATATTTATTTAATCATTTAATTTATATAGATAATAATATTAAATATTATATAATAAAATATTAAATATTAATATATATTTTATCATTTAATATATATTAATATTTAATATTATTAAAATATTAAAACATGTTTTATAAAAAAAATGGTCAACATAATATTTAGGCGTGTTTTGCCCTCAGGTCGCACGTTGTTTTTAGGGCTGGTCGCGTGCATTTCGGGTTGCATGCAAACTTTGGGTTGGGGCAGCGATTTTCCCATCCAACCCTAGATGGGGCGACGACTTACTAGCTGACCCCCTGGTGGTAGCGATTGTGCTATGCACAATCGACCGCCCCTGTGGGTGACACGACTGTGCTTAGCACAACCGACCACCACTAGTGGTGGTGACTATGTTAGCAGCGGTCATGGGTGGGGTTCATGGGGGATGCGTTGGGCATGGCTACCCCCACTCACCTCCCATGGGGGCGCAGTGGGGGTGAGCCCCTAGTCCCCCCAAAACTTCTTTTTTTTTTAATTTTTTATTTAAAATGCCTGCAATTTTTTTTGAAATTTGCATAGCTCCACAGTGGGGTTTGGAAAATTTTGACAACATAACCCCCCTTTAGATGATTTTTTTTTAAGAATATATATATGTATATATATATATATATATTTATTTATATATATTTATATATATAAAGATTCAAACACCCCATAACAGATAGAAGAAATAATTTGAACAAATGAAATTTGAAATAACTTTTACAACCAAGAACTCATTTTTCTTTTGAAGCAATTTATTTCAAAACAAAAGTTTTCTTCCAAATCTTTGAAAACTAGAATCAAACTAGGTTTTTTTTGCAATCATACAAAAGATTTAAATGTTTTTCAACATGATTTTCAACAACATATACAAAATAAAATTTCAAAACAACTAATTTTAAAGACATGAACCTGGTATTTTTGAGTTTGTGAGGAGATCCAGATGGTGCACAAGTTCCTGCCTTGATTCCAACTTCAACTCAACAAATTCCACAGCTTCAATCCAAAACCCACAAAATGCAAAAATTTCTTCCTCTCCTCTATTCTCAAATTTTCATACTTGTTGAGAAGAAAATTCAAAAAATATCCACGCAACAACCCTCTTAAATTTTTCAAAGCAAAATAACAAATATCTTCTTTTTTCAATTTTTGGATTTAAAAATTTCTAAAATGAAATTTCAAACTTTTTTCTTTTATTTTCAATTTCCAACATTAAATCCACAAATTTAACAATGAATAACTTATCTAATTAAAACATCATCAATTTAATTAATCAATAAAATTAATTTAATCCATCCTTAAATTATTTATTAATTACATTAAATTAATTAATAAAATAAATTACATTACTAACATAATTCCAAATCAATTTTAATCCCCAATTTTAACTATAGAAGCATTTATTTTTCTTTATAGCGAATGATCAAAATCAAAGAGAAGGGGCAATGTTCAAAGCAACACAACCCGACTAAGACCCAACGACATGCTATGACTAGGGTGATGGATTGGCACAAAAAACCTAGCTACTATCTCCCAATCGAATACCGTTGGGCAATGGACACGCTCAAACCTGTGAAACCAGGTGGAGTCAATGTCCTGTACCTGTCAACCTACGAACAACGAGTATATCCACATGCATAAATAGGTCATGGTTAAAACACACCGTGAAGAGGAAATCTCATAATCGTAGGGTGCTCGCAAGCGAGTGATGTGATACCGTCCCCTTCACCAATACAGTGTAACTAATTGACAAATCTAACATAATATTAATCCAAAGCATAAAACATCATTAATTCAAATATTCACGATGCTAATTCAAAACATGACATAATGATAACATCATAATAAAATACCATCACATCAAAATATAACATTCACATCGCTTTATAGATAGCAATCACATAGTAATCGAGTACCATAATCAAGGTACTAACAAAAAATACAACATAAAAGAGAAGAACACTGTTTGATCAAAAGGGCAAAACAGGGGAGTATTACATTCATCAAGGGTTTTTGGAACATAAAGTCACCAACATGAACACCAATAGTTCCAACATCGAGGTTCAAACCTACAAACACAATGAGTCAATGAGGGAAAAATGCTCAACTCACAATCAAAATGATCCAAAGAGGGTTTGAACTTTGGTAATGTCACAATTTAACCATCACACCATGTCATGAACAACTATTGATTTGTTTATATTTCTTTAGAACTATTTTATTATATTTATTTAAAAGCTATTTTATTTATTTAAGAACTATTTTATTTTATTGTAAAATCATTCTATTTTTTATTTATTAAATAGTTATTTATTCATTTAATAATTATTTAATAATTAGTCGATAGGCTACATATAGTGTGAGATTTGAGCTTGAAACAAGTCTCACGCTTGCAAACCACTATCAAAAATAAGTTTCAACTATCATTTAATGGTAAAAGCCTCCAAAATCTCACTTCACATAAAATCCATATAAATATTGATTTGACAATTGGATGGAAACATTTTATTTCCATTTGTAGTATTTTTTTGTTAATTTAATGACAACTTTCTTTTTTTCATTTGCATTGCTTTATGATTTAAATCTACATGCAAGTATTTCATAGTCAAATAATTCTTAATTTCTTTAAGGAAAAAATCTAGATTTCTCTAAGTCTATTTCATTCCATTATTTAGCATTTATAATTAAATGTTTAATCTGACCACATGTAACTAGAATTTGCAACGCATCCATGCACAAACACATACTCTGTAACATATTAACATACATATAGTTTACTATCGGTGTAATCCTTGAACCTCCTTTAGGTGCAAGTGCTAGTTTAAATTTTTACATATATATCGTTATGTTTTAGTTCTTATATTACTAAGTGATTTTTGTCATTATTATAGAATCTCTCTAGATGTAATAATTTTTTAGGCTTTCATATCAAAATCAACATAATTTTTTAGTTGTTTAGCTATTCATATAAGAACACAACTTTAGATTGAGATCCAAGCATTTGTACCCATTCTATCAAAATCATCCTAACACTATCAATAAACAAAACATGTTATTCAGTATGAGAATACACATTAAGAGCCAAAAATTGAGGGGTATCAATTCTATCAAAAATCATCCTAACACTATCAATAAATAAAATCTGTTATTCTAGAATACGAATCTTAGGTTGAGAGCTAGAAATTGAGGGGTATCCATTCTATCAAAATCATCCTAACACTATCAATAAATAAAATCTGTTATTCTAGAATACAGATCTTAGGTTGAGAGCCACAAACTGAAAGGTGTCCATTCTATCAAAATCATTGTAAAAAACAATAGATAAAATTTTAAAAATAAATTTAAAAATAAAACTTAAAATCAGCGATGGTCTATAAAACATTATTAAAAAAGAAAAAAAAAATGCGACGATCCTTCTCGACGCCACTCCGATTCGGGTCATCATGACGTCTCAGGTACGTCATTGGGCCGCTAAATTTAGCTGTGGTCGATTCTATTTTTGGCAACACCCTTCAACCGTCAAGGGCGGGCCCCACGAAACTGTGTGGAGGACAGTTGATGGAGAATAGCAGTTAGAAGTGGAGCGTGCGTGGTGCGGTGGGCCCGGCTGCCAAATTGTAATGAGTAGTGAGTACTTCCGGTTTCGTCTGTTAACGGCAAACGGGAATCTCGCCGCTGGGGGTGTCGTGTCAATGATAGCGGTCGAATTAAGAGGCAGTCAAAGGGGTTTTAAGTTAATAAATAAAGGGGGAAAGTCAACGGGGGGTCCGTAGTGGAAGGGGGCGCGTCATTGCGTGATAGGGAAGATCTAGGAACGGATCCCGTTCCGTTCGGTGCGCGCTGTCCCGTCTAGTCTTGTCGCGAGGGGTGGGCCCGGAATAGTTCATGTGAGCTGTCCACATACATCCAGACGTCACATCTGATTGGTCCAGCTATGATAAGTGAGGAAACACATGCCTGCTTTTTAATTATGACATCAACAATGATACCCTGCCGTGACGTCCTTTGAAGGGACACGTGGTGGAGGTTTCCCATCACCATCATCACCTTCCCTAACAGTCCACGTCATCATCATATTCTTTCGTTTTCGAATATGCTTTATGATCCTGGACACATGATTGTAATAGTGATTGATATTGGCCTTTGTTGTGATAGTTTGAGACCGGTGGAGGGAGGGATTGGTGAGGGAGGGTGAGGGGTCGAATCCTTTGATGATTGATGCTTTGCGCCTCACTGCCCTCCAAGGGCCATCTCTCAATGTCTTATCACTCTCTCTCACTATCACTAGGAGACATACCATAGCTTACCTTCACTGCATCTTCCCTACTTCAGTACAATTGGTAAGTATATGCTTGCAATGAATTAGGTTTTTTTTTTTTGTTTTTTTGTTTGAAAGCGTGGAACATGTAACAAAAATAAGTATTAGGTATTTCTTTCATCTAAAAGTAGCTTAATAAACATACAAACTACTATGATGAGTAGATGCTTGTAATGAATTAGGTTTTTTTGCTTTTTGTTTGAAAGTATCGAACATGTAACAAAAATAATGCATTTGAAAACAACTATTAGGTATTTGTCATATTATTTCATCCAAAAGTAATCTAATAAACATACAAACTACCATGATGAGTAGATGCTTCTAATGAATTAGGTTTTATTTGCTTTTTGTTTGAAAGCATCAAACATGTAACAAAAACAATGCACTTGAAAACAAGTATTAGGTATTTGTCATGTTGTAACTTAATAATCATACAAACTACTATGATTTATTGTCTAGAGGAAGAAGACCTAGAAGACTTAATATCTACACACTTTAATTTCATGCATGTGAAGTTACATTTTAACAAAAAAAATTGGATTAAGAGTTTAAGGGTATTGTTTGGGATTTTAGGTATCAATCATGTATCAAGACATGTTATTAATCATCTTATGTGTCACAATATAATTGATTGTTTCTTTGGTATGACTTGTTAAGTTTGAACCCACATATTATTTATCAACTATTAATTCTTTTAATATACTTAACTAGTGGTCTAAGTGCATAGCACCATAGCAACTATTAGTACATACTCATCTATTGAGTCTTATTCCTTGATTTCTTCTTCTTTAATATTTTTTAATTGTTAATTTTTAAAATTATTGTTATTATATTGAAAGGTATTCTATATAACAACAACAAACAAATACTTAAATATAGTCTACACATATTAAAAATAACTAAAATTATAATGTAACTCTTAGTTAGATAAAAAACTTTAGGGTAACTAAAAAGTCTTAAGTAAATGAAAATAGCTCTTAACATAAAATAAATAAAATTAGTGTTATGTGTTCTCACAACATTCCCCATTTTATTTCTAACAAAATGATGACTCCCCCTCTTTTGCTAGTGTTTTTCTTCTACTTTCTGCTTATTTTTGTGATTAAAGAAAAAATATCTTAAGCTACTTTTCTTATATTTGATCTTGTAAAAGAGTTGAAAATTCCACTATGGATGAAAAGAGCATAAAAATTAACCCCAATTTCCTCTTGAAGTTCTTTGAAATTCATAATAATTCTCAATTTATGGACTTGCGAGTGCTCTCTATCCTGTCCACACCATTTTTTGGTTCACTACAATATTCCTACAATACCATGTTCAATTGGGTCTACCCACAATTGCTTGGTTGCTATTGGTATGGGAGATAAATGTTCTCAAGCTTTAAATATCAAAATATGTGTCATTTTTCAGAACTGATCCAATCATAAAATTGAGTTTAATGTTTTGCAAGGATCCGATTTTTAAGTGAATTGAACTTTGAACATAATTTTTTGGTTCACTTAGGTTTCCCATGTAATTTCTAGTTCAATAGAATTTACTCACAACTATTGGGTTTCCAATTGATATTGAATGTCATCTTTTCAAATTATATTTTGTAGGAGTTGAAAATTAGCTCCATCCTAGGACCACTTGTAAAAACAATGAAAAATTTATACAAGAGAGTATGCAAGAAATGAGCTTGCTTGATATTAAGATCTATCGAATATGACAATGAGGTATCTTACAAAAGTGTACAAAGACCTTCCTTATGGGTGTGATGAAGTACCAAATGCCAAAACATTAAATGAATAGAGTCATTATTAAATGGTATGAGCCATCATTAAATGACCTATGACACTAGTATTTAATAAAAGCTAAAAAGCTAAAATATTATCTAAACTTAAATATGTTTGGGACCTAAATGGACTTAACATGTCAATAGGACCACACTAATAACAAGTTAGGAAAAGTACCTATTTACACCAACACCCCCCCTTAAGTGAAACTTAGGGAGAAGCAAATATTATGCAAATGATGCACAAGGATGGGGCCTAGCTACAAGGCCATTTTAGGTACCCATGTAAAAATGCAAATGCAACCTCTCATAAATGGAGAAATGGAGAGAAACCACGTGGAATAAAACCCCTCTCCAAAAGAGATAAAAGATATAATCAAGGATGGTGTATGGAGGACTCAATGATACCCCCAAGGACTACATCCATCATGAATATACAATCAATGACCCACCCAATAAGAGGGAAAGAGGGAAACTATGTAGGCCCCCCATAATGCATAATCTTTTGCAAAAATGGTAAGTGCTTGAAGATAAAACATGATCCAATGTCGACAATCAACTTGTCTCCCTTTTAGAAGAAATAAAACCAAGTACAAATGCAAGAATGCTTCCCATTCTAGATAGGAATTGAAAGAAAGAAGCATAAACGTGTATGATGATGTCTTTGGAAGTTTCTCATGTGTCTCCTTGTCTAAGGTAGATGAATATGCCACAATGAAATTAGGTAGATGCTCAATCAATTAAGAAGGTGACAAACCAGGACCATGTGGAAATTGATGTTGAACAAGATCCAAAGACAATGATCGTTTGAAAATAGTAGTGCAATGAGTGTCATCAAAGAAGAGATATAACCCCTTAAAAGTGTCCTCCAAATCTAAAATGTGAGATTCCACAACTAAATATGCAATGTTTGATATATAGGAACCCAAATCAGGAAGAGATGAGATACCTATTGCAATGAATCATTGGAAGTTCTCAATTAATCACCAACAAAATATTAATGGTCCTACTAAACAAGAATGATGGGAGCATTGATCAATGAATCTACACAAGGAATCACTAAAGGTGAAGGATCAACAACCATCTCTAAAGGAGAAGAAGAAGCATCTAAAGAACCTCATCCTCCTCATTTAAAGATTCAAAGTACTCAAAATCTTCAAACTCTCGAATAGTATCATAATCATAGGGTTTCCATTCTAAAATATGAGGAGACATAAGATAGTTTGAAATAAGATCATCTAGGAATGGTTGAGTATCAATATCTCCATATATCCCCCAAATTTTAGTCCAAATAGTATGAGGACACTCAAAATGAACAATAGCATTCAAAATGTCATCATCAACATGCGCATTGTAATCACTTCTAATATATGATCTCTTTTGTAATTCCAAAAAAAATCTTGCCATTAGTATCAAGAGGGGGAACAAGATCATACAAATGTGGCAACAAATGAAGCCAATGGAGATGTTTTATGATGTCATATCTTCATTGTTTATAGTTTCCCCTTTTTAACATAATTAGAGAATGATGAAATGAAAACCCCATAAAAAATTATGATAAAT
Source organism: Sequoiadendron giganteum (assembly GCA_007115665.2). Taxonomy (NCBI): domain Eukaryota; kingdom Viridiplantae; phylum Streptophyta; class Pinopsida; order Cupressales; family Cupressaceae; genus Sequoiadendron; species Sequoiadendron giganteum. Next base: position 351,758,951 of record CM021101.1, read on the forward strand.
ATCCAAGTTACAGACTAAAACCTTCAATAGAAATTAGAAATGATATTGCAAATGAAGCCATCCCAAAAAGATAGAACCTCTCCAGGATTCAAGATGTCCAAGTAATTAACCAAAATGAAAATATGCCAAAATCTGAATAAATGATACCTAGGGTTTAAACTAGAAAAAAGTGCATTTTCATAATGATAGATCTTCTCAATACCTTTTTGATGCCACAAAAATAATGAAAAACAAAGATCTAGGAAAAAAGTTATGAGCTCAAAGGTCCAAATGGGATATCTAACTTCAAATAGCAATAAAATATTCTAGGAGTAAAATATGATAATAATACCTATACCAATGGAAATTTATTGGAACCATCTTTCCAATGATATCTCATTTCAAAAATTTGATACCCGAGTCAAAAGTTATGACGATTTAAAAAAATGCCCACTTAAGGCTTAAGGGGACAAAATTAAGCCCCTTAAGGGTTGGAAGGTGATCCCCATGTGACCAAAAGTTGGTGGACTAGGTTGAGCATTGGTATGATGGTTTTTTAACTATCGAATTTAACACATTCCTCTGTGACAATCATTTGGCTATCAAATTTAAGATAGTCGCTTGAAATTTTTTAAAAATCATCAAAAATAAATTTTCTTCAAAATAGTATTTATAAGAAATGGGGTTTTTGGGCCTTCTAGACACAATAGAAAGGTAAATTTTGGCCCAATGTGCTTTGAAAAATCAACTGCCTCTTGGATATGGTAACCACCTCCCAACTTGAAACCCTCATAGATCTAGAAAAATATGTTGGATTTTGACAAAACGAAAGCCAATCTTGACTTTCTCAGATGCCTTGGACTTAATGGTGAACTCATATTCCCTCTAACACACACCAAAATCAACATGCAATAAAATCCACAAAGAGGAAACCTTCAAAACTAGTGTTTTTTCAAGTTTTGTATTCCCCAAATCACCATAAGGTACAAGAGAAGAGCATACTTAACCTTACTAAAATCCACCAAGATATATCACTAGCAATAAATTTACCCTAAAATTTGAGAAGGAATTTGCAAGGTTGTGCTCTAATACCATGTAGGATCTGAAAATTAGCTCTATCCCAGGACCACCTATAAAACAATGAAAACCTTCTACAAGATAGTATGTAAGAAATGAGTTTGCTTGATATTAAGATCTATCAAATATGATGATGAGGTATCTTACAAAAGTGTACAATGACCTTACTTATATAGATAAGGTGTGATGAAGTACCAACTACCAAAGCATTAAATGATTGGTGTCATTATTAAATGACATGAGCCATCATTAGATGACCTAGGATACTAATATTTAATAGAAGCTAAAAATATAAAATCTTATCTAAATAACTTAAATATGCCTATGACCTAAGTGGACTTAACTTGTAAATAGGACCCCACTATTAACTAGTTAGGAAAATTACCTATTTATACCAACATTTTTAACCTCTAAACTTGAAATATTGATGATTTGAATTTAATTCTTTTGTGGGAGTATGGGGCCCATCTAAACCAAACATTTTGAAGACTAATAATTTTTTGGTTCACTTCAAATTCCTTGAAATCATACATTAATGACTTCATGTGACATGTTTTGTAAGTATTTCATTTCCAAGTGAATTGAGCCCATTTTTAACATAATTTTCTAATTCACTTCAAATTCCCTACAACTGTACACTGATGACATCACCAATGTCATTCTTACATCATCAATATCACCAACCAACTTAATGATCAATTCCAAGATGATGATGTCATCTTCCTTTTGATGAAGTCACCATTGGGGTTGTCCAATTAAACCCAATATTAAGCATTAACATAACCTAATCCCTTGAAATTTCTTGCATCCGATAGCAATTGAATTTCTCACAAATGTAGGAAAATGAATCCTAACTGAATCAAAGCCAAAACTAATGAAAATGATTGTTTGACCTCAAAATTTTAGCATGATCTTTGAAAATTTAATTATAGGGATTATTACAAAAATTAGTGACCATCTAAACTTAATTAATTTGAATAATAAAAAAGGTATCTTGTCAATGTTCATTTAAATGTTCGAAAGGCTTATTCATATATGTTTTAATTAGTGCTCACCTAATCCATGATTGCATCGAATGCATTATGATTTTCAAATATTTTATAACTTTAAAATGTGTTTTATTGTATCATTTCATCACAAAAATTAGTTTAACAAATGAATGTGATTTGAAGAGCAAAAGAGAGAGAAAAGATCAAATACAAGGGTGAGTGTGGTGAATTCAATAGAATTACTAAAGGCATATTCAAAAAGGAGTGTTAAGGTTTATAGAGTTGTGCAATCAACTATCATAAAGGTTTGGCGACTTTCAATACCATCAGATATACACCTAGCTAGCTTTTTCTGATACAAAATCACAACTTGGTTTAAATTTTGTTTAAAATGTTATTTGTCTAAATAATGATTTTTTAACTCAATTTGGAACAATGTAAGTTTTTTTAACTATGGTAACATGATTTTATCATAACAAAATTGAAAGCCCTAATTTGGAAATAAAATTGACTCAAACCCGAGTTATGCAAATTAGGGTTATTACATAATTTTTACAATTTACAAGATCATTGAGTAAAGTGATAAGGATATGAAGTTTGAATTTCAAGGAGTTGTTTCCTCGTTTGAAATTATCCCAATGTATGATGTCATTTTTGACACCAACTTAGGGCATTCCAACATGGATGACTTCCACCAAAGAATGATGGTGTTGAACACTACCTAGTGGGAGAAAACAATTGTAACAAGTAGATTATACAAGGCTGAAGGATTTCTCACATTAATGGAGACTCTATAACTAATGATCGAGTGTATTCATTATTATGATGAAAGGATAAGGTTGGTTGTCAAGGAAGGGTATATGTGATGTTAACTCCTGAAGGAATATGAATAACATTTAATATTCCCATTTATCTTGGCATGTATCCATTTTAGATGGAACAAGCAGCAAAATAATTCAAAGAAGCTAAAGATATATGTAAACATGTTATATATTCCAGTTGGATGAATGAGAATAATTTGAATGCTGACTCAAGAATGCCTAAGACCTTAATATAAAAGTGATTTAAAGAGGAAATAAGTGACATCATAACCCTATTGAGGAAAGTGGTTGGTTTTCCAAATTATGGTACATTTGAACCTTGGATGTATGCATACATCCAATTCATACTGAATGGAGGTAAGATGATCCAGTAGGCCCAAGTGATAATAAATTATATTCATAATCAAATGGTCAATTTAGGAGGATGAGAACATTCTATATGACCTCTTATGTGGTATATTCATGTGCAATCATAATAGACATTGTAGGATTAAATAAATTGGGATTGTTGGGGTATGGACATGGCCAAAAGCTTGTGTATGAGAATTTCCATAATTGTAGCTACAAGAATCCACTAGGCATTACAAATGCGTAAATGATATGTGCATGATGTGGCTAGTGATGACCATTGAAGGGGATAAATAAAAAATATTATATTTTGATGTGCATAGCGTCATTGATCCACATGGGTGTTAGTTTATTCAATTCCCCAAATTTGTATACATCAGAATGGAAGGTTTCACTGGCATACCTTACATGCTACCAAGGTACCCAAAAAATAAGGTGGTATGTTTGGAGGTTTCCAAATAAATAATTGAATCTTAGAAAGCTTTTGAAGCCAAACATCATGGAGGAAGCTTGAAGTTTCTATTGAACACTCAAAATAATGAGAGGGGGAATAAATCAATATTCTATTAAACCATCCAATAATTAACCATCCAATTACTATTTAGCATATTTAATTGTTATAAGGAATGAAAGAATGAAAAACCCATAACACATATAACACATGAACACCAACATTTTTATGTGGAAAAACAAAAATGGTAAAAACCACGGTGAGGATGAGCTCACAATATATTATAACCAGTTATAAGATATTATAGAAAGGCTCACTGCCAGGTGGACTCATTGTCTAAGTGAACTTGTTGTCCATAGAGAAAAGAAAGATAGAAAGAAGTGGCTTCACAACCAGGATTTGAACAAATACAAAATGCATCTATCATATGCTAGATTCGGTTCTTTTGAAGCTCAAAATACTAACTTAATACACTTCATCTAACTCAGAACACAAATCTATGTTTTGCTTTACATTTGCACACCTCTTCTCAACTTTCACAACTTATTCACTCAACTCTATAAATTTTTGCATCATTTCTTGCATTTAGATCATGAACACAATCAAAATCAATATCCAAAATCTAAAAACAACCTTGTATATATATCAAACTCCATCGCAAACATCAATTAGGTCGACCTAATTAGATGTAACCCTAAAACATACAAAACATGCCTTGTCGACACCCAATTCAAATCAAAATGCATTTGCACCTAAAAAAAATGTAATCTAGGTTGGAATGGACCTATAATATCTCCCTCTTACATTCACATCATATATTTAATCTATGTAACCCTTCACATACATTAGGTCGGTCAGGCATAGGACCTAAAAGAAAAACACTCCAACTATTCATCACCATAGGACACGTGGACCTCAAAATGTCATGCCAACTAAAAAAAACAATACTTTGACACCTATTAACGTTCTCCCAAAACCATAAGGTATAACTCAAATCCATGGAAGAGTGCAAAGTAGTTAATTCATATCCATCTCATATAAAATTGTGTAAACCTTATATGTCGATCTTCTATTAGTTGTATCTTTCGAACCGCTTATCCAAATCAGATGAAATTTTGAATGAAGATGTTTCTGACATCCATAAAAAACATATTAGAATTGTGGAAGTAAATATTCAAGGGTGAACGAATGTGGACCAAGATACCATAGGGATTTGTGTACAAAATTTGTCGGTGTAGACTCTTGGCAAAAATACTTAACTATTTATGTGTGTGGATCAAACCCTCTTGTAAAATGTCTCTTCTATAGTCACCCTTCATAATATTTTGGCATCCATCATGTAGTGTTGACATCAATGAAAAATCATTAATGACAACCTTCTTCATTCTTTCAACAATCTCCCCCTTTGTCATTGATGGCAACATGTGCCAAAACAAAAACTTCTCCAGGTATATCTCTCCCCAAATATCTCTTCCCCTATGACATCAAGGGAAAAGGGTGTACTGGTACCAACACACTATATGATCCCCCTAAAAAATATATACAAACTAAAATAACTGAAATGAATGTACTAACTCCCACTTAGGAAGTTAACCAAAAAACTCCTAATACATCTACATATTTACAAGAGAATCTGAAAACATGAAAAACTAAAAAAATCCATAGAAATAGAAATGGTCAACCCAAATATGTTGACCCCTAAAGCTTCTGAAGAATAGCTTTCCAATCGTATTTCCCTTCTTCCCATCTCTTCTTTGTTGTTGCAAGAATTCTACACTGAGACTCAAGCTCCACCAATGTGTCTTCTCCTTCTTCCATATTATCAGGGGTAAGATTTAACTTTGATTTTTTGTCAATATTGACAAGGGCACTTGAGATAGGTATATTCTTTATTTTTACCAAGTACTTTAGCTTCCTAAGTTGCTTGATAATATTTTCCTTCTAGTTCTGTAAGGTGAAGAATTTGTCATGCAAGTTGACTATAGCAATCCAGGCATAATCATCTTTGTCCAGTGTCAGATCATAGACACTTGATGTGTTGCTTATCCGAGACTCAATTGATTCCATTTCATCCTTTATGCCTTGTGTGGAACCCGTCCACTTCATGCAATACAAAAAAATAAAATTGCCTCTTCTTCACAAGCCTACACCTCCTTCAAACCTTCTTCAACTTTGTTATGTGCAAATGCACATTTTTCTGTAATATCCAATAACTTCTTCTCTATAAGCCTTGTCTAAACCTCTATTTCCACTTGTCCCTTTAAGTCACATGCATATTCCTTAAAGGAATCAATCAATAATTTGAAATTTTCCATTGTAGACAAAGATGTGTCAACATTTATTTTGGGTGTTATCTCTTGTAATGCCTTTATGGATTCATCCATTAATTCACCACTCATTTGGTGAGTTTCAATTATTTATTTTCTAGCTATCATGAAACACATCATCTAGCTACAAATTATGAATGGGAGATATCTTATCTAAATCTACACTACCATGTTGCATGGGCAACTACAATAATTGAGAAGAAACAATTGGTTGGAACCTTAATTGTTTAGACAACATACCTTTCAAAGGATTACCAGAGGAAGATTCACCAGAGGGCTTAGGTAACTTCTCAAGTTTCTTTGCTTCTTCATTCTTTCCGGTATCAAAGTCCTCTTATTCCTCTACCTTTTCTTCTTCACCAAAGGTCTTATCTTTATCTTTATCTCTGTAAGGAAAGCTTAAGGTGTGAAACAAACTCTCCTAATGTCAAAACTCAAAGAAGAATACATATATGTCTTTAAATTTTGCAATTATAGTTCATTAAGATGCACATAAAAGGAATAACATAATAGATAAATGAACACATACACAATTGGACACCAAATTTATGTGGGAAAACCATTACGGGAGAAAAACCCACCACACCAAAGAAGAAATCACTTGTATTACAGTAATTGGATTACATACAAGTTACAAACTTTCCTTTCATATGTCAATTTTACAGCAACAACATTTCCCTGATCAACCTTGTACAATAGAACATCACTGTTACAATGCTCTTCAAAAGAATACAATGAAATTCACACATTGATCAATACTTGTTCCAATCGAACAACTCTACCACCATTCAAATTGTTCAACCTTTGACCATTACAAAGAGCTCCATTTTGTTCACATTTCACAAACGGTCTGTTGATCTTCCCACAAGTGAACGGTCTCAACAGTCCAACTACAAATGGTTTACATTTTTCTTCTCTCATTGGTTCAAAGAAAACCACATAGGATAGTCGTTCGATCAAAATTCTTCAACTTTATTGCATATGGGTGAGACACCAGTCTGTGTCTCACTGATGCCAAACTACTCATTTGACAATCACACACTACATAGTCTGCTATCGCTCTATCAGTCTGACTTGGTGAAGTCTCACTGACCAGAAGACCATCAAGCTGAGATCTTTCCTCAAAGGAAGTTCTCCAAAGCTCCTCTAAGAGTTCATGTCATATCGATGAAGTTCTTACTTATTGATCTCATTAGGGAGACTTACCCTGATGGATTCCATTGAGCATACCAATACAGACGGGACAATAATCCAAAGCTAGACCGAAGACCCAGGCTACTCTGATGCCATCCATTGGTAGGACTTACTCTGATACCAATCCATCGGCCAAAATTCAACCATCAGACAAAGATCTTAAAGCTGGGCTGAAGTCATAGTTCACATCGATGAAGAACCACTGGAAAGATTCACACTGACCATACTCCATCAGCCAAACTTCTACCGTCGGTCCGATCTTCCCAGGTCTAGCCAAAGACCAAAGTTATCCCGATGGAGTAACATTGACAAGATTCTTGTCGATCATCGCTTGTCAATCAAACTCCTACCTTCGTCGAGAGATAGAGAATGATTGTCGATCATTCAGGTCATACCGATGGATCCTATTGGCAAGACCGACCATTAGTCACACCAATATGATCATTTCAAACCTTCAAGACCAAGCTGCTTGTCGGCAAGACATCCCAAGGGTCTCACTGATTTTTCTCTTTCAGGAGTTTCATGTCAGTAAGTTTGAGGCACATTTTCAAACAATCTCCCACTTGATGAAGATCTTACTGAAACCTCCAGAGCATTCAAAAACTACTGAGATTCATGGGCACCAAGGCCCATCGAACTTGCACACCACCTATACTTGTCTATGCTCACTGGTTTCGTCAATGCATCTGCAACAGTTTCTAGAGTATCCACCTTTAAACAGACCTTTCCATCCTCCACCATATCTTGTACAAAATGATACTGCAAATCAATATGTTTCATCCTAGCACGGAAAGTAGGATTTTTTGCCAAAAAAATAGCACTCTGACTATCATAGTAAATTGTAATATGCCCTACATCAAACCCAATGTTATAACACAAATTTTTTAATCAGATTGCTCTTTATAGGTGTGTGTAGCTGCCATGTATTCTGCCTCTGTATTGGAAAAAGCGACTACAACTTGACACTTGCTCATCCAGCTAACTGCACCACCATTCACAATGAAAATATATCCACTAGTGGATCTTCTGTTGTCAATGTCCCCTGCCCAATCAGAATCCACATACCCATGAATGTTGAGATTCCTCTGTGATCCAACCAAATTTCCATGGTAACACAAAGCATATTATGAAGTTCCCTTTAGATATCTAAACACTCTTTTCACAGCATCCCAATGTGGCCTTCCTAGATTTTCCATAAAACGACTAAGTACCTCCACTGCTTGGGCAATGTTTGGCCTTGTACAAACCATTTCATACATTAAAATTCCAACTGCATTTGCATAGGGCACCCTGGTCATGTCCTCCATCTCAGTAGGAGATTTTGGATAATCTTCAATATACAGCTTTGTTCCCTACAAAACTGGAACAACTAGTTGCTTGCAATCAATCATACAAAATCTCTCCAAAATAATGTTAATATACTTACTCTGGTTGAGCCAAATTTTTCTACTCTTTTTGTCCCTAGTTATTTCCATCCCCATAATATACCTTGTTGCACCTAGATCTTTCATTTTGAATTTTGCAGACAATTGAGATTTTAGATGAAAAATCATAAACTTACTATTCCCAATGAATAACATATCATCCACATATAGGGCAATAATTAAAATACGATCATTCTAAGATTTTTAATACACACAATGATCATATTTTGATCTTACAAATCTCAATGACAAAACAAATGTGTCAAACTTCTGGTACCACATTCTAGGAGATTATTTTAATCCATACAAAGATTTTTTCAACTTGCAAACCATATTTTCTTTACCATTTTTCACAAAGTGCTTTGGCTGGGACATATAAATTTCTTCTTCAAGATCACCATGAAGAAATGTTGTCTTTACATCCATCTGCTCAATCTCCTAGTCATATGCTACTGCAAGTGACAAAATAAATCTGATAGATGTCAGCTTTGCTACTGGAGAAAAAATTTCCCCATAATCAATTCCCTCTACCTAGGAATATCCCTTTGCAACCAACCTCACTTTATAATTTTCAACACAACCATCCAGACCAATTTTATTTTTAAATACCCATTTGCAACCCACGGGCTTTCTACCTTCAGGCAATGGAACTAGAGCCCAGGTATCATTTTTCTTTAATGATGCCATTTCTTCATTCATGGCTTCCAACCAAGAATCTAAATCAGACATTCCAGTTGCCTCTTTTACAGTCCTAGGCTCATCGGTGTTAGTAATCAAAGCATAGGCACAACTAGAATCCAACATAGAGAATCCATACCTATTTGATTGTTGCCTTTCACGTGTAGACCTCTTCACTAGTTGAGGCTAAGGACATTGTTCATCATCTTGCTCAGAACTTTCAGAGCTGCTTGAGCTCTCCTCAGATTCAGGTACGTTTTGAATTTTGAATTTCTCTTTATCTAGTGTGGGAGGAATTTCAACTACATCCTCTTTATTTTTTGATTTTTTCTCTGACTGCAGATCCAAAGTAGAAGGCTTCATCTCACGAAAAAAAACACTTATGTTATACAAAACCTTCTCAGTCTTAAGATTCCAAAGCTTGTATCCTTTTATGCCAACACTATAGCCAATAAAAATATATTTAATAGCCTTGTTTTCCAATTTAGATATTTTTTCATTTGACACATATGCATATGCTTCACAAACAAAGACTTGAATATGTCTTAGAGAGGGCTTCTTTCCAGACCATGCTTCCAAAGGTGTTGTATCAACAAGAGCAAAGTTAGGGGAATGATTTATTAAGTAACATGCTATTGCAACTACCTCAACCCATAATTTATCCTCCGAGCTAGCACTGCTCAACATACTTCTTTCCCTTTCCATCACCATCTTGTTGAACCTTTCAACAACTCTGTTTTGTTGTGGAGTGTAGGGTGTAGTTTTATGTCTTTTAATTTCATGATATTTGCAGTACCTTTCAAACTCATCAAAACAAAACTCACCACCATTGTCAGTCCTTAAACACTTTATTTTTCTTCCAATCTAATTTTCCACAAGGTTTTTAAATTCCTTACAACAAATGAACACTTCCGATTTACTTATTTTAAAATACACAAATTCCCTTCTCAAATAGTCATCAATAAAAGAAACATAATATTTAGATTTTGATAACGAAGGAACATGCAATAGACCAAACACACCGGAATGAATGTAATCAAGTATACCAAAAGATTTATGAGGATTGGAATAAAATGAAACACGGTGTTGTTTTCCATATATACAATGTTCACATAATTTGAATTCAAGGTTACAATCATCAAGCCCTTCAACTAGGTTTTTAATTTTTCAAAATTTTAAAACATTTTTCTCGAATGTGGCCAAGCCTATAATGCCAGAGCATAGTATTTTTTGCTGGAAGTTTAACTTCCATACAGTTTGCACTATCAGGGACATTTTCCTTCTTCTCTTTATGAACAACCTTTTGTGACTTTGCAGAGACATGGTTGCATTGAACAACAAGTGTGTCCAAATTATACAGGGTACCAATTCAATCACCCCTAGCCAACACCATTTAGCCTCTAGTAATTTTGCATCCATTACCAGAGAATGAGACTTGCACTCCAATATTGTTCAACTTACTAACAAAGAGTAAATTTTGAGCCAAACCTGGTATATGCATTACACCATCAATTCCTTTGACTCTTTTGTCAGGGAATTGAATTCTGACTCTTCCACGACCAACTATTTCCAGAGATGAATCAATTGCCAAATACACCTTTCCACCATCATATTTTTCATACTTTATGAACCATTCTCTATGAGATTTCATGTGGAAAGATGCTCCAGAATCAATTAGCCAGACATCACCTGATGCCCGAATTTCCAAGGTTGCAATGAAGGCATCTACATCACTCTGAGAAGAATCATTATCAGAAGAGTTCTTCTTCCTCTTATTTTTCTCCTCTTTGGAATCCTTTCAAACATGACCAGGCTGCCCATAGTTCCAACACTTCACCTTGGACTTCTTTCCAGGAGACTTTGATCTCCCTTTCGATTTTGATTTGGACCTCTTATCCTTCTTCTTGCCTTTTTCTTTCAATATGCCTCGAACAACAAGAACCTCCTTCGCCATCTCAGAATATTTTATTCTCATCTCTTTTGATAACAAAGAAGAAACAACGTATTCCATCTTAAAAGTGGATGTCGTACTCCCAATTTCCATCACCAAGTGATCCCAAGAATCTGACAAAGAACATAACAATAGCATACAACGATCTTCATCATCAATCTTCACACCCATAGATGCTAACTGAGAAATCAACATGTTAAAATTATTTAAATGATCAGTAATAGATGGTCCTTCCTATATTTTCAAAGAGTACAACTTCTTCCTTAAGAACAACTTATTCACCAAGGACTTGCCCTGATAAATTTCACCAAGTTTCTTCCACAAAGAGGCTACAGTCTTCTCTTCATGAACATTTAGGAAAACAAAGTCTCCTAAACAGAGTCTTATCAACCCTTTTTCTTTTCGATCTGCCAGTTCCATTCTTCTTACTTCATGCTAGAAGGTTTCGTTCTAGACACATCAACCCAAAGATCACGATCAACCAACAGGTATTTCATTTTGAGTTTCCACAACTCAAAACTGCTACCATTGAATTTCTCAATTTCAATCTTTCCCGATGTACCTACCATTGCCATCACAATCTGTAATTTCAATTACCAGACTTCTATAAGACTGCCATTAAATAGAATTGACAAAAAACCCAACCTAGCCACAAGGATAACACAATTGGCTAGGCTTTGATACCACTTGTAAGGAAAGCTTAAGGTGCAAAACAAACTCTCCTAATGTCAAAACTCAAAGAAGAATGCAGATATGTCTTTAAATTTTGCAATTAAAGTTCATTAAGATGCACATGAAAGGAATAAGAAAATAGACAAATAAACACATACACAATTGGACACCAAATTTACAGCAACAACATTTCCCTGATCAACCTTGTACAATAGAACATCACTGTTACAATGCTCTCCAAAAGCATACAATGAAATTCACACACTGATCAATCCTTGTTCCAATCAAACAACTCTACCACTATTTGAACTGTTCAACCTTCGACAATTACAGAGAGTTCCATTTTTTTCACAGTTCACAAAAATTCTATTGATCGTCCCACAAGTGAACAGTCTCAACAGTCCAACTACAAATGGTTTACATTCTGCTTCTCTCATTGGTTTAAAAAAAACCACATAGGAAAGTCATTTAGTAAAAATTCTTCAACTATATCGCGTATCAGTGAGAACTAGATCTGTGTCTCACCGATGCCAAACTGCTCATTTGATAATCACACACTACATTGTCTTCTATTACTCTATCAGTTTGACTTGGTGAAATGTCACTGACCAAAGGACCATTGAGCTAAGATCCTTCCTCGGAGGAATTTATCCAAAGCTCCTCCGACAGTTCATGTCATACTGATGAAGTTCCTACTTGTTGATCTCATCAGGGAGACTTACCCCAATCGATTCCATTGGGTAGACCAATATAGTTGGGATGATAATCCAAAGCTAGGCCCAATACCTAGGTTACTTTGATGCCATCCATTGAAAGGACTTACTCTGATACCAATCCATCGAGCAAACTTCAACCATCAAACGAAGATCTTAAAGCTAGGCCGAAGTCATATTTCACACCGAGGAAGAGCCATCGAGAAGATTCACACTGACCATACCCCATCGGCTAGACTTCTACTATCGGTTTGATCTTCCTAGGTCTAGTTGAAGACCAAAGTTACCCTGATGGAGTAACGTCAGCAAGACTCTCGCCGATCATCGCCTGTCAGTCAGACTTCTACCTTCGCTGAGAGATAGAGAACGTCCACTAACTGTTCAAGTCATACCGATGGATCCCATCGACAAGACCAACCATTAGTCACACTGATATGATCATTTCAAACCTTTAGGGCCAAACTTCTTGTCAGCAAGACATCCCAAGGGTCTCACCTATTTTTCTCTTTCAGGAGTTTCATGTCAGTAAGTTTGAGGCACATTTTCCAACAATCTCCATCTTCCTTTTTTCCCTTCATCTCCTTTGACCTTATCCTTCTCTCCTTGCTCATTTTATTCATTTTCATTCTTATCTTCTTCTCCATAATTCTCTCTTTCTTTATTCTCTTCATTCACTTCCCCTTGCTCATTATCTGCATCATGCTTTTCACCTTCACTGATTCCTTGTTCTGTATCTACTGGAGGGACATATGTCTACGAGTTGCCTTGATCTACAGTATCATGTGTTACTAGAGGAATAGGAGTGTCATCCTTTGTGATTTCCTCTTTGATCCCTATTTCTCCTTCAACAAATTTTTCATCTTCAACATTTCCTTGCATTGGTTCATCTATATCTGGAGGAGTATTATCTAGATTTTCCTCTACAATAGTAACTCCAATATTTTCTACATGCTCTTGTTGAGCTTCAGTTACTAGATCTTATTCTTTGATAGTAGAGGTAATGGGAATCATGCCATACTTCTGAGCAATGTCAGTAATATTTTCTTCTATTTTCTTTTGCATTTTCTCAAACTCATCTTATTCTCTTCCCATCAAAATTGTGACCCTTTGTTTTGTTCTAAATTCTTTGCTATAGACTTGGGCTAATGTGGCCTTATCAACATCAGATAATGAGAATCCAATTTTCTTCACAACATCTAATCTAAGCTTCTCTTCTTTTTCAATTGCCTCTTTTCTCTTATCTATTAGAATTTTCTACACATCATTTGTAGCCTTCTTCTTAATGTTCTCCACATCTGCTTCAATGATGATGATATATTTGATTATTGCCTCAATTACGCTGGCTATGTCCACCTCATTTTCATTCTTGTATAAGGCAATTGTTTCTCCCAACATCTCATGATGCAAAATACCTTTAAATAATGCATCCAACTTCATTGGATTGTAAGGTATCTTCGAAATTGTCTTCTTTTTCTTCTCCAGTTTAATTTCTTTTAGTTTCTTTCCCTTCCTTTCCTTCATCTGCTTCTGCATATGTATTCTAAAGGCTTGATTTTACTTCTCAATTTCCTCTTCATCAAAGGTATCCATAATGTCTATTCTTTGTTTCTTTGTTCCAGATCTTCTTCTTCTCAAAATCAATGGAGGACCTTCATCCTCTTCCTCTTCTTCAGATAACACACTCATGTTTTTCTCTCTTATAGCTTTTTCTTTTCTCCTTTTTGATGTAGTGGCAATAGAGGGGGTTGTCAGAGTAGTTTTATTTTTCCTTTCAAGCCTTGTGGCCTCCTTCACCTGAGGTTCCTCTGTTACTAGAGCACTAGTCTCCATCCTCTTATTTCTACCAGTGGCAGGTGGTATTATGGAGGAATTTTGGATACTAGGGAGAGTGGTGGAAGTAGTTCTTCCAGATCTTCTAGGTCTAGTGGATGCACCTATTGTGATTTATTCTCCCCCTGCTCTTTCTCTAGCTTCCCTCACTTTTTCTTCTATGAAACCATTCCTTCTTTCAAATTCATCTACCATATTTTCCACCTTCCTCTTTATCTTTGGCTTCTTCAATTCCATATGCACTTCCATAGATTTATCTTCATATTTTCCACATCTTTCTTGTGTAGTGTCCTTAGGACCCTTCCATAGTATGCCAACATAACCATTGACTTCATTCTCATTGGTTTCATATCCAAGTGGTAGAATCTAGATAGTTCTAGGTTCTACAACCTCAATGATGCATTCATCTATTGTAACTAGTGTATACACTCAAATTTGGTCTGGAGAAATTAATTAAATACATGTTATTTAATTAATAAATCTTAATTCATCTACTTATAAATAAATAATTATTTATTTATTTATATAGTTCATTTTCTCTAATTCTTCTTACCTTAAATCATTTTCTTCATGTCTTAATTAAATAAAAAAATTCAATTAGGTTGTTTTATTTAATTAAATCCCTCTTATTAAATTTGAATTTCAATATTTGAATTTAGGCATATTTCTACTGACTTCTCATCTTCCACCTCATCATGTGTCTCATGAAATTAATGTTAGAGTAATAAATTATTATACTTAATTAATTATATCATACTAGTTAATTAATTAAGTCACTTATTCTTTTAGTTGCTTAAGCTAAACTTAGGCACATTAATAATTGATTAATTATTAAGTGTGCACACTAGGGTTTCCCTTTTAGGGTTTCTTGATCTCCTTCATAAGGATTGATCTCTTTGTAATAATTGATTCTCAATAATGCATTTTTACTTTGAGGTTTACAAAACATCTTCTTTGGTTCTGCATGTCTTTTGCATGTGACAGGTGATTGCATGTAGGTGATCTTGGTTTCTAACATGGTACCAGAGCTCCAAACCTGCAGCTGCCTATTTGTGATCTGAAGATATGGCCTTTTAGTGAGTTTCAAGTGCAAGGGTTTCCACAGGCATCTTTTTTACAAGATCTGGGGGTAGCCAATTTTTTGGGACACTTTGGGCTCAAACGAACATCGCCACTGCGTTCGCAGCTCCCCAAAACCCTAGAAACGCCTGTCAAATCGTCCATTTTGGAGCAGTTGGTTTTTGAGGCAATTTTTTTTGCCAAGGAGGCCGTACGGCCTCCCCGACACGCGTTACGAGGCACAAAAATCAAATTTTTTTTTTTTTAAATGCATTTTTTTGGTATCCGCACTGGCGCCTATAGTATAGATGGCTCCGCCACCGGGCGTCCACCGGTCCACTGCCTCCCAACTAGCCCTTGTGGGCTCCTTCTGGGTCTACCCTGTTCACATGGACGACTGGGTGCCCTCCGCTAGCCCCTGAGGGCTTTTGCACTTGTCATCGAGGTCCTATGGAGGACCAGGGGCTCTACCCCAGCCCCCTGCGCTTTGTCTCTAGTCACATGGGTGATCAGGGGCCCAAATTTCTTTTGTAGGGGACCGGATTTTTGCGGCGACAGCCAGATGGCCGTCAAATTTATGCTCGGTAAGTGCTAACGTCAGCATGATGTCAATGGTCGTACGACCTCTTTGTCCCCTCCTAACCCTGATTTTCCCTAAAGGAGCAGTTTGTTTCTTTTTGGCATAACTTGGGCATACGGTATTGAAATTGGGAAAATGAGATATCACTGGAAAGCTAGTTCCAAGCACTTTCCTCTAGTGTAGTTTATTTTACAATAATTTTCTGTTTATCTGCATTTATTTTTTTTTGAAGTCAGATTTTTATTGTATGCTTCTGAGCTCATAACTTTTTGCCACGATCTCTGATTTTCACTATCTTTGTGGTGTTGGAAAGGTATTGAGGAGCTCTATATTGCTATCCATGCACTTTTTTTTATATCTATCCCAGGTTTATCGTTAATCCATATTTGTCCTGATGGGTGTTTTGGAGATTACTTGGATGTTTTTGCAGTTGGGAGAGTGCACCTTGCATCTTTGCACTTCATTTTAGTATCACATTCATTCAATAATTGGCTACTGCTTCATAGATTCCAGGGTTGTTCCTGTTTGGAGTTTTCGAGTGTTCTATGGCATTGGGTCTGCTGTTGCATCATTATGATTCTGATATGGTTTCTTGTAGACAAAAGTATCTTTCCTTGCTTGCTAGATTGTGGTTCCCATGTTACTCTACAGTGCTCTTCTAGTGCTTCTTTGCAGCATGTCATCTCATTGTAGGGGGTTTTTGTCCCACTGGATTTTCCTTCTCTACCTCTTTCTTGCATTTGTAAATGGGTACCTGATCAAGCCTAGTTGTCGGGACCCATCCTTGCTTGCATGCATCTTTTTCTAGTGTTTTAGCTTCTTCCTAAGTTCATCTTAAGGGGGGGTGTTAGAGTAATAAGTTATTATACTTAATTAATTATATCATACTAGTTAAAAATTAAGTCACTTATTCCTTTAGTTGCTTAAGCTAAACTTAGGCACATTAATAATTGATTAATTATTAAGTGTGCACACTAGGGTTTCCCTTTTAGGGTTTCTTGATCTCCTTCATAAGGATTGATCTCTTTGTAATAATTGATTCTCAATAATGCATTTTTACTTTGAGGTTTACAAAACATCTTCTTTGGTTCTGCATGTCTTTTGCATGTGACAGGTGTTTGCATGCAAGTGATCTTGGTTTCTAACAATTAAATATTCTTAATATTTAATTTGCATTTATCCTCAATAAATTATAACCAATTTGGGGCACTTGGCTTTCACCTTCATTTGATTCTTCTTCACACTTGGCAATTTTTTCTTCTAAAGGGAACACACTCCTTGATTCTCTCTAACCTCTTCACTTTAAACCATACATTTCTCTAGAAATCTAGATCATTGGTTCCTGCCACCCAAGCTTATGCCTTGAAAAATCTATAAATGGAGCCTCATTTACAACATTTCAGATATAGAGAGCTGATCATAATTAAAACTCTATAGAATTTTAGAGAGCATTATCATCTTAGCATTAGCATTCTAGCATTTTGCATTCTAGCAATTAAGTAGATTTATCATGGCATTACCATTAGCTACATCTTAATTTCTGTAATTCCATCATATCATTTCATTATCAATATTATAGAAGCATCTTAATCTTTATATAATCGTCTACAACATTTTAGCAATCACGTAATGTAGGAAGATTTCTTGCATTTCCAACATCTCATTCTTCAAGTTGTCATTTGAAATTCATGTGCATAGACATTTTGAGAGCAAAAATGACAACAAATCCTTGGAGATAGAGGACAATGAGACACCATTGGAGATTTTATTATTTTGATTTGATTATCATTTGAATTCTCTAATATAATGTTTCATTGGTGTGTTATATTACTTGCTTATGCACTCACATTATTCATACACACATAAATTAGCACCCACTATGGGGCCTAGCCCTATTTTTAACATTTTTTGGCAAGTTTTCATGAACAAGTTTGATCATGAATCTCGATGTAGCACACCCGTGGCTTCTTTCAATGCATTGTTGGTGACTTTTGGCTCATACAATCTCTATTCTAGCGCATCTATATGCTCTTTTGGTGCATAGAAGTCATGTTCTGGTGCATATACCTGTTCTTTCAACACATTTGCCTTCTCTTCTAGTGCATAGACAAGATTTGGTTTTCCTTCTTGTGTTTTCTAGAATAGAGCATAAAGTTTGTTTAATAGTGCATCTAGTGAATATTTTAGCACATATGATCTTTGTTTTAGCACATACACTCTTATTTACTAAAATTTAAAACTCTGAAAACTGATTTATGTCTTTCTATTTTGTAGGTATCTTATACACTATCAACGACATTATTTGAGACTACTAATGGTGTTTGTAGGGGATGGATTTGTTTTCCTTGGATTAAATTAGGAATATAGTTTAATTACAAGGTTAATGAACACTATGTATGTTGTGTTTGTAAAGTGATAGACCTATGCTCTTCCCTTCACTGGGTGACCATAATGCCAGACTTACTATTTCATTTTATCACAATAACACCTTTAGAAGGTCTACCATAGTGGGAAAAAGTACTCACCCTACGGGAATGATCTAAGTGGGAAAAACTAAAGCCAAGCATTCCAACCCACTATAATCAAACATGATTGTGAGGAAACTCACATTCAATGGTAGTGTGCATTGATAACCATCCCCAAAGCCTTTGTTCTAAAGGTTGGGAGGTCTCCTGAGGGAGTTTATCATTTTTCCGCACCTAACAAAAACCCTTACTAAAAACTTTAAGTGTAGTAGCCAATTGAGTCATTTCCCAAACATTATAATATCCGTAGTGCAAGGGGAGGGAAGAATATTCCCCCAAGATACTCACCATATAACTACCAGGTATTATTGGCCAAAAGTGGAGGATTTGACTTTCGTTAAGACTCGAAAAAGGAAAAAACATGGGCGCACTCTAGGGGGTGACATGGTTGTGTGAGCTAACGTAGTTCTAAGATGTGGGTTGTGACATTATAATGACCCTTGACATTAGAGGAGTGACTGAACTATTTTCTATTGTTTAATGCCAGTGGAAATTGAAGGGATCCAACTAGATCCATGAACATACACTTAATGTTTAGATCATAGGGTGAAACAATTGTTTTACTACTTGTTGCTATGTTTGAAATCCTTTTTTCAAGAGATCATCCATTGAAAAAATTTGAATCACATGATTCAAAAAAAAAAATACAAGGCAAACGTATTGTTCAGAAGACCATCCATCCAGAAAACACTCAATTCACAAGATTCAAAAAAATAAATGAGAAAACTAGATAAACTTTTCAAAAAGGTGACAATTTCTAGTTTGGCTCATCCAAGTCCTATTTTAGAGCATTTATCCCATCGTTCAGTGTATATAGGCCATATCTTGGTGCATTTGTCCCACTTTTTAGCGCATCAACTTCCCATTGTAGCACATTGAGTTCACAATCTAGCGCATCTCTGGCTTGTTCTAGCGCATATATCACACCTTTCAACGTATATAGGCTCTATTTTAGTGCATTTATTCAATCTTCCAGTGCATCTATGACCTGTTTTAGTGCATCCATCAAAGTCACAAAAAGAAAGCTAAATTGAACATCCATCATACAATTAGGCCTATAGGGGATAGTCTAGTGCATATAGGTTTTGTTCCAGTGTTTTTAGACATTTTGGTGCTTTTGCCTCATCTTTCAGTGCATAAGTTTCATGTTCTGGCACATTTAGGAGATAGTTTAGTGCATATAGGCTCTATTTTAGCACATCTGTGCCATCTTCCAATGCATCTGTCACCTATTTTAGCGCATCCCTCTGATTCATAAATAGAGAGTTAATTTGAACATTTGTTAGATAACTTGAATCACATTTAGGGACTTTTTCCAGAGAAGAGATCATTCCTCATCCAAACATCAATTTAAACTTGAAGAAATTGGCCTTTACAAGTGAAATTCCTTTAACTAAACTTGGATCAAACATCTTAAAGTGCTTAATCATTAATCTCATCTTTGGTTGTTAACTGAGTTTCATCATCAAGATCTATCATCCTTTATCATGAAACAAATGTTGTATATCAAATTTATCACCTTAGTCTCATCAATAGAATCCATCATTATATTTGACTTAGGTATCTCATTGGCACTCTCAAAACAAAGATCAAAGTATAGAAAACCTTTATCATTTGCATGCCTATTTTAACAAGAGCCCAAAAATAAAAACTCAGAGAAAAAGAAGTAGAAATCCAAAAAATCATGGTAGAAGCTGAAGAAAATCCCTTTCACAGATTTTACCAACCTGACACAGATGAGATAACTGACAAGGACATCCAACAAGCTCAACAATACCCTAAATTTCACAAGTTCATGGAGAAAATTCTGGAAAAAGATGGAGAGAAATAATTTTTGATGTTGTACAACCAAGGTGTGAAACTACCCAATGATTTTGATATAAACCAATTGAAAGAAGCTCCCAAGAAATTTTTTTTTGATTCACGAAACACAAATCCAATGAATGCTTTAACTTAGTAGATGCAAAATCTTCAACAAAAAATCCAAGACATGCAAAGGGGAACAACAAAAAGATATTTTTTGCAAGACATCTGCCCTTATCCCTTTGAAAAAAGTTTGAACATGATACCTTTTCCACCAATGTGTGATCTTCCAAAATATGACAAATACAATGGAAAATCTGATCCTATAGATCATGTTAGATAATTTCGCACCATGAGCTTGGAATTTGCACATGAAGATAATTATTGAATGAGATTATTTCCAATAAGTTTGGGTGGTCAATACATGGAATGGTTTTCAAAACCCCCACCAGGTATTAGATCATTTGAAGAGCTGGTAAATAAATTTATCACCCAATATTCATACAACATCCAACATGAAATAACCATGAAAGATCTTTGTAACACAAAACAAAAAATTGGTGAATCATTTCTCACATTTCTATAATGAAGGAACACAAAATAAAAGTTGGAGATAATTATTTGCTAGATATGCTCGTCCTATACCTGTGAAAGAAAAGATGGAGATTTTTATTGACAATCTTAACAATGGGATGAGTTATAGGTTGGAATTGCAATGTCCACCCAGCTTTGAAAAGATGATTGAAAATGGACTTAAGATTGAGGAAGCCTTGGTTAAAAGAGGGGTATTGAAAATCTATAATGAAGGAACAAACAATGCCAACTCTTCTAATCATCATAAAAACAATGAAAAATTGAAATTATGGACAATAAAATAAAATGTTGGTAACAATGATGCTACTGTTGACACACATAACATGAAACCAGTCTTCAATCTATCAAGAATTACACCCAAAAACAATCAAAACACCAATCAAAACAACACTGAATCTAAACTAGCTCCACCACCATATCAAACACCATCAAATCATAGAAAATTCACACCTTTGGGATAGTCACTTGAATCAACATTAAAAGAGTTTCCTGACAAAAAACTTATAACATTACCAGAGGCACTATATTAGGAACCAATAGTCAAACCATCATGGTGGAATGATGCATATTATTGTGATTTTCATAGAAACAAGGTTCATAAAACAAATGATTGCATGCAACTAAAACATTTGGTGAAAGACTTGATAGATAGATGTGAAATATTGATAGAAGGACCTCAAACAAATACTAACCATGGGGCATTTAAAAATACTCTACCCAACTATGAAAAAGGGGAATCCTCTTCAACAAACGCCAAAGGGAAAAATGTGAATTATGTTTATAATACTACCATCCATCACATTTATGCAACTAATAATCAAATCAATAACATTGAAATAAATGACAAACAAAAAATTGCTGCAGTTGATAATCAAATCAATGTCATCAAAATCAACGATAAACAAAACAATCTACCAGTCAATGTGACCACAAGAGTGCAGTCCAAGTTTATATTGAGAGGAGGTACATCTAAAACACTTGATACCCCTTCAAGTCAATACAATATCATAGACTAATTGCAAAAGATCCCAACATAGATATCCATTCTGGAACTTCTTGAAATTTCACCAGCTCATAAGGATATTCTAGAAAAGGCTTTAGTGGACACCACAGTAGCAACCAATTTGGAAGTTTGTTAATTCCAAGCCATGGTGGGACATTTGACTACACCCCATTGTTTATCATTCTCAGAAAATAATGATGTATCCTTCACTCATCCACACAATGTTGCACTCCATATTAAGGTTCTAATTCATAAACATCATGTCAAACATGTTTTAATAGATGGAGGAAATGGTCTAAATATCTTCACCTTAAAGCTTATCCATGCACTAGGATTTTCAGAAAATTTCATAGATTCCAGAAGAAAGATCACAATAAAGCTTATGATGATGAAGAGAGATCCTCTCAAGGACTGATTGTATTGCCAATTCAAGTGGGACCATTTCAAAAGGACATAATATTCCAAGGTTTAGACAAAGACTTGACATACAACATACTCTTGGTTCGACCTTGGATCCATAAAATGCAAGTAGTACCATCAACATACCATCAATGTTTTAAATTCCACTACAATGGACAAGAGATCACCATTTCAACTGATTCCAACAATCCTTAATACTGCAACACTCTTAAGACAATCCAAGATTTTTTTGTGCTACACAATAGAGAAGCTCAAACTCCAATTTCCTCAAGCAATGAAAGACAACTAAATTCTTTGTCAAATCAATCTGAGAAAAAGGTTCAACCGAAAGATAAAGGCATTGGTGATCGTGTTTCCTCAAGCAATGAAATTCAACTCAATTCTTTGTCAAAATAGTTCAAGAAAAAGATCCATTTGAAAGATAAAAGGCATGGGTGAATATTTTATTGAGCAGTCCTTATGTCTCTCACAACTACTACCTTCTCCAAAATGATATGGACAACCATCAACATCTAAACAATAATCTTCACAACCCGTCACTCTCTTTGATGGTAAATTTGTAAAATTAGGTACCCTAGCTGATGAATCTAAAGGCAACGACATTCTAAATTGGCTTTACAAAGATGAATAATCTCAAGCAAAAAATTCCAATATATCAACAGAGAAATATGGTAAAGCGTCCAAGATCTTAGAAAAGATGGGATATGAAGGAAAAGGTCCTATTGGCAAACAAAAATAAGGTATTGTGGAACCGATCCAACCTATCACACTCAATACAAAAGACAAGACATGATTAGGATATAAAGAAGAGACAAAAGAAGAAGCCACTCAAAATATTTGTGAATGAATCCTCCAGCTGCAAGCTAGCTTTGAAACATACTCAAATGAATATGAATGGGATTCACTATCTAAAGAATCTTGTCAAGACAAGGAAATTTATGTGATAAAGAGGTATGCACCCATATATATGGAGGGAAAAATTTTAAGGTCTAGACCATTTGAATTTGGATCACAACATATCCATGAATCTAGGGAGGACGATCAGACATTGAGCATGATAGATGATTCGGAGGAGAGTAACATTATAGACCTCGACATTGCTACTGATCACCTTGGCATTTCCATCCTGACCCTCACCTCCTTTGATCTTAACCAATATGATGATCCCTTACCTTTAATACATCCCAAACTCATTGACTAGGAACAAACCAAGCCTCTTGATATCCCTATCTTTTTAGATGATAATGCCATTGTCAATTTCCTTTGTGCTGAAAATACAGAAACAAGTTCCACCAATGAATTTCATAGTGAAGCTTCAAACCAGGGGAGTGCCAAATCTCTTAGCTACAAAATAAAGAATACAAAAAAATGATCTAATGGTGAAAACCATTTAATGACAGTATTAGATCATGAAAAAGTAAAAAGAAAGAGTGTATCCAATGAAGAAAACATCTTTGAAGTATTGAAGGGTGAGGGATTTGACGCTCTTCCTAAGAATTATAAAGAAATATCTTTAGTATTGATTGAGCCTACACAATCCATAAACATTGGTACTGCAGAAATAACAAAGATCATACACCTAGCGACATCAATGATAGAGCAAGAAAAGCAAAATTTCATCAAATTCTTTGAAGAAAGACAAATCAATTTTGCTTGGTCTTATGCTAACATGCTAGGAATAGATCCAGATGTAATAATGCATCATTTATCCATAACACTAGGAGTAAAGCCCATAAAGCAGAAACTGAGAAAAATGCATCGACACATCACCCTACTAGTGAAAGCAGAATTAAAGAAATTATTAGATGTGGGGTTCATCCATCCAATTGATTATGTAGAATGGATTTCAAACATTGTACCAGTTTCCAAACCAAACAACAGTATTAGAATATGCATAGATTTCAGGGATCTTAACAAGGCTTGTCTAGAGGATGAATTTCCTTTGCCCAATATAGACATCATTGTGGATTTAACAATGGGACATGCTATTCTATCACTCATGGATTATTTTTTAGGCTATAATCAGATCAAGATTGCACCAGAAGATCCATACAAAACAATTTTCACATGCCCATGGGGTACATTTTGTTGGAATGCCATGCCTTTTGGATTAAAGAATGTAGGGGCCACCTATCAGTGGGAAATGACAACAATATTTCATGTCATGATGCATACATTCATGGAGGACTATGTGGATGACCTGTTAGAAAAATAATTCACCAGGGAAGGACATCTGGAAATATTGGATAAACTCTTTACCCGATTGGAAAAGTTCAATGTGTGATTAAATCCAAAGAAGTGTGTATTCAACGTAACATCAACAAAACTCTTAGGATACATATTCTCATACAAAGGCATCGAAGTAGATCCCGCTAAAGTCAAATCCATCATGGAAATTCCACCTCCTAAGAACATTAACTAGCTAGGATCTCTACAAGGAATATTTCAATCCATCAAAAGATTCATCGCACAACTGGCAGACAAGTCTCATCCTTTTACTCATTTATTACACAAGAATGTTTCTTTTAATCAATTGAAACAATATTTGATGAATCCACCTATATTGGTACCACCAATAGAGGGAAATCCACTTCTACTCCACATAGCAACTATTGAGGTATCTTTGGGAGCTTTAATAACACAAGAAGACTCTATAGGAAAAGAAAAGGCCATCTACTACATCAACAAAAAATTGAACGACTATGAAATTAACTATACATTCATTGAAAAATATTGTTTGGCAGTGGTGTTTGCTACTCAAAAATTGTGACACTATATGTTAACCTATACCATCAAACTCATAGCTAAGATAGATCCATTAAAATATCTACTCAGCAAAGCCAATCTAATAGGAAGACTAGAAAAGTGGGTGATGATATTGAGTGAATTTGACATCCAGTATGTGGATAGAAGAGAAATCAAGGGCCAAGTGATAATTTATTAGTTAGTTGAAGCATCATTGCAAGATGACCATCCTATGCACATTGAATTTCCAAATGCCAATGTCCACCCAATAACCGCACAACATTGGATATTATACTTTAATGGGTCTTATACTCAACATGGATTGAGTGTTGGAATCCTATTTATTACTCCTCAAGGACACACTATCCCAAAATATTATAGGTTGATATTCCCTTGCACAAACAACATGGCTGAATACTAAGCACTAATCATTGGTATCAAGGTAGCGGTGGAATGGAAAATCATAGAGTTACAAGTTTATGGAGATTCTCAATTAGTCATTAATCAAGTTAATGATGACTATAAAAAAAAAGATGATAAGCTGATTCCATACAAGAGATGATACATGAATTCAAGAAATACTTTGTTGAGATCAAGTTCGAACAAATTCCAAGAGTGAACAACAAAGCTGCAGATGCCATGGAAACCATTGCTTCTCTTTTAAAAATACCAGAAAAAGAAGTCATTATGAATTCATGGTGGAACAATTGTTTAATCCTGCATATGAAAATCTTGAATCCCAAGTTGTGTACCATCTAGTTGATGTTGATTCTTCAATCTATGGGAAGATTTACACCTATCTAAGAGAAAATACCCTTCCACTTGATCTATCTCGAAACCAAAAACGTAAATTTATCCATCAGGCATCCTGACTCACCTTGGTAGTTGATACACTTTATCAATGAGGTCTCGATGTTACTCTCCTTCGATGTCTTGAACGTGATGAATTTGAAACTACCTTATGAGAAGTTCATGAAGGCATTTTTGGTACTCATTCAAGTGGTCTTACTCTAGCTAAGAAAATCCTATGCTTGGGATATTATTGGCTGAACATGGAGAAAGAATATTTTCAATTTGTCAAGAAATGCAAGTGTCAAGTCCATGCAAATCTCATACATGCACCAATGTAGGAGCTGCAACCATTCACATCAACCTAGCCTTTCTATAAATGGGGAGTTAATCTTGTGGGTAAGATTCATTCATATTCCTCTAATGGACATAAATTCATAATCATAGCCACTGATCATTTCACAAAGTGGATTAAAGCCATTCCATTAACCACAATCACTGGTAAACAAATTTCCTCCTTCATCCTAAACTACATTGTCTGTCGGTACGACATCCCTAATTCCATTGTCACTGAAAATGGTAGACCTTTCAAAAACCAAGATGTGCAAGAAATTTATGAAAAATTTCATATCCAACACCAATTTTTTGTTAGAGTAAAGTAATTAATTAACTTTACTCTCCTCTTAAGAATTCGCTTTATGCACATATATTAGTCATTTAATAATTAATATTAGTTATTAAATGCACTCACCTTTAGGGTTAGGGTTTCCTTTAGGTTTAGATCTCCTTTTATGAGGATTGATCTCTTGTATCTTTTTTTTGATTCATTCATTTTTCTGATAATACAATTTTGCACATTGTTAGAGCCAAACCCTTGTTTTGTTCTCTCTCTTTCTCTGTGACAAGTTTATTGCATGTAGGTGTTCATTGGGTTCTGTGGATTTGTATTTCTCAAATCCTACATGGTATCAGAGCCTTGACATGCAACCCCTTCTCAAATTCTAGAGAAAATCATTGCAGAGTTTGCTCGAGGTTCCTCGAGGGTATCATGCCTTGAGTTTATTTATGCAGTGTCTTGGATCAGATCAGGACTCATTCATGCTTTCTTGCATTCATCTTAGTTTTAGTTTGCATTGCTTTTGTAAATGGGTACCTGATTAGGCCTAGTTGTCGGGACCCATGTTTATTTCCATGCATTGTAGTTACCTTTGCTTTCTTGCACATGTTTGTAGCTGCACTCTTGCTCATCTTAAGGGGGGGTGGATGTTAGATTAAAGTAATTAATTAACTTTACTCTCCTCTTAAGAATTTACTTTATGCACATATATTAGTCATTTAATAATTAATATTAATTATTAAATGCACTCACCTTTAGGGTTAGGGTTTCCTTTAGGTTTAGATCTCCTTTTATAAGGATTGATCTCTTGTATCTTTTTTTTGATTCATTCATTTTTCTGATAATACAATTTTGCACATTGTCAGAGCCAAACCCTTGTTTTGTTCTCTCTCTTTCTTTGTGACAAATTTATTGCATGCAGGTGTTCATTGGGTTATGTGGATTTGTATTTCTCAAATCCTACATTTTCCACACACTATTACCCTCAAGGGAATGGCTAAACAAAAGCCTCAAATAAGACCATTTTGAAAATCCTAAAGAAAACTGTCAACGGTGTTGGACGTGATTGGCATATTCAACTAAACCCTACCTCATGGGCATACCGTACTAGCATCCACACTCCAACAGGAGCCATACCATATGCCCTTGTGTATGGATCAAAGGCCATCTTACCCATTGAGGTCGATCTACCTTCACTCCTGGTGTCCTTGAAAAGAATCATTTCAGAGGAAGACTATCGAGTATCTAGGCTACAAGAGTGGAATTATTAGATGAATGTTGTCAACATGTTGTTGATCATCTGAAATCCTATCAAAAAATAATTTCAAGGAGCTATAACCACAAGGTAAGACCAAGAACATTTTAGGTTAGCGACTTGGTGCCAAAAGAGAATCCTCATAATCAACAAGATCAAGAAAAGAAGGGAAAATTTGAACCAAATTAGCTAGGTCCATTTGTTATTGTTCTAGTATATGGATTTGGAGCTTATTAGTTGTCTACACCTAAAGGGGACCTGTTTGAAGAACCTATCAACAACATTCATCTCAATAATTTTTATACATAACTCATCTAGTGCACAGTAAAACCAGAAAAATACAAAAAAAAATTTAAAAATAGAAAAATCCAAAAAAAAAGAAAAAAAAAGAGCAAAATACAAAAAAAAGTGAAAAATTGTTACCTTGGTGAAAACCTGGCAAACATGCATCTTGGTGACAGCAAAAAATCATATAATCAGAAAATTGCAATAAAAACTAGTGAAAACCTGGCAACATATGCTATTTGTGATAGATTAGCTTTTCCATCTATTGAGGCATGTGTTGGTCATCCACTTTTTGCCACCATTATGCCTGATCATTGAAAGAACCTCATGTACATATCCAGGCATTGCAGTTGTGTCTCATCCTAGCTTGGCAATCATTGTGCATATCCATAATAATTAGTTATTTCTCACTGGGGGCAAAATCCTGAACTCACTAGGGGAAATCTACTTTGAGCTTAAAACAACATAAAAGCAATAGTTAGACAACATGGAAAGCATAACAATCACAACAAAAACTCAACATTGAACATCGATCACAATTTTCAAAAAATCAACCATCTAAATCAACACCAACATCGATAAAACAACTCTCACTAGATGATATTCTTTTGAATCATGGTTTAATCACTTTAGCATGAATGTTCAATGTATCTTGATTTTTGCTATCATTTCTACAGAGAAACTCAAGGATGTCATGGACTAGAGAAGTTGGGATGGAGTATGATTTTTCTTTATCCACTGTGTATGAGTTAATCATTACTACTATGTAAATTTGTCACGGGACGTGCTCTACAAAGTATCATTGATGACATTTTGGATTTGCATAGGAAAATGATTAAATCTTGTCGGTTTTATGCAAGCAATACTTAGGTCATGATGGTTCAATTATGCCTAGATGCTTGTATTACCTCGCAATATCAAAAATCCATGGAAGTTGTACTTAGGTCATCATGGTCTAATTATACCATCGATGTTTGTACTAACTTTCAACATATTAAAAGCTCAATGATGATACCGAGCACAAAAAATCAGCTAACAATAATGACAAAATTGCATATTTAGATTTACATGGTTAAGATAGATTGCATCCATATTAGTTTTGCATTTTCATATTAGATTTTCCAAGGATGGAAAATCTCAAAATGATTTTATCTCTCATTAAAAGATTGAGTACATCTGACATTAACAAAAAAAAGATCATTCACATATAGTTACATAAGCATTATCATATCATACATACATTAGAAAGTATTATCATATCATATATTCATCCATGCATTAGATCATATATTCATATTAGAAAAAATAAAATAAAAATAAAGTGTATTATATCTTATCTGCATTATCAAATCCATCCCATATAGCATCATCATCCATGCATCATCATTTCATTATTGCATCCACACATAACCATGGAATAATCATATAAGCATCACATAGCATATAAAATAGAAATCAAATGCATTCACCATAAACATCCATCATAAAATCATGTAGACAACATATCGATAAATAGTATCCATTGCATCTCATATAATCTCAAAATAATCAATGTCAATTGTACAATGACATCATAAAACATGGAGAGATGCATCATCCAAATGGGAAAATATCATAAAGTCCTTGACTGATCAAATGCATGCATCAACTGCTAATACATCAAATCTGATTACATCAAAGCTCTGTGCTACTCCCCCTAGACATTGTAGGCCTCGCTCTACATGTTGCTACACCACCAAATGGACCTGTATCTGGGTCTCTACCTACTAGATCTCTAGGAGGTGGCCCAGTCACACCCCTTCTCATCATTCATGACTAACTCTAACCTGACCTAGCACTGAGAGACTGAGCATAACTAGGGACACGCCGCTCTCTCGAAACTGCCTGATAATAATGGGATTTGTAATACTCTACCTCTCAGGCTGAATGTCTGACCTCTTTGAGCATATCCCCTATTGTGGTCCCCTCGGAAACTCTCTACATCCTCTCAACTAGAGCCTCTGCATGCTTGCATCTCTGCCTTGCGACATCTCTCTATGCTATTAGAGTAGCAATTTGTGCCTATGCCTATGTTAGTTGTCCCTGTAAACCTTGTACCTGTGACTATAAAGCAACAATTTGTTTTTGTTGTTGATGAGAAGGCACACAAATCTGAATTTGTGATGGCCTTGTCTATTGTTGTCTTGTAGGCACCATGGATCTCCTCCTTTGAGGTACTTTGAAATCCATCTGGCTACCATCTCCACCACCTCCACCACCTCCAACATCTCCACCATCTCCTCCATCTCCTCCATCATCTCCTCCATCCCTGCCATCTCCCTCCTCCTCATCTCCATCTCCCTTGTCCCTCCTCCATCTCGGTGCATGTGGTGGTGCCTTCTCATCATCCAATTTTGGCACTAGCTCATCTAGACTAGATATCCTTGGAAAGGCATGTGAGAAGAAATACTGAGCATACCCATCTGTCATCAAAGCATCTACAATCTCTAGAAAATAATCTCATATCTGTGGCTGCAATCCAAAATGCTCCTCACAAGCTCCATCATAGGACAAGGTGGGTCTCCACTCGGGAATATCTTGTCATCTTTGTGCATACAATGCAACTCCCTAGGGCATAACCTGAACTTGGCCATATTGGCGAAGCACCCTCATGAGTAGAAATCTCTTGATAAAAAACTATTTTCGACCAATCAAGTACCTCAAAGTGAAAACATATGGCATCTTACTATAATCCTCGGGCCACTACTCGCAATCTAAATATGGTCTCTATGTGAGTCTCTAGATCATCAAGAACACATTGCCAATACTCTAATTTGCATAGCTTGTGCTGGACAACCAGACCTGTGTATCCAAAGACATAGGGCCTACCAACTGGATGAGCTCTATCTACCACAGGCTGAGTAAAAACTATATGCTCTCACGCCCAAATTTGCAGCAATGTCACCCCAAGTGATAAACTCGTAGCTCCCAGATACACCACCTGATACAAATCGTGGTATAAGTGTGCCAACATGAAAGAAACCCATGTGTATTTGATCCCCTAAGTAATCATACTCTCTAATATCTGGCCCTAGCCAATGGGCAGTCCCTTCGACCTACGGTCGAGACATAGGAAACCTCCAATGAAACCAACTAGAACACATGGTAAGGGCTCATATGAATCAACCATCTCTCGCCATGGGATCTCATACCCACTAATCTTGTCATCATGAAAAATCCTCCTCAATGCTTCGGTATCTCCCTGCTCTATCTGATCATAAACAGCTAGCTCTCCAACCATGAGCATACCCAATATTTGGTAAACATACTTTGGGGTAACTTTCATCTCCCTAGTGGCCAGATAGAAAGTGTTGTGGTCACTATGCCAACTCTCAGCTAAAGCAGTCAACAGTCCCTTGTTAATCTTATACTGGGGCATAACAATCAAGGAAGATAAACCATCGCCCAATAAAATCCAAATCCAAATCCACCTACACCATATGCAAAATCATGTTCCATGTCTTTGAGAATCGCTCGCGAGACTGAAGAACTCTAAAATCCTCCTATAATGATTAAATATTGCAAATTAGTAGTTTATCAATCAACCTATCAATCGATCTAATAAGCTCTAATGAGATTTTGATCAAATCTCATTGAATGTCTATCATTGACCCTCACCTATCATTAGATCAATTATCAAACATCATCAACACAATGGTTGATGTGATCATCAAACATCAAAATAAAGGAGAAAAATCAAAATTTCATCAAATTGGTGTTTGTGCGTTAAAACAGTGCATCCATGTGCTAAATCTATGGATGCACCATCAAATTCCATCAATGCACCAAAATAGGGTCTCTGCCAAAATACCAAATATGCTATAACAAATACCAAATGCGCCATTTCTTAGCATCAATGCACTAAAATACCACATGTGCTAAACCATATTATCATTGCACTAAAACACTACAAAAATGCACTAAATCACTATTTGTGCTAAAACATATCATGGATGTGCTAAATTAGAACCTAAATTCACTAAATAGGTATATGCGCTAAAATAGATAATCAATGCGCTAAATCGGATACTCAATGCACTAAAATGCAAATTGCAGAATTTAGAACATGAAAAACGTGCGAAAAAAACTCATTCAAATTTCACAAGAGGTTTCTAGGGGTACGTACCAAAGATCCATACTTGGTCCGGTGGTTGTGTTGTTGAATTCACTCGAATTGGTGGGTTTGGTATGGGATCACCATCTTTCTCAAGTTCTCAATCAACTCGATCTTCAATTGCAAATAAATTCAAATGAGCTCACTTTTTCATCTTTTTATCTTTTAAAGTGGCAATTGGAGGGTAATTAAGTGGGATTGTTTTATTTTTAACCAGGGCATCAATTAATCAAATGGTAGGATCAATATTATTTATTAGGAGATAAATCATTTCAACATCATAATATTTGGAAATCATTAGAAAATCATAAAAATTAAAAAAAATCCTAACAATTAAAAAAAACAAATCTCGATTTATCTCTCGAGGGGGCATACTCATATCTTCAACAGTTACTTACAGAGGAGAAATGCTAAGTGTCCTAAGGATACAAGTAGACAAAATCCTATCAAGGGTTGGCAATGGGAGTTGGAAATTGGATTTAGGTGTTGTTGGCAATGAGATACGTGTGTTACAATGCCTGTTTCATTCCTACGTAGCATTTATCTGACTTGGAAATATTAACCAATATGTTTTTATCTCATGGTTAAAAGGAGATTGGGAAACATGTATATTAATGATGGTGTGTCTTGGTGGAGATATGATTTCTCTTTTCAAGTATCTCGTAATGTGAGCCTAACAGAGTAATAATGCCTCCATTTCACAAATCCCATAATTTCTTCCAAGCCACCTCAAGCGGATGAATGAATATCATGCATGTGCCTAAACAAGAGTAATTGCAATGATTAGTTATCTACCCAAATTGGAGTACATCTCAAACTGAAAGGACATTTTCTGTCCACTTGCTAATGTTGGCATTCATGCAAAGATTCCAAGATGATAATCTCATGTTAAGATTTTATTTTGCCTAATGTTTTTTCTGTGTTGCAAGTATAAATTATTTAAAGGATTAAATGCTTTGTTCTGCAGCAAATTTTTAACCATCTACTCACACAAGCTGACATTCATGAAGAGATTGTGTTGAGGCTCTGCCTTATGCCTTTTCTTATCATGATAAAACATGAGGTCACTTTAGTATGCAGGCTTTAAAAGAGCTTATATAATGAATTTCCCTCATTCATTTTTACACACTCAAGGAAATTGTTAGGCTTTTCCAGTGTAGTCATTCAAGCTAGGGTATTATCTAGTTGAGAGAGATGGCATTCCACTTATGGAATCTCAGAGTATGTTTTCTTGTCAAACCGTGGGAGTGACCCTTTGAAAGCTATCTATCTCAAGAATCTATGAAGGTTATGTTTAAAATTGATGGAGGCAGAGTTGAGGATTCTATTCGCATGGTGTTGGGGGTGGCTATTACCTGCCCAAGGGCTCATTATTTTCTCTTTCCATCCTAGGTGATTTCAATTTTCCTATCTAATGCAATGGATTTGGTTCAATCTTTGACACAAATTGAGGAATTGGCAAGAAAATATGTGAATTTCCATTATATCTTGGACAAATTTTTTCTTAAGGCAGCGCAAGGTTATAATATTTTCAGTGGAGATGGATACATTGGTGGTCTATTTCCTAGGGATTTTGTGCAACAATGACAAGGGTTTGAGGAAGTGTATGAAGCTATCAAACTGGCCTTGCAGTTTCAAAATGATAATATTCTCCTACGAGCTTTGTGGAAGAATCATTGTTGCATATGCTCTGTTATGGAGGTGGACATAAGGGAAAAATTATATGCTTTAAAATTTTTAAGGGTGCATATTCCTCCAGTGCCAACTTCTGGTATATGCTTGGACTTTCAGCTAAGGGTTCCCTTGCCGGTTCAGGATCATCATCAAGTTCACCACACTCGCCATGTTCATGCTCCAAATAGTGTTCCTCTTCACTCACCAAGCAATGGTCTATATCAGTTCTCCTTTGTCAACATGTGAATGCCTCGTCCTATGCAACTTTTGACCTTCTATGTGGGTCATCGAAGCTTGTTTGAAAGAGATCTTCAGCTGACTGAGAGGCTAGAAATTGAAGATGGAGATTCAACTCATGGAGATTTTATGGAAGAATAGTGTGTTTTTCTGTAGGTTTTTGGTCTTTCTCCTTGAAATTTTATGTATTAGTTGGTTAGATGCTATAAGGGTGTTGTTTAGTTAGTGGTTTCTGCATATTTGAAGCTGAATTTTGATATATTATCAGCTTCTAGGGTGTTATAAGGGTGTTGTAAAGGTGTTTTAAGTAGTATTTTTCTACATACTTGAAGCTGAATTTTGATATATTATCAACTTCTTCTCATATAATTTCAGAGCTGGAACTTTCTTCATCCATGTAAAAAACATAATTTATAATATATATATATAGGCTTTCATGCCTTTTGCTTAAAAAAAATTAAAAATTATCAGTACTATCAACAAATTTTCCTTTGAAGCAATGTTTCACAAACACATCACTTCAAAGAGGGGAAAAATGTATACACTCAAATTTGGTCTGGAGAAATTAATTAAATACAAGTTATTTAATTAATAAATTTAATTCATCTACTTATAAATAAATTTCAAAAATTATTTATATAG
Organism: Sequoiadendron giganteum; assembly: GCA_007115665.2. Classification (NCBI taxonomy): domain Eukaryota; kingdom Viridiplantae; phylum Streptophyta; class Pinopsida; order Cupressales; family Cupressaceae; genus Sequoiadendron; species Sequoiadendron giganteum. The sequence continues at coordinate 351,793,785 of CM021101.1, forward strand.
TTCATTTTCTCTAATTCTTCTTACCTTACATCATTTTATTCATGTCTTAATTAAATAAACAAATTCAATTAGGTTATTTTATTTAATTAAATCCCTCTTATTAAATTCAAATTTCAATATTCGAATTTAGGCACATTTTTACTAACTTTTCATCTTCCACCTCATCATGTGTCTCATGAAATTAAATATTTTTAATATTTAATTGACATTTATCCTCAACAAATTATAACCAATTTAGGACACTTTGCTTTCACCTTCATTTGATTCTTCTTCACACTTGGCAATTTTTTCTTCTAAAGGGAACACACTCCTTGATTCTCTCTAACCTCTTCACTTTCAACCGTTGATTTCTCTAGATCAAATCCAGATAGTTGGTTCGTACCAACTAAGCTTATGCCTTGAAAAATCTATAAATGGAGCCTCATTTACAACATTTCAGATATAGAGAGTTCAACATAATTAAAACTCTGCAAAATTTTAGAGAGCATTATCATCTTACCATTAGCATTCTAGCATTTTGCATTCTAGCAATTAAGTAGATTTATTATGGCATTACCATTAGCTGCATCTTAATTTTTGTAATTCCATCATATCATTTCATTATCAATATCATAGTAACATCATAATATTTATATAATCATCTACAACATTTTAGCAATAATGTAATGTAGGAAGATTTCTTGCATTTTCAGCATCTCATTCTTTAGGTTGTCATTTGAAGATTCATGTGTATAAACAATCTGAGAGCAAAAATGACTTAACAAATCCTTGCAGATAGAGGACAATGAGACGACATTAGAGAGTTTATTATTTTTATTTGATTATCATTTGAATTCTCTAATATAATGTTTCATTGGTGTGTTGTATTACTTGCTTATGCACTCACATTATTCATACACACAACTAGTAATGTGATATCCTTCTCATATTTGTCCACCACTGACTTAGAGATCCTTTCCTTTTCATGAATTCTCTTCTAGAATACTACAAAGAATGTAGTAAGTGCTTCATCTTGAGCTTTCATGTCACCAAGGTTGTGTAGGTATTCCAAGATTTGATGGGATACTAGTCTTCTCTTATCTTATATGACATTGCTTCTTCTTGGAAGCTCCTTTAGAAAGTAGAACAACAACAAAAATACCAAAAATCCAAACTTGAAGGGGTACTTCTTCTCTTTAGTTTGATTTAAGTTTTCAAAGAGTTTTTCCTTGAGAAACTCACATAAATCATAATCCTTTCCCTTTTCCACCATCTCATATGCTACACTAATTGTTGTAGTTGATAGAAAATTCTCTCTATTGGTGTAGTATATCTTATATCCTATAACCATATCTACATATCTTACTGTAGGATTTCAGATAGTGTTCACAATGAGGGCTCTTTTATCAAATGTAGCTCTCGTAAACTCCATCACATCCTTGTTCTTCATAGATTTCAATACCAATACAGGTCTGGTGGCACATAGTCTAGTAACCTCCCTTATAACTTCCTTTGTTATCAAACCAAGAATGTCAATCCATATAAATTTGTCATGCACTCTGCTCAATGCAATTCTCATTAAATTAGTTTCATCATCATAAATGAAACATGGAAACCATTGCCAGACGTCCAATTTCTTCTTCACTAGATTTTCATACTTTGGATTAATTTGGTAATCATCTCCAATCAATTGGTTAGTCCATATGTTTGTAAATATTATGTGGTTATATTCTTCCATTTTCCCATGGATGTATGCCCTAGTATCTTTTGTAGGAAAAACCCTATATGGAATACTCAAAAAAGCTCTGAGTGATTCATTCTCAAATATTTTCATGGGGAATTTCTTGAATTTTGTTCGAGGTTGCTCACTCACATTCATTACTATAGGTGTAGAAATTTCTATTGAATTCAATTTATTCTAAAAAAATCCTCTAATTTAGTTTTAGACAACGGTAAATACCTTTTTCTTGCTCAATTGGAACTAGGGTTTGGATGCTCTACTTCACAAATCACCTTTGATCACTTGAATTTTCTTCAACTTGCTCCACTTGCTCTAAATGTATAAAAGTGAGTAAAATTGACTAAGTGTAGATACTTATAACCCTTTGATCTGCCCTAATTCACATTCAATGCACCAAACAATAAAGCTGGTAAAAACCTTGCTCTATACAATAGTAAACCCTAAATCGCTCCATAAATCTCTGCATTTGCATATTTTATTTCGGTGTCTTCTCCAACAAATTGTTATTGTCCATCTATGTCACATATCTTTGTGACAAGCCATGGCACCTTATATCGACAAGGAGTTATTTGATTATCTGTTATTACTCCCCCTAAGCCAATGCCTAGGTTTAATTCTTGGAGGAAATATCTGCATGAGAGGATGGTATAGATTCATTTGTAGTCTCTAATTATTTCTTGTTCTCAGTATCCTCTTTCTTTCTCTAGATCTTTTATATTTCCCTCTTTACTTCAACTGGATCAATCTTTTTAATTGGTTCATTTCTCTTTATTGGATTATCCTTCCTTGTATTTTTGCTTCTACAAAATTTAGAAATATGTCAAGGTCTGTTGCAATTGTGACATACAAAATTCTTTTGAACAAAATTCCTTCCATTCATCCTATATTTGCATTGATTATCCTCGTGTCCAAATCCATATCATGTATAACAATAACCATTGAAAAGTTGAATCATTCTACCATTGTTATATGATTCATTTTCTCTATGTCCAAAATTATTCTATGAGGGAAAATAGACATAAGGAATACATCAATGAATCAATACAAATCAATTCAAAACTAGATGAATTCCAACCTACTCATTAAATGAAATTGAAAAGCAATAAATTCAACAACCAATCTTAGCAATAAAAGAGAACATAAACGAATTCAAAAGACTACTTACCATTCCATGTTGGAGTATATTCATATTAATAATGGATGTTGGATTGTTTGGATCAATACAAAGCCTCCATGTTTGAAAAAGCTTCAAATCAATGATAATAAGGGCGACCTAGATAAGATGACAATACTTCTCAATCGCTCAAGAATTAAATGCTCAAGGCTTCGCTATGAAAATTCTAGGTAGATTATGAGAATGATGAGGGTTGTTTTATAGATTTCAAGAAATTGAATCAATGGCTGGGACGAAGAGGTGAAAGATCAGGATCAATGGTCAAGGCCTATTGAGAGTTAATAGATTGAAGAGTTAACTCCAATGAAGATTGGAAGTGAGTGGGAGTGAACTTAATTAGATTGAATAGTTCATTGGATAGATTGAATAGTCAATTTCAATTGATTGGGAGAGAGTATTAGTTAAGAGAATTGATTGATTATTTAACCAAATAGATTGGATAGTCAACTAACATTGGTTACTCAGTCGACTAGAAGAAAGTGGTCATTACGTTTGAGGAAACAATGCATGAGAGGATAATTAATTAATTAATTAATTAATTATTGGAGGAACATACAAGATAAGATTTAACTAATAAACAAAATATTATTTATTTAATCAAGAAGAATAAATAATTAAAGATATAATTTGAAATGAATTAATTAACATAAATTCATTTAATTAATAATGGAAATATGATTTTAGACAATAATTAAATATTTGAACATTATTTAATCATTAAGGAAAGATGAAAATTATTGTTAAAATGCTAGTTCATAGGCTAGGAAATTTTTAGGTATCTACACTTCTTGCATGTAAAGCATTGACTAGTAAAAGATGGAACATTCTGATTCATTTTGCTTCTACATTCCATTGCTCTATCTCCAAAATTATTGCAAGAATTAAAAATACCATTGAAATATGGGTACCTTTGAGCATTTGATTGTCTGATAGGGGGTCTTCTAGCATTATTTATTTGGTTCCAAATCTTCCCATCAAGTTCTTGTTGTATTCAATCTTCTTTGGTTCATTGATCTTCTTTGTATTAGGTGTTTGATCTTCTTTTGAGATTTCACCTTTCTCAAGTCCCAAACCACCTTTGTCTTTAGATTCTTTCTAACCTACAATCAACTCATCAACCATTGTAGAACTTGTCTTGAATTTTTCTTCATGGCTTCTTGCTTTCTCCAGATCTGATCTTAGATTTACCACTTCTTGTTTAAGCCTCATGCATTCATCAAATTTTATTTTCACCATTGCATTCAAACATTAATCAATTATTTTATTTTCTTCTACTTGCACTTTTAGTCTGGTGATATCTTCATTTGCTTGTTTCAATTGTTCATTGACCTCCTTATGCCTTTCTATGAACTTCTTTATTTTCTCTCTCAATTTTATGATGCATTCATTTGCTTCTTTAAAATTTTCCTTCAAATCTTTATTTTCATCTTCAACTTTGTTAAGATCTTCAAGAGCAACTTTGAGTTCTCCATATTTTTCAAGCATGTAATCTTGTTTTGTGTATCCAATAGAAGGAATATCTTTTGGAGGAATATGGAACTTTCTATCAACCATGTGTTCAATCTCCAAGATCTTCCCAAAGTGGTCAAGCTCCTTCCAGGGATCCAAACTTTGATACCACTTGTTGAATACTTGAAATAATGAGAGGGGAGGGGGTGAATTAGTATTCTATTAAACCATCCAATCATTAACCATCCAATTACCAAAGCATATTTAACTGTTATAAGGAATGAAATCATGAAAAACCCATAACACATGAACACCAAGATTTTTACATGGAAAACCCAAAATAGGAAAAACCACTATGAGGATTAGCTCACAATATATTATAATCGGTTAAAGATATTACAAAAAGGCTCACTACTAGGTGGACTCACTGTCCATAGAGAAAAGAAAGATAGAAAGAAGTGGCTTCACAACCAATATTTTAGTTGATACAAAATGCATCTACCATATTTTGAATTCAATTCCTTTGAAGCTCAAAATACTGACTTAATACACTTCATCTAACTCAAAACACAAATCTCAGCTCTACTTTACATTCACATGCCTCTTCTCAACTTTCACAACTTATTCACTCAACTCTACAAAATTTTGCATCACTGCTTACATTCGAATCATGTACACAATCAAAATTGATATCCACAAACTAAAAAAAACCTTGTATATATATCAAACTCCATTGCAAACATCAATTAGGTCGACCTAATTATATGCAGCCCTAAAACATACAAAACATGCCTTGTTGGAACCTAATTCAAATCAAAATTCCTTCGCACCCAAACAACATGTAATATAGGTCTAAATGGACCTATAATAGCTCCCTCTTACATTCACATCACATATTTAATCTCCACAACCCTTCACATATATTAGGTCGGCTAGGCATAAGACCTAAAAGAAAAATACTCCAACTGTTCATCACCATAGGACACGTGGAACTCAAAATGTCATGCCAACTGGAAAACACAATGCTTTGACACCTTTTAACATTCTCCCAAAACTACAAGGTCTAACTAAAATCCGCAAAGGAGTGTGAACTAGTTAAGTCATATCCATTTCACAGAAAGTTGTGTAAACCTTATATGCCGATCTATTACTTGTATCTTTTAAACCACTTACCCAAATCAGATAAAATTATGCATGAAGATGCTATTGAAATACATAAAAAAAAATTAGAATTTCGGAATTGAATCTCCAAGGGCTAATAAATGCGGACCAAGATACTAGAGGGCTCTATGTACAAAATATGCTAGTGTAGACTCTTAGAAAAAATACTTAACTGTTTATATGTGTGAATCCAAACCTCTTGCAAAATGTATCTTCTACAATTACCCTTCATACTATTTTGACATCCATTATGTAGTGCTGATATCAATGATAACTCATTAATGAAAACCTTATTCATTCTTTCAATAGTTTCCTATCCACTTAGGGTGGTATGTATGCAATAAAATTAATAATGACAAGGTATCAGATGCTAAACTTCAATATATAGGAGTAAATCCCTTTGAACTAGCTAGGTATATTATGATCCAAATAAGATAATGGATAAGTTGGTCTCCAGAGACAAAATATATGAACCACATATCGAGGATTATTGGGAGATTGTGCATATGACTTTGTTGTAAGAAAGGAGATTTATCAAATATTAAATTTGAATCAAATGAGAATAATTGACATCCATACAATACCACAACAAATAAAAGAAGATGATGCAAATATTTTGCATCTAGATTATGAGAGGAAGAGGATATTTGATGAGTTTCTTCTAGAATTGAATTCGTAACAACTTGAGATAACATATGTCATGGATATTTCAAAGCTATTAATTGAAGCTAGTTAAATGTGGCTTAGGCTTAATCAATGTGCATAGGAACTAAAAATGAAAGGGGTGGCTATCGCATATATGAAGGAGAATATAAAAAAGAGGAAGATTAAATCCAATCTAGAGGTTGAATTTGAAATTTTCCTAATAAAGAAAAGGAAAATCCAAGAGACTAAGGTAATCTAGTTAGGAGAAGCAAGCACTGAAAAACCTTCTCTAGGAGTAAATTTGTTGCTACAACTGTAGAAGACTCAAACCAACCAATTAGGACCATTACTAACCTCCTAGGGTCTGTTTAGCTTCATCCTCAAGAGGATCACTTTGAATGGTAGAAATGGTGGCTCCTATAGTGGTACAATCCATGCAAGGATCACTACCTCCTATGAATACAAGAGATCCAAAAGGTAAATCTGAGTAGTTTCAAGCCCTTTCCTCCTCATTTGTACAGTTATCATTTACATCTCATCCATCTATTGGTGCCATAATGACAATATCCAAACAAATGGAAGAAGTATAATTAAAAGAGGTCCCTCCAATAACAAAAACACAAGGAATTTTAGTTTCCGAAATAATACAACATAAAGAGAAGTTGAAAGAAGAATTATTGAAATTGAAGGATACATATAGAAAAACACAATAAAAAAACCCTTCAATTTTGATTATTATCGATAATGCGAAAGAAGAACATAATGTAAATATTGATATTATTTTTTAAACCCAACTTGTTCTTTCAAGATATTCTCCCAAGGAGGAAAATCAAGATCCAATTTTGGAACAAATAATGCAAATATATGGAGAGGAGACTTTTGCAATTCACATTGAACAAGCAATGGGTGCCTTGACCAATCTCATTATTCTTGAGATGGTTGAAGACCAATCTCAAACAAATAAAGAGAAGACTAATGAAATTATTTCACTAAAGGTAGATTTTGAAGGAAACCCTAAGCCACTACAACAAGAGGTGCCAAATCCACAAGAAAGTGGGATATTGAAATGATACAAGGTGTCAATGAAGGTGAGGATATCAACATAGTTGAAGAAGTAAATCCTAAGGTACTTTTTAAAGAGAAACCAACATGAGAGGATATTCTTTCTCATAAGGAAGAAATTCCAATAAAATAATAAATAATGCAACATTAATTGGAATACCCCATCCCAACTCCAAAGAACATATAGGATACATAGTGGCAACACTATTTGGAAGTAACAGCTAAAGAGGTTCCCAATTGGCTAGCTGATGAACTTCAACAAGTAATGCTAGTGGAAATAGTGTCATTAGAATTTAAAATTAATGCAACAAATTAAGACTCCCAAGCCTAAAAGGAAGACTAGGATTATGGTGAAAGTTAGAAGTAATGCTTCTAATGTCACAACTCTTGAGATTTCCATGCCAATAGTCCAAAAGGATAAGGAAGAAATGTAGCTAGTGGACTACCAGATCAAAACAATGGATATAGGATATACCACAAGGGAATAGGATATAGAAGAACTTTAGACCAATGTGGAAGTCACTATTGAAAATATTAAGGAAGGATAAGAAATGGAAGAAGGAGTTAAAAGTGAAAATATCTTAGCTTAAATGTCTTATCAAGATAATAATATCCTCAAGACAATTCATTGAACAACTACCTTCTCATCCAATATTTTTATCACAAGATGAAGTATCCTCACTTGAAAATATCAAACATGAAGTTGTAACAATGGAAGAATGGATTAAAGAGATGGTAACACAAGGGGAGGGATTAATTAAAACAACTATACAAATATTTTAGGAGGTAAAAAAGTGGGAAGATAAATATATCGAGCTAAAATAGAGCTTTGATGATAGGATATAACAATGTGACATTGAACTCTCTAGATTATAGGCATTGTAGAAACTAGATTATGAGATCCTATTGAAAGAAAGCATAGTCACTAATAAGACTATTGACAAAATAAAGACCTATACGGATCAACTAAAGATGGAAAAGGATATGGTAAAAACCTACAAGGAAAAAAGAGCTTATAAAAAAAGGAAGAAGACCAGAAATATGATGAACTGGCCTTCATTGATAGAATGGCATATTAGGAAAAATGATACAAAAAATCTAGATGAAGATGAGCCAATTTTGAATGTTTAATGAAAATTTTGTTAGCACTCCAGATGACCCAATGAATAAGTTGAATGGGGATATACTGAATAAGGTAATGAAGAAGAAGGTGTTAATTGAGGTATATAGAAAAGGTATCTAAGATAGAAATACCATTTTGGTAAAGATATATAACATTTACAATGCTATAAATATAGGTGGAAGGTATCTTAGGATTTTAATAGAAGCAATGTGAGCAAACCTTAAATTACATTCAATCATTATAAACTCCAACAAGCTGAAGGTGTCATAATTGAGGACATCACTGATGAAGCGTAGAAGAATAATCATTTGGAGTTTTGTAGGATTTTGTATTCTTTCTAGTTTTATGAGAGATTGGCTTCAAATAGGATGTGATGTAAAGGATATAAGGATTAAAAAGAAATAAAAATGGAATAAGTGTTGGTTAAATCTAATGATGAAGCCTAAATGGAGGATTTGCCTTTACTAATATACAAATTTTGGTAAAATATTTCTATTTTGCTAATGTGCCACATCACCAAGGGAGATATTTTGAGAAGATTTTAGTATTCCAAAAAAATTGTACCAGTTGTAGAGATGCAAATTTATAAAGGAATATTCCAACTGCCAATTGGTAATTTTTTGATGTCATTTGTGTGTTGGTTCTAAATCGTCACTATTGATTATTTTGAAGTAATCTAATCCATTTAAAAATGGTAACCAAATTTGGACACCCTTCTTCTATAAAAGGGTTGAGGTCATTATTTTTTAATAGATCTTAGAAATTATTGATAATTGTTAGACCTTAGTTAGATAATCACTAACTCCAAGCCTTCTTCATGTTTTCTCTCCACTCTCAATAAGAGTGCTTGTATATTTTTGTAAAGTCTTGTAAATTTGAGGTCAATTCAAGGTCATTTCTTGAAAATAAGTCATACATGGTTGTAACTTGTTATTGTTGGCATATGGCTTCTGGTATTGTCATTGATGGTAACTTAAGTCATTGATCCGGTCCACACTTCAATATTTTTCCATATTGGGAGACAGAGTAAAGAACATGGTATCCGACAAAAAATGAGTTTGTTAATCCATATGCTTTACCAGCTTACCAACTTGAGTTGTGGATCTCAGGGAAGGTCATTGGGTATATGGAATATCTTACTCTTGATTTTTGTGTTGTCACATCAATTGGTGTATGAGTTAGGAGATCCGGTTGACCGCCTTTCTATTTAATTGTGCTAGAAAGCCGACTAAGTGAATGTGGGGTGTTGCGGATGGTCAAGGTGAAACTGTTTTAAGTATTTTCGGGTTTGAGGATTTTGTTTTGGGTCCTCACTATGCTGTGACTGAATTTGGATGGTGCACATTGAAAATCATTTATGCTTTGAGCCTACGGTTGGAAAATATTCTATGTTTTATTGAAGTTGACATATGGTTGATTAAATATTTTGTTGTAGATATATAAGCAATCATTTATATCATTTTGACAAGGGATGTGAATCAAGTGTGTTAAGTATGATGCAAAATTCAGGATAACAGAGCAATTATGCATATTTTCACTTGTGCATAAAAGGGATTTGTGATGTGAATAAAAAAAAACATAGTAGAAGAGAAGAATTAGACAAGCAAGTCAAGGAATGTGACTGATGAGCTTAACCGAAACTATAATTAGGCATTAGTAGATGTTGTTCCTTCAGTTCAATTATTTAGATGGATTTCATCTAAATGTTTTGTAAGACATCGAGTCTTCATTTTTGAGCAATGAGCTCTAGGTAGTGCACTTGAATGCATGTTAATTCCCCACTTGTAAAACACTTATATTTGAGTACTCAAATTATGGATTGACCTCCACCATGGTTTTTCCCCTAACAGGGTTTCCACGTAAAAAATCTCTGTGTTATGGTGTTGTGGATGATTTCTTTATGTGCTTGCATCTTTCTTTTGGTCCAATGCTATAAGTGGTTTAAAGATCAAATTAATAAAGTTAAATATTGTAGAACATTGGTTCACTTCCCCCTCGCAGTGTTCCATGATTCCAACAATTGGTATCAAAGTCTAGTTCCTTGAAAGAAGTTTAACATATTGAGGTGGATCTTGGAATGTAATGGACTCTGTTAGTCTTCAACAATATCTTTTGGTGGCACTTGATGATCTTGATCAGTTCAAAGCAAAAGTCCAAGAATTGAAAGAAAATCTTAAGGATGCTGAGAAATTAATTCATACATTGAAGGATCAGATTATTAAGTCCAGGGAAAAGAGAAAGGATCTCTATGATCAGATTAAGCAAAAAGAGAGAAAAAGCATGGATGATATTCACCTAAATCAAACCTTGAAGGAAATAACTGAAGAATGTGAAAAGCTTGCCAAAGACAATGCTACCCTAAAGCATGAGATAGAATCTATGGTGATGAAGCTGACTAAGGAGATTGAAGAAATAAAGAAGAATGAGGAGAATCTTACTCAGTGCTTAAAAGAAAGATTTGATGAATGCAACAAAATTAATGGAGGATTCATTCAGTTGGAGATTGAACTGCAACAATCCAGAAACAATGAAGAAGAGCTTGAAAGACAAATTTTTATTCTTAGGGATGAACTTGCTACTGCAAATGAATACAAGGAGAAGTTCAAGATTAGCTCAGATAAGCTTGATGAGCTGATTCAAGGTCAAAAGAATGGAAATGACAAGCGAGGTCTTGGATATGATAAAGGAGAATGTTTCAGATATGAACAAAGGCAAGGAAATCAGATGAACAAAACAAAAAGGAATTCGATAAGACAACCTAATGCTCAAAAGTTTAATGGATACTATTTTGTTTGCAATAAATTTGGTCATATGGCTGCTCAATGTAGAAGTAAGATGAAATCGAGTGATTCATCATTCTTCGGTCAGTGTTTCAATTGCAATAAGTTTGGTCATAAGTCAATTGAATGAAAAAACATGTCAATAGAAGGAATGTTAAATGTTATACATGTGGAAGAGTTGGGAATATTGCTAACCAATGCAAATAAAGAAGAAATCAATGGAATGACTGGTCTAGAAAAGGAAATGTTGTGTGTTACAATTGCAACAAATACAGTCACATTGCAAGATTCTGTAGAAACAAAAATATGGATAGAAGGGGTCCAACATACAAAGGAAGAAATACGTAAGAAGCCGATAAAGGAAAAGGGAAAATGACTATAGATGAAGTAAGAGATCAGATGAAGAAAACATGGGTAAGAAAGAATGAGTCTGATGCAGGAAATAGTTTCGTACCAAAACCTGCTTCTGGTGATTCCTCCAGGAATTGATTTCAAGCCATTGGCCTAAGGGGATTTTTTCAAGAAAATCCTTCTTCCCCCTGTCCGTAGATGGTACCAGAATGCTAAATATTGTCAACAATTGTATTAATGATTTAAAGATGCATTGAAAAAAACTCATAAAGAAATTCAAGCAAGTGTAGGTCCGCAAAATAAATTTTTCTCTCACTGACTGAGAGAATAGGGTATCCGAAACACCTAGGGAAAAAGATTTAATACAACAAAAATTTAGGTGTGCAAGTAATAAAAAGAAATTTGGAACCCTCATTTGTCATTTTATCGAAGAAAAGAAGAAGGAGAGCACTCTGCAAATTTTTTTTGAAGGCCTAAAGATAATTCAGTGGCAAAAACCCTAATCCAACAGGTACTTCAGTTATATTGAGAAATTTAATTTGGTGTGTGATTGAGGAACCTCTGTGATAGAAAAAAGACATGAGCACAAAAGGTAAAATGGAACAAATCAAAGGAATGATAAATATAGATGAGTATAGCAGTAAGAAGATTAGAGTTGTAAGAAACATGTTGTCACCCAATGAATTGAAATGGATGAAAGAAGCAAAACACAAAAGCTTGGATATTTGGAGTGAATTCCCTTATTTTGAGAATGCATAATTCATTAAGGTTGTTCTAGATAGATTGAATGATGATGTTCTAACTCTGGATAAACCCTACCATATCTCAAAAGAAGTGATTGGAACTATAACTAGATTATGCAAAGTTGGGGATGTACTGAGAAAGAAGTCAAAAACCTAACTAGACTTATTGGAGATGAAAGGCCATTAATAATCTCAACAATTAGAGATTCATTGAAAAGGTACATTGCACATGGAGTATCTTACAAAATCTTTTTCAGAAACATAGAAGGTGCAACTTTGGCAGGTGTCGTTTACATCTCACACAAGATGATAATGGAAGATCAGGATTTTGACCTTTGTAGATTATTGAAAGATCAACTGATGGAGAACACACAATTGAAAAAGATGCTAGATTACCCTTTCAAGTTTGGTACTTTGGTTATATGTCTTATGATGTATTTTATGAATTGCTTACCACTGAACAACAACATAATATGGAAAGAGAGTGAACCAGTTTGTAAAAATTTTTGCATACACTCTAACAATTTGGCAAACTGTGATCAAGCATATCAAAATTTCTTTAAAGTTTTGCTACGAAATTTTGGATCAATTGGTATTCCTCTTCTGGTAATGGCACTTGAAGTTGGTTCCTCCTCTGGTGTGATGGAGAGAAAGAAGAAAAGAGAAAAATAAATTGCTCCTCCAACATGCAAGACTCCAAGAGTTGAAGGGAAAGGAAAAGAACAAGTGATTGTAGATATACCAAATGAGGAATCTGATAAGGAAATTGAGGACACCCAAAGAAAAGAATTGGAAAAATTTGAACCAGAACAAGAAAATGCAATGACAAAAGAAAGTGAAGAAGAAGGTGATTTAACCAAAGAAGAGCTATTGTAGCTTATTCATAAGGAAGATGGAATGCAAAAAATTGAAAACATATGGTCTATCCGACCTTAATATGAGTAGGACATGATTTTAAACATACTAAGTGCTCATCTTGTGCACAACCATATTAAACTAGAGAGTCTACAAAATATGTTTCCAGAAGAGATGATTGAATGCATTAAGGAAATCATGGACTCTAAGTATTATAACAAGGAAGAAGGAGAAGTAATTTTACACCTAAAGAAGAAGTACAAATTATCTCTCACCAAGCTAAAAAGGCACATGAATCAGCTAAGGCAATGCATAAACATAGAAAACAACATCTACAACTATTGTCTTCGTTGGCCTCATGCAATTAGAAAGTAAAAATAAAATTTGGAACAAATTGAAACAGAGTTGAATAGTATTGGAAAAAACTTTAACATGTTTCAAGATCAAGGTGGTGCAATTAAGAAAAGGATTCAAGAATTACAGACAGAGCATACAAATTCTCAAAACACCAAAAACAAGATTGTTGACACCTTTTGGAAAGTGAAAAACATAACATAATACAGATTGGAATAGTTGATTGAGATACTGAAAAAAGTAGAGATATTAGAATAAGCCATCACCATTCTGGAATCCCTCATCAAGATTATCAATTGGACATCAAAAAACAACAACATGATCATAATCACTAGGATTGCAGTAGAAGCATGGAAGAATTTTCTTCCGGAGATGAAGGAGAAATACAAAATAATCTTCTAACACAAGTAGCAGCTGCAATTCTTCAAAATTTTGAACCAATTTTTGAATAGGTAAGTTTTTGGTTAAAGGGATTACTGTAATAATTTTTTTTGGTTTATCATTGATGTTAAAGGGGGAGAGAGAGCAGTGAAAAATTCCTTATCAAATTCAGGGGGAGTTGTGTCTGCTATGACGTTTTGAAGTCTTGTTTTGACACTTAGTCATTTTTCACTAAGTGTTGCCATCAATGCCAAAGGGGGGGATTGTTGGCATATGGCTTCTAGTGTTGTCATTGATGGAAACTTTATTCATTCATTTGATCCCCACTTCATTATTTGTCCATATCGGTAGATAGAGTGAAGAACAAGGTATCCGACTAAAATTGAGTTTGTCAATCCATATGCATTACCGACTTACTAGCTTGAGTTGTGGATCTCAGGGAAGGTCGTTGGGTATCTGGAATATCTTACTCTTAATTTTTGTGTTGTCACATCAATTGGTGTACAAGTTAGGAGATCCGGTTGACTGACTTATTGTTTAATAGAGCTAGAAAGCCGACTAAGTGAATGTGGTGTGTTGTGGATGGTCGAGGTGAAACTATTTTAAGTATTTTTGGGTTTGAGGATTTTTTTTTGGGTCCTCACTATGTTGTGGCCAACTTTGGATGGTGTGCATTGAAAATAATTTGTGGTTTGAGCTGACGGTTGAAAAATATTGTATGTTTTATTGAAGCCAACATATGGTTGATTAAATATTTTATTGTGGATATAAATAAGCGATCATTTATATCATTTTGACAAGGGATGTGAATCGAGTGTGTGAAGTATGATGTGAAATTCAGGATAGCAAAGCGATTATGCACAGTTTCACTTGTGCATAAAAGGGATTTGTGATGCAAATAAAAGGAGACAAAGCAAAAGAGAAAAATTAGACAAGTAGGTCAAGGAAATCAACTGATGAGATTAACTGGAACTGTAATCAGACATTAGCAGATGTTATTCCTTTAGTTCAATTCTTTAGATGGATTTAATCTGAATATTATACAAGACAATGAGTCTTCATTTATGAGCAGTGAGCTCTAGGTAGTGTGCCTGAATGCATGTGCATTCACCACTTGTACAACACTTATATTTGAGTACTCAAATTATGGATTGACCTCCACCATGGTTTTTCCCCTAACAGGGTTTCCACGTAAAAAATCTTTATGTTATGGTGTTGTGGATGATTGCTTTATGTGCTTGCATCTTTCTTTTTGTTCAATGTTGTAAGTGGTTTAAAGATCAAATTAATAAAGTTAAATATTGCAGAACACTGATTCACCCCCCCTCTCAGTCTTCCCTGATTCCAATAGTGATTTCCATTGAAATATCAAATTGTTGAATTGGTTCCAGGTGCATTTGAGTTATTTCCTTGAGTAATGAGTTTTCCTTTAAATATTGCCACTATTTTGTGTGTAGTTATGATCTTTTGGTGAAATAAAAATCAATTTAGATCTCAATTTGTATTTCTTGAAAAATATTCTTGCGCGATTGTTGAAAACTTAGTTTCTTAGCATTTTCTCTTCTCTCCCTAATATTTTTCTATTTTTTTTATGAAATATTTTGAAAGTGTGAGCCAAAATTGAAAGTCTTTGAAATAGTTAAGTAAATCCCACATATTACTTCTAAATTTGAGTAATTAGAAAAGTTCTAAGAATTTTGTGAAAATCCAAGTAAAGAGTTTGAGAAGAAATATTTAAAGTTATTCATTATTTACATAAATCTATTAAAATAACTATTGGTCCAATTAGATAAATAGATTTATGATTTTTAATTTTTAAATTAACTTTTAGAAAATTAATTTTCACCCAAAACCTAGAAAAATTTCCTAAATTTTTTATGTGAGTGTAAAAGTGTGTTATTAGGCGAATTTGGGATAAAAGGGTATCTTTAGATTTTTTAAGATTTTGTGTATTTCAAAATCTAGCAAAAAAACTTAAAGATCTAACAATGGTCAAACTTGCGATTGAAGAAATTGAGAAATTTTAAGTTATTTATTTTTGAAATATGAAAGTTTTGAATTAAAATTATTTTGTGAGATAATGGATTTCCCTTAGAATTAATGTTTTCTTGCCTTGCAATTCATGTCATGTGTTAAAATATACTTTTCTTCTTTCTAAGGCCTAATTGCATAAATTAGAGGGCTTAGAATGTATGATAGGAT
Source organism: Sequoiadendron giganteum (assembly GCA_007115665.2). Classification (NCBI taxonomy): domain Eukaryota; kingdom Viridiplantae; phylum Streptophyta; class Pinopsida; order Cupressales; family Cupressaceae; genus Sequoiadendron; species Sequoiadendron giganteum. The sequence goes on from CM021101.1 coordinate 351,809,785, forward strand.
TATTACAAACATGTTGGAGGCTTGAAGTGGAACATTACGATCAATCCATTTTAGGGATTTATGTACGATGTATAAGAAAACTAAAAGGAACTCAAGAGATAGTTGCATAAATGTTGAGATTGACCCACTTCTGGTTAATGTGTTTATTAACTTACAATGAATGAAAAGAGAGTTAAAACTAATCAAATATAACATTAGAACCAACCCATGGTGTAGTTGATGGACACCATTTAATCAATAATAAAAGTGAATCCATTAGGAATGATTCATAGGTGGTGGATGTATAATGTTATTAGTACCCATCCCCATGTAATTGATGTGTGATGCTTTAGGAAAAATATTCTTTAAAGTGAGTGCTTACTCAAGGAAATGTAAGGTCTCATTTTCCCTTCTCACAATTTGAAATATTGATGTGGATGTCACTTCTATCCTCCACATACCTTCTCATCTTGTATCTAATTGGGTGATTCATCTCTAATCATGTAGTGTATTGAGAAACCCTTCTTAATTGATATGTGTTTATGGCCAATCTTGTATGTTACATATATGCATATGATAAATATAGAACCATCTCTTATTTTAGATGAATGGGCATCAGGGTTTCACATATTTGGGTGGTGTTTATCACCATCAAAATTTATTGTTTGAATCATGGTGAAGTATCACATGGGATTCCCATGAGGATCTCAAGTAGCTCTTGGTGGTTTATTATTATATTATATTGTCATATTTAGGAAAGTTGTAATATTTTTGTAAGTTGAAGTATATGGTTTAGGGTGAAATTTTATAAAACATGAAAAAGTGTTAATTGTATGTGTACCTCATGCTTGTATTATTATCCTCACTTTTTTACTTTGAAATTTTTTGAACATTTCATGGTCATCTACTTGAGATGTGTTATAAAGTCAATTTCTTGAATTTCATGTTAATTTTATCAAGTCACATGTGAAAAAATATTTGTTATTTTGGATTATTCAAATTGAAAATATTAATATTCATGTTAATTGGTCCTATCTATAAATATCCTTACTCATTTTGAACTTTTGGATTTCTTATAGAGTCAAAGTCATCAATTGTGGTTATGGTCACAAGCATTTATAGTTGATTTTAATCTCCTCAAATTATCACAAGTTCATTTGAGTCAAATCCTATCAACCTAGTGATTTGTGCAAAGAAAATTAAACATTTGATTAGATCCCAATGGTAGTAGGTTCTCAATGTAGCTCTACAAGATATCGTATTTTTTGGTAGTTTTACTCCGTATTCATAGCTTTATGAGGTTGGAAAATGACCCAAAATTTTGTAAATAAATTTTAAAATGAATCTTAGGGGTTTGGACATGTTCATTTCATGGTTATTTAAAATCTAGTTATAGTTATAATTGATTAGTCAATATGAATTTTGAGTCTCAACAAGTGGTCAAAGGGTTGTCATGTAGCACACAAACTCTCAAGAAAGCTTGAAAATTATTTTGTGGAAATATTTTAAGTATTCTCATCAATTATTAATTAAATAACACACAAAAACAAGTTTCATTGATAAAAAAATGGGTGGAGTTGGTATAATTTTAAATATAATTTACAATCTCTTTAAAATCCTCATTTTCTCGCCCCACCAAGTGGAAGATTCAAGCTAAATTTCAGTGAGGCATTGAAAGGCAACCCTAGTCCTCTAGGGATAGGTTGCATAATAAGGAATAACATAGGTAAAACGGTATGAGCTCTTTCATGAAATATCAAGAGTGATACCAACAATGAGATTGAGATGGAGGCATTAACAAGTGGACTTTGATTGTGTAAAGAAAAAGGTGCAACTCAAATAGATATAGAGGGAGACTCAGTGATAAGAATTAATGCAATCAAGTAAAAAATAATACCTAACTGGAAACTCTAGAAATGGGATGCAAAAATTTGGGAATGCTTGGACACAATGGAAGATTGCTCAATTTGATATGTCTATAGAGAATTCAACAAAGTTGTGGACATGCTTACCAATGTGGGAGTTAACCAAATCCCAAGAGAGATTGTGGATAAGAAGTTAGGAAAATGGCATGAATTGGAGGCAGTATTGGATGAAGAGGGTGGCATGGGTAGCATGCAAAGGGACATGGTCTATATAGGATGGGACAAAGATATAGACTAAATAACCATGTAGAGAGGAGTGTACAAATCCAAAAAAATTTGAAGATATTTTCAAATGAAATAACTAAGGGAGCGATAATAACTCAACAAATCATTAGAATAATCATGGGAAAATCTGTGTAAAACTCAAGGGCTTTACCATCGAGATTTAATTTAATTTTATTTTGGTTCTATGATCTATTTAAAGGAAGAGGAGGTCTAAGGTCAAGGAAATGGAGGGGAACCAAGTATTTGGTATAAGATGTACTTGTGCTATTGAGACTATGGAGGAACAACCAAGAAGTTTGTTCAAAGGGGAAAACACAAAAATCAAAGAAGGCATCACAAAGGTGTTTGGGAGGGAGAAATGGAAAAATGGGCATATCCACAATGGATGTGTCTATGAGATCTTCCTCACTAATATTTGTTAAGGAATAAAATTTTCTAATAAGTGACAAGATGTTTCTAGAAGAACTAGAATCTTCTAGAAGAGCTAGAATCTTCTAGAAACTAGAATTATTCAAGGAAAAGAACATTGTAGTTTTAGAGTTCACTAGAATATTACAAGTTTCTAGATCTTAGAGGCTCTAAGTATAAATATGAGGCTATCCATTGTGAACACTACTATTGTGGTAAGTTATTGGATTGCATGTTAGAAAGTTAGATCAATATATTTTATTTCAACCATTTCTCATTGTTTTATGTTTTGTTTTTTCCATGTTTGTTGTTATTTTATTATTTTGGTATGTTCTTACATGGTATCAGAGCTAGAAATTTTATAAGAAGGTTTTAAGATTTTGTTGTATTGATATTTTCTTAGCAAGATAATCTTTGAAGTGCTTTAATCTATTTGCTTGAAGGCCATTCTTTTCTAACATGGGCTCTACAAATGAAAGTTTTCCAATATATGATGGAAGTGGTTTTATAGATTGGAAGATTACAGTCAAGAATGCTTTAAGAGAGAAGGCTCTATGGAGCATAGTGAATAAAGAGATTGGAGAACCTTAGAAAAAGAAATAAAAGAAGATATGGAAAGTTGGAGCAAGCTAGAGGAATTATTGGTAAGGCTTTGAGTTCCAATTTCAATAGAAGATTTTTTTATGTTGATAATCCAATAGAACTATGGGAAAATTTAGAAAAAGATTATAAATATGCAGATATTGCTAGTGCGTTCAACATAGAAGAAAAATTGGTGAGCATAGGCCCAAATAATTTTTAAAAAATGGTTGATTACTTTAATGAGGTTACATATTTAAATACGGGTAGTTGAAGAAAATAGGTGTTGAATATGAAAAAAGGATTTCTAGTTGATTGAAATGGTTGAAAGAAATCTTCCCCAACCTTACAAGGTATTTAAAGAATCAAGGAAAAAATTTATTCAATTAAATCCTAATACCCCAACAAACTATTGATCAATTTTGTAAGTCAGTTTTAGATGAAGAGGTTCAACTCATTAAATAAGGTTATAGTAAGAAGAATCATGCGTATGTAGCTAAGGGAAAATCATTTTCTAGATATGTTGATGGAAAGAAGAATGGGAAAGGATATAATAAATTTTGAAATAATGATCGTTTTGACTAGTTTTCTAGAAATGATGGTATAGAAAAGAAGCTGAAAAGAAAAACCATTATTTGAAGGTATTATGGAGGTGAGAATCATATGGAAAAAAAATTCTTGAAAAAGAGGAATAATAAAAGACAACAATACAAGCCTAAGTAAGAATAGTTCAATGAAGGAAAGAGATAAACAAATTTTTGTAGCTATTGAATGCACAAGACAACTAAGAGGGGGTGAATTGGTTGTACATTAAAACATCAAAACCCTCATTAATACTCGGATCTCTATTAGTCCATAAACCCTTAACAACCATTAAAACCTTATCATGCATTAGTAGAACATAAACATGAGAAACAACAATGCAAACACATCCAAACACATGAGAACACTAGATTTATGTGGAAAACCCAAGAAGGAAAAAACCATGGTGAGGATTAGCTCACAATGTAGTAATTGCAATACTGAATACAATAGGCTCACTACTAGAGGGATCACTACCCAAAAGAAAAGAAGGGTTCACTACCATATTAGAAAGAAGAAGAAAGAAGATTGTTACAATGATAAATCCATCTCAGAGCAACAAAAACATTCCACCACTGCTTCACCAGAATATTTATACTCTCTCTATAGAATGTAGACACCTTCTACTCATTTCTTCTAGTAGTATTAGGTATTGAATCTCATACTACATTTCTCACTTTCGCACTTGACATCTCAAAACTTTGCATTACACATTCTTCACTCATCAAATCATCACACATATATTGTCTTGAACTTTGAAAATAATTCAAAAGGTCAGCTATGCACCTCAAATGTGAAAATTCAAATTAGGTTGGCACCAAAACATTCCCATGGTGGAAAGGAATGAATGAGGACCACAACACACCTTAACTCAAACCTAAATCCACATAAACACACCACTCCATGCTTCCACAAACACCGAAGCATATTTGCAATTAGTGTAAACACCCAAGCCTAGACGAACATGTGTAAACACCATTGATCATCTAATTACATGCTTCCTTTGATTCAAAGATGACCCGTAGAAAAAATAAATCACTTGAACACAATCTAGAATATTCCATCAACACCCTAAAATCCAAAAAAATCCTTTGCAATAACTTTCACATTAAGAACACACTCATTTAGTACACCTAGTTAACTTTCCACATTGCAACACTTGAATCCAACCTTACAAAGTACCAAAACAAAAAAAACTTGAACTGAAGTTAGCTATGAGAAATATAGGCACAATTACAGATCCGCAAGACCAAAAACCAAACTACAGAGAAATGCAGAACAACACTACTTTCACAGTTCACACACTGGTGAACACAAAATTTTTTGCACAATGATCTAGAACTTGGAACTTTGGATATAACACCTTTTAACACCTCTTATCAACATATCTAAATTACATAGATAAACCTTCAACCATGAAGAAATGAAAAGAAAAACACTAGAAACCACTCTATCATACTGAACACTCTTCACCACCCTATTTCCTCTTTTATTCAATTTTTCTCAAAAGCACTTGGAAACCAAGCACCACAAACTCAAACTCATCACTTGGAACACTTCTACAACATTTCAACCACACAAGAGGTTGAGCATCACCAACACATGCTTATCATAGAAACACTAGAGGTTGACACCAATGATACTACTAATGAGAACATAATGCAACCAATCAAAGCATCTCCATAGGATTCCAACAATCTCCCCATAGACTTATTGAAATAAATGCAATAAAAAATATCCGTTGAAATCAATGAAAACACATGTTGAATATCCAAGATACTGAGAGGGAGGTTGAATCCGTATCTTCTAAAACTTATTGAACAAGCACCTTAATTACTCTGATGCAAATAATAGAAAAGATAAGCAAGAGAAATAACAAAACATGAAACCACACAACACATGAACACCAAAATTTTACGTGGAAAACCCAATGAGGGAAAAACCACGGTGAGGATTAGCTCACTATATATAGTAGTTCCAAAACTAGATACAAAAGAGGCTCACTGCCAAATAAAAAAGCTCACTACTTACAAGAGGAATCATTGTCCAAACAAGGAGGCTCACTGCCTACAAAAGGCTTATAGTAACAAAATGGCTTACATCCAAAATATGAACTAATGAAGTTACACCTCACAAGTGAAGATTTAGTTACTTTGATTCTTAGATAAATCACATGCTAGTAGACCAACATTCGCTCTTTCTTACATTCACATTCAATCCATTACTCTACTCCATCAATCTCTAAACTATTTTGTATATATATGACTTGTCTGTAAGCATCAAGTAGGTCAGCCTAATTGGATGCAGTATTTATTTACAAAAAGGATAGCAGTCAATTTCAAGCATGTACAAAACTTCTCCAAAAGTAATTCAATCGTGTAGCACACTATATCATGTTAGTTGGGACCAAAGATAGGTCGCTCATATATCTGCAACACAAATTAAACCATTAACTATTTATTAGGTTGAACATGGATAAAACTAATAAAAAAATGCAATACCATACTAATGCCAACTCGACATAAAATCATATGAGCACATGGGATTGTATACTTACATGCTTCCAACATTCATAAACCTTTTCCCAAAATTGCAAACAACAATGATCATCAGAGGGGAAATGCAGACCAAAATACCAGACCAAAAACACCGAAGGATGTAAACATGTTCTTCATACTGGTTCAAAGTGTCAGACCAACCTGACACCTTAATCAACATGGTGACATCAATGACAACACAAAGCCTAATCTTCTTCATTCTTCCAAAAATCTCCCCCTATGTCATTGATGACAACATGTGCCAAAAAAAAGTGTATGATAATCTCTCTCCCTTTCAAAATCTCTCTCTGACCATTTCTCATAAACTCTCCCCCTTTGACATCAATGGAAAAGTGTGACCAAAAAAATATGTAAACATATGTACATGGTGACATTGCATATACAAAGAAACTCCAAAACTTCAAGACTCCAGAACTTCCCAAATTCAAAAACTTCCAAAAACTTTCAACACTTAAAAGATTCCAAGACTCCCTTATGTTCATCAATTCAAATTCTCTTCTCATCTTGTTTTTATTTTCCTTTTCATTTTTCCTTTTATCTGCTTCCTTTTGCCACAACAGAAAAAAAATAAAAAATTGAACATTTAGAAGCTCAAGTAAAAATAACATTTTTCACCTTAACCACTTTCTTGTATCTCTCTTTGATAATTGGAAGAATCTGCTTCCAAGCTAACACAACAAAATCCATTCTAGTGCACATGTTGTCCAACAAAGCCAAAAATGTGAATGAGGATGACCAATCCGCAGATGAGCATTGACGTTCAAAATTTTCTGCATCATGGAGAATTTCAGAGAGATGATCTAACTAGACCTCAACAATTTATTTAACAAGCCAAAAAGTTATCACCACATCTTCTCTTTGTCTTTGAATAGTAATCAATTTTTCTTTCAATTCTCCAACTCTTATTATTTTTTTCCTTCTTTGTCTTTAACGATATTGAAATTATTTCCAGTGCTATTCATTTCAGATTCAATTGCTTCAATCTTGCTTCTAAAATTTCCAACTACAACAAGCCACCAAAGACAATACATGTATATGTCCAACATTTCTTTAATGAATTTCCTTGTCTCATTAATGTGTTCAAATAATTTTTTCTTAGCTTTAGCACATCTTTTCTCAACCATGGCTTCAAGCTTGTGTCCTAGTTCTTCTAGTAGCATTCTTTCTTCAAAAAATTCAACCAAATTATTTGTTAAAGAATTAGTAACACTTGAAACATCAATACCTTTTCTAAGAAGATACTCAACTAGAACATCATAAATTTTGAGTTTATCCACTAGAGAGGATGTATTCCAAAATTCACCAATTTTCTTCATCTTACCTTTAACTAACATTGTCTGGGTATCATCTAGATTAGAAGATTTAGATCTAGGAAAGGATTCTTCTTCATTCTTCTTTTCTTCCAGAATGATGATGATATCTTTTGTGATAACTTTTCTCTTCTTAGATTCCAGAGGGGAATCACCAATAACAAGTTCCAATTCCTTTGTACCAGAGGATGAACCCTCCTCAAACCGACTAGATACAGTCATACCAAAGCACATATCCTTCTACAAAGATAAGAAAAAGACTTTGCGGGAACTTGCATTATCCTCCATACCTTCCAAATATCTATAGATTTTTTTCCAATAGGGATCTCAGATTCCCATTTGACATTTTATTTTCCTGGTAGAGAGCTTAGAAAGTAGAATTACAAACATGTAAGCAAAGACCTGAATCGGAAAGGGTAGCCCTCAATCAAAGACATTCATACATTTTTAGTTAGGTTTTCTAAAATTAAGCTACACAGATCAAATTTCTTGTTTTCTTTCACCATTTTGTGCGCTAAATACATGACAATAGCCGAAGTAGAACCATCACGATTTCTGAAATAGATTTTATAAGAAATACCATATGTAACATACCTTACAACGGGGTCGACAATAGTATTTATCAACAAGGCTCGAGGGTCTTTGTTGATTCCAGTTAATTCCTCCACCTCTTTGTATTTTACTATTTTCTTTCTAGGGAGGTCACCAACACTACATAATTAGATGAGAGCTTCAATCACTTCCTTCGTAATAGGGTAGGGTTTGTCCAACACAATGCTGCCATCCTTGATTTTACTTAATAGGAAAAAGATGGATTATCTGTCTATAAACCAAGGGAATTCTCCCCATAAATCCATGCCTAGAGTTTTTATGTTCTACTAATCATTTGACTCTAACCCTAGTTCCATTTCCTTTATTTTTCGATGATCAATTTCTTCCAGTTCAACTCCTTTTAGCCTCAGTGTAATTTTCCACTTGATCCCCTGTTAATAGATTCCATTGTAGTACTTAACTTCTTCAAATTATTCCTTACACCATAAAAAATTATTTTCTTACCTTCCTTTTTGTAACCGTGAGAGAAAACTTTCGTCACTTGTTCTTGATTGTTCACAATGATTTCTCATAATTACTCCAAATTGCTTCAGGATCACTCCAAGATTGCTCCAAGTCATTCTTTGAGTTCTTCAAATGTATAGGTGATCAAAAATGGCTTGTGAATTTTCCTTTATACATCATCGCTCTTCCCTAATTCACATTAAATGCAATAAGCTTCAAAAAGCTGATAAAAACCCTTCTTTACTGCACTAAGAAACCCTAATTTGCTTTGCAAATGAACATGGTTGCACTTTTTATTTAGATTTCTTTTGCATAACCTTTGTCCATCCATTCCTTACAACATATCCTTGTGCCAACATCTTACATGTCATATTTCCAAGGGGTTTGAATAGTTTTCTGCTAAAGCTCCCCCTAAGACCATGTTGGGTCTAATTCCCAGAGGAATTGTCTGCATTGGATGAGGGCACAAACACATCTGTCATATCTGGTTCTTCTTTCTTCTTCCATATCTTGTTCATTTCTTACTTAATCTTGTCTTTTTCAATCTTCTTCACAGGTTCATTTTCCTTTATTGGAGTAGACTGCTTTCCCTTTTTACTTCTACATACTCTTGAAATATGTCTCGATTTGTTGCAATTGTAGTAGACAACATTTATCTAGTTTGTTTGACTTCCATTAATCCTTGCTTTGCACTGATTTTCTTTGTGTCCAAACTTGTTATAGGTATATTAGTATCCATCAAAATATCGATTTATTCTACCTCCATTAAACCAGTTCATCATCTGAGTTCTGCATTCACTAGCTCTATGTCTAATCTTATTACATGCATAACATTGTCCGAAGAAGGAACCATAAAACTGATTCATCCTTTTTCTGCACTAAATTGCCTTGTGACCAAATTTGTTACATAAAAAAAAAAAAACACCATTGAAAGATGGGTACCTTTGAGAATTCGACTGTTTGATAGATGGTCTTCTTCCTGGATTTCTTCTTTGCTTCCCTTTATCTTGAGTCTTTTGATTTTCCATCGGATTTGAGTTCTACACATTTTTAGGGTTTTCACCGGCTTCATTTCCCAAGCCACCTTTGTCTTTAGAAGGTCTATGTACTGCTATCAATTCATCAAGCTTGGTGGAGCTTGTCTTGAAATTATCTTCACAGATTTTTTCTTTCTCCAGATCTGCTTTCAGGTTCATCACTTATAGTTCAAGCCTTGAGCATACATCAAACTTACTTTGCACCATCATATTCAAAAACTCCTCAATTCTCTTATTTTATTCCACTTTCACCTTCAATCCGACAATCTCTTCATTTGCTTGTTTTAGTTGCTCACTCACTTCTCTATGTCTTTATTTTAATTTCTTCAATTTCTCTTTCAATTTTCGGATGCATTCATTTGCCTCATCAATATTTTCTTTCAGATCTTTATTTTCAATTTATGCCTTGTCAAGATCTTCAAGAGAAACCCAGAGCTCTTCTTTATCCATTTGTTCAATCTGCAGGATCTTCCTCAAGCTGTTAGGTTCCTCACATGAACCAAATCTCTGATACCAATTGTTGAATATCCAAGATACTAAGAGGGGGCGTGAATCAATATCTTCTAAAACTTATTGAACAAGCACCATCAATTACTCTAATGTAGATAACAAAAAAGATAAGCAAGAGCAATAATAAAACATGAAACCACACAACACATGAACACTAGAATTTTACGTGGAAAACCCAATGAGGGAAAAACCATGGTGAGGATTAGCTCACTATTTATAGTAGTTCCAAAATCAGATATAAAAGAGGCTCACAACCAAATAAAAAAGCTCACTGCTTACAAGAGGACTCACTGTCCAAACAAGGAGGCTCACTACCTACAAAAGGATTACAGTAACAAAATGAATTACAACTAGAATATGAACTAATGAAGTTACACCTCACAAGTGAAGATTCAATTCCTTTGATGCTCAAAGAATTCACATGCCAGTAGACCAACATTCTCTCTTTCTTCCATTCACATTCAATCCATTACTCTACTCCTTCATCAATCTCCAAACTATCCTGTATATATATATGACTTGTTTGTAAGCATCAATTAGGCCAGCCTAATTGGATGCAATATTTATTTACAAAAATGCTAGCATTCGGCTTCAAGCATGTACAAAACTTCTCCAAAAGTAATTCAACCATGTAGCGCGCTATATCATGTCGGTTGGGACCAAAGATAGGTCACTCATATATTTGAAAAAATAAATTCAACCATTAACTATTTATTAGGTCGGCCATGGATAGACCTAATAAAAAATTGCAACACTAGACTAATTCCAACTCAACATACGATCATATGAGCACACGGGATTGTATACTTACATGCCTCCAACATTCATAAACCTTTTCCCAAAACTACAAACAACAATGATCACCAAAGGGGAAATGTGGACCAAAATACTAGACCAAAAACATCAGAGGATGTAAACATGTTCTTCATACCGGTTCAGAGTACCAGACCAACTTGACACCTTAATCAACATGGTTACATCAATGACAACACAAAGCATGATCTTCTTCATTCTTCCAACAACACAAACTTCCAACAATCTCCCCCTTTTTAATTGATGGAAACACATGAAAAATCCATCAACAACAAAAACAACAATAGCTTTGATCACCAACACATATATTGCACCAAAGTGCACACTACTCCCCCTTACACTAGCATCAACTCTTTGCAACACTTTCTCTTTCTCGTGACTTCTTTCCTCCTTACTTCATAAGGTTTTTTAGTTAACTCTCTCTCCCACTTTGACATCAATGGAAAAGGGAAACACACTTTTATCTCTCCCCCTTTGACATCAAACACACATAATTTCTCTCCCTCAAAGGCAACACCTATAAGGGACAACAATTATTCTGCAACTACCTTTTCTTTTATTGCACTCTGTTTTCTTCACAACTTCTCTACATACTACATAAAATACTTCACCAACTAGCAACCACTACACATATCCTTTGATACAACTGACAAAGGAGTATACCATACAATGACAACACTTACTCCTATTGACTAAAACAACCAACAATGCTACTACCTACTCCCATTGAGAGGTAGCCACCAACATCAGTCCAAAAAAATGAATGAATATTAAGATCCACTAGATTGATGCATATCCTTATGCATCTATTTCAAATAAGGAGGGGAAATAACCCCCAAATTCTCTTGAAGATAATCAAAAGCATCCTTAGGAAGAGCCTTCATGAAGATATCTATAACCTGATCCTTAGTGGGAACATACTCCAACTTCACCTCATTCTTTGCAACCTTCTCTCTCAAAAAGTGATATTGGATTGAAATATTCTTTGTCCTTGAGTGCATTACCAAATTCTTTAAAATATTAATAGCATTTGTATTATCACATAAGATGAAAATTGGTTCATCATATACCACTCTAATATCCTTCAAAGTTTGCATCATTCATAACACATGTGTGAATCATGATGCTGCAATAATGTATTTTGCTTCTACAATAGATAATGAAACTGAATCTTGCTTCTTGCTTAACCAAGACACCAACTTGATTCCAAGAAAGAAAGCACCACCACTTGTACTCTTTCTATCATATACACAACCTGCCCAACCTATATCTCTATAAGAAACCAGAGAGAAATCGATATCCTTTGGATACCACAAGCCATATTTTGAAGCGTCTTTCAGATATTTGAATATCCTCTTCACTGCTGCCAGATGCGACTCTCTAGGATCTTCTTGAATTCTAGCCACAAGACAGACTGCATGCAAGAAATCTGGTAGATAGTAGAAACTAGATACAATAGTCCTCCAATCATTGATTTGTACTTGCTATGATCAACCTTAGGAGATTCTTCATTCTTACTTAGTTTGTAACTAGCAACCATAGGAGTACATACCAATTTAGAGTATTCCATCCCAAACTTCTTCAACATTTCCTTGACATACTTAGATTTTGAAATGAATATCCCTTTCTTTTTCTAATTGATTTGAAGTCCAAGGAAGAAATTCATCTCCCCAAACATAGAAATCTCAAACTCTTTTTGCATCTCTTCTGCAAATCTCTTGCACATTGCTTCATTACCTCCAAATATTATGTCATCAACATACACAACCACAATCAAGATTTGATATTTTTCAACTTTAAAATAAAGATTACTATCTATGGTACCTTTATTGTATCCTTGCTGCAATAAGTACCTATCCAATCTTTCATACCAAGCTCTAGGAGCTTACTTGAGTCCATATAATGCATTCTTCAATCTATAGACCATATCAAGATTATCTAATAACTGAAAGCATTTCGGTTGTTCAATATAAACCTCTTCTTCTAAATCACCATTCAAGAATGAAAACTTGAAATCCATCTAATAAAATTTGAAATATTTATGTGCTGCAAAAGCTAAAAACATCCTAATAGCTTCCATTCTTGCCACTAGAGAAAATTTCTCCTCAAAATCTATTCCTTCCACTTGTGAGTAGCCTTTACACACAAGTCTTTCCTTGTTTCTCACCACTTCTCCACTCTCATTTAGCTTGTTTCGGAATAACCACTTAGTTCCAATCACATTCTTGTTTGCTAGTCCTAGGATGAGTTCCCAAGTCTGATTCTTCTCAATTTGCATCAATTCTTCCTCCATATCCTTAATTTAATATTCATATTTGCATGCTTCAATAACTATTATAGGTTGAAATTTGGAAAGTAAACATAGGTTTACTTGTTCTTCTATCATAGCAACCTTTCTTCTTGTCAACATACCTCTACTTTTTATCACCAATGATCTAATCTTTTGAATGATTCTTCTACACATACTTAGGGGTCTTAGGGATCTTTTTTGGAGCTTCTTCCTCTTCAACCTATACTTTTTTTTTTTTACCTTCATTTTTCTCTTCTTCTCTGTAGGAGGACTCATCTAATTCATATCCATCTATCTTCATTGAAATTTTATGTAAGTCTTCATCCACTTCAACACTTGCACTCTCAACAATCTTTTTCAACCTCTTATTGTAGCACCGGTAAGCCTTGCTTCTTATTGAATATCCAAGGAAGATTCATTCATCAGATATTACATCAAACTTTCCCAATCTTTCTTCATCTCTTCTAATATAGAATTTTCTTCCAAACACTCTGAAATATTTCATAGTAGGGGTTCTTCCATACCACAACCCATAGGGAGTCTTTGAGTTGTTTGTCCTTGCTTTTTCTCTATTAAGTATACAGATTGCGGTATGAATTTCTTCTCTCCAATAGGTTTAATTCCTTCATCATTTTCCTTGCTACTTCTTGAATAGTTCTATTCTTTCTTTCCGCAACTCCATTCTACTAAGGAGTCCTAGGAGCTGACAAATGCCTCTTTATTCCATGATTTTCACAAAGTGTTAAACTCATTGGAGGTGAAATCCCCACCTCTATTAGATCTCAAACATTAGATTTTCATATCCATTTCATTCTCAACCATAGCTTTGAATGCCTTAAAATTATCTAAAGCTTTCGATTTTTCTTTGAGAAAAGTAACCCAAGTCATTCTAGAGTAATCATCAATTAATAGCATGAAATAATTGTCACTTTGAAAACTTCTAATTCTTGTAGGTCCAAATATAAAGGACCGGTAGTAGATTCTTCTTTGACTTTGAAACTCTTTCTAGCTTGCTTCCCAATTTGGCATTCCTTGTAGACAACAATAATAAGCTTTGTAATCTTTGACAGATCTCTCACAACTTGATTTGAATTGATCCTCACTAAGATATAAAAATTTATGTGACACATTTTTCTATGCCATAGTCAACTTTCATTAATCTAAGTCATAAAGAATTGACCATTTGCACCCTTAAGTTGATAAACATTTCCATCTTTCCTTCTTCCTGCTGCAACCATAGTTTTGGAGCCTTTTCAGATCTCACAACCTTTGTCCTAAAAAACAAGATTATATCCTTTGCTACACATTTTTCCTACACTCAAAAGGTTATACTACATACCCTTAACATAAAGAGCATCATCTGTATTATACTTTCCATCAAAACTGATTGAACCTTTTCCACATATCTTAGCAGATGTATCATCACCAAACTTAACTAAACCACCTTCAAACTTCTCAAGCTTAAAGAACTTACTCTTCATGTGATTTGAGCATCCAATGTCAATGATCCAATTGTTCTTCTCTTCTCTAGCATGAAAAATAGTCACCATTGCTCCTTCAATGTTATGACCTTCTTCTAGAGACTTTCCTTCATACATCTCTCAGAGTTAGCAAAATTAGTTCCAATATTTAGAACCATGAACAAGCATTCATAATATTCATCATCCAGATAATTAGATTCATCATATCATATACTAGCATCTTCTCTAGCATAATAACTTTTCTTAATTGATTTACCTTTATTCTCCTTAGGTCTATCTCTTGAAGCTTTGACAAGACATATTGAAGCATAACGACCAATATTTCCACAGTTGAAATATTTGTAGGGTAACTTACCTCCAATACCATTTTTAAATTTCCTCACAAATTTTGCTTCTAGGTCATCAAACTCATATGGATCAGATTCCTCATTCTTTTCAACTTTGCCAACTTTAAAAGAAATCTCCCTTTTTACATCACTTGGACCAAGCTCTCTTAATTCAAAATTAGTTAAAGTACCAGGCAATTGATCTCTAGAGTACTGATCTAAATTCTAAAATTCTTCAATAGACTTTTTTTTATGACTATAAGACTTAGGTAGAGTTCTTAGTACCTTCTTTACCACCTCATTTTCTTCAAGTTTTGTACCAAGGGCTCTGATGGAATTGAAAATTTTGTCCATTTTTTGCATGTAGCTTCTAATATCTTCATCCTTTGACATCAAAAAGTTTTCAAACTTGATCTTTAGGTTCTTCATCTTAGGTTTCTTGAATTTTTCATCTCCTTTATAGACACTTTCCAACTTCTTCCAGATTTCATTAGCAGATTTGAGATTCATAACTTTCACAAGTTCAATATTAGAAAGACCACTCAAAAGATTATACCTTTCTTTCCCATTGTTCTCGTATGCCTTGATCTCATCATTGGTACTCAGATGATTTGTAGGCATTGTATATCCAGTTTCAACATATTTCCAAACTCCAAACCCTAGAGCAATAAGGAAACCTTCCATTCCAATCTTCGAAAATGCATAATCTGATCAATCAAATAGAGGAGCCTCCTTGTCCACCATCCCAGATCCACCTCAAGTGATTAAGATTTCTTCTAAGGAACCTTGATATGATACCAATTATTAAATGCAGAAGAAAACTGAGAAGGGGGTGAATCATTTGTACATTAAAACATCAAAACCCTCATTAACACTCAGATCTACATTAGTTCATAAACCCTTAATAACCATTAAACCCTTATCATGCATTAGTAGAACACAAACATGAGAAATAGCAATACAAACACATCCAAACACATGAGAACACCAGATTTACGTGGAAAACCCAAGAAGGGAAAAACCACAGTGAGGATTAGCTCACAATATAAAGTAATTGCAACATTGAATACAATAGGCTCATTGTCGAAGGGCTCATTGCCCAAAAGAAAAGAAGGGATCACTACTAATGGCTCACTACCAGATTGGAAAGAAGAAGAAAGAAGATTGTTACACTGAGAAATCTATCTCAAAGAAACATAAAAGTTCCACCACTCCTTTAGTAGAACATTCACACTCTCTTTGTAGAATGTAGACACCTTCTATTCACTGCTTCTAGTAGCATTAGGCTTAAAGCTCACACTGCATTTCTCACTTTCACACTTCACATCTCAATACTTCACATTACACTCCTCAATCATCAAATCATCACACATATATACCGTCTTAACCTTGAAAATAATTCACAAGGTCGGCTATGCACCTCAAACGTGCAAATTTAAATTAGGTTAGCACCAAAACATTCTTGCAATGGAAAGGAATGAAGACGGACTACAACACACCTTAACTCATACCTAAATCCATAGAAACACACCACACCATGCTTCCACAAACACCAACGCATATCCACAATTAGTGTAAACCCCCAAGGTCGGTCGAACCTATGTAACCACCATTGATCATTTAAGTACACACTTCCTTTGATTCAAAGAAAACTTGTGGAAAACATACATCACTTGAACACAATCTAGAATATTCCATCAACACCATGAAATCCAAAAAATTCCTTTGTAACAACTTTCATCTGAAGAAAACACTCATTCAATACACCTAGTTAACTTTCCACATACTGAAACACCTGAATCCAACCTTGCAGAGCACCAAAACACAAAAACTCAGATTGAAGATATACATGAGCAATATAAGCACACTTCCAAATCCACAAGACCAAAAAAAAAACTACAGAGAAATGTGGAGAAAAACCATTTCTCCCAAACAACATTACTTTCATAGTTCACACACTGGTGAACACAACTTTCTCTGCACAATGATCCAAAACCTAGAACTATGGACATAACACCTCTGAACACCTCTAATCAACATATCCAAACCGCACAGATAGATCTTCAACCATGAAGAAATGTGGAGCAAAACAATGAACACCACTTTGTCATACAAAACACGCTTTACCATACTGTTTCCTCTTTTATTCAAATTTTCTCAAAAGCACTTGGAAAACAAGCACCACAAACTCAAACTCATCACATAAAACACTTCTACAAAATTTCAACCACACAAGAGGTTGAACATTACCAACACATGCTTATCGAAGAAACACTAGAGGTTGACACCAATGATACTACTAATGACAACATAATGCAACCAATCAAAGCATCTCCATTGAATTCCAACAATCTCCCCATAGACTTATTGGCATCAATGCAACAACAAAGATCTATTGACATCAATGACAACACAAAATTCTAATAGTAGCCATCTCCAGTCAAGTAAAACCAAGTGTAGAGGTAACTTTTGAACCTGAAAATACATCTAGAGTAATGGGATGGTTATTTTCTTTAGATTCTAATAAAGAATGAATTTTAGATTTATGAGCATATTTTCACATGACTGGATATAGATCTATATTTATTGATTTTCATGAAGGAAATAATTCAAATCAAGAAATTACCATTGGCAATAAAATGAAATTGTCAGTTCTAGAAATAGAGACTGTTAGTGTAACAAATGGAACTTTGAAAAATAAATTTACTAGTTGAAGGATTGGGGATGAATCTTATTTCAGTTTATAGAATTGCTCAAGTTGGATATGAGTTGTTATTGTTGATCAAGTTATTGTAAGAGATATAAAAGACCCAAAAAGTGTTATTTCTATTGGTAGAATTAACCATAAAGAGAGTCTTTAAATTTTTTGGATTTGTTGATGATTAATACACACTCTCCCATGATTTTGTTGCTCAAAGTGATTATATCTTAAAACTATGGCATGCTATACTTGGACATATAAATTATAGAAAACTACAATACATGGTTAGAGGATTATAAAGATCTCAACATCTGAAGGTGTATGTGAAGGATGTGTGTTAGGTAAACACCATCGAGATCCTTTTGATTCGGGAAAAGTGTGGAGAGAAAATCATCCACTACAACTCATTCATAGTGATTTATGTGAGCCAAGATATCCTTCCATCTCAGGTGCTAGGTACCTTTTCACTTTTATTGATGATTATAGTAGATGAGTATGGGTTTATTTTCTTGAAAGGAAAAGTGAAGTATTTGAGGTATTTCAAAGGTTTAAGTCATTAGATGAAAACAAAAAGTGGAAAAAGAATTAAATGCCTAAGAACAAACAATGGGAGTGAATATTGATGCATTTGAATCATTTTGTGAAAAATATGATATTAAGGTCCAAAGAATAGTTCCATATACCCCTTAACAAAATGGAGTAGTTGAATATATGAATATAACTCTTTTAGAAATGACACGTTGTATGTTACATTTTAAAAGTTTGCATAATAAATTTTGGGGATTGGTTGTCTCTTGTGTTGTACATATTGTGAATTGAATCCCCACCAAAGCCCTAAAAAATGTCACTCCTGAAGAAGCATGGAGTGGAAGAAAGCCTCACATTAGGTATTTTAAATTATTTGGGTGTATTGCTTGGGCTCACATCCCAAAATAAAATATGGAAAAGATAGAACCAAAAAGTCGTGTTTATTTATGGGCTATAGTGAAGAGTCAAAGGCTTATAGATTGTATGATTTGGTAACAAAAAAGATCTTTATTAGCAGAGATGTAAATTTTGATGAACATTCACAGCTTACAACCACAAATGACTTCATTTCAAATATTTTATAAAGAAATGGAAACTCTAGTAATGAGGATGATAAGAGCACTACTACTAATGAAGAACTAATCCTAGTTACCAACTATTTTCTATAGGAAGTGATAATGAAGAACTTCAAACTAGACAAAAGACAAAGATTATTGAAGAGATATATAGACAAGGCTCAAAAATCCAAGGAAGGAATGATAGTGTTCTCATAGAAAAAGTCTTACAAATAAATGACCCAATCTCATATGAGCAAGCTAGAGGGAAGAAAGAATGGGAGCAAGGCATGAAAGATGAATATGATGCATTACAAAATAATAAAACTTGGGAACTTGTACCCCTCCCCAAAGGTAAGAATGTTATTGGTTGTAAATGTGTTTATAAAACAAAATTCAAATCTAATGGAGCTATAGAAAAATACAAAGCTAGATTGGTTGCTAAGGGATTCAATCAAAAGAAAGGTATTGATTATGAAGAAATATTTTTTCTTGTCATCAAAATGAACATAGTTAGAATTGTTCTTTCTTTGGATGCTAGACTTAGATGGCATGTTCATCAAATGGATGTTAAAAATGCTTTCTTAAATGAAGATTTAGTTGAAGAAATATACATGAATCAACCACCTAGTTTTGTAGAAGAGAAACATCCTCACCTTGTTTTCAGATTAAAGAAATCACTTTACGATCTAAAACAAGCACCAAGAGCATGGAATGAAAATATTGATAGATACTTTCAGCTTCATAGGTTTAAAAGGTGAAAAGGTGCAAATCTGATTTAAATATTTATGTGAAGAAAGTCCAAGGAGAGATTATTTTTGTTGCAGTTTATGTAGATAATTTACTCATTGTTGGACTGAATATTGGGATAATCAATGATTTAAAATTAAATCTTAAAATGACATTTCATATGAGTGATTTGGGAGAATTAAACTATTTTCTTGGTTTACAAGTTTGTAGACTACATGATGGATTGTTCATCTGCCAATAAAAATATGCTTTGGATATTTTAGAAAAGTTTAACATGCTAGAATGCAAGCCATCTTCTACTCCCTTTCAGTCTAGATTCAAGCTTACTAAATAATGTACTTCCAAGAGGGTAGATGCTACTTTATACAAACAACTTGTGGGCATCTTGGTTTATCTAACTCATTCTAGACTAGACATTTTTTTTTTTGTTAATCAAGTATCTAGATTTATGCAAAAGCCTAAAGAAAGTCATTAGTTGGTTGCAAAGAGGATACCGCGGTATATTTGTAGACCAATACACTATGACATCTACTATGGGTATAAGTCCTTGATTTCTTTGGTTAGATTTACAAATTCAGATTGGGGAGGTAATATAGATGAAAAAATATCTACTGGTAATTATGTTTTTCAGCTTGGATCAAGCCCTATTACATGGAGTAGCAAAAAAACAAACAACTACATCATTGTCTTCATGCGAAGTAGAATATAGAGCAAAAAAAGAAGCGGGAAAGGAAGCAATTTGGATTTGAAATCTTCTATTTGAGCTTGGTTTTCCCCAAAGTTCTACTACTACTTTGTACTATGAGAATCAAAGTACCATATAGGTTGCCAACAATCCATTTTTTCATGCTAAGACAAAACATATTGAGCTTGATGTTCACTACATATGAGATCTTATTCAAGAAAATATTGTCAATCTATAATATTTTCCAAGTGAAGAACAAAAAATTGATGTATTTACTAACAGTGTGATTGAAGCCAAATTTTTGAAATTGTGAAAAATGCTTGGTATGTTAGAGGTGAAAATTAAGGGGGGATAATACTATAATTTTCCCCTCTCCTTTGTATCTTCCCCTTTTCTTTGTCTCTTCTTTGTAATATTCTATCCAATCTTACTGGGGGATGTTAAGGAATAAGATTGTCTAGAAAATGATAAGATGTTTCTAGAAGAACTAGAATCTTTTAGAAGAGCTAGAATCTTCTAGAAACTAGAAGCAACTAGAAGCTATTCAAGGAAAAAAACATTTCAATTTTAGAGTTCTCTAGAATACTAGAAGTTTCTAGAACTTAGAGGCTCTAAGTATAAATGTGAGGTTGTCCATTGTGAACAACACTACTATTGTGGTAAGTTGTTGGATTGTATGTAAGCAAGTTAGATCAATATAATTTCTTTCAGACATTTCTAATTGTTTTATGCTATGTTTTTGCCATGTTTGTTGTTATTTTATTATTTGGGCATGTTCTTACAATATTGTGCAAGTCATGGGTACAAAGACATGGGGGAAAGTGGTGGTGTAGAACCTAGTGAAAGACTTTGTGAAAGAGGAGCTTATGGGGGCTATTGTAAATATCAACAAAAAACTTGCATTCAACCTAATTGTGGGCATCTTCAACACCACGACTATCATGAAAAAGAAGGTCTCCACACAGGCACTAGTTCTATCTAGAGAAAGACTGTAGAAACAACAAATGGATACTTTCAGTTACTATGTTAATATGCATGGGGATTTGCTCTCCCCTCCTCAAATTATGAAGATCTCAAAGTTCATTAAAGGGATGACAACCGTAATGAACTGGAGAAGCCCATAAATGGGCATTATATATGTAATCTTTTTTTTATTAATAGAAGGGAGCTGCCCCCTTGATAATATTTACCTAAAAAAAATCCTAATTTGCACTTTACATTGTACACATGATCAAAAGTTGATTTCACAGTGTAAAATTATCAAATTCGATGAAAATTTTAATAACACAATCAGTAAAATCATCTAATTATTGAAAGTGCAAGACCTAAAAGTCTACTCATATTTATAATAGTGTCAAAAAGATGTTCACATAAAATCATCACCAGATATTTAAAAATCAACTTGAATTGTAAGGACAAGACATTTCAAGCTCAAACAAATTTTAAATTAAAAAAAAATTCACTTTTTCTACAAATTTAAAATTAAAATTAGCTACTGATTCGACAAAAAATTGAAAAAATAACTCTTTTTACAATCTGAATTCCACCCTAAGTGGAAAAAAAGGTTCAATTCCTATAGATTTCGGAAAGTCTAAAATGCCTCGACTTCTTGACCTCCCTATGATTTCCAGTGTTCCAATACAGAGGAAAGGTGAAAAACATTTAAAAAATAATGTTCAGGGAAGTAGAAACTCATGTCATATACAAGAAAAAGTGTGAACTTGTCTAAAGTCCCACCTCTCATTCTTCCATGCAAAACTTCTATTTCAAAAGATACATAAATAATAAAAGAAACTTGCAAACGTCCTCGTGAACCCCACATTCTCCTACAAACATTTCAAACCACCTCAGAAGAAATACAATCTCTCAGAATGCCATGATTGCCAGAATTATGGTCTCATGGATGCCATTATTGCTGAGGTCACACAAAGAAGATTTTGTAGATAATGGTTTTGAAAAGTTTCAAGCAAATGTTGTTGGAAGGGCATAGACACCCATTGAGGCACAATACAAAATTCCATGCCATTTTGTAGATTAATTAAAAATGTTTTACATCTTCCAAGCAAATGCAACTTGTAGGTGTAAAACCACATTTCACACTGCTACTAAATCTTCACATCCACCACAACGTGACTGAAAGGTGATTTGGTGACTGAAAGGTGATTTTGTTTAGATGTTATGGTAGATAGGTATGCAAAATGTATAAGCACTTGATTGTTTGGGAAAATGCCTTAAAGAGATGTCATCTCATGAAATGCAATGATTGCAAGTTGAATTCTAAATGGGTTTGTTGATATGGCATTATAAATTCTCAAGCCATTTACCAGCATACTCCCCACCTGCACCAAAATGGATACTTTGAAATGATTTTTATGATATCAATCAAGGTATAATTGAAAGAATCTATGTCACATGTTGTAGATATAATTTTCATTGTCTAAATGTATTCATAATGTCAAACCAAATAGCCATTTCATAGAAATGCAATGGAATGAAACTTAATCAGTATGTTTACAATTGTTTTAGGAAAACATACATAATAATCTTGAATTATTAATTAATGATATTTTAGAAATTGATCTGCATGATTTGAGAGTAAATATAGAGTATTTTGATTATGCTTATTTGATGGTTTGAAAATTTATCAAAAGATCAAAAATGTTAAAATTTGATGCTGAAAAAATATTTCAAATGTTAAGATTTATATTTAATAATATTTCAAGAAAATGTAAAGATACAACAATAAATAGCATATCAAAGATACTCAAATCATATGATTTAATGATACAACTAACATTCAAACCTAATAATCTTTATAAGAAAATCATTACAAAAAGAAGTAGAAAATGGTGTGACCCCACTAAAATAAGCTTACATGATGAAGTAAGAGCACCATAAAATAGCTTTCTATAATATTGTGATCAATATTGTTAAAAAGAGACATGACTAATTTATACAACGATAAATTAAAAAACCTTGCATCATCTATAATTATATCAGATATCTATACCTTTACATATGAGTCTATGGAAGCAACCTTACCATCTCATCTAGAAAATATGGTTGAACAAAAATTGTTATCTCATTTATTTATACTCGTGCTGACTACATCAAACAATAGATACAAGTGGGATCTTAGTACTGCAATAGTTAGCTGGCATTAAGAAGCATTCTTGAGAAAGAAGATAAACACCTCAGTACATTACAAATGCTTGGATTTGGAAGGTTAGTAAGATTAGCTGTCATACTACTTGCAACTCCATTGGTGTTATTAAGATAAGGACCTTGAAGATAGAAGTATAGTCTTACAACTAGCACATATGTATAATGTAGAGTCAAAACATTGGCATACATGCCAATCATTGGATAAATTGCTTCAAGAATCATCATCAACAGCTGGCACACTGACATAATGTCATGACAACTTGCTCATCAAAGATTTACAGTTTTATTATAAAGTGAACTGATAATGTTTGTGAAAATTATATATATAGCTTTTGTCCATCTAAAATACATTTCTAATTTAAAATGTGAAATGTGTATATTAAATTTGTGATTTTAAAATTAATACATTCTAATTTCTGAAGTTGCAAATTTAATTATAGATTAAAATATTTTGTTAATTAAATTTAAAATTCTAATCATTACATGATAAGTGTCATTTCAGACCAAATTTTGAAAATTGAAAGATATGATAGTTAAAAATGATCACCAAATATGAGTGTAAGTCTTTGCAGGGATAAGATGAGTGAACTGTTAGTGATCTGATGACTCCATGATTGCTAGAAATACAAAAAAATGAATACCCCTACTCCTATTGGCATTCCCTAGGAGAGCAGACCTGCAACACTGCAACATATTTTGAACTCTGATTTACACCTAGTGGCTTGCAAATATGAACCCAATCTTGTCCTATGTTCTATTAAGGGAAATTTGTGGAGGTTTTCTTGGACTATGACCAGATGATGATTACACCAGGTAAGGAACGTATGGCAAAATTCCCTAGGAATATGAGTCAAGACATGGAAGTGTGGACAAAGCACTGTGAAAGTTATTTGATAAAATTTCTTAAACATGAAAAGACGAATGGCACTTTTGACAACTTGGGTTGCTGGAATATTTGGGGAATTACAATTGTATGGTGTCTTCGCTCAAGGGATAGGATCCAAAAAGTGTGACCAAGAAGCCTCTCTTAACTTAGGGACTTGAAATTGGTGTGGATTTTAAGAGTGCCAGATCACAATCTACTGTATATGAATTGGAAGCCTTTAACTCAATATAGAAAAGAGCATGAATAGCCCTAATTTTATCGAATGGAGATGCTAGAGTTCATTGGAAAGGGGCAGCCAGAATGAAGGTTTGCATAGTAACATGGGACAACCTCAGTTCAACAATTTCTATTGCTTGAGAATGTGGCATAGACTAGGAAAGCAAACCTAATGATACAATTTTAAATAAAACTATTGTTATAACAGGTCTTGGCCTATGTAACAATAGAGTAGTTGGCTAATCTGCCTGATTGGGCATGCTATAATATAAAGAGATGTTCTAAGGAAGAGGTAATAGAAAATATACTATGCAATTCTAGTTCAAGATTGGTATTTAAGATCTTGAAACAATTTAGTAGATGAAAAACTTTTCAAAGAAAAGTATGACATGATTTTGAAATTTTTTAAGGAATTTGTGGAATCATAAATTACAAGTATTCAATGAAAAGTAGCATTGAAAGTGAAAAATGGTACTAGAATGTGAAAATCGATGCACTAGTATCTATAGGGATGATGAATTTAGGCCTCTATAATACCAAGTGCTAGAACTAAAGTTGTTAAAACCTTGTGTATAGTTCTTAATTGATCAGTTACACAAGTCTTTGCAAGAGAAGGAAAATGAGTTAGGTGCATCTCAAAACCAGTTAGAAATATAGAAAGTGGATAGTACATTGATGGAAAGTTCCACTAGTAGATTGCTTTGCATCTTTTTTTCCAAAAATCCTAGTTGTAATTCTAATGAGTGATCACTCAATGTGACAACTCGTTGGTCAATTATTGTTAGTACGAGCATACCTCCAATAGAAGGATATTGGTCTTCTTAATTAATTTCTACACAAGGACACTTGTTTGGCTAAATTTTAGGAGATTCTAATAGTGAATATTATAATCTTGAGGATATTAATGACAATGATAATGTATTGATGATTGAATGATTGCTTTTTGTTATCTACTATGCACTTGTTGGTGCTTTTATTGCATTACCTTCTATCTCTTCTATAAACTATTGTCTAGCTTTTATTTGGCATGATAATAATAAGGAATATAGTTTTTGAAGATTATGTATATTTCACCACTTGCTATTATCAAAAATCAATGGAAATGTCTATTAGTTAGAGTTTATTCATGGGATGCATTGTTCACAAAATGTAACTAATGATCTAGTGACAATACATAGGGTAATTGTAGTTTTAGATTCAAACTTCCATTTATAAAAAAATAGTTTGTGTGGCAAATGAATTTTTTTGGAAAGAGGAAAAGTGGGAATGTATAATTATTTGAAATTGCAAATTATTTTGAAAAAGGATGAATGAAGTGACATGTAGCAAAAAGGGTCAAATGCAAAGAGTCAACCATGACTCTTCATATTTTTTTATTTTTTAATATTTTTGGAGGGAAGACTACTGATATTCCCATCTATTTTTTTTATAAATACATGTGTTTTGCTCATTGTACGACATTGTAAAACTTATTGAGGTTTGAGAAACTAAATAAATATATATCATTTGCTTTATTCTTTTCCATTTTTCCTCATTCAATGGGATTTCACAAACTCCAAATTTAATTTATTGCAAGGTGTAGATAAGGTTGAAATGCATTTACACCATTGATGCTTAATTGATGGTAAAGAATTTTGTGTGGTCACAAGCAAGCATAAGGTTGAATCACACATCCAAATTCCCTTCAAAGATCACACTATTTTACTCTCAAATCATGGATCACAAGTTTTGATAAGGACTAGTTTCTCTTCAACTTCATCCACTTCACAAAATGATGCATGGAAGGAGGGAATCAAGTTTGGATTTAATTTTTGTTTTGTTTTCATTTCTCTTCCCCTTCTCCCTTTTGCATTTTTTACATATGGTTTGCTAAATTAATTTCATTTCAACTTTGGTGAATTTTAGTCATGTAGGGAAAATACTCATAACAATACAATTTTCACAATTTTCATTATATTTTATAATTGTCCTAAGATTTCATACTTTAATTGTTTTAAAATTAACTTTTAACGCACAAACAACTCAAAATTTTATAATTAAATTGTGATTATGTAGTAATTAACTGATGTTACAACTTGTTTTTGACAACTTTATCAATTTCGGGTTAAAAAATTGTTAAAACAAACAAACTTTAGTAGTTCAAATTTTGATACTAATAGATAAATAATTATATATATTTTTTTATAAAATAAATAGATTAAGTAAAGGTGAATGTACAAGTGTGTTGCTATTTTAAACTATTTTCAAATTAATTTTAAAGAAAATAAAAAACTAATATCTAGAAAGTTGAATTAACCATAACTAAAGTTAAAACATAATTTTTTTAACTTGAATGGAATAGGTTGTTCACATAGCTAACTAGTGATACAAATAACAAAGTGAACCCCTATTTCAAATCAACCAACTCCTAATCACTTCATGGGCCCATTTTTGAATAACCAACCAAAGCACTCTTTGGTTGATGATTGTGGTAAACCTCTAATTCATTTCATGAAGACTCTTGAGGATATCCACCTTTCAAGCCAGGGAACTATTGTGACCCTTCACAATACACCCCTAAAATTTGAAATTTTGGGGACCTTAGAATTTTTGTGGGAGTTTATTATTTTCACTAAGTCAAGATCTTTTGGTTTATGTTTTACCTTCTCATAATCTACTTCCCTAAAATTAAATTTATCAAATTCAAAAGAGCTTAACAAAAGTTTAGGGTCATTTTATTTTAAGTTTTGTAAAGTTTATCAAGTTTTATTCCACAAATTACAAACCTTTCAAACTCCCCAAAGTCTTGCCATATGTTGGGTTGCAAGTTGTAACTATTCTCTAAAATCCAAAATAGAAAACCTACAAATCCTTGTGATTCTCCAAAATTGGTAGGTGAACATTAATGACACTTTTGCAAAATAATCAAAACCCCAAGTTAACCTATTTTTCTCACCATTTTATATTTTTCAGTTCACAAACTACTCTAGATATTTGGCGACTTTTTCCTCCTACCTTTTCAAGTGATTCAACAATTTTCTCCTTGACCTTCTAGGATTTCCCTTGTTCTTTTTTCTTTTAATTTTTAATTTTAAAAAACCTAAGGTTTTGCCAAAATATATAGATGGGTGATCTCACAATACTAGTTTACAATTCCAGTGAGGAAGGAAAATTACAAAAATGCTCTTATGATTTATTTTTTCTTTTTAGGGGTTCGCACAAATTGGGGTGTTCGAATGGACCCTAGTTCGAGTGAACCCTATTAAATGATGGGAACCACTTTTTTGGCATTTTTTTATAACAAAGACAATGGAAAATTGAATAAAAGGGGGGTTCGCTCGAATCAGGGTTCATTCGAACGCTTGTTCTAGCGATCCTCCAAGGGGTGTTCGCTCAAACCTGGGTTCATTCGAACCCCCCTTTTTTACCCTTCTCCCCCTCTTGCACTAATTTTTTGCAGAATTTTGCCCTTCGAAGCTCGGGTTGTGGATGAAAATGGAGGAGACTTCACATAACCAACTGGATGATGGTAGTCCTCGAAATGAGGTATCCATCGAATATAATTTTAACATGTTTTGGTTTTATTATGTGTTTTATTTTTTAGTTTGATTAAAAATAGGTTTTTCACCAAAAATCAAGCTCTCTATTTTGCACATGTGGAAAAATAGTAGATTATCAAAAAAAAATTGAAAAATATCAGTACACTAGATATTCTTTGCAATGATTTTTGGCTTTGATTGTATGAGAATTTTTTGCATCAACGTTTCGGATCACACTCCATGATCCATCATCAAGATGAGAGCAGAGCTAAAGGTTGATCACACTAGATATTGATGTCCTTGATCCAACAAAAAAAATTGAATTTCGATACATACAAAAAAAGTTATGCTTTAGCCAGTGAATCATGTCTAAATTGTGAAAGGTTCAACTTTGAAACTTAATTAAGAAAAAAATATTCAATGAAATGCTATGAAACCAACTCAACACACTAGATATCATAGTTACAAATCTAAATTAAAAAAAAATAGAATTTTATCCTTCATAGAAAAAAAGTTGTGTTATCTAGTGACATCACTCTTTAAAAATGGTGTTGAATGTTAAAAACTAGTTTTCGAAGGAGATGGAAAAAGAAATGCAATCTGATTAAATTTTTTTTGAAAAAATATATTTAGAATCTATAGACAAAATGTCACAAATCACTAGTTTACATCATCTTCAAATTCCTCATAGTTTAGCCGTTATAGGTGCCCAAAAGTGAAGATTTAGTTAAAAAAATTTAGTTCAATGTCCAGTTTGGCCAAAAATTGTAAACCAACATTGTGGGATCACCCAAATTCAATTTTTCTCTATTAAATTTAGTCTTCTCTTGTGATTTATAGTTAAAATATTCTAGTTTGATTGTTTAAAACTCTTTTCAAATTAGATTTCTAAGAAAAATCTTACAAAATTGGAAATCTTGATTTAGGATGTTTGGTCTTTTAGGGAACCCATGCTTGAGTTTTTGGGCACTTACAAAACTTAGTTTAAATGCTTATTTTCCACTTGAATTTTTTGAGGACTTTGAACAACCATTAACGATGGCCATTTGATTAGCTAAAACTTAAGAAAATTTTATATTTTTTTCTTACTTGGTATACATGGTTTGCTTTGCATTTTACAAAACTTACAAGTTGGAGCTCAACATGAAGTGTTGAGATGTAAGAGGAAGGAGATCAAATGAAAGCTTACAATTTTCAATTTTTTACAAGTTGCAACTAGGCACCACTCATTGACTTGCAAGTTAGAAACACCAAGAGAATTTTCATTTTGCAAGTTGCAACTGAATGCCACATGCCAATTTGCAAGTTGGTAATTCCAAGCATTTTTGTATTTTGTAAGTTATTTCAAAACACAACCTAATTTCAAGTGTTGATTTGCAATAGAGGAAGACTAAATTACTTTGTATTTTATAAGTTCTTGCAAGTTGCATCTATGGATATTGAGTACCGACCTACATACCAAATGACCTTGTAAAATACAACTTAGGCCCAAACCATAAAATGTAGTACTGCAAACATATGTCCAAGCTTGAATTGTAGCAAGGTGCTAAAATAGTCAAATTGAAGCTTTTACCCCCCAAAATTAAACTTTAATTTTAAACAAGATGAATAATGTAAATGATATAATTGAATAATACATAATTACAACATGAATTTAATAATTTAAATATGATTGAGTTTTAAAAATTGTAAGAAACTTAGTTATAGCTTAGAAATGTTTTCTAGGTACCATCTAATAAAGAATGATATTCCAACAAAGATGAAGTATGGATTTAAGGGAATTGCTTCACCCTTCAAGCTATACACCAATTTGGGAAATATATCTGACCCTAATTTGGGATATGTGGGATTAGAAGAGTTCCATGTGAGAATTTTAGTTAATGAGATTGATATGTCTACTAGGACTGAGAACATTAAGGTTGGTGGTTTAGTTTTTATAGTTGGTTTCCAAATATTAGTATAGTCAGTTAAATTGAGCCTAGCATGTGCACACCATTATAATTCCAACTAGAGGGAAATCAAAGATACAAGTGGAAATCTATTTTTACTAATTCAACCTTAGTACAATGAAGGAATGCTTTTTTTGCCTATGAGGGATGAGTTTATGGCAATTTATGTGTATTTTTCTTAGAATTATTATGAAGGGAATACAACTAAAGGTTAGGAGACAATAAATAAGAAATAGATTCAAAATCCAAAGGTCACTCTCTCTAGAATGATAAATAAACTATTTAGAAGGGGTTTCATAAAAAAATTAAATGAATGCATCACATTATTAAGTAGAACTTATTGATTAAGAGGTAGCTTGAGAGTTCTATCTTTGGATGTATTAATTTATTTGAAAGGTGTTATCAAGAAAAGAGTTTATTGATTGTTTCATTATAATAAGTGATGCAATAGATGATCAAATTTATAAGGTGACAACAACGAATACATTTTATATAACCTCTTATCTTGTTTATGCCTTGGTGAGAAGTCAACAATTTTCAAAATTGTAAATAGTTGGTGTAATGGGGCCAAGACAAAAGAAGGTGTATACAAATTATCCTTAGCTTTAATTAAAAGTAGCAACACACAATTCATGAGAATAAATTATGATTTTATTTTTTATATAGTTAGACTGTTAGAGGGAGGTTTTTCTAAGAGAAGCTTGCATGGGCTTATAATGAAATATATAGATATGATCGTTAGTATATTTAGTTCCCTAGTTTTACATGCATTAGAATGGGAGGATGTGACAAAGACCCTTGTATGCTTCCCATATAGGTGATTTTTTTCACTATTACAACTCTATAGACAATTGGAATAGGTACATAAATTATGTTTAGGAAAGAAAGTAAGGAGAACTAGTTTTATTGCTATTATTGTTTAACAAGACAAGTCACTAATAATGCAAAGGTGGAACTAACATAGGTAAATTTGATAGTAGGGTTTCATTCAATATGAGGTCTACTATTGAAGGCTTAATGAAAATTTTCAAACAAAAAGAAATATTGAAACATTTCTAAGATAATTATATAGATGATTACAAGGTCAAAATGAGATATTACTCAAGGATGAATTCTCTCCAATTAAAAACATATTCAATTTCTACTATGCCACTTAATAAAGTTTTAAAGAAAAAGTGTAGATCCTATTTACAACAAAGACCTTGTTGGGTCCAAAAACTACTACTTCATAATCCTAGAAATTAGTTTTAGTGTCAAGGCCAAGGGGTGTCATTAAGAAGATAAAAAGGAGTTCATCAAAAAATTGATAAGGCTTAAAGGCCAATTGACAGGAGTGGATATTCTCTCTTCCACTTTGAGCTTAGATAAACCTAAGAGGGTATTCCTATAGGTAACCTTAAATGATTTTTTTGTTACAAAAAACTATATTCACATATGATAAACCAACTATAATAGCACCCAAATGAAAGTTTTGATCCCAAATTTTGTCACTAGACCAAAACTAACCTACTAATTGGATGTCTATTAAGTTGATGTAAATAAAAAGAATATGATTCTATCAAGATTAACTCTTTTAAGACTTGCTTTAGATATTCCCTAGGTATAAGAATGAATCATGACATGTATACAAACTTACTTTTATTCCTAAACTATTGGTTAAATATTTGTTCATTTTGAGGAGTATGATTAAATTGTTTGTTCTCAACACTATTTCCTATCCAATGGGTAATATAATACCTTCTTATTATTAGGGAGAACAAGACAAAATCAACAAGGAATAATAAGTAATGTATTTACATGAACTAAAAATGTGATATCACATAACAAAACATACTTAATAATCCATCATCAAACTACATAAATTCATGTATAATATGGAACAGACCATTACAAGGATTGAAATATATTATAATTTTGTCATATTCATGAATTCTAGTATTAAAGTTGTGCCATAAAATATAAAAAATAAGAAACCATAGCTATGACTAATATATTCCTCTAAAAGTATACATACTATCATGGAAAAATTTCATTATAGACAATAATAATAAATTTAACCTCCTTGTGATTTCACTAATATGTGGCTCCACAAATGGTTTGGATTGGAATCATTTGAAACCCTAGATAGAGAAAAACACCTATAGGAGTTTGTGGGAATAAAAAATGACCAACCTTTTGATGATGAACAAACTCATATTTATATCATTTTGTCTATCATTCCCTAATCCATACATGGGAATCCACATTAGATCTAGATATTCAAATGCACACACTACATTAATGATTATTTGTATGATTTATGACCAAGAGATAGCATAATAACCATTGGGAGATCAAATTTTAGTTACCAAATTAATAAAAGTATGTTAATCCTCATCCTCCATCACCAAAAGTATATGTGAATCCACACCCTTGAGATTAAACAATTTATTTGGATATAAAATCTATTTTAGAGTAGTTGCAACATCAAATATAGTCATTAATGACATCTTGGGTCATGCTAGGAGGTAGATGGGAGTGAAAAGTGAAAAATTTGATAGTTTTAGAGTTTTGGAGATTGGGGGTCAAAGATACCTCATGCTCCATATCATTATTGGGTTTTGGGAGTAAGGATGATAGTGAATTCATCCTTGTGTAAAGGGGCAATCAAAATATAGATATAAAAGATATATTAGTGTAAAGGATTTGAGAGTTGTGGTTTTGATAAAGGTATGCTGGTAAGAGGAATTCTAGAACTCTAACAAAGGGAAAATAGTGGGGGTTGGAGGAAATGGATGTCGGGAAGGAAAACTTTGAAACTCCAGCAATAAAATTTAGCAAGTATGGTGAATGGGTGAAAAGTATACAAAATGGGAAAGTCTAAAAATATTGTGGGGGAAAAATGAAATGGGTGGAATGAGAAGGAAAGGATTACCAAGAAGGGAAACTTTGACATTCAACATAATTATTAGAAAATTGAACACCAAAACCTCCATGCTTAGATTTTTTTGAGTCCTTAGCACCTTTTTGTTGAAAATTATTGTCATTGATGTCAAAAGGGAAAATTGTTGTTATTAATGTCCAAAGGAGTTTGTTGGGTATTGTCAAGGTTTCTATAGTTATATTTTATTGCTCTGTTCATGCTTTCTTGTAGTAATGGTGGCTATGGTCTACATATAATTAATTCTACTTTTCTAGACTGGTTAGGGTTTGTGCTCTTGGTATGGTTTTAGACCTAATTCCCTTAAACCCTAAGTATTTTTACCAGTCATACACTTTATGTTCTAATTCTTCATTGAATAGCTATAGGCTATTCCCGATTTCTTAAGTTATTACTTAAGCCCTTCATCATTGTTGGTCATCGGCCTCACACACTATTTGATATGGTTCTAAATATGTTTTCCCTAAGTCTAGAGTTAATACTTTTGGGAAGAAAAGGATGAAACTAGTGGGATAGGTGTTAGGATTATGCATGAGAAAATTTCAAGTCTATCTAGACCACGACAAAGTTTCGGTGATGTGAAATGTTGACAAGTGTCACGATACCACAACAACATATTTTGAAGCTTTCATGAACTTGATGAGTTTGAAGTGTTGCACATGGTTGAAACATGTCCAATGTTGATGAATTTTCAATGCTAGATCGATGGTTATCATGCATCCTCAAAGAGGAGAGATAAGGTTCTATGAAAATACAAAATAGTGAAATGTGTCCAATAATTTTCAAAGTAGTATATATATTCCTATTGGTTGACGGATATTCCAAAGTCTAGTGTATCCTAATTTGAATATACGCTATTTTTTTTGCCTACAAAGAAGGATGATCTACAAATAAGATTCAAATATGATTAACAACTAGTCCTTGGTTTTAAAATTGATTTTCTCGGGTTGACATGGTAGCGATATGAATTATTTTTATAGGCTGACTTGGTCACCACCAATGATTAAGAACCTATATAAATATATGTGAAAGTAGGAAATTGAATGTACCAACTCTCTCATCTTTTAATCTCATTCATGACCTTTAGTGGTTGTAGACATGTAAAATTGACTTAACACTTATCGCACATCCTAAATGAAATTTTCTCATCATCATAATCATTATCACTAAATATCATTGCATTTTACATCAATTGCATCAGAAACCCTAAATTCCTCTATTAATTGAATAATATTACATTATTTAATTAATTCATTTTTTCATCATTTTTGACCAATTAAATAAATTTCATTTATTTAATAAAGTCCTAATCTAACTTTATTCCTCCTGATTAATTAAATAACATCAATTATTTAATTATATCACTAATTTACTTTATTCCCCTAGTTCAATTAAATTATTAAAACATAATAATTTAATTATGTCACTTTCCCCCAAATTTGAATAATTGAATTTAATTATTTAAAAAACATCATAAAAAATTAAATCAAACAAATACCACTTTGTTTGCAAAAGTCAAACTTGATTTGCACATTCAACTCCAAAAGGATTAATTAATTAAATCAATTAATTAATTATCCTCACCCACTTTTATGATTGAGTAAATTATGAAACACCAATTGTGCACTTTGATTGGATGACTGATCCATCTATTTCCAACAGATCAATCTATTCTTCAATCCCATAGATTATTCAATCTATTTCTTCAATCCCACTGAACACTCAAAATGATTTCTTCAATCACAAGTTAATTAAGTAATCAATTTGCACTGATTATTCCTGCCTATTTCTTCTCAACATCTTTCGACCATCAATCAAGATATTCTACTATCCAATCTTGAGCATTCATTTCAAAACATAAATTCTATTTAACAAACCTATTTCCTCTCAAAAAAGGATCAAAGAATCAACCTATTTTATACAACGAAGTAATGCCAAGATCTTAATCGACATTGGACAAAGCTTCAACACACATCTTCGAACAACACACACACGTTCTTCAAGATTTTTCACTCACAATGGAGGCTTCACATTGATACGAACAACCCAACATCTTCGTGAACACACTCTGACATGAGATGGTAAAGCTACTTTGTTTTCGAATTCAATTGTTATTGTTCTTTCAATTTTATTCTTGAATTCAATAATTTTTAGTTTCATTTCATGAGTAATGGGCATGCATCATTAGCATTTTGTTGTTTAGATTAGTTTCTATTCACTCAATTTGATTGCATTAGCATGATCTCGATTTCCCCCTTACACAATGGTATTCTCTTACCAAAATCTCTTTCTAACATCATGATCTTATAAAATACGAAGACATCATTAACTCTTGTAAAATTAATTGTAGCCTCCTAGCAAGGCATACACCAAATAGGATGTCATAAAAAATTTCTTGGACTCTACTACCTTAGTTAATGAGTCATTTATTGATTCACTAATAATTATAGTCCAATATATAAAATTATTTCTCAACTAATATTTTAACTGTGAATTGATACATCAAGGGTTGCATTTTTCTAGTAGCTTCTTGTCTTTTGACTCTGCTTAACAATGTCATGTAACCATTTGCATCTATAAAATCACTCTTGAAGAGCCTCTTAGACATTCTCCATATGGTGGATTTAGGTTTTTAAATCTACCCCTTATTGATAACCTCCATATATTTATTCAAGTTATCATCATAATTTTGTTGGGTTGATCCTATAGAGACCTTTATATTTCCATTTATAATTGTGGAATGAAATATTTCCCTAATATATTACAATTGTATTGATAGAATTACATTTTATTTAGGATTTCAAATTTAAATTTATTTAAATTATAATAATGGGAAAATGTAATTACTAGACTTGTAGATTGCATAGACTAGGAATCCCACAACTTGTATTAGTCCACTAGCTCTTAAATTTCCTTTTTTGTTAGATAAATTGTCCTATATAGCCATCCTAGCATTTAATTCCTTGAGACCCACATTTCCTAAGCTTGTTTCTATTATGTTTAAAATATTTATCAAGAATTTTGATGGTGGTAAACTCCTTTGAAATCATGATTCATCTTTAGAAGAGAGTTCATACTTAATAGAAAATAGTTGGAAGTGTTTACTCTAAGTTAACACTTAAGTTTACATATTTATCCATGATTTTTCAATTTTGTACAATTAAATTCAAAATAAAATTTATTCAATTTTGAAAATTTAAAATATTTCTTAGTATCAACAAAGGGGTAATTAAATTGTTGTCAAAGGAGGGTGATAGGTCAATAATCAAGAATTGGGGGCCTATGACCCTACTAAGCTCTACCTATACAATTCTTGTGGAGTTGTTAGATCTTAGGTTAACATATATTTGAAGAAAATCATTTCTATTAATTAAATAAGGTTTATTAAAGGTAGATATATCGTAGAGAACCTAATCATGAGTTAGGAAAGTATGAGTTAACACTAGTCAAAATATAGGAATTGTGTTACCAAACTTTGAGAAATGATAGAATTGAATGGGGATTTGTTTATATAATTGTAGATGAATTTTGCTTTCCTAGAACTTTTTATGATTGGGTTAAGGTGATTTTTAAAATGTTTTTTCCCAAAATGACATCAATGGAGTATTCATTCAACCCTTCTTGTTGTACATGTCTATAAGATAAGGTTTCCCCTTATCTTTGACTTTATTTTTTGTTGCTACAAATTATCTGCAATACATTTTGAAAACTAGTGTAATCTCTCCTTATATTAAGAGTATACAAATGCTTGATGAGTTAGAGATTCTTATTGCTTAATTTGTAGATAATACTACTCTTTTTGTTAGAGAGTGGGATAATTACCTAACTAATTAATTAATCATTAGGTCCCCTTTTACTTTATTCACTTAAGCTAAACTTAAGAGTATTTTTTTTTTATATTTAGGTCATGTTGTATCATAGTATTTGATGAGGAAACTTGTCATGATCTAATATAATCCTCACCTAGGGTCTCATCTAGGGTTTTATTTTTTCCTTTTATATGCATTAATTTTTTTACATTGTAATCATACAATTATCAATTAAATATAGAATGCATATTAGATGCTTCTTTGGATCAAATCTATTGTCACGGTTTCATAAAAAATCAATTGCTTTTTCTCTCAATGTGATATGAGTTTTGGTTGTAGAGAATTTCTAAGAGTTGTGGGGTTCACTATCAACTCCAACATGGTATTATAGCTCCAAATATATGAATTTATATCTATTTTTTGAGATATCTAGCCTTAAAGATAAAATTGGTCCATCCTAGAGAAAAATGGGCATCACCATTGAGTCTAGAATGACTAAAAACCCTAATAAATCTACCAAAACATTGAAATCTAAGTAGTTGAAAAAAATATTTTTTTAAGGGCTGGGAAATCATGCATAAATAAACCGTACAATTGTACAAATCCGTATGGTCCATACACCCCAGCCAACATTCATTATTTACTCTCTTATGCATAGGTACAAGTTTCAGAAAAAAAATTATAATTTTTTCAGAAATAGAAAACAAAAAAGGGTGAAGCCACAATAGTGGTTTACAATTCGAGTGAGGAAGGAAAACTTCCAAAAAACTCACCCATGCAAACAAATTTTGTTTTGAGGGGTCCAAGCGAACTCAAGGTTCGAATGAACCCCTTTACATGTGGAACCCGTGTTTCCACATTTTGGAAAGGGGGTTTGAGCGAACCCCCCTTTTCCCACCTTCCCACCCTCCAACACAAAAAGACTCCAGATTTTTTCACTTCGAAGCTCGGTTTGAACATGAAAATGGTGGAATCTTCACAAACCTAGTTGGAATCAGGTAGTCCTCAGAATGAGCTATCCAACAAATATAATTTTGATATTTTTTGGTTTTATTATGTATTTGTTTTTTTAGTTTTATTAAACATAGGATTTTCACCGAAAATGAAGGTCTTTATTCTGCACATGTGGAAAAATAGTAGATTATCAATTTAAAAAATAAAATAAAATAAGTGCACTAGATATTGAATTCCTTGATCCAACAAAAAAAATTTGAATTTTGATATATACAAAAAAAGTTACGAGCTATACGATCACACTATGTCTGAATTGTAATTGGTTTGACTTCGAAACTTGATTAAAGAAAAAATATTCAATAAAAAACTATCTAACCAAGTGGAAGCACTAGATATCGAAGTTACAAATCTAAATTCGAAATAATTATAGTTGTATCCTTCTTGGAAAAAAATTATGCATTATACAGTGTGCGTCACTTTTTTAAAATGTTGTTTTCTGAAAAAAAACAGTTTTCGTGGGATATGGAAAAAGAAGTGCAATCAAATTCCAAAAATTTTGAAAAAAATATTTTTAGAATCTTCAGACAAAATGTGACAAGACTCTAGTTTGCATCATCTTCAAATTGCTCATGGTTTAGCCGCTATAGGTGCTCGAATGTGAATATTTAGTTAAAATAATAATTTCAGTGTCTAGTTTGCCCAAAAATTGTAAACCACTATTGTGGGATCACCCAAAAGTAGGTTTTAAAACAAATCTTGTGTAGGGTACCAATTATTCTTTACACTAGGTCTACAAGATTTTAGCCACATGGAAAGGCCCATGTCGCCTCACTAATGGCCCCAAAAATTCCTGTTGGAAATCTCTACATGCATTGATGGTTACAATTCTTGTTGGATGGCATCTAATCCCTCAACAATGAATATTTTGCCACAATTTAGCATATTCTTATGCATCTAGAAATCGATGAATAGAATCTTGACAATATACTAGAAGATCTCTAGATTATGGGTCGAATCACAATATTTTGAGCATTTGCTAGCATTTACTAATGACCTAGGGTATATTGTGATGGGAGTAGCACATTATATGCTTATGTCATGTTGATGTCAACCTTGTATTGGACCCTAGCCCTACTACTCATGCCCTAAATGAGCTATTTTTGGAATAACTTAGACATACAATGTTGGATTTTGGTGAAAAAGATGTCAAAAGTTGGTTCCATATAATTTCCAATGGTGTAGCTCTCATCATCATATTTTATTGCTATTATAGTTTATCCCCTATTGAAGTCAAATCATCATTTTCTGCTTCCAAGGTCATAAATTTTTTCCTATATCTCTAATTTTTGTGATTCTTGTGTTATTAGAAGGGTATTTTAGATATATTCAAATCTATCCATGTAATTTTCCTAGAATCTACCCTAGATATTTTTTATTTAGTTTTTATGATTTCACACTTTGGTCAATTACTTGGACATCTTGGCACCTAGACATGATTTTTTTACATGAGATGAATTCATTTTATTTTATTTATATGCATTGAGGTCATCAGTCTATAAGTTTTTCATTTGGGGAGGTATCATGGGTTTTTAATCCTTTTATGGTCATCTGTGAAAAGGATAATTACAAGTCTTAAAAATTGGCATCTTCACACATCTCATGTGGCTCAATATTTGTCCTTATCTATATGTCCTCATACCTACACTAGACACATTGGGGATTAGATAAACTTGGGGTAATATCATTAACCATGTTTTAGGAGTGATTTGTTCTAGTATTGATTATGACACTATGTGTGTTGTATAGAACATTGATTTTCCATACAAAATTTGGACTAAACTCTAAGAGATCCATGGAGACCCTCATATCTCTCCATTTCTATAGGATCCTATTTTTATTTTTCTCATTCCTATTGATGATGCAAATTTCATACCCTTTGATGATGATACTTTAGAGGAGCTTGATTATATCATAGGTTTTGCACATTTCAATGGTTCAAAGACATTTCTTCTTACTTATACTCTTCATATCGAGACCCAACATCCATCTTCTATTTTTATTGATCATTTTAGTATCACCACATCTATGGAATCTATTCCTTTAGTATAATAGGACATTCATAATCTTCCATTCATAAATACTTGGGATTCATATATATTAGACATATCATCCTTGTTTGTGGAGTTTCAAATTATAGATTTGGAGGATTATTTTGAGGAAATTCATCTCCTCTTTCTTGACAACCACATCATCACTTTTGGCCCATCACCATTTTCTTTGGAGCTTGTTCCACATTAGTCTTCATAGGATTCTAGATTGACATCATCTCTTATTGTCATGTGGACATTTGAGAAATTTTCAAAGGTACACACCATTTGGATTTGGATTCCTTATTCATATAGATTATAGGAATGGCTTATCCAATGACTATTGGATTTATTTCTTCCTAAGGGGATAAATTTTGTTTCCAAGTAGTAGGTCATGTTATATCCCCAAGTATTCATCCTTGGTACATGAACTACTTCTTTATGGGGGTTCATATACATATTTTGTCTCTCCTATTGGTGGGAAATTTATTGTACTTGTGTGATAGAAGTAGTCCTTAGAGTCATATGGAGTCCTCATTTCCTTCTTTCACTAGTGCATTTATTTCATTCTCTTTTGGAGAGGAATTTCTACCATGTGGTTTTCTCCTTTCCTCTAGTTATGAGAAATTCAATTTTTTGTACATGGTTACTCCATTAGACCTTGTAGCTGGGACCCATCCATGCATCCATAATTACACTCATCATTATGTTTTTACTTTCTCCCTAAGTTTTACTTAATGGGGGTGTTAGAGTAAATAGGATAATTATCTAACCAATTAATTAATTATTGGATCCCCTTTTACTTTATTCACTTAAGAGAAAATTAGGAGTTCTTTTTATATATTTAGGTTATGTTTTATCATAGTATAGGATGAGAACACTTTTCATGCTCTATTTTAATCCTCATCTAAGGCATCATTTAGGGTTTTATTTTTTTATTTTATAAAAACTCATTATTGTACAATGT
This sequence comes from Sequoiadendron giganteum, assembly GCA_007115665.2. Lineage (NCBI taxonomy): Eukaryota > Viridiplantae > Streptophyta > Pinopsida > Cupressales > Cupressaceae > Sequoiadendron > Sequoiadendron giganteum. The sequence continues at coordinate 351,850,553 of CM021101.1, forward strand.
AATCATCTAATTATCAATTCAATATAGAAGGCACATTAGATGCTTCTTTGGATAAATTCTCTTGTCATGGTTGCATTGAAAATAAGTTTTTTTTTATATCAATGTGATAAGAGTTTTGGTTGTAGGTGATTTCTCAGAGCTATAGGGTTCACTATCAACTCCAACACTTTTTGTTGATCTCGAGTAGAATTTTTTTAATAATACGATGTATAGACTATAGCTATATTGGAAATCCTTAGGTGCAATTTTTTATTATTATCATAAATCGGTCATTCTTGGTTGGAATTTTGACCCCCCTAATTGGTTGGTTAGGTCAAATTAGCTTTGGGGCATGGGCCTAACAAAATTATTAGATATTTGGGTATCCATTTTTATGTTGATCCTTCTTTACAAGAAATGTGGGAGTGATTTTTTGGGAAAAGTGAAAAGAAGAATATCAAGTGGTACAACCACTTACTTTCTTTAGTTGGTCAGATGTAGGTTTCCCAAAAATCCTCTTACAAAATTTGTGTTACATCTACTTGGTTGTTTAACAACTATGAAATGGATAATTTTAAAAATTTGGTTAGATATTCCTTTTGCTCCAATGGTAGATGGAAGAAAATATATATTGTTAGTTGGGCATGGTGTTGCATGCCTAAACATTTGGTGGGGCTTTTCCTTAAAGATATCAAGGGTGTATTGTATTAGACTGGCTATGAAGTGAATTGTAAAATATTTTGATATGAAAGAGTCATGGAAAGTTTTGGTAAGGAACACAAAATTGCTCTTTCTAAACTCAAGCATGGTAAGAAATGAAATGTGCTTCATCCTCTTGCTTTAACTCAAGATTGCTTTGCTAAAAAATGGGCTTTAAAAAGAAATGAATTTTTTGGGAACATATGGATAGAGGTAGAAATAAAGGTTGGACCTCACTTAAAAAGTAATTTGGTACTCTAGATAAGAAGAAGAGGAAATTCTTATTCCATAAAGAAATATTTATTTAATATTAAGTTTCCTATTGTGCTAAAGTTTAACATTGAAATTATAGAAAATATTAAGTGGATGGATGATATTGTTTTAAAAAAGAATTACCTTCAAGAAAATTTATGGAATGTTAGTGGAAACGAGAGAGATTTAAAAAAACCCATGATATTTGGAATCTTAAGATGTCTAACAATTATTTATCCTCTATTAATTTTATGCGGTCTTCTATTTGTGAGCCATTAAAAAAATGTTTTAGATGGTTACTTGTTCTTAAAAATCTTGTTTTTTAATTGTGTTCACAACCATGGCTTCCCTATTAATTTGTGTTGTTTTTGTAATAAAGTTAAAAAAATTGAGCACTTGTTTTGTGACTATCCTTTTTCTTTTAAAATATGGTCATTTTTTTTGGTAATTCTTTGAGTTGGGAAATAGGGAAGATTTCAATTGGGTTGAAGTTTTGTTTGAGTATGTTAAAATATTTTCTGTTGAGCTTAATATTTTTTTGTCTCTTTCAACTTGATAATTATTGTGGCATGTCTAGAAAGAAAGAAATGCCAAGTTATTCCAAGATAAAAAAACACATCTTACTGATTCATTTTATGAGCTCATGTTTTTTAATTTTATGTTGTAGGTCTCAATGATCATGGAGATCTCAAAGATAAGATTTATGATTTTGTTAAAGTAAGGTCTCAAATTGGTGTACAAGAATGAGATTATTAGTGCTCACTTCTAGAATTAAGATAGAAATAATATTGATGACCAAGTGTTATAGTTGCTGAAAGAATACATGAAAAATAATAATGTGTCTAAGATTAAAAATTAGAAGAAAGAGATAGAGTTTAGTAGAAAATCCAAGAAACTTGTAAGGTATGAGTTGATAGTCAAAGACCTAAATGAGGAAGATGAAGATGATCCTATTATTAGTAAGTATGAGATGGACTATTATAAGAATGGCAATAATAAAAGATGTTATTGGGAGTAAAATGTTTTGTTAATTGTCAGATTTTGTGATGCCTTTTTTTTTGTTATCTATGAAGGTTAATCAATAATATGATATATTAGTTAATTAGTTACTAATAGTCTTTAGTATGTAACTTGTTTTTTTGGTAGGTTGTGCAAGTGCTTGGATTATTATTTTTTGGTGGCTAGTGTGTATACACCATTTATTATAATTGCTCTTTGTTTTTTGGTTCTCAATATCTAATATAAAGATATTTAAAATGAGTTATTTTTTATCCTAACACATTTCAAGTTTGGTTCATTTTGGCATATTACAAGTTTGGTTTTAGAACCAAAAATCATTTATAATTTATTTCTGGGTTGTAAAGTACTAGAGAAGGGCAATTATCAAATAGATTTTGGATTTTGACTATAATTTTGTAGTGAATTACAAAATATAAATTATTTTGGATTTCTTAATTGCAACCAAAGTTTGGAGTCTCATGACAAGTTGCAAATAAATTTGAGCTTCTAGGTTGCAACCAAAGTTTAGAGTCTATTGAAAACTTACAACTAGTTGCAAGTTGTAAATTGAAAGCGAGTGTCAACCAAAGTTCAAAATTTCATTACAATTTAAAAAAGGATTACAAGTTAGAAAAAGATGACTGGGCTTCCAATTTTCTACTAGGGTTTAGACTCCAAAGTAATTTAAAAATAGAAATGTATTTTGAAATGGATTAATTTTTTTCTCGCATTTTTGAAAGACAAGGTCATTATTAGGGCATGCAAAATTATAGAGATGAGGAACTAGGGTTTTGAATTAAAAAATAGAAAAAAAAAACCCACTTTAAAATAAGGTATGAGGTTTGATGAAGGCGATGCCCTAACTATAAATCTAACTTCAAAAGTAAAAAAAATCCCTACTCTATAAACTTCACAACAATCATAGAAAATAATCACAACAATTGCAAGGGATCAAAAATGAAATTAAAAAACTAAAACTAGATTTTACATTTGGTAAAGTATAGTTGAAGTCTAAAAGTGAAATCTTGAAACATAGACAACATAAATAGAGAAGAAGATGAGGGAAAAATCTAAAATCTACCCCAATTTCCTTCAAATAGTTCAAAATTCATGGAATTTGAAACAATAGAGGAGTGCAAGAAGTTAGAGACTAGGAATTACGAAGAGAAGGTGAAATAATATAAAATATAGAGTGTTCAAAGTTTTATTATTCTGTCACATGTGCACCATTAATGACACACATATCAACTTTAGAGCTTTAGGGTGGTTTTTGAATAAACCACCATTAAGATTTATAAAATGCAAGTACTTTGTACTTTGCAAGGTAAAATATATTTTAGGGTTTTGAAAGTAATTTCTAATTTATAAAGAAAATAAGTTTTTGAGGTTTCAAAGCCATTTTGCACTTGAGAAATAATAACTTAATAAAATTTACAAAATTAAAGTAACATGACCTTCTAATGGAAAAATACACCCCTTTAACTATGAATCATAAATTCTTAGGACATTTGTTACACTTTGATGATAGAAAAATATAACAATACATGAGACAATTAAAAAAAAAGTAAAGGAAAATTAAAACATTATCCTAGTATTACAAAAAATGCAAATTTCTAGATCAAGTATTAGGGTCACCAAAGTTTTTAAATTTTAGGAGTGTTTTGTGATAGGTCAGAAAAAAACCTTCACCTCTGGAAATACTAACTAGAAAATTCTTATCAACATCCAACTATTCAACCCCAAGGCCAAACATAATAGTAATAATTCAATAAGTTAGCAAGGATGTAAGTTTCTCAACTCAAGAGAGATCAAATTAATAACCATTCCCATCTAGAGAATATGCCTAAATCTATCTCTTATACTATTTAAATATCATCCTCCTAAACAAACTCAAGCATATGTAAAGACAAAAATAAATACATCATGCAAACCCTCTAGAATTGATACCCATAGATCATGGCTCATTCTCATGAGAATATAAAGCATAAAAAATAAAATACATTTAAGTAACTAGGTAGGTAGTACCTATCAAATATTTATTTGTCAAATTGACTAAGAGTGGGGAATAAGATTACTCTTTTTACAACCAACATCCTCATCATCTTAGTCATTCATAGTTGTGTAGCTCTCTTCCAAAGTCATAGAAGTGACCTAGAATGATCAACATTTTCTTTTTAGATTTCAAACCATCAATCTGATTGTTCATAATTTTCTTTGCATACTTATAAATCAATTCCAAAAATCTTAACACAATTTATTTCACTAATTGAATTCTAACTAAATATCATTTATTTATTACGATACATTGATGCTAATAATTACATTCCATAACTATTTAATCCTAAATTAATTATATAATATTATTATTTAAATTATTTTAAATAAATTGGTCAAACTTTAAATATTTATATTAAAATACTTACACTATCCATCTAATTTTAATATGAATACTATATTTATTATTAAATTGAAAACAAATATGCTATAATATAGTCAACACGACACTTTGGTATATTTCTACATTTGTGGAGAGTCTCGAATATATGGACATTACTTTATTTCAACATTTAAAAGAAACTATTTAATAATATTTCTATTAACAAATTGATTGAAAATGAAATTCTTGTCAACAATGTTGTAGACAAAATTAGATTTACAAAATCTTGATAAATTGCTTTCCCCCAACATGCCCAATCGGATACTCTTCTTATTCAGTTTCTGTAGAACCAAACTCCCTAGGTTTAATGTTTTTTTTTTCCTTGAAATTTTTTTTATGGTTTATTCTCTTTTAATTTTGTCCTTATTAAAGTCTTTCATTTTTGTCTTTAGTTTTCTAATTTTGTTCGCTTGGGCATGTGATTGACATATCATCTCAAAAATACTTTTAACTAAATAAATCAATGCGCTCAAGAAAGCCAATGTATTTGGCCTTCCCCATTGAAAAAGATCTCTTGCACATTAAGACAAAAAGGACGTTTACTTTCGGTTAGGATGAGAAAGCACCCTTTAGATATTTTAAAACCTAAATTTAACAATAAATTAATAATGAAATTTAGATATAATTGTATGAGTTGAGATTGATGCATTTAAACATAGTTAAAATGTTGTTTAGTTTTTTGTTGAGTCGTGAATGTCAATAATATTTGTGTTCGGTTAGAAAACATGTTCAATAGTTGAATTCAACAATCAAATATTGTATCTTCTTTTATCAAACTAAGATTATTATGATATGTTACTCAAAATATTTGAGATTGGGTCATGGTTGTAGCTTATTATAGATGTTTTTTCCCTTTATGATTTTTCCCACTTTTGAAGCATAGTTCAAGATCTTTTGCTTTCACCTACATGTGTTGTTGAGATAAATTTGGTACCAAGAAGCTAATTTGGGATTTCTTGTGAGTAGGCAGAAGTGTGAAACTTTCTTGGTTTTGAGTTTAACACTTTTGTTTGTTTCAAAGGGATTAAGGACAAAAAAGATAGACCACACAACATCCCTAGTGTAGTATTTGTGGAAGTTGATGTAGAAATGCAAGTTGTGCTTTAAAATATCCTTTAATAAAATTACTTGTGATGATCTAACTATCTAATCATGACTAATGTCCTAAGGCTTGTCCTTAAATACAAAAACCTAGGCGTTCAATTCAAATTACTAGGCATGCAAGTTGATAGGTAATGATAATATTTTTTAATGGGTCAAATCAACAAGATAAGAAAATAAATATAAATTATGAGGACATGATTACATTTTTGCTTTCACCCATGAGACAAATTCATGCCCATAGTCAAGTCTAGGATGCATGAAGGGATAGAGTGACAGTTGGCCTAAATTATTGAATATTTCAATAACCTAATAGATATCTGGCTTTAATATTAACATACAAATTTGAGCACAAGGATGATGTATTTATGATAGAAAAATGAGTATAAAAGAAGAGGGTAAAAAGATAAACGTAATCACTTATATCCTCTACATTTTCACTAACTTTTTAATGCATGTGAACTACATGGGTCATTCATGATATAGTATAGAAGAATGCAATTAAAATAAGTATATAAACTTAAAAGGATATGTGGATTCATGATACCTTACACTTCCTTTGTGTCCTTGGTAGAGTAATATCTTCATCTATACATATACACATGGAGCATTAGTAGCACCTATAACAAATGTTTGTAGTTGTAAGAGAGGGGGACCAACCACTGCAAGGCCCCAGGTCACGAAAGGCCAAGAGCGGAAAGGATGCCCTAACTTACCTTAGTTTAAAGGATGGTTAGGATAGAAGGGATGAGAATGATGAAGACTATGTGTCCTTTGATCACTCTGCAATCCCGAGAACTGAAGGGGGACTAGACGAGTCACTTTCCAGAGTCAACTTTGCATCCTAGGTAGCTCTCTGTCTGAGGACAGAAGTGCAGTTCTGGGATGATAGCGCGACATGCTGTCGTCTCATAGGTGGTTGGCGTTTGTACAACCAAGGAACTAGAGAGACGAGGTTGGAATCCTGAAAAATGACTAACAATCTAGTTTGGTAGTTTCAGGAAGTAAGGAACAAGACTAAGAGAAGCAAAATGTAAACATAGATATAATAAAAGTATATTACAACAAGGGTGACGAAGATAATTTCATAGAATAATCCTCTCGCCAGATTGCTTCGAGATCTCTCCATCTACACACAACAAAGAGGGAAAGTGTTGGGGCTATTTAGGGGCCTGCCTAAGTCAGACCCCCATCTTGGTGTTTCCACCTCCATGGACAACCAAGTTTGCAATGATAGAAATAAAGATAAAGAAGGGAAATACAAGCTACGCATGCAAGAAACACTACAAAATAGTATGTGCTTACTCAACCGAATATGATAGAGGAGATGAGAGAAGCTTACCACCTTCGTCTGAAGCACTCAAGGCTTGTGGAGGAGTGAATGAGAGGAGCTCAAGCCTTTGTTGCCATGGTGTTTGTCTTGCGCTCGCACTATCAGAGTGATGAAATGGTAGATTGCAGCAATGGAGTGAAGGATGCTGCTACAAAGCTTGAAAATGGATGCTCAAAGCATGGAGAGAGTGTGCCAACTTGTTCAAAACTTGAGAATGGAAGAATGGGGTGAGAATATGAAGGAGAAGATGAAAAATGGCCATATTCGAGTCGCCCAGCTGAAGAGGGGCGTTACACTTCGACTTCCAATCGAAAGTGTAACATCTTTGTAGTCTCTAGTCGTAGGAATCTGCTAGGGACATTTATGCGCCCACTGACACACAAACAGGGCACCAAGTGTGATGTAAGTAGTGGGCTTAAGTGGAATTAAACATTTGCTTTTGGTTTTCTAAAGTGTAAAGGGATGAAAGGGGAATTTGCATTACGGGTGCAAATTCACACTCATACATTTTGCCCCCACTTTAGCGAGCACAAGTATTGATGAGTGCTTCGGTAAAGTAGAGTAGTAGGAAAGTAACAGAGTAAGAGATGTATACCTGAACTGACAAGGAAGCATAGCATAGTCTGGAAAACCCGGAAGTGCAGGAGAGGACTTCATAGTTCTGCAGAACCACAAAGCTAAAGTACAAAAGTACCTTACAGGTTCACGATCCTGCAAGGGAGGTATTCTTTAAGAACTCACACATGAAGGAAACCAATAAAAACACCTTACAGAAATGCGGACCTGCAAGGAAGGTATCCCCCAAGAACTCTCACATGAGGGAGATTGAGTAAAGGGGACTTTGCAGAGTCAGAGATGGTGACGTGTTTACCTATAGATAGAACGCATCAGGAGGCAGCCACACAGGCCAATGAATGGACAGTTACACATACCATCACTAAGTTGTAAGACTTTCAAAGGGGTCCCGCGAGAACCCTTCAAAAGGAAGGAGGGTCCACTCAAGGGATGCACTGTTTGAAAAGTGAAGTCTAGTCAGGTTGCCCCCAAGCTAGACATAAGGATGCAAAGTAGGTCTAGTCGGGGTGCCCCCAGACTTAAACCCGAAGAAGTAAGACCGGTCTAGTTGGGTTCCCCCAAGCTAGACACCCTAGAATTTTGTTGAAAACTTTCAAAGGGGTCCCTTGGTAACCCAACGTGAAAAGGAGGGGTCCACTCAAGGGATACACTTGTTCAAAAGCTAATGTCTTCCTTCTCAAATCGATTCATCATCAAGGAATCCTTTTGAAATATTTTCACTTCATCAAGGAATTCGAAAGGAAGAAGAGGTGCTCCTGCGAGGGGAAGACTAAGACCATTCCCACTTCGGAGGAGGGTTTCCAAGTCCTTTCTTTATGAACCCATGATGAAGGAAACATGTTCTGTTAAGGTTTCAAGTTGAGAATGTAATTCTAACAAAGAAGTGTGTGAGGGTTTTTTTGAGAAAAGATTCATTCAACAACGAATGTGTTTTCTAAAGACCAAGTAATGTAGAAGAGGAATTGTCGTACATGAAAGGGACAAATCAAGCAAAGATGAGAGAAAGATAAAGAGAAAGGTAAAGAAGACAGATCACACACAAAGGGCACAGGGGGATCTGGTTATGCAGGGTCAGATATGCCTTTATTTATATTAGGTAACTACAGAAAGAGGCAAAAGATCATCAATCCCCAACCAAATCAGGAATAATGCATGGAAGACAAAGTAAAATAAAAAAATTGGGTCAACATGGAAGGAGGCCTAAATGCTCTTGACGCTTTGCATTGTCCCCAATTTACTGAAAGTTAATCACAAACATGGGAGAATAGAGATACATGTAGAAGAAGGTTTGAAACACAAACACCATGCCTGTATCCCAACACCAACAGGGGTGACGAGGGTCATCCAGGCACATACAACATGATTATGGGGGAACACATCACAACACATACACACATCCAATTGAAAGATCAAGAAAAATGTCTCCCCCTAACATTGGTCAACCAAGAGGTCATCAGCTTCCCACTCTAGATCATCGTAGGAAGGATGAAGAGCCTCCAACAGTGTAATGTTAAGAGGAGGAGCTTCTGATCCTCCCGCAACAAAGGCCAAGGCAGAGGGACCAATGAGGTTTTTGTCGCTCAGCTCTTGTGGGTCCAAGGTCGACTAATTTGCAAAGATCGCTGACAAGGTTGAAACTTCATCCACCGAGTTAAACATGCACTTAACGGGAGTGCTATGATTCACCTCGATGAACGAGGGAGTTTGCACCTGAGGTTCACCACTAGGCTCACTAAGAGACTCGAGAGCGGTGACAAACTCGGGGAAAGCCTGGACTTGTTCCATTACTAGGATAGAACAAGTCAACTTGGGGCCACCTTTCAGAGAAGGTGGGATCTTATTATGTCCTCCATTGCTAGAGGGACCATGCTCTCCCTTCTTCTTCATCAGAGGAGGTGAGATCCCCATAGACGAAACAAGGAGGGTCAAGGGAGAAGAGGAGAGAACTGCAGTGGACACCACCAAAGTGTTCACCATGTCCATGGGCTTTGGGAAAGGCAAAACATCCAGGATGGAAGTCAACAAGGGCAGCTCCGTCAAAGGAGCAATGAACACTTGCACTCTTCCAGGCACATGTGCACTCACAATAGGAGTTGAAAGAGATTCAGAGTTAGAAGGAGGGAAAGAGGAAGACACAACAAGAGGTGTCGTCTTCTCTTCCTCCTTTTTCTGTAAGGAGGCTTGCTCAGCTAGGAGGGCCTTTCGCCGATGCTTGCACTCACGTGCAAGGCAGTTTCTACAGCTCTTCGAATCGGAAGATGAGATCTGTAAAGGGACAGAAGGATCCTGTTCAACCATGGGAGTGTCTTCCATGGCTGTTTCCAGTAGAAGGGCAGACTCCTGAATGGAAGAAGGAGGAGAAGGTTCAGAAACAGCGGGAGGAGTAGACTCTAACACCTTAAAAGGTGGATCCTTTCCTATTCAAGGGAATAGGAAGAGGTTGAGGGGCAAACTCTCTCTGTGAGCCTTTCTTTCTACCGTACAAATAGTACCAGGGTCTTGGGGACCCGTTAGGGAGATCCGATATCCTAACCTTGGGTTTTTTCCAAGGAGGCATCATCAGACTTAGCGGGTAGAACCTGAGCTTGTTCATCTAGTACTCTTCCCAAGAGAGAGGAGTGGACGAGTTAGCTCAAGAGGGAGTAGGCTTCTCCTTTCCTTTTCAGGAAGGGGAGGCAACTGGCTACTCTGCTACGGGAAGGGTCAACTTTGATTGTCCCTTGCCCCTAGTTTTGTACTTCACATAATTCTTGTAGAGTAAGTCCATTCTCTGTGGGAGTGGACCGACTGGAGTGGGCCAAAAGTGATCCAGTGAGTATCCTCCATAGGATACCACAGGATGATATCTAATGTCATGCACTACGTGCATGACACCGTCATGGGAAAATTTTAGGCATTTATGAATTATAGAGGTGATTCCATTCATGGAAGCTAGCCAAGGTATGCCTAGCTTCACTCTGAATAGGTCTGACTCGGGGATAACATCAAAGACTGTATCTACACTCCTAGGTCCAACTAGGATAGACAACATCATCAATCCATAGGGTTTAAGAGAAAGTCCATCGTGTGTGCGGATGATGGATTTTGTTTTTTCATATTCCTCCCTTTGTAGGGAGTTTAGGAGTAACGTCTCCTCCATGATGACATTCACTCTACTTGTAGGGTTAACTAAGACTCCTGTCAAAATGTTGCCATTGAGGTGAGTGGGAATGTAAAGCAGAGAAGGCTTATCATTTGCTGGCATGTCTTGCGAAGTAAATTTTATATCCAATGAACTGTTAGCAAGGTGGGGAGAGGGAGTAACGGTAACCATGCTAACATACGCCTCAGGGTGAGAAGTAGAGTCAACGAGATCAATAATCATGTTAGAAGAATGTGACAGAAATGGGTCCATGTATATCTGCAATTCTCTATTAGCTTTCACCACTGATTTGTTCATGTTTTTCTTTTCTCCATCAAGACGGATACTACCGTTCTCGATGTGATCCTGTATCTCATGATGCATGTGCATACAACGTTCGGTATTGTGTCCGTTAACTTGATGGTACTGACAATAAGTGTTTTCTTCATACCAACTAGGGTATGATTCTCTAACTAGTTTAGGAGGTGGCAGGGTAAGGATCTTATCCTTCACCAACTTCTGCAAGATGGAAGAATAAGATTCTGACAGTTTCATAAAATTTCGGTCACGTCTGAGGCTATTGTTATCCACAATGGCTACTACATTCGCAACTGTTTTACCTCTTCCCGAGATCGATACGATAGATCTTCCTTCAAAATGGGAGCGCAAGGGAGGACCCCCGAACTGAACCACCATTTGTTGGTATTCTTGTAAATCCGCACACAAGTGTACGAAATAAGGACCCTTCATGAGGGTGAACTTCTCTTGCCAAGGCCTTTGTAAGTTCCCTATGAAGACCTTCTGTACATCATAATCGGGTAAGGGATACAAGATCTATGAGAAGAGTGCTTCTTACCGTGCTAAAGTCTGCAATCTTTTCATTGTCCCCTTGTTTGCATCTAACAAGGTCTGAGAAGGTCATCTTTGGTCCGATATTGGCTTGGAACTGTTGCAAGAAATGATTCACAAGTTGATCAAATGTGAAGATGGAATTATCAGGTAAAGAACAGTACCAGTCCAACACTATATCTTTGAGGGATCGAGGAAATAGCTTGGCCATCAATACATCATATTGGAAAAATTCTATGCATAAGGCATTAAAGGTAGACATGTGTGTCTGTGGGTCCCCTTGACCACCATATTTATTGAATTTTGGAATCTCCATCCCTTGAGGGAAAGGAGTGTTTAGGATTGCAACCAACAATGGGTTGTGTTAGAAGAAGGGCTAGAAGATAGGCTGGGTCGAGGCTGGGAAAGGTTTGCCAGCTAGTTTTGCATCTTCCCCATATTTTAAAGAAGGGTATTTAGAATAGGGTCATTAGAAGACTTAGGACCACTGGAACCACCGCCAGAGCCACCGCCGTGACCACTATTGTGACCACCACCAAAGCCGCCACCGATACCACCACCACTAGTGTGACTTCCACTGATGCCACCACTGTGACCACTACTAGAGCCGCCACCAATGACACTAGTGTGACTTCCGTCGAAGCCACTGCCAGAGCTGAAGCCACCACCATGATTTCTGCCAAAACCACCTCCACCAATGCCACCCCCACTTTTGAAGTTTCCGCCACCAAAGCCTCTGCCTATCATTCTGCCAAATTCTCCACCATCGGAGGTGGTAGAAGGGGTGAAATTGAAACCCAAAGGGTTCCTGCTTACTTTAAAGGTCTCAAAACTTTTGAAAGTAGTGGGTACGTTGACCGAATGGACTGCATCAACCATATGCATGGATGTAGGAGGCATCGACATCTCCAACTGCCTCTCACATTCCTCGAAGGGGCCACCTTGTATCATGCAACCATGGCTCGAGGGGACACATGCTTCGGCCAGACCAATAATACTAGCTAAGAGTTCTACACCTGTCCGGTCTTTTTCCACCATGTATCTTATTTCGTCGATCACCTTAGCAGCCCTAGCCATCTTCGGGTTGCCTTCTAGGTGATTTTCCAATGCACCTAACCATTTACCGAGGCTAATGGTGTACTTGGAAGGGATATGGATGGCCTCATGCTCATCTACGGATGAAGACATCAGCGACGCAAGAGGAGTAGGGATGCAATCAGTCTCATCAAGAAATCTAGATTCGCGTCACGATACATACTCCTATGCAAACAAACCAACCATAGAACTGGAGAAAAGGCTGGTAGTGAAGCTAGAGGAGACCTTTGTCTTGTCCATCAGAAGGTGTTGTAGACTTCTTCTAACAATATGCCCAGAGGTCATAGACTGGGTCATGAAGCTCATAAAATTTCACAACACACTAGGATACAATGACCGAGAGGTATACAAGAAAAAGTTCAGGATGCCACCAAATGGACAAATGTTGGTTCACATCAGGTTCACCAAAAATGTAAGAGAGGGGGACCAACCACTGCAAGGTCCCAGGTCACGAAAGGCCAAGAGCGAAAAGGCTACCCTAACTTACCTTAATTTAAAGGATGGTTAGGATAGAAGGGATGAGAATGATGAAGACTATGTGTCTTTCGACCACTCTACAATCCCGTGAAATGAAGGGAGACTAGACAAGTTGCTTTCCAGAGTCAACTGTATGTCATAGGTAGCTCTTTGTTTGAGGACATAAGCGTGGTTCTAGGATGACAATGCAACACACTGTCATCTCGTAGGTGCGTTGGTGTCTGTACGACTAGGGAACCAGAGAGATGAGGTTGGAATCCTGGAAAAGGACTAATAGTCTAGTTTAGTAGTTTTAGGAAGTAAGGAACAAGACTAAGAGAAGCGAAATGTAAACATAAATATAATAAAAGAAGTATATTACAACAAGGGTGATGAAGATAATTTCATAGAATAATCCTCTTGCCAGATTTCTTTGAGATCTCTCCACCTGCACACAACAAAGAGGGAAAGTGTTGGGGCTGTTTAGGGGCCTGCCTCAGTCAAACCCCCGTCTTGGTGTTTCCACCTCCATGGAAAAACAAGTTTGCAATGATAGAAATAAAGATAAAGAAGGGAAATACAAGCTACGTATGCAAGAAACACTAAAAAAAAGTATGTGCTTACTCAACCAAATACGATAGAGGAGATGAGAGAAGCTTACCACCTTCGTCCAAAGCACTCAAGGCTTGTGGAGGAGTGAATGAGAGGAGCTCAAGCCTCTACTGCCATGGTGTTTGTCCTGTGCTCGTACTATCAAAGTGATGGAGTGGTAGATTGCTGCAATGGAATGAAGAATTATGCTATGAAGCTTGAAAATGGATGCTCAAAGCATGGAGAGAGTGTGCCAACTTGTTCAAAACTTGAGAATGGAAGAATGGAGAGAATATGAAGAAGATGAAAAATGGCCATATTTGGGTCGGCCAGCCGAATAGGGGCGTTACACTTTGACTTCCAATTGAAAGTGTAATGTCTTTGCAGTCTCCAACCACAAGAATGTGCCAGGGACGTAAGTGCGCCGTGCAAGTGTCCTCGACAAAAATGCCTCCACCAACACACAAATAGGGCACCAAGTGTGATGCAAGCAATGGGATTAAGTGGAATTAAACCTCTACTTTTGGTTTTGTAAAGTGTAAAATGATAAAAGGGGAATTTGCGTTAGGGGTGTAAATTCACGCTCATAGAGTAGTATAATAGTCATAATCATTTACTATGTTTGTAAAAGGAAAAAGGGGTATAAAATGTGAATTTTTAAAAAAGTAGCCACACAAATTTGATTTAAGTTGGCCTAGATGAAACCATGTAAAATGTTTTAGAAAGGTAAAAAATATCATGTTATATAGGGTTAGGGAGGAGTTGAAATCAATGTGGCCACTCAGTCATACAAGAATTTTCTAAACATGTCGATCATGGTGCATAATTTTGTTGAGGAGCTCTAACTCATGTTTTTCCCACAAGCTAAGAAAATGTAAGACAAGATGATAACATGCTTTATAGGGTTTTAAAGTATTTGTATTAGGTTTATTTTTGTCAATTTGTACAAACATGAAGTCATGTAAATGTTGAAGATGGGACCACAATGCATAGGGTTATTGAGGAGTTGGAATTGGTGTAGTCAATTACATCTATTCAAGAATGAAATTGTAGTGTCGAATATTATCACCCCTGAGAATTTTACAATACTTTGACACCTTATTTTGCTTATAACATTAATTATAATATTAATTTTCTCATTTTGGGCCAGATCAATAAAATATATTTAAATCTTTGTCATCCCTATTTTAATTGGATCTCCATTGTGACAACAAGCTAATCATCAAAACACGATTGTTCTATGTTTGAATATTGAGTCAAAGTGAAAATTTTGTAATCCTAGTAATCCTAGTTGGATCTAGGATCAATTTTCCTACTCAACATTTTGGTGAACCCAACATATCTTGCACTTGCAATTTTCTAATTTTAAATAGCATAAAATTATGAAAATTATTTAAAAAACCTAGGTGCTTTGAGGACCTTAAATTTATTTAATTTTCAAAAATATTCATTTGCAATCTTTGACCATTATTCATTAAAGGGAAAAATTGCAAATAATTTGAATTAAATTGCATAATTTCAAATCTGTTTTTCCTTCTTTAGGGCTTAGATATGAGTAATTTTTATTAATAAATATAAATGAAATATTATTTTTTCATTTATGCATACATTTTAATTTTGAAATTTATCATAAGGATGTATTGAAATCATCAAAATTTCATACATGTATGTGATTCATATAAAAAATAGGGTTTGTGCATTTCTAGAACTATGTTTACTTCTAGGCTTGAACATCCTCAACCTGAGACCCTTAAACATTGTTAATGATTTCCAGATTCTAAGTTTCCTAAGATTACCTATTTGGTTGAGGGCATATAGTGCCCCTATCCAGCTAGTTTGGGCTAGAATTTTCTATTCAAATCTATATATCTGTGGTGTTTTTTAGATCTAGTTCTTGTTTTGGAATTTTGTTCTAAAAACTATTTGATTTTTCTATGCATCATTAGGTTTATCAATATGACAAAACATAATCCCATCTTTTCAAAAATCTTGTTTGATCATAATCAATATCTTATTATCAAAATTTGATGAGAAATTTAAATAATTTTTGTTACAAGCATGTGAAAATGAGTTTCACTCTCCTCTTTTATTATTTTTCTTTGATCCCTCTCCCACCATCTCTTCTAATTCTGAGGGTATTTTGGTGTAAGAAGATAAAATAATTGAGAATCATGAAAATAATCATTTTTTCTCCCAATATCTCTCCTACTCTTGAGGGTATCTTGATGTAAGAGGATGCAATCATTGAAAATAATGCCAATCATGTTTTTTCTTCTCCCAATACATCTCCTACTTGTGAGGGTATCTTGGTGTAAGAGGATCCAATCATTGAGAACCATGAAAATCATGTTTGTTCCTATTCAATTATCTCTCCTACTTGAGAAGATATTGTGGCATAAGAGGATTTAATCATTGATGCATTTCATTCTTCAAATGATAGTAAGATGGATGACATAGATGAAGATTCAAAAATTGACATTAGGTCCTCCATTGCTAGAAAATTGTCAAGAAGTAGTTAACTCAATTAAGGTGATGAACACATAATTGACTATTAGACCTTGTTTGAGTATTGGACTTCCTAAACTATCCCTTATTATAGGACCTCTAAAACCTCATGGCCATATCCTAAGCTTTGCAAAACAACTCACTAGTAATCATGTGCAACAAGATGTGTTGAAGCAACTAAGTTATCATGTAGTTGATCACACATATAACACTAGAAGTAATAAGAAACCAAAAAATACAACATCTATTCCATTACATCAACCATATCTTCCACCCCACCTAGTCTTCCTCAATGTAGTGGTAAAGAATATGATCTTGTTGAGAAAATTTGTAATACTCTAGCCAAGATATCTCTTTGGGATGATTCAAACATCACCTACATAACACAAGATTCTCCAAAAGACTTTAGAGAAGATTGATATCTCAGCTTCTGCCAAACTGAATGATGTAGCAACATTTTTTGATTGTATTCAATAAAAAAAGTTGGATATTACATTCCCTTAGCATGAATTATCTCCTCTTGAGGTCCAAAATAAACATGAGGCTCTAATGATAATGGTTATTATTAATAAAATTGGGGTTAGATGTACTCTTATTAATAATGGACCATGTCTTAACATTTGTAGCATTGATATTCTAGATAAAACTGGTGTGGATAAGAATCTCATAGAACCTACTAATATTTCTATTCGTGGCTTTGACAATTTTGGTAGGAAACCATTAGGGACTAAAACACCAAAAAATAGGTTATATGGGGTAGGTAAGGTAGGGGTTCACCATAATGATAAAGACTAATAGTGTGGACCTATTTTTCTTTATTTCATTAGGAAATGAGATCCACACAAAGAACTGACTTGCAACCCTTAGGTGATTCAACTTAGTGAGGGAATCTGCTGATTTCCTTATGATTGAGGATGAGGGTATCAACCTAAATAGCACTTTTGGGAGAAAAAATAAAAATAGTAAATCAACTCAATCATTCCCATTCAAACTTGAAACATCAATTTAAAGCATAATACAAGCAAAAACAACAAAGTTCTGGCATATCTGGAAAGGGCAGAGTGATGTGTACCTATCACCAAAATGCAGATTCGGGAGGCTAACTAGGAATCATTTTCCTATAGGTGAATGGGTCTTTGTGCTGAGGTTTCAACCAGATTTTGGGAGCCTTTGATGGCAATATTTAGCTTCTTTTTTATCCAGGTTTTACTGTCAAAAATTCAAAAATGAGATTTGTAGGTGAGATTTTTTGAATTGACGACAACTTTGACAAATTTTTAAACTTTGACAACTTTCCCAATTTCATTCTTCAAGAGATCTTCAATCCTTCTTCAACATAAGATCTGCAACACAAACACAAGAGGGATTTTTTTTTTGTTTTTGGTGAATGGGGGTTTTCCTTGGTCAAACCCCATTTGGTTTTAAACCTTGAATTGAATTAATGAAACATGAAAGGAATGATGAATGGACAATGCTATGCTGAAACTCACCAAACCCTTGAATAAACCTTTGGAGGACTGAATTTTTTATCTTGATCTTGCATGAAATGGATTCAATGGATGTGGATCTTGATGCTTGAAATTTGACTTGAATGCTTGACTTGATCTTTGAAACCTACATCACAATGTTAGCTCCAAAAACATACATAATTGTAGGAGACTTTAACATGATGCTTGAGATATTACTTGCTGTGATAAATCACTGGTAAATCTACTCTTGAATTTCCTTGATCATAATCATTACTCTTGTGAAATTTATCTTCTTTCTAGGTTATTTCTTAGGATTTGAATTGATGAAATAACCTTGTATTTATAGGTGTGTATCCTTTTAAAATTTCTTAAAAATTAAACATTACAAGCCAACATTAAAATTTGAATTTGGGGACAATAAAATACCACCAAAAACAGGTTTTAAATTTAGGTTCAAAGGCCTAGGGGACCCATTTTCTCATGGGAGAATGGGTCCCAGGTCCCTATTCCTCGAACACACATTGGTCAAGGTAA
Organism: Sequoiadendron giganteum; assembly: GCA_007115665.2. NCBI lineage: Eukaryota > Viridiplantae > Streptophyta > Pinopsida > Cupressales > Cupressaceae > Sequoiadendron > Sequoiadendron giganteum. The sequence goes on from CM021101.1 coordinate 351,868,549, forward strand.
AGTATTATGTGTTGGAATTAATTATTGTTGGGTTTCCCCTTCCAAAAATGTAATTTAGTAGGCTTATAAATGTAATGTAGGGCTTATTAAGGCATAATTAATTCCAATATAATTGAGGGGATTGAAACAAAGTGTGAAAATGTAAAAGAGTACATTTTCCAACACTACAGGGACAATAACACTACCCATTAAGGTAGGACTCATAACAGTGCCTATCCTTTTATATGTCATGAGAAATAATCTCTCATACATCTTCTCCTAGGTAGACCATGAATTCATGCCATGAAAGAAGTCCAATCTACTCTTCACTATGAGATGAAGTATAAATATAATAACAAAAATACAGTTAAAGAAAATGAAGAAAGTTAGAATTTAGAAATTGAATCTTAACATAACATTTCCAACTCTCTTAGTACTTTGATTCCATCTTAAAAATTGAAACTTTTACCTTCCAATGATAATGATACTATAGATACACTGTTGGGTGATGATTGGGGGTCCTTATATTTTACACCTTGTTTCAATGGGGAGTCTAAAATATTGCCATCAAAGTCTAAAGAGTCAAATACAAATGATGATCATGATATTGCTTCATATTCAAATACATGTTTTGGTGATGACCGGGGTTCATTAGATTTTACACCCTCCTTTGTAGGAGACTAGAAAATATCACAAAATCAACCTAAGGAGTCTTGTTCTACATCACAAAATAAAAAAAACATCACCCCATGACAGTGATGAGGGCTCTTTAGCTTTTTCCCCTTGTGTGTTGGTGATTCCTAACTTTAAACAACTTAAAAAGGATTATAATTCTTGAAAAATAATCAATTTTTCTCATGACCATTTATATAAGACTTCTTCATTTGAGTTGGAAAAGTGTTATGGGCTTGGATATAAAATTATTTCTAAAAATGGATATAATGAAAGCATGGAACAAAGTATGATATTGCTATCATGATTCAACTGTGTAGTTTTACAAGTCAAACTCATTGACCCATGTTTCATGAGTAGTGGTTCACAAGAACAAATTGTTAAGGATCATGTGAAGTCTATGCCATATCTATAAAAAAAGGTTTAGGTTTCCAAACCTTTTTCTCCTTCATCTACATCTCATCCTCCATCATCTACAATATTTAAAACATCATGTGGTGAGTGAGAAATATTATCTTCACAAGAGAAATTTATTTCCTCCACCTTTATTATAGCAAGAGCATATTTTTTCAAGGCTTCTCAAAGCCCACTTGATTACTCTTCCTCCTCCAACATGAATTCTTTTATATAAATAACTCTTTTTTCCATATCATCGAGTACATGGTCATTCCATAACTAAATTCTAGGCCTTGAGTAGTAAAATACAACAACTTAATGATTGTGGTGCTCTTCCATGTGTTGATACACCTAATCCTTCCAAGTAATAATGATCTCTTCTATGGTGTTTCTCCTCACTATGTGGAATTTGTAGCTTAATGTGTTTTCTCATTTCAATTCATGGTGGTTAAATTCATGTGTTTCTTTCCATGGTAGAAACACAATAGTCTCTTGCATGATTGTCTTTTCCTTTATACTTGGGGGGAAAATATAACTAGTTTTGAGAGGTGTGTATTTTTTTCAAGGATCCCCTCTTCCACTCTTTTTCCTTAAAATACCAACATAGGAAGTATGTTGAAATTTTAAGGGGGGGCATATCACCCTTCCATTTCATATATGTCTTGTGATATTTGACTTATTGACACACCTCTTTGGTGGCAGTGTTATTTATAACGCCCCCTGAGGCATGGGTATCAATTAGTCCCTTGCAATGTTGATCATTGATTTGTACCCCATGACGTTAAACCTTTATGTGCTCCATGAAGTGTGTTAGAAATATAGTCCATGGATTTAGTATTAAAGAGCTTGCTAATTCATAAAATTGAGCATTTTACATGGCCACCTAGAATAACACACCTTTGTTGCTAAGGGATCCATGTGTTTCGTAAGTGATTTAACTTCCGTATGAGAGAACCGTTTTATTTAAACAACACATTTGATGGATGATTTTTGGTATTTGAGACAAATTTAAGATTGAGGTCTCTTTTCCTTATCGACACAATTTTTTTTAGTACTAACCTTGTGTTTCTGGTTTATTATATTTTTATTATTTTTCTTATGTTTTCTACATGTCTACTTTGTGTCTTTGGTGTGTTTTCTTTGATTATTTCATGTGCTTTCCTTACATGTATTCTATGTGTTTTATTCATGTATTATTTGTATATAATGTGTTTACTTTGTGCATGCTTTGTGTATTCTCTTAACATATACTTCATTGATTATCCTTTGAATGTCTTATGTGTGAGTGAGTATTTTATTATCTTATGTGCATGTTTATATTAATACTATGGATTGATGAGATCCTAAGTTACGGGATTTTGCACCTCTCAACTCAATGTCATCTTGGTCTTCAACCTTTTTGATATGGATACTTATTCCTTTAGTGTGAGTATGAACATAAAATCATACTCTCACTAAAGTGGGAGTTAAATGTAGCATAAAAAATTGTCACCCTTGACAACTTCACACTACCTCGACACCCTATTTTTCTTATAATAATAAATTTCTCATTTTGGGGCCAAATCAATAAGATCTATTTAAATCCCCCTCAACCCTAGAAATTTGGGCCAAAAAGTATCGGTCACGGTTGTTGGTCACCCTAGACCAAAAAAGTAAATTTTTGAATGTTTGAAATTTTGATTGGTAGCCTTTTATGATTTGAAAGTGACCTCAAGTTGGCCCCTACCCAAAAATATTCATTAAAATGCATATAAGCATGTTTTTTTCCCAGTTTTGAACAATAAGGAGATCAATTAGAAGGAACTTATAAATGAGAAATTATTATGATTCAATTATGAAGAAGTATAGAGTTAGCCTCTACATGTTATCTCCAACAATCTTATGTGTATGTGAGCTAACCTTTTGCACGTCTATCAAGAAATCAAGGCATCCAATAATCAACTTGTAGTGTGGTATCTATTATTCAATGGTTTTCACCTCAAGGTAACATTTCTATTTACCATTTATCAATTTTAGTCAATTATTTTTATTTTTGCCTCTACCTAGCCTAGGGAATTTCCCTCTTGATCATCATCAATCCCTATACATGGAGGTAGAAATACCAAAATGGGGTTTGACTTAGGCAAGCCCCTATAAAACACAACCTTTCCCCCTCTTTTCATGTGTGAAGGTAAGATCTAGGATTTTCAACATGAGACAACTATAGAAGGTAGAGTTTAGATTGTAATATACATCTCAGAACCTTTAGATCCAAAAAAGAGGAGCCTAGTCTAGGGTGTACCACACCCTAAACTTGTTAGACACACAGGAAAACTAAGAGGGGTGAATTATTTGTACATTAAAACATTCAAATCCTCTTAATATTTAAAAACTTATTAAGTATTAGCATGAATGTAAAAAAAATGAAACATAGACACATTCACAACCATACACCATAGAACACCAAATTTACCTGGAAAACCCTAATCAGGGAAAATCCATGGTGAGGATTAACTCACATATATATGAATAACAACACAAAATACAATAGGATCACTTCTAGAAGGGCTCACTATCAAGGTCTCACTACCCAAAGGACCCACTATCTGAAATAGAAGAGAATAGAAGAAGAATATTACAAGGAGGTTCAATACCTTAGAGCAACAAGAAGATACACCACAACAACTCTACACCATCTGCAACCTTCAGATCACTGCCTCCAAGAACTTTAGGTCCACTAAACTATAGACACTTTTTTCTCACTATATTTAGTAGCCTTAGGCATTTAAGCTCACACTTAGATCACCACACTTGATCACATTCACATATCACTTCACATCTTCAACATCTCCAACAATTGAACTTTCTTATATATCCTCGATGACCTTCAACAACCTTGTTTAGGTCAGCCTTAATGAAATGTATGCACCTCAAACATGCAACCAACAAATGGGTCGACAAAAAACACTTCTAAAATGGAAAGAAGTGAAAGAAAATCACACCATGGGTTAACTAGGACCCAATTCTACTTTAAAACAAAACTCCATGCTTCCACAATTCATGAAGCACATCTATAAGTAATGCTAACACACTAGGTTTGTGAAACTTGTATTAACGCTACCAAACAATAAATTCACTCTTCACCAAGTTTGAAAAAATATCATAGACCATGAATCAACATCACAAAAAATCCAAGAATATTTCAACACCATCAAAATATTTAACAACACTACCACAACCACCTACAACTAAGAATACTATCATCTTGTGCAACCAACCACACTGCCATAGACATGCAACTCACTAACCAACCTTGCAAAAAAATTGAACACTAAACAATCCAAGGAAAAGTAGATACAAGCAACATGAGCATGTTCCTAAATCCGCAAGACAAGGAACCTCAACATAGAGAAATGCGGGCCAATTCCATTTCTCCTAGACAACCTTCTTTATAGAAAACACACTGTCAAACACATTCGACTTTCGCATGATCCAAAACCTAAAACTATAGATATAACATCTCTAAGCACCTCTGATCAACTCATCCAAATCGCACAAGAAAATTTTCAACAATGAAGAAATGTAGAGCACAATTCTACCACCTTGTACACTCTCTTATTCAAATTTTCTCAAAAGACCTTGGAAACCAAGTGAACCAGCTACATCAACAATATCACAAAAAACTTATCATCAACACAACACTAAATATCGCAACAATCTCCCCATTTGCAACACCAACAATCTCTCCATCAACAACACTTTCTCAACACCACACTAGGGGTTGACATAGGTTTACATCAATGACAACTCTAATGACAAAATTGTGCAATACTCTCCTTGTTGACATCAATGACAAAACTGCAACAATCTCCAAAAGACCAGCCATTTTAGCTTCAAATTTGTAGTACAAGTTCCTCATTGTTTCATTTTCTTAGATGCAGGTTATTTCTACTACCTTCTATTTTAATTTTTGTGATAAATTACATTTTCAGATCTAGGGCTACATGCCAAATTGGCTTGCTAAAACAATCATCAAACACTAGTTGGTTTATGTTTGAATTTTGAGTAAAAGTGAAAATAAAGTAATCCTAGTGATCCTAGTTGGATCCAGGATCACTTTTCCTACTCAATATTTTGTTGAACTTGACATATATTACACTTGTAATTTTTTTATTTTTCATAACATAAAATTATGAAAAATATTCAAAAAGTCCAAATACTTTGAGGATCTTGAATTTATTTAATTTTCAAAAATATGCATTTGCATTCATTAATCATTATTCATTAAAGGGAAAATTGCAAATAATTTGAATTAAATTGGATATTTTCATATCCAATTTTTCCTTGTTTAGGGTTTAGATCTGAGTTACTTCCATTTAGAAATTTAATTGCAATATTATTTTGTCATTTATGCTTATCTATTTTAGTGATTTTAAAAAAAAAAATTGCATAGTATTTTTATTTCAAAAGATCAAAAGCATTGATTTTCTGAATTTTTAGAAAAAACAGTCAATTACAACATTTTAATTTGTAAATTTATCATTAGGATATATTGCAAACATCAAAATTGCATGCATGTATGTGATTCATATAAAAAATTAGGTTTTTTTCATTTCTATAACTCTATTTACTTCTAGACCTGAACCTTTGCAATCCGAGACCCTTAAAAACTATCAATGATCTCTATATTATAAGTTTCCTAGAATTACCTATTTGGTCTAGGGTGTTGGAAGTTTGTTTGTCATTGAGGATATTGTTGGAGACTTGAATTACCTATTTGGTATAGTGTGAAGAGATTGTTGAGTGGGGAGATTGATGAAAGTTGTTGAGCATGATAGTACATGGTGTTGTCATTGATGAAAACCCATGAAAAATATGCAAAAGTGTTGGTATGGAGAAGACCAAATGGTTTGGCTATCTGCCTCTCTCGAAGTCCACTTTCAGTGTTTAGTGAACCAATTTTGAGGTCTGAATTACTCTACTATGAAGAATATAGTAATGAAATTTTGACGTAATAGAGATGAATGTTGGAAGAGTCTAAATCTATATTTTAATGGATTGATGTCTTTTGCAATTGAAGATAGCATTAACAGAGCATCAACTCTGGAAATGGTAAAGTTGCAGTGAAAAAGTGTATGTTAGAATGCTCTGCATTCCATTGTGAATGAAAATTTTGATATGCAGATTTGTGGTAGTGTTTACAAATGTTAGTAGTGTGTGATTTACAAGTGACAAGTGTTTTGGTGGTCTGTGTGTTGAGTTGTGAGTGAACAATTGGTTCATTTTGATATTGCATCACCAATTTTCCTATCTGGTGCTGACCTAAGTGTTTTGGGGTCACACAAAGTTGATTTGTGTATAGAGTGGTATCACAAGAGTGATTATGGGTCATGTCGACCTATTTTAATGTGTTACACATTTTGGTTTATTTCTCAAGGCATATGTGTTAGTGTTTTGAGCTAACATGTTATTTAGTGCACAATACATCTAATTAGGCCAATATAATTGATGTTTTTGAGGTGTTGTGGTATATATACAAGGTCGATTCATTATATGAAGGTGGTGAATAGTGTGCATGGTGAAAATTTTTATGGAGACAAGTGTGTTAAATTAGTTTTTTGAGCCTAATTGGAGTTGTCTTTTAGTGTGTTGTAGATGCATTTGAATCAGTTCAATATTTGGCAATGAGACACCCTCTTTTCTATCATTGCAGTGATCCATTTATTTTATTCCAATGAGTCCTTTAGACATTGAGTCCACTTGGTAATGAGCCATTCTGTAATATCTTGTAATCGGTTATAATATATTGTGAGTTAATCCTCATGATGGTTTTTCCCTTTTTGGGGTTTCCATGTAAATTGGGTGTTCTTGTATTCTTTGATGTGATGTATTCTTTCTATGTTAATTTCCATTAGTACAAGTTTAATGCGATACATTGAATTAATGTTTAAATTTGACGAAGTTAATGAATTTCAATGAATATTGATTTTCCCCCCCTCTCAGTATTCTGGATGTTCAAAAACTGGTATTAGAGCGTGGTTCCTTGAATTAGCTTGATCATTGATGTATATCTTGGAGGTTGAACATGTGGCTACAAGTATCCTATCCCTATGGAAGAGATTATCCCTAAAGGGTTTATTGAAGAAGATTGTGAGGTTGATATGGAAGGAGAACTCAAATCAGCCCTTGATGTTTTGGATAAAGTAGAAGCTAAGAATAGAGATCTAAAAAAGGATCTTAATGATGTAGATGAGTGTATCAAAAAGTTGAGAGAGAAACTCAAGAAAGCTACAAAAAGAGTCAAGGAAACAAATGAGTAGCTCAAGAAATGAAATAAGACTATCACTAGTCTGAAAGTTTAAGTTGAAGAAAGAAAAAGAGTTGAAGACTATCTGAATTCCAAACTGAAAGAAAAATTTGAAGGATGTTCAAATCTTGAACAAGAGATTGTAACGTTGAGATCAGATCTAGAGAAAGCAAAGAATCAAGAGGACAAGTTCAAGAATAGCTCCACATTGCTTGATGAGATAATTGAAAATAAAAAGGATTCTAAGGACAAAGAAGGATTAGGGTTTAAGAAAGGATAAAGTTCAAAGGTAAATTAGACACAAAACAATGCTGAAAAGAAGATTAATGTCAAATATATTTGAAACTAGAAGAAAGAATTCAAAATGACTCCTATCAAACAACCTACTACACAAAGGTATTCATATTTTAATGATTATTTTTATTCCTACAATAAGTTTGGACATAAATTTGTTGAGTGTAGATGCAAAATGAATTAGAATGTTCATTCCTTTCCCAGTCAATGTTTTACATGCAACAGAGTTGGTCATAAAGCTAGTGAATGGAAAAATTAGATGATGAATGGTTACAATAATGACACAATGTTTTAATCTCTCAATGGCTACTCTTATACATGAAATAGATTTGGGTATAAGAGTTTTAAATGCAGATCTAGAATGGCTAGAATTAAGCTTGTTCAAAAGGGTGTCATATGCCACAATTACAACAAATCAAAACACATAGAAAAATTCTACAGGTCTAAGAGTATGAAACCCTCACAAAAGAAGAAGGCTAATCTAGTATATAAAGTGGATTTGATTAATATGAAGAAGGAAATGAATAAGATCTAGAAGAAGAAAGGTGAGAATGAAGTAAATAATGAGTCTGTGCCAACTCCTAGTGCAAATATTTCCTCTAGAAACTAGATAAAGATATTTGGTTCAGGGTGAGTTTTAACAAAAAATATTATAGCCCCCGCCAAATATGTGGTGCTAATGCCTTCAAAATATTAGTACTGTTACACAATTCTTTCTTTCAGCTCAATCATGTAGAGTTGGAGCAAGTAATTGTAGCTAAAGAAAAAAGGTACATACAAATTTTTGCTAAAGATTTGTCATTGCATAGAATATGCTTTCAAGTGAAGTTCAGTTTTATTATGAAAATTTTATTTACTTTACAACAAAAAATTACACAATTTGCATAGTATTGTTGTCTTTATTTATTTTACAATGAAACATGATATCCCACACAAGTCGTGGGAGTAAGTGATCATACATGATGAAATGAGATATAAGGAGTAAACTATACAACTGAAGAAGTAAAGAACATGAAAGGAAGTTTGATTTGTCATTTCCTCAATGATGAATCACATAGTTGATAGTTGTGTCTTTAGCTTCAGCTCCAGCTCCTTCGTTTGTTGCTCCAAAGATACATATAGAAATAGATTGTGTTAGAGCTCAAAATCAAATTTCTCTTCATATGCATACATCAACAGATATATAATATAATCCTATAAATAATTTGATCAGATATGGAGATTTCAAAAACATTCAGGGGTAGAAGAATTAATGCATCAATGGAAGCTTTTAGCTTCATTGTTTTGTTAGCTTTTTTATTCACTATGCAAGTATAGGCTCATTTGATTTTCCAGATTTTCATGTTTTAACATCACAACATGTGGAGAAAATGGGCTCCCACAAGGTTTGATCCCAGCATGTTGTCCTCTTAGATTTTAAGAGGGATTTGAAGTATATTTCAAATCTATGGAAGCCATTTCAGTTTTCATGTAGTCTGAACCACCAAAAATGAAGTAGGGAAAGAGGATTCCCCAATAGGCTCCTAGGGTTTTTCTCCTAGAATCTAGTGAGAAATGAGCTCTCTTTCACATTCATTCAAAGGATTTATGGTTAGGGATTGAATATATTTTTGTTGTGTGTGACTGAAATGTGATGGTCTAAATGTAGCAAACTAAAAATAAAAGCTAACTAGTAATGTAGAATCTAGAGAATGCAACTATGTTTGAAAACACATAATGATATGAAAGTGTGTACAAGATGACCTAAGAATGTACATTAAACTAAAAAAAAAGGTTGGATATGAAAGGGGTGTGCACCTGGAAATGTGTTGAAGACTGGATTAGAGGCTGGAAATGTTGCTGATGTTGAAATTCTAAACTATTGGGACACTTACACCATTTTGGGTGACCTAGTCCTAGATTTGAAAAACTGGTCTAGAACCTGTTTCAGCCAAAAGGGTATCTAGATCTCTAAAAATCTATGAAAAATAGGTTTAGTGGGACTAGGTCATCATTGTTAGCAACTTAGTCTCCTTCTAAATTTTTGGAAATCAGAGAGTGGAAATGGAAGCCCTCGGTCTGCACTTTCTGCTCCTCCAGGTATCTAGTCCTGAAAGTGAAGAATTTGGTCTGTGAGTTTCCTCCAAGCTTCAACTAGGGTTTCTCCAACCTTGAAGGGCTTGGACAAGTTGGTGAAGACTCCTCCACCTTGGTTCTTTGCCAAATCTACATACAAGACCTGAAAATTACACTAACAGGGAAAACTTGTTGATTGTTAGGGATTAGGGGTTTTCCTTAGTAAAATCCCTTTTGAGTAATCAAACCAAGAAGATGAGATAAAGTAAAGAAGAATGAAACAAATGAGTGATTACCTTGCCATGATGATTGACCTTGAGTTGCAGAAATGGAGGATTCAACCCTTGGATGCCTTGGAGAGATGTCTTGATGACTTAGAATGTAGAAACCCTAGCTTGCTTGAGAAGAATAGTGGATGAGAGGTGAGTGAATGAACTAATTAGGGTTTGGAATGAATGGAATTATGGTAGAATAAGGTAAAAAAGATGAGAAAAACCCTTATTTATACAAGTTATGTCCTAATTTCCCTGAAATAACACCATACAGGCCGACCTTAGGGTTTTAGAGATAAAATATCGAAAGAATATTAAGTTAAATTTAAATTTTATGCCACATGGGACTAGGTTTCCCAAGGTGGAAACCTAGTCCACCTGGGGAATTTTGATTGGTTTTTGGGGATTAAAGTATGATTATTATTGTTTGTTAGGATTATCTCACAAAACACACTAAAATAAGGCCTGTATATGCGTGAAAGGGGTCATTATGCCATAAGAAAGGGTTGATTTAGTGATGACAAGCCTAGGAAAGTGTGAATTTTTTTTACAACTTATAACATTTTGGCACAAGGCTTGGAAAGGGGTAAAAAGAGGTTGAAAAAGGTCCAAAATCCATAGGCAAAGGTCCAAATGAGTGAAAAAGTGTCAAAGGCTACACTTTTTGGCGACACATTTAGCCCCCACTTTAGTGAGGATGAACTTGCTTCAAACTCACACTAAAGCAGCCCAATGGAGATGGTGAAGAAAGAAAAAGATGAAGAAGGCAGTCAAGACCCCAGGATTCAGGATTCTAAGTCAAGAAGACATCAATGCCAAAACCACATTCAAGGGTGAATGAATTGCAACAAGATGAGATACATGATCATGCGGCGATGAGGACTAGAACAAAGAGAAGGAGAAAGGTCGAATCAAGCTTCGATCATTTGCCCAACTAGTCGTGCATCAGATCTAGGCTGTTTTTCCAAAAAGAAGTGTACTCACTCTGGGGTGACAAGACTTTTGGTTGTTCACCAAGTGAGAAGGCCCAAAAGGTGAAAGAGATAAGTGGCTATGTGGAAGTCATGCCACTAGATGGGCTTCCCGCTCAAACCATATCAAAATTATACCTCTTGATAACTTTAATAAGGCACCACAAAAGAAGGTGATTTTTAAATGATGATGTAAAGAATGTTTCAAAGGGATTTTGCTTAGTTTGTGCAATGTCTCATCCTAGGGAACATTATGCGTAATGTCACCAAGAGAGGAAAAGTTCAAATGGACTCATCTTGTATGTAAAAGAGGAAAAATGCAGATGTCTCATCCTAAGCATCATTGTACCTAATGTGTCCAAGAGAGGGAATCACAAGAAAAAGAAAATCGCGTAGTGAAATGTGAGTGGTGATTTATGCGCCCACTTTAAAGCGGTTGCTAACACCATTACTATGAGAAATTTCTTTAAAGTAGAAGAAGAAGGAGAGGAAGACATGAGAGATTGTTCGGAAAGCCCTATGCGGAGTCATATGTTTCTGAGAAGCTACGTCATGAGAAGGGGAGTATGTCACATGTGAGTCAACTTAAGACATGTCATCCACATCCCAAGCTTGATCTCATATGTTTATGAAAGGTTAAGAAGTAGTCAAAAGATACAATGACAAGTGACATACGGGGGAAAAGGATAACTAGCCCCTTGCCCCCACTTGGTGTAGGACAAGATTTAGCCAAAGGGATTGATGAAATGTAAGGTAAAGTGAAAATCAATATTGATTAGAGGAATGAGGTGCCCCCACCGAAGGGAGAAAACCAAAATCCTTGAGATGGATTTTTCTACTCAAGGCCTTACACTCATTAGTGGAATGACCATGAACTCGGTGGTAGGCACAAAAGGAATGTTTGTTGGAACATTTCTTTTGAGTTTTGGGAGGAAGGGAGATCAAGTGATCTTAGAGGAGTCTCAACAAGATACCCTCTTGATCAATGGTAGAAAGTGAGCCTTTGGTTTGTGACAAAGAAGTGTCTTGCTTAGTATCGAGTGTCATACCTATGCAAGGTGCTATAGATTGTGATATTTTGTATACTCCCTTGGGGGAGTGTGTAAAATCCAAATCAGTAGTGGGTTGTGAGATTACATTGGCATTAAATGAAGAGTCCTTTGTTGGTTTCAAAGGATCACTTTCGAAGGTTGGTTTAGAAGGGTGACTTGGGATGGTGTTAAGGGTAGGTGAAGGTTTGATGATTTCGATGAAGGGACAAAATCCAAGACCATATTTGGTTGTTTGCATGAGAGGCTTGATAGGGGTGAAGATACCTTGTTCATTCACACCACAACCTTTTCCACTATAGCCAAGTTGTTTCATAAGCTCATAACCTTTTCCATAGAGATTTTTTAGCACTTTTGGATCAGAGAGGGTTCATTGTTGGCTTCTTTGTTTAAAGTAGGTGAGGTCCAGATGCTTTCAAAGGATCAATTGAGTCTTGTGTTGACAAGACTACGTTTCCCTTTTCAAATTCATTGTGGGTGATCTTGGATTCTCCTAGTAAGGGAGGTGTGAAGTCTAAGGAACCCCAATTATCGTCTAAGGACATTTTTTGTACGGGTTCCACTTGAGTGGTTGGTGTTAAGGTGTTGAAATGATTCTCTTTGGATTTATCAATGTTTAAGAAACTATTTGGTTTAGGATCAACATCAAGTGTGTACGCTTTGTTGTTGTAGATATACTTCATATTATGATGAAGAGTGAAAGGCACTCCATTCATTGCATGAATCCATGACCTGCCTAAGAGAAGATTATATGAAAGTTCATGAGGCATAACATGGATTTTTGTGTCCAATGTGGCCATTCCAACTGTAAGAGGTATAGTGATCACACTGAGCGGTTGTTTAGTGATGTTTTCAAATCCTCTGATAGATAGAGAATCAGGTTTGATGTGGGATCTATCAATGCCAAGCCTATCCAAAAGGCACACATTACACACATTAAGAGCAGAGACAGTATCTACAAGAGTTCTCTTGATCCCTTTTGTTTGGTATTGAGAGATTATTATGAAAGCTTCATTTTGTTTTTGTACATCCAAAGGAGGGAGCTCAGTTTGGTGAAAAACAATATAAGCATTGATTCCATGAATAATAGCTTCTATGTCACTGGGTTGCACATTATAAGGGATAGGAAATAGTTGTAACGCTACTTGCATCATGTTGTGGTTGTCAGGGGAGGCTTGAATGAGATCCCATAATGATATCTTAGTGTGATTATTCCTTAGTTGGTCAACAAGGTCATACTCCCTAAGAAGTGAATTTAAGCGAGGGGCAGTAGGTAAGATGGGAGGGGATGAAGGTAATGAAGTGGAGGTTGAGTTTTGTGAGTGCAGGTTGTTTCTTGTGTAATGTGTATGAGAAACGATATTATGACTCGGGTGCTACAACACATTATTATTAGGTGGGTAGAGGATGAATTTAGGTTGAGGTTTGGTTAAAGGAGGATAAAGGATGAGTTGAGGTTGAATTATACTAACATCCCTTAGGGAAGGAGAGTCTAACATAGGGTTTGTAGCTTCTTACAAGGGCATAATATTATCAGGAGAATGGCCAATGATAGGATTAATAAGGGTGGGAGGATTAGGGTAGGGTTCTATTTGATTATCTTGTTGTTCTAAGGTCTCTTTCTCTTGTTCCATACTATCTACCCTAGTAGGAGAGCTTGGAAGATGTTAATCAAATGCTTCATCACAAGGGGATGAGGCATCAAGAGAAGGAACATGATGGTTGTCAAATAGATTTTACCAAAGGGTAGGAGCATGAGGGAAGGGAGGGTCAATAGTTTCATGACTTGTAATAGGTATATCTTCTAACACCAACCTATCTTCTTTACATCGAGGAAGAACGCTATGAGATGGGGAAAAGTGATTGTTATGGTTAGGGAGACTAGGTAAGGTAATGTCAAGAAATTTTTATTGTTTAATGTTTGGTAAAGGGGGATGAGGAGAGGGCCAATCAAGACCCTCAATGCTTGAATATTCTGTCACCAAAATACCTTCATCACTAATAGGAGAGGTATAGGTAGAAGCACAAGTATGATTGTTATGATTGTCAACACTAAGATCCTCATCCAGGGGTAATGCAATGTTAAGAATAGTGTCAATGGTTTGGTTATTAACATGTTCTTTAATGAATTCAATATTGTAATCTACATTGAAATCATAAGAAGGAATGTTGTATTTATGTAATCCATTTGAAACCAAATCAAATCCACATATTTTAAAATAAAACATGGTATAAAGAGAAGGGAAAGAGAATGCAATGCAATGAATTAAAGTGAAATATTGAAATGTAGTTTTTTAGACGGGAAACAAGGTAATTTTCTAATTACACTATGCAACAATCTGAAAAAGAAATGTAGTATATGAAAAATTGAAACTAAGCAATGCATAAAATGAGCTAATATAAGCTAGTTTTAATGAAATGCATGTAACAAAAACACAACCAATGGATACAAATAGTTAATGGAACAAAACAAAAGCTTAATAATAGGGTTTTCAACTTTGTAAAAGGCAGTTTTAGAGGCTTGAAGGGACAAGGTCGCCCAGGGTGACGACTTAGTCCTCCTGGTGATTTTTTTTCAGTTTTTGTAGAAGATTTTGATGGGTGTAGGTGGTTTCTATGTTGTATAATGTAGATCTAAGCTGAGAATGCAAAATTTTAGAACTAATTAATGTTTTAAGATGCAAAAATGTAATTGATATGCACTTTCACTAATGCAAAAATTTGAAACCCTAGAATGCAATTTAAACAATGCAAAATGCAAGGTAATGCAAACCTAGGATGATGATGGACTCTAAATCAGACAAGAGGGTGTAGGAAATTCGGGTGCACCAAAATGAACCACCAAAAATGAAGTAGGGAAAGAGGATTCCCCAATAGGATCCTAGGGTTTTTCACCTATAAGCTAGTAAGAAATGAGCTCTCTTTCACACTATTTCAATTTTAGGGTTCATTCAAAGGATTTATGGTCAGGGGTTGAATAGATTTGTGCTGTGTGTGACTAAAATGTGATGGTCTAAATGTAGCAAACTGAAAATAAAAGCTAACTAGTAATGTAGAATCTAGAGAATGCAACTATGTTTGAAAACACATAATGATATGCAAGTGTGTACAAGATGACCTAAGAATGTACATTAAACTAAAATGAAAGTTTGGATATGAAAGGGGTGTGCAATTGGAAATGTGTTGAAGACTGGATTGGAGGCTAGAAATGTTGTTGATGCTGAAATTCTAGCCTATGAGACACATGCCATTTTGGGTGACCTAGTCCCAGATCTGGAAAACTAGTCTGAAACCTGTTTCAACCAAAAGGGTAACCAAATCTATAAAAATATTTGAAAAATAGGTTCAGTGGGACTAGGTCACCATTGTTGGTGACTTAGTCCTCTTCTGAATTTTTGGAAATCGGAGAGTGGAAATGGAAGCCTTTGGTCTGCACTTTCTACTACTCTAGGTATTTGGTCCTGAAAGTGAAGAATCTAGTCAATGAGTGTCCTCCAAGATTCAACTAGGGTTTCTCAAACCTTGAAGATCTTGGAAAAGTTGGTGAAGACTCTTCCACCTTGGTTATTTTCCAAATTTGCATACAAGACCTGTAAATCACACTAAGAGGGAAAACTTGTTGATTGTTAGGGATTAGGGGTTTGCCTTCGCCAAACCCCTTTTGAGTAATCAAACCAAGAAGATGAGATAAAGTAAGGAAGCATGAACCAAATGAGTGATTACCTTGCCATGATGATTGACCTTGAGTTACAGCAATGGAGGATTCAACCCTTGGATGCCTTGGAGAGATGTCTTGATGACTTAGAATGTAGAAACCCTAGCTTGCTTGAGAAGAATAGTGGATGAGAGGTGAGTGAATGAACTAATTAGGGTTTGGAATGTATGGAATTAGGGTAGAATAGGGTGAAAAAGATGAGAAAAACCCTTATTTATACAAGTTATGCCCTAACTTCCCCGAAATAACACCATACATGCCAACCTTAGGGTTTTAGAGAGAATATCCCAAAAGAATATTAAGTTAAATTTGAATTTTATGTCACATGGGACTAGGTCACCCAAGGTGGTGACCTAGTCCACTTGGGAAATTTTGATTGGTTTTTGGGGATTAAAGTATGATTATTATTGTTTTTTGAGATTGCCTCACAAAACACACTAACATAAGGCTTGTATGTGCATTAAGGGGTCATTATGCCATAAGAAAGGGTTGATTTAGTTATGACAAGCCTAGGAAAGTGTGAAATTTTATTACAAAACCTTACAAAATTTTTGCACAAGGCTTGGAAAGGGGTAAAAAGAGGTTGAAAAAGGTCCAAAATCCATAGGCAAATGTCCAAATGAGTGAAAAAGTGTCAAAGACTATACTTTTTGGTGACACACAGTCACTACAATCTTTCAATAAGGCATATAAATCATATCAACAAGTTACCATGTGCATAATTAACATATGTCTGCTCACTCATGATTGTCAAGCCAGAGAGTGCAATGAAGGAAACCATTCACTTTGAAGTAACAAAAAAAATGAGCCTTAGAGTTGTGGTAATATCATTCATTTATGTCACTTCATTGTCATTGTCACATTATTATTTCTTTCTGTTTATAGCATATGAAATGCATACATTTGAAGTACTATCCATCCAAAATTTCCTAGGGACAGTCCATGAATGAGTTTGAGTTCGTAGTCAAATGTTGACAACAACCCAGGGGTAAAGACAAGTTACCAAAGTACTTGATAAATATTTAAACACTGATGTCAAAAGATATCACATAGTGAGGAACCAACCATTAAATTTCCTCTTGAAGCAACAAAATAGATTGAGAATCATAACAAAATTGCAAGTCACAATAAAAAAGTGAATTCAAAGAGGATATGGATGATACATAATAATCAACATGAATAATATATTAGGGTTAGTTTTAGGTAAATGATAGTTCATGATGACAGTTATGAGAATATGGTCATGCAAGTCATCATGTAAGAAGTATATGAAGGTCATGTTTCTATTTGACAAAGGATACAAGCACATTGATGAAATAACAGTGCACTATAACATAAATTTGTGTTTTTAATGAAAGATGATATTGAGCATGAAAATAAAGCATAGGGAGATTCACAAGTAGTGAAAATTCCATGTAGAAGTAGATTAGAGTGATCAAAGGATAGAGTTTTCATATTCCACAAGATCTCTTATTCCTTCATAAGATAAAATACTTTATTAGATTCTACCAAAATCTTGTACTTTCAAAAATAATGTTAATAAAATTATTATGAAAGCTTGTTTGTAAAAAGGGAAAATAACTTATGAGGGATGAAAGAGTGGGCATTTTTTCCATGTAATTTTTTTTTCTAGAGAATACAGGTCTATAGTATTGAAGATACGTAATCAGTAGAGGGTTTCTATACAACAAATAGAGTGAATAGTGGCTCTATCAGCTAGTTGCTTCTACATAATTCCTGTGAGACTGAGATGAATCCTTGGCATATGGGTCTATCCAGAATGAGGCCCTCGACCATGGTATGGGAGATGAACCCAAAAGGCCAAAATGGAAAAATAAACCTCGACCAAAACAAAGGGGTTTGTTGAAATGCATAAGACAACTGAGAGGAGGGGTGAATCAATTGTATCAAATAACTTTACTTCTAACCTTAATAAATTCCACTTTAACCCAGTCTATTATTAAGTGTAAACATGAAATGCAAATAATAGAGAGCAAAAACCAGAGACCATATTTAAGTGGAAAACCCAATGAGGGAAAAACATACTGAGGATTAGCTCACAATATAGTAATAATGCAATACTAGATACAAAGGTTCACTGCCAGAGGGCTCACTACCCAGATACAAAGGATCACTACCAACAAAGGACTCACTATCTAGAAGGAGGCTCATTGCCTATAGAAAAAGAAAAGAAAAATAAACATCCACCACAAAGACTCCACATATTTGCAACTTGATTAGAAGATTGTAGACACCATCAGCTCACTACTTTCAGGAATCTAACATATTAACGTACTAATTCCTCAATTCACTCTTGCACACTCTAATTTTTGCACTTGTTTGCACAATTCACTTGCTTGAATGGTTTATCGATTGATGCACAACTAATTCACAACAACTTGATTTTCTTTTATACCATCTTCAACCCTAGACGTATTCTCCAAGGTCAACTATACAATTTCAATTTACAAATTCAAATTAGGTCAGCTACTCAACATTCCCACAATGGATAAGAATGAGAAAGGACCAATTACATATTTAATTTAGGACCCAAACAACATCTTGGATCAATCACACGCTTCCTCAAATCAATGCAAAAACTTAATGTAATGTGTAGACAGCAGGTCAACCAAACTTAGTGAAAACACCAATGATCTTTGAAGTACAAGCATCTCCAGCAATATGATCACACATGGATCACCCAACACACTTCACCAAGCATTTTACCATCTCTCAAAATACTTTAGGTACATCCACAACAACTACAAAAAACTTCATTCATAGAATACTCTTCAACAATCCAACTAGACCAACTAGAAACACACAAGAGCTCTTGAGTAGGTCTTCTAGAGTGCCAAATAACAAGAAGGTTTGTCAAAATAAATAATCCATTAGAAAGAATAATTTCCTAGATTTGCAATATCTGAAACCACAAACTAGAAGATGACGAAGCCAAAACATTTCTCCGAGTCCACAAACAAATAGTTCTGCCAAACTAGTTCACATATCGATGAACATATCTTTCACTCTCCATCAAACTAGAAGCTAAAACTCAAAATATATTATCCTTTGAAGCTCATGAACATAACTACAAATCCTCACAGGCATAGGATCAACACAGAAGAAATGCAAAGCATAATATCGAAGCACACTCATAACACACACTTCAACACTCCTTTCGTTATTTCTCAAATTTTCTCAAAAGCACTTGACTAAAACACAACTTCATAAATATAGCTCCATTCACTCTAAGAACTTCTACAGTATCTCAACTATACAAGTACCATCTATAATCAACCTAAACTATGTTGAGATCAATGAAAACATTAATGATAAAACCACCAAACGCATCCATACTTGCAAAAATCTCCCCCTTTTTCATTGATGGCAACACATGATGTGAAAAACCATCAAATAAAAAATAACATACACAACCTTCAGAGATGAAAACCTGCACAAGCATAAAATTTTCACATGACTTTCTCTCTCCCCCTTTAGCATCAATGGCAAAGGAAATTTTGCATAAAAATTCTTGCCATTTTAAGTTATATTCACTCCCCCTTAGGATTTCACCCACATCACATATTGCAACAATGCACTTCTCTACTCCCCCTGAGGAGTAGACCTTAATCACCAATCTAGATCAGAAGAGTCTGTGAATCCACTGGATTGATGCACCTCCATGTGCATTTAATTCAAAGAAGGAGGGGTAATAACCTATAATCTCCCCCTAAGATACTCAAAGGTATCCTTCGAAAGGGCATTAGTGAATATATCAACAATTTATTCCTTGGTAGGTACATATTCAAGTCTAACTTCATTCTGCAATACATTCTCCCTCAAGAAGTGATACTTGATAGATATGTGCTTTGTCCTAGAACACATCACTAGATTCTTCAAAATGTTTATAGCACTTATATTGTCACAAAATATAGAGATAGGTTCATCACTCACCACTCATATGTCCTTCAAAGTTTTCTTCATCTAAAATACCTGTGTACAATAGGATGTAGCTGCAATATACTTTGCTTCTACAGTGGATAAAGAAACTGAATCTTGTTTCTTACTCAACCATGAAACTAATCTTCCTCCGAGGAAGAATGCACTACCAATTGTACTCTTCCAGTCATCTACACAACCAACCCAATCTACATCAGTGTAGGCATTTAATGTGAAGTCATTATCCTTCAGATACCATAGCCCAAAATCTGGAGTTCTCTTAAGATATTTTAATATCCTCTTCACAGTTGTAACATGTGCTTTGTTAGGTTCTACTTGAAATATTGCAACTAAACATACTGCATGCATGATATCTGATCTAGTAGTATTAAGATACAATAGTCCACCAATCATAGATCTATACATGTTTTGATCAACTTTAGTAGATTCATCATCCTTACTTAGCTTACATCTAGTTACCATAGGGGTACAAACCAGTTTGGAGTCATCCATTCAAAATTTTCTTCAATAATTCCTTAACATAGTTAGATTGTTAAATGAATGTCCCTTTATTAGTTTGATTTACTTGAAGTCCAAGGAAGAAATTCAACTCACCAATCATATACATTTCAAATTATTTTTGCATCTCTTCTACAAATTTCTTACACATTCCATCATTTCCACCAAAGATAATTTCATCAACATATACCACAACTATCAACATTATTTTTTTTCTCAACCTTGAAGCAAAGATTGCTATTTTCAAACCCTTTATTAAATCCTTTCTTTTTCAAGTATCTATCCAACATTGCATACCAAACTCTAGGAGCTTTTTAAGTCCATATAGTGCCTTCTTTAACTTGCAAACCATGTCTAGTTTTTCTGACAACTGAAAACCTTCTGGTTGCTCCATATATACTTCTTCTTCCAGTTCTCCATTCAGAAATGCAGACTTGACATCCATTTGATACACTTTGAAGTCTTTATGAGCTAAAAATTCCAAGAACATTTGAATGACCTCCATTCTTGCTACAATTGCAAAATTTTATTCAAAATATATTCCTTCAACCTGTGAATATCCTTTACATACAAGTCTTTCTTTATTCCTTACCACTTCACCATCTTCATTAAGCTTGTTTCTGAATACCCATTTTAAACCAATTATATTTTGATTTGAAGGTCTAGGGACTAGTTCCCATGTTTTTTCTCTATCTATTGGAGTTCCTCTTTCATTTCTCTAGCACAACTTTCATCATTACATGCTTCACTCACAGTCTTAGGTTCTATCTTAGAAAGTAAACACAAGTTTGCCTCAATCACTTTGCTTCTTGTATTTGCACCTTCACTCATGTCTCTAATTATCTATTCCTTAAAATGATTTCTCTGTACATATGTAGGAGTCTTAGGTGTAGGTTTCATAATCTCCTCTTCATCACTTTGTTCTTTCTCTTCCTTTTCTTCTTCTTGTAATTTCCCATAGATAGGATCATCATATTCAACTTCACTTATTTCTACTGGTCTATACATAACTTCATCAAATTTCACATGAGCACTTTCAATTATTTTCCTCACTCTTTTATTAAAGAATCTAGATTCCTTGATGTTGTTTGAATATCCAAGAAAAATTCCTTTGTCACATCTAGCATCAAACTTTCCAATATTTTCATCATCTCTTTTGATGTAACATCTACTTTTGAATACTTTAAATTATTTAATAGTAGGATTCTTACTAGTCCATAACTCATAAGGATTTTTAGTGTTGTTACCTCTTATTTGAACTTTGTTGAGAATGTAAAAAGTAGTGTGTATTGCTTCTCTCCAATACACACTAGGAACACTTGCTTTTCATCATAGTTCTGGAAACCTTTTGAACAGTCTGGTTCTTCATTCCCACAACTTCATTCTATTGAGGCATTCTAGGAGCAGAATAATGTCTCTTTATGCCATGTTCTTCACAAAATGCATTAAACTCACCAAAAGTAAATTCTCCACCTCTATCAGACCTTAAACATTTGATTTTCAGGTTTGCCTCATTCTCTACTCTTGCCTTGAATACCTTGAATCTATCAAGAGCTTGATCTTTCTCTCTAAGAAAAGTAACCCATGTCATCCTAGAGTAATCATCAATCAAGAGCATAAAGTACCTATCACCATTAAGGAT
The DNA here is from genome assembly GCA_007115665.2 of Sequoiadendron giganteum. Lineage (NCBI taxonomy): Eukaryota > Viridiplantae > Streptophyta > Pinopsida > Cupressales > Cupressaceae > Sequoiadendron > Sequoiadendron giganteum. The sequence continues at coordinate 351,890,338 of CM021101.1, forward strand.
TCCTATTCTTGTAGGGCCACAAAGGTCTGTATCAATTAATTCCAACATTTCGGTAGATGATTGTTCCTTTCCTTTAAAATTGTTTCTTGTTTGTTTCCCCAACTGACAACTTCTGCAAATTGAATTTGAAGGCTTTGTGATTCTAGGCAGATCTCTTACAACTTCCCTAGAACTGATCTTTATTAGATTACCGAAATTCACATGTCCCATCCTCCGGTGCTAGAGCCAACTTTCATTAATTTGAGAAAAAATACACTGACCATCACCACATTTAAGCTAATAGATATTTCCATGAGTTCTTCTTCCAACTACTACCACAATTCTAGATCCTTTTATGATCTCACAGGTGTTATCTTGAAACACAAGCTTAAAACCTTTGCTACACATTTTTCCAACACTTAAACGATTATGCCTTAAACCCTTAAGATAATAGACATCGTTAGTACTATGTTTACCATAAAAAATAATTTTTCCTTTACCAAAAATCTTAGCACCAAAGTCATATTCAAACATAACTATTCCTCCATCATATTTCTCAAGTTTAGTGAACTTACTCTTTTCTCCAATCATATGATTTGAACACCCACTGTCAATTACCTAAAAAATATTCATCCTGACTAGCATGAAAAGATATCACCAGAGTACCTTATGTCTCATCCTTCTTGATCTCCACACTAGATTACTTTGCACATATTCCATGGTTAGTGGATACAACTTTATTTTCTAGGGGTAGAAACAAACATTCATCTTTATCTTCCTCAAAGTCATCATAAAAAATTCCTGCATCTTCTTTGACATAGTATAATTTATTGAACTTCCTATCCTTCTTGTATCTATGATTATTATTATTATCCTTTTTCTTCTTGTGTGTAGCTCTATTAGGACATCTTGATGCATAATGACCAATATTTCCACAATTGAAACACTTAAAGGGCAACTTACCTTTGTATTTACCGGTACCTTTCTTCAATCTCCTTGTGAAGTTTGCTTCCAACTCTTCTGAATCATCATCATCTAAGTAATCTCCTATATTCATTGCTTTAAAGGTTGTTTCAGTCTTCTCCTTATCTCTTGCAAATTTTCTCATCTCGAATGTAGTCAAGACACCAAATATGTGCTCCTTAGTAAATTTCTTTGGATCATATGATTCTTCAATAGCAGAGAATTTGTCACTGTAATTCTTTGGTAGGGTCATCAAGATCTTCTCAATTATATCTTCATCTGACATGGTACCATCTTGATTCTTGAATTTAGTTTCTATAAGTTCAAATCTCTGATAATAGCTTGCAATATCTTCACCTTCTTCCATTCTGAGGTTCTCAAATTTTTGCTTAGCAATTAGTTTCCTTGACAACTTCATTCTATAATTTCCTTCAAAAATGTCTTTCAATTTTTCTTATACTTCATGAGTAGTGCCTAGAGAAATAAATTTTGTCCTTTCAGTTTTAGATAGAGCACTAAAGATAGCATACCTTTCCTTTTCATTCTCCTCATAAGCTGCAATCTCATTAGCAGAGGAAGGACCAACAACTAGTGCCACATACTTTGTCTCCATAGCTTTCCAGGTCTTGAAAGCAAGTGAAACCAAATAACCTCTCATATGTTCTTTCTAGTCACTATAATCAACTCCATCAAAAATAGGGATCTACAGCTTGTGTGCCATCTGATCTACCTCAAACAGTTAAGTTTTTCATTGAGGAACCAAAGCTCTGATACCAATTGTTGAAATGCACTAGACAATTGAGAGGGGGGGTGAATCAGTTGTATCAAATAAATTTACTTCTAACCTTAATCAATTCCACTTTAACCTAGTTTGTTATTAAGTGTAAACATGAAATGCAAATATCAGAGAGAAAACACCAGAGACACCAGATTTACTTGGATACCTAATGAGGGAAAAACCACGGTGATGATTAGCTCACAATATAGTAATAATGCAATACTAGATACAAAGGCTCACTGGAAACAAAGGACTCACTATCCAGAAGGAGGCTCACTGCCTACAAAAAAAGAAAAGATAAATAAAGATCGACCACAAAGGTTCCACACATTCACAACTTGATCAAAAGATTGTAGACACCATCAGTTCATTGCTTTTAGGAATCTAACACATTAAAGTATTTCTACCTCAATTCTCTCTTGCACACTCTTCTTTTCACACTTATTCACACACTTCACTTGCTTGAATGATTTATTGATTGATGCACACCTAATTTTCAACAACTTGATTTTATTTTATACCATCTTCAACCCTAGACACATTCTCCAAGGTCAACTATACAATTTCAATTTATAAATTCAAATTCGGTTGGCTACTCAACATTCCCACAATGGATAAGAATGAGATAGGACCAATTACATATTTAATTTAGGACCCAAACAACATCTCGGATCAATCACATGCTTCCTCAAATTGATGCAAAAACTTAATGTAATGTGTAGACACCAGGTCGTCCAAACCTAATGAAAACACTAATGATCTTTGAAGTACATGTATCTCCAACAAGATGATCACATGTGGATCACCCAACACACTTCACTAGACATTTTACCATCTCTGAGAATACTTTAGGTACATCCGCAACAACTACAATAAACTTCATTCACAAATACTCTTCAATAGTCCAACCAAACCAACTAGCGACACATAAGAGCTCTGGAGCAGGTCTTTTGGAGCGCCAAATCATAAAAATGTTTGTCTGAACATAGAATCCATTAGAAGGAATCATTTCCCAAATCGGCAAGATCTAAAACCAAAACACAAAATACTGCAGAGCCAAAACATTTCTCCCAATCCACAAACAAATAGTTCTACCAAATTAGTTCACATACCGGTGAACATATCTTTCACTCTCCATCGAACTGAAAGCTAAAACTCAGGATATATTATCCATTGAAGCTCATGAACATAACTACAAATCTGAATAGGCATAGGATCAACACAGAAGAAATGTAGAGCACAATACCGGAGCACACTCAAAACACACATTTCAACATTGCTTTCATTATTTCTCAAATTTTATCAAAAGCACTTGACAAAAACACAATTACAACTTCATAAATATAGCTCCATGTACTCTAAGCACTTCTAAAATATCTCAACTATATAAGTACCATCTGTAATAAACCTAAACTATGTTGACATCAATGACAACATTAATGAAAACACCACCAAACACATCCATACTTGCAATAGGGTTCTACCCACACTTTTCAAATAAAAAATGCAAATAATGAGAAAGCGGCCTGAAAAATAAAGGTGAGTACAGTCGACATTTTCAAATATTTCAAAAGAAAATACAAAGTTTTCTATCTTTCATTACAAAAATTAAAAAAAAAAAAGTGAAAATGTAGAATAATCAACACTTTTATCCTTCTGTATGAAAAATGAAAAGGCATAAATTCTCTTTCACATAAATGAGAGATCACAATGTTTCTAAGCAAATAAACAACTCACCATGTAGTCTGATGTCAACTTTTGTAAGGGAATCTGCATGAATGGCTTGGAACTCCCAGAGGACTCCATGAAAGGATCAAGTTCGAACCCTAGCATGGCGGCACCAAACTAGTAGAGCCAAAGAAAATGCAAGTGTAAAATAAAATAAAGTGGGAGAGGCTATGGGTTTTGAGTTTAGGGTTTTCCTTAACCCTATTTTGGTCGACTTAATCAAGGAGGCATTTTTACCTTTGATTTAAATATTTTCATGAAAAATTAATACCTTGGCTTATGATTAATTTCCTTTCTATACTTTGCATGGTTTTCAAACATAAATTCACCCCCCTTTTATTTTTGCATGATGGTGAAACACAAATGAAAATGTAAACAAATATTGGTGATAATGTTTTCATAAATTACATCAATATCTATCATGGAGGTAGTCACACAAAACATATTAAATTAACCCTTACTTTATTATTTATTTAAATTGTTCACCCTAGTCCCAAAATCATGCAAAATATGAAGAGGTGGAGTTGAACCGTAGCATTTGGGCCTAATTTTCAGTTAGATGGCTGAGTTTGAAGTCCACTTGGGTAAAACTAATTGTAAGGGGGAGTTTGGAGCTATTTTTGCTCAATTTACATTTGGTTGGACTCCTTCTTTTAGGGTTTTTCTCTATTACTTGTGGCAGAGTTTCTTGGAGATATTTTTAGATGTAGTTAACTGCAAGTGCCACCTCTTGGCACTTTGGAGTCATTTTTTGTATGCATGAGAAGACACTTAGGCTTTTTCTAAGTTCTGGTTTTTCTCAAGCATGTATTGTAGCTTTCTAAGATTTTTAAGGCTAATATCAGCCTTTGTAACTCAAATTGATCCACTTGTAGCAAAAAATTCCTTTATTTTCTCAATAAAGAAAGCAAAGTTATCCTTCTTGATACTTCATGTGTAGTAATAAGTGAATGATTAATGATATTTATGTGATTCATGCTTAAGAATCCTTTGATTTTGTCTCTTTCAAGCAATAATACTATAAGAATATGCATGGTTGATCTAGGTCATAGTTTGTGCTAGCTATTTTTAGTTTTTTGAAGTTGTGAAATTAGGTTGTTTTCCTTCAACAAACTCTGGTTCCAGTCCTTACATATGATATACTTATATGTTACATGATTAGTTGAGTTGTGTAAATGTTAAAGGCCTATTTATTGGAATAGATCATGAATTTGACCAACAAGTAGATCTAGAACATTTGGTGCATCACCTCCTAGGATAGGTTTCAATTCCAAGTTTCTTTCTATCCATTTTCATTTCAAGAAGGTAGTTTGCAGGAGGTATCACAAGAAACAAGCACATAATCTGGAGGTCTATCTTCATTATAGGATACCCACAACCTAAATATATTCCAATATTTCAATAGGATTAGCTGAGTCTGGGCTTAGCTAAGGTGAAATCCTAGTTGATAATAGTTTGGCATGCTTGATGGGATAATTTGGGTTCTCCTAGTCTAAAAAATTCCACACAATTTTTATTTTGGTTGTGAAAATCAGTATTTACAACCTTTGGAGTCAGGATGTATACACACACCTAGCTACTCAAGGTACAAATCTTCTGGTTTCAAAAGATATAGTGTTGGTATGTTACAAAAATCATCTATTCACTCCATTTTCCAACTCTTTATATGAGTAGAAATTTTAATTTTTCATAGTCAATATGAATATCCACCACCATATTATGAAAATGTTGTCCATAAGGGTTCCTTATCAGTTATACCCAAGTAGCTATAATGTTGGTTTTAGTCCAAATACTCAAGATTCTTACCAAATACCCACCTCTACCCAATCTTCCAATCAACCTTAAAATTATGAAATTATGGAGTTTAGAGATATGGAAAACATGATTAAAGATACCTTGATAATCTTCAACAAGAAAATGGTGAAATTAAGAGGGAGCAAGAGATCAATTTGTAGTTGGAAGAATGTTCTTATCAAGTTTATCTCCACGAGCAGGAGGAGTTGGATCATTAAGCCCAACTTAATTGGAGGCACAAGGTAGATAGTTTGCAAAACTTTTTACAAAAGAATTGGTAGCTCAAATAAAGAAATATGAGGAGAAGATTGAAAAATTTGAATCACAATCAACCCCTTCTCCTTTATTAGAAAAAAATGTACTTAAGCAAGAAGCTAACCCAACTATTTCATTTCCAAACCCCTTTTTTGGAAAAGGAATTCCTATGTTCAATACACTATGCTTCATACAAGATGAACCTATACTTGACCATATTTAGTCTATAATCCCTCAAGAGTAGCTTCTTGAAGAGCCTATTTGTCCTCTAACATTCCAAGAAACTCAACAGGTTTATCTGGTTGGTCCTATTGTATCTCCAAAGAGTTGTTACAGTGAACATAGCAAGTTGGAGAAACAAGAAATAAAGCAAGAATTTGATAGATCAGACCTGTTACAAGAGGTAAATGAGGTTGTATATCAACATCAACAGGGTATAGATCAAGAAAAGGCTAATCATTTTTAATTTTTAACTGATTTATTTGAAGAAACCCCTTTATTTGTTATTATTGATGAAGATAATATATGTGAGCTAATAAAATTGACAAGTTGTGATCAACAAGAGCATGAAAATCATATTGACAAAGAGCTGATGCATGAACAAATGAATGAGGACAGTGTTGTTGGGGAGGTTCAAGAGTATGGTATGCATGATAACATGCCTAAAATGGAGCATAATTAGGAGATTGAAAGCATGGTTTAGATAGAGAAAAAATTAATTGTTGTAGAGTCAATTGATAAAGGAGAAGCTAACATAGATACATTGAAGGCAACTTTCCTTGAAGAATAGTCAAGTAAACTAATTGAAGAAGATCGGTCTTTTCAAGATAACTCAATGCTTGATTTTTAGGATCCTAGATATTCAGCTTATAGAGAGCTTGCCACTCTACTGAATTCTCATGATGACCAAGTGAATGATGAGGACAACAAAGTAAAACAACTTTTTGAAAATTTCCTATTTGCATTTGAACATTATGAAACTAATCAGTTTGAGGACAACAAAGAAAGTATGCAGCTAAAGCCTTTGCAAGAAGAGGCCAAATGTCAAGAGGTAGTTTTGAATGAGTTCCTTGATCATACATTCACTGAGGAAGAGGAGCAAGAATCAGACAACTCCAATTTGGGTAAGTTTTTAGACCCCCCTAATCAGTCCATAATTCATATTCAAGTTGAGAAGGCAACATAATGCAAACAAAAAATCAACATTGATTCTTTGCACATTGGTTGATCAAGAGGATATCCAATTTGACATCTAATATATTCGAAAAGAAGCTAAGAGAAGCCACCACCTATCAAGATTGTTGCAAGGCATGAGGATGAGCAGCAAGAAGAGGATAACTAGCTTATTTATCCACCTTAGAACAACTATATCTTTAGTCAAAGCAAGTGGGTATGTGTTTTTGTTCTTTTTCTTGGAGAGGCATCACATGAATTTATTCGACAACCACCTTTTCCACATCCCTTGTTGGTTGCTTACAAGAAGAGAAGGCATATTCATCTGATAAAAAAGGTAGCTATTTTCCTAGCTAGTTAATGAATTTATTTAGACAACCTAGTTCGTGTGATTAGTTTAGGTAGGTAGGATGCTTCATTTTAGCCTTTGTTATTTTCTAATAAGTGTAGATGCACATGTTTACTAGTTCTTTCCTAAAAAAATCCACAGTAGTTGTTTTTAGTTTTAGTTTTGTTGTTGTATAGTTCCTGATAGCTGAGTTACTAATTTCTCTGAGTCACAAAAGAGAAAGAAAAGACTCCTATGCCCAATGGATATGCAAGGCTACTGATCCTATTTTTTTAGCAGACAAAAACTCCTAAGATATCTCCAAAATGTTACCTAATTTTTTCTTTCAGCTTAATTAGGTAGAGATAGAGCCAGTATTTTCAGCTAAAGAAGAAAGGTACATACAATTTTTTGCTAAATTTTTGTCATTGCACAAAAGATGCTTTCAAGTGAAGCTCAGTTTTTTTATGCAAATGTTCTTTACTTTACAATAGAAAATTACACAAATTCACATAGTATTGCTATCTTTATTCATTTTATAAAGAAGCATGATGTCCCATACAAGTTGTGAGAGTAATTGATCATACATGATGAAATGGGATATAAGGATTAAACTATACAAATGAAGAAGTAAAGAACATGAAAGGAAGTTTTATTCATCATTGCTTGAATGATGAATCACATAGTTGATAGTTGTGTCTTTAGTTTCAGCTCTAGCTCCTTCCTTTGTTACTCCGGTGATACCTACATAAATATATTGTGTTAGAGCTCAGAATCAAATTTCTCTTCATATGCATACATCAATAGATATATAATCTACTCCTATAAATCGTTTGATCATATATACAAATTTCACAAACATTCAAGGGTAGAAGAATTAATGCATCATTGGAAGCTTTCAGCTTCATTGTTTTCTAACTTGTTTGTTCACTATGCAGGTATAGGTTCATTTTATTTTCTAGATTTTCATGTTTTAACATCACAACATGTGGAGAAAATGGGCTCCCACAAGGGTTGAACCCAACATGCTACCCTCTTGGATTTTAAGATGGATTTGAAGTATATTTCAAATCTATGGAAGTCATTTCAATTTTCATGTAGTCACTACAAGCTTTCAAGAAAGCATATCAATCATATCAGCAATCTACCATGTGCATAATTAATATACGATTGCTCACTCATGACTGTCAAGTCAGAGAGTGCACTGAAGGAAACCCTTCACTTTGAAGTGACAAAAAGAAAGAGCCTTAGAGTTGTGGTCATATCATTCATTTTTTCCACTTCATTGTCATTATCACATTATTATTTCTTGTTGTTTATATCATATGAAATACATACATTTGAAGTACTATCCATCCAAAAGTTCCTAGGGTCATTCCATAAATGAGTTTGAGTTCATAGTCAAATATTGACAATAGCCTAGGGGTAAAGACAAGTTACCAAAGTCCTTGATAAATCTTTAAACACTGCCATCGAAAGATATCACATAGTGAGGAACCAACCATAAAATTTCATCTTGAAGCAACAAAATAGATTGATAATCGTTACAAAATTTCAAGTCACAATAAAATAGTGAATACAAAGAGGAGATGAATGATAGCTAACAATCAACATGAAGAATATATCAGGGTTAGTTTCAGGTAAATGATAGTTCGTGATGACAGTTATGAGAACACAGTCATGCAATTCATCATGTAAGCAGTCTATGAAGGTCATGTTTCTATTTGACAAAGGATACGAGCATAGTGATGAAATAACAATGCACTATAACATCAATTTTTGTTTTCAATGAAATATGATATTGAGCATGAAAACAAAGCATGGATAAATTCACAAGCAATGACAGTGCCATGTAGAAGTAGTTTGGAGTGATCAGAGGACAAAGTTTTCATATTCCACAAGATCTCTTATTCTTTCATGATATAAAATACTTTACTGGCTTCTACCAAACTCTTGTACTTTAAAAAGGCATGTTAATAAACTTATTATGAAAGCTTGTCTGTAAAAAGGGAAAATTACTTATGAAGGATGAAAGAGTGGACATTTTTTCCATGTAAAAATGTTTTCTAGAGAATAAAGGCATGCAGTATTGAAGATACATAATCATCAAAGGATTTCTATACAATAAATAGAGTGAATAGTGGCTTTGTCAGCTAGTTATTTCTACATAATGCTTGTGAGACCGAGATGAATCCTTAGCATATGGGTTTATCTAGAATGAGGCCCTCGACCACGACATGAGAGATGAACCCAAAAGGGTAGAATGAAAAAAGAAACCTTGGCCAGGAAAGAGGGGTTTTATGTTGAAATGCACAAGATAATTGAAAGGAGGGGTGAATCAATTGTACCAAATTACTTTTATTTCTGACCTTAATCAATTCCACTTTAACTTTAATCTGCTATTTATTATAAACATGAAATGTAGATAATAGAAAGCATACACCAAAGACACCAGATTTACATGGAAAACCCAATGAGGGAAAAACCATAGTGAGGATTAACTAACAATATAATAGTAATGCAATACTAGATACAAAGGGTCACTGCCAGAGGGCTCACTGCCCAAAAAGGACTCACTATCCAGATACAAAGGCTCACTACCTACAGATAGGACTCACTATCTAGAAGGAGGCTCACTGCCTACAAAGAAAGAAAGGCAATAGAAAATCCACCACAATAGGTTCCACACATTCACAACTTGATCAAAGGATTGTAGACATCATTAGCTCACTGCTTTCAAGAATTCAACACATCAAAGTACTGTTACCTTGATACACTTTCACACACTCTGATTTTCACACTTGTTTTGCACACTTCACACACACTTCCAATTCACAACATCTTGACTTGCATTTATACCATCTTCAACCTTAGAAACTTTCTCCAAGGTCAGCTACACATCCTTTATTTTACAAATTCAAATTAGGTCGGCTACTCAACATTCCCACGATGGATAAGAATGAGAGAGGACCAATTACATATTTAATTAGGACCCAAACAACATCTTGGATCAATCACATGCTTCCTTAATCAATGCTTAATCTTCATGTAATGTGTAAACACCAACTCAACCAAACCTAATGAAAACACCAATGAAATTTGATGTACATGAATCCACAGCAAGATAATGACACATGGATCACACAACATGCTTCACTAGACATTGGAACACCCTTAGAAATCTTCAAATACATCCATAGCAACTACAACAATATTTATACATAGAACACTCTTCAATAGTCTAACCAGACCGTGCAGTCACACATAGTAGCTCTGGAACAAGCCTTTCAGAGCACCGAACCACAAGCCCATTTTCCAGAAAACAAAGAACATTAATATTAGCCTTCTTCCAGATCCACAAGATCTGAAACAAACCACCAGAAGACTGCAGAGTAGAGAAATCTCTCCTAGTCCATAGATAAATATTTCTACCAAACCGGCTTACACACCAGTTCACACATCTTTCACTCTCCATCAACCCAAAAGCTAAAACTTAGGATATATTATCCATTGAAGCCAATAAACAATACTACAGATCCACACAAGCATAGGATTAGCACAGAAGAAATACAAAGCACATTACCGGAGCACACTTAGAACACACAGACAACACTGTCTTCATTATTTATTAATTTTCTCAAAAGCACTTGAAATTTGCACATCTGCAACACCATAAATATAGCTCCATGTACTCTCAATACTTCTACAGTATCTCAACTATACATGTACCACCTTTAATCACTCTAAATTGTGTTGACATCAATGAAAAACATTAATGACAACACCGCCAAACATATTCATACTTGCAATATTTTACCCACTTTTAAAAAAAAAATGCAAATAATGAAAAAGCGGCCTACAAAATAATGGTGAGTACAGTCGACATTTTCAGATTTCAAAGGAAAATACAATTTTTTCTATCTTTTATTATAGAAATTTAAAAAAAAAAACAAAGTAAAAATATGGAATAATCAACACTTTTATCATTCTCTATGACAAATGAAAAGGCACATATTCTCTTTCACATAAATGAGAGATTACTACGTTTCTATGCAAATAAACAACTCAGCATGCAGTCTTAGCTCATCTTCTGTAAGAGAATATACATGAATGGTTCATAACTCCCAGAGGAATCTATGAAAGGCTCGAGCTCAAACCCTGGCATGGCAGCACCAAACCAACAGAGCTAAAGAAAATGCAAGTGTAAAATGAAGTGAAGTGGGAGAGGCTGCGGGTTTTGAATTTAGGGTTTTATTTTACCCTATTTTGGCCGGCTTAATGAAGGAGGCATTTTTTCCTTTGATTTAAATCTTTTCATGCAAAATTAATACCTTGGCTTATGATTGAGTGACTTTCTATACTTTGCATGGTTTTCAAACATAAAGTCACCCCCCTTTACTTTTCACATGATGGTGAAACTCAAACGAAAATGTAAATAAATATTGGTGATAATGTTTTTATAAATTACATCAATATCTGTCATGGAGGTGGTCACACAACACATATTAAAGTGACCCTTAATTTATTATTTGTTTAAATTGTTCACCCCAATCCCAAAATCATGCAAAATTTGAAGAGGTGGAGTTGAACTAGACAATTTGGACCTAATTTTCAGTTAGATGGTTGAGTTTGAAGTCCACTTGGGTCAAACCAATTGTAAGGGGGAGTTTGGAGCTATTTTTTCTTAATTTACATTAGTTTGGACTCCTCTTTTTATTTTTTTTCTCTTTTGCTTGTGGGAGAGTTTCTTGGAGATATTTTTAGATGTAGTTAATTGCAAGTGCCACCTCTTGGCACTTTGGAGTCATTTTTTGTATATATGAGAAAATAATTAGGTGTTTTCTCAGTTCTATTTTTTCTCAAGCATGTATTGTAGCTTTGTAAGCTTTTTTAGGCTAAGATTATCCTTTGTAACTCAAATATATCCACTTATAGTAGAGAATTCCTTTATTTTCTTAATAAAGAAACCAAAGTTATCCTTCTTGATACTTCATGTATAGTAATGAGTGAATGATTGATGATATTTATGTGATTCATGCTTAAGAATCCTTTGATTTTGTCTCTTTCAAGCAATAATAATGCAAGAAGATGCATGGTTGATGTAGGTCATAGTTTGTGCTAGCTATTTTTAGTTGTTTGAAGTTGTGAAAATAGGTTGTTTTCCTTGAAAAAACTTTGGTTTCAGTTGTTCCTTACATATTAAATATCTATATGTTACATGCTTAGTTGTGTTGTGCAAAGACTAAAGGCCTATTTATTGGAATAGATTGATAATTTTACCAGAAAGTAGATCTAGAATGTTTGGTGCATCAACTCCTAGGATAGGTTTCAATTCCAAGTTTATTTCTATCCCTTTTCCTTTCAAAGAAGGTAGTTTGCAAGAGGTATTACAGGGAACCGACCTATAATCTAGAGGTCTATCTTCATTATAGGGTACCCACAACCTAGAGATATTCCAATGTTTTAATAGTATTAATTGAGTCTAGGCTTAGCTAGGGTGCAATCCTAGTTGATAATAGTTTTGGCATGCCTGGTGGGATAGTTTGGGTTCTCCTAGTCCAAAATGTTTCCACATAATTCTAATTTTTGGTGTGAAAATAAATATTTATAGCCTTCTGAGGCAAGATCTACACACACCTAATGACTCAAGTTACAAATCTACTAGTTTCAAAAGATATAGTGCCGGTATATTACAAAAATCATCTATTTACTCCATTTTCTAGCTCTTCATATGAGTAGAAATGTAAATTTTTTATAGTCAATATGAATATCCACCACCATATTATGAAAATGTTTTCCATGAGGCTCCTTATTAGCCATACCCAAGTATCTATAATGTTGGTTTTAGCCCAAATAATCAATATGCTTACCACATATGTACCTCTACCCAATCTTCCAATCAACCTCAAAATTTTGAAATTATGGAGTTTAGAGATATGACAAACATGATCAACGATACCTTCCTAATATTCAACAAGAAAATGGATGACATTAAGAGGGAGAAAGAGATTAATTTGAAGTTGGAATAATTTTCTTATCAAGCTTATCTCCACGAATAGGAGGAGTTGTCTCATCAAGCCCAACTTCGTAGGAAAGAATTAAAGGCACAAGGTAGAAAGTTTGCAAATTTTTTGCAAAAGAATTGGTAGCTCAAAGAAAGAAATATGAGGAGAAGCTTACAAAATTTTAATTACAATCAACCCATTCTCCTTTATTAGAAAAACATGTGCTTAAGAAAGAAGCTAACCCAACTATTTCCTTTCTGAACCCATTTTTTGGAAAAGGCATTCCTATGTTCAATACACTATGCTTCATACAAGATGAACCTATTATTGACCAGGTTCACTCTACAATCCCTCAAGAGAAGCTTCTTAAAAGAGCCTATTTAACCCCTAACATTCCAAGAAACTCCACAAGTTTATCTAGTTGGTCTTATTATATCTCCAAAGATGTTATAGTGAACATAGAAAGTTGGAGCAATAGGATATAAAGCAAGAAGTTGATAGATCATACCTATTACAAGAGGTAAATGAGGTTGTATATCAAGAGCATTAGGGTATAAATCAAGAAATTTCTGATCATTTTTAATTTTTAAATGATTTATTTGAAGAGCCTCCTTTATTTATTACTATTGATGAAGAGAATATATGTGAGCTAATAAAATTGACAAGTTTTAATCAGCAAGAGCATGAAAATCATATTGATAGAGAGCTGATCCATGAATAAATGAGTGAGGATAGTGTTGTTGTGGAGGTTCAAGAGTGTGGTATGCATGATAACATGCATAAAATAGAGCATAATTAGGAGATTGAAAGCATGGTTCATATAGAGCAAAAAAGGGTGATGGTTGAAGAGTCAATTGACAAAGGAGAAGCTAACATAGATACATTGAAGGCAGCTTGCCTTGAAGAACAATCAAGAAAACTAATTGAAGATGATTAGTCTTTTCAAGAAAACTCAATGCTTGATTTTCAGGACCCTAGTTGTTTAGCTTGTAGAGAGCTTGCCACTATGCTAAATTCTCGTGATGACCAAGTGAATGATGAGGAAAGAAAAGTAATTTTTTTTTTGAACATTTCCTATTTGTATTTGAACAAGATGAAACTAATCAGTTTGAGGACAACAAGGAAATTATGCAACTAAAGACTTTGGAAGAAGAGGCCAAATGTCAAGAGGCGGTTTTGAATGAGTTCCTTGATCATACATTCATTGAGGAAGAGGAGCAAGAATCAAACAACTCTAGTTTGGGTAAGTTTTTAGACCCCCCTAATCAGTCGATAATTCATATTCAGGTTGAGAAGGAAACAAAATGCAAACAACAAATCAACATTGACTCTTTACACATTGGTATTGTTGAGCATGGGATGTTGGAAGAAACTACTAAAATGTATTCAGAATCAGATGATATATATAAGGAAATAATAGAAGAAGCTATTATGAAATATATGGTAACATTTTGTACTAGCTTAGCATAGATTGAAGATCAGTTGCCTAATGACTTGAAGAATTTGTTGAGTGCTAGAAGGCAAGAGGTTATTGATGAGGATACCGAAATTAGGGAATTTTCCTTGGAGAAGACTAGTTCTTCCTTTTCTAATGAATATAGAGTTAAATTTTATCAACTATATAGTAGGAGGTTCAAAACAAAGCAAAGAGTCAACACTTTAATGAGCAAGGACAAAGAAGATATTGAAAGGCTGAAAAATGAGACATTGTAGAAGGTTGAAGAAATTGCTAAAGAATTAGGAATTCCTCAAATTAAAATGTTGCTTGATACTTCTATCCCTAAAATCAATGAACCTAATATTGAACAACATGAGGATTCTCCAGAATAGGAGGATGAACATCAAGAAAAGATAGTGATAGATAATACCTCTCTAGTTGCGAAGAATATTGATAAAGAAAAGGGAAAGAATGTTGAAGAATATGTGATGACAAAAAATATCACTCTGAATGTGGAGAATATGGTTGCAAGGGAATAAAAGAAAGAGAGAAAATACATCCTGAAGAAGGATGAAGCATAAAATAAATAAAATCTACCCTCTCCAAATAAGAAGATAAAACAGAGAAGAGAAGAGGATACACAAAAGGTCCTAGAGAAATTAGAGGCACCAAATATGGAAGACTTGCCTCCTTAGGATAATGATAATTTTTTTGAAGAGAAGACTATGAAACACTCTGGTAGTGATGAAAAGGAGAAAAGTGTGTAGAAGGAAGGAGAAAATATAAATATTGTTGGTGAATCCTCTGAAGCCTCTGGAGATTCACTAAAGGATATATTGGATATGTAGTTGCAATTTGAACTAGTAGTATCTGCACAAGTCTTGAAAATTCCAAGGCAATAGGGACAAGTTGATATGGCCAAGATCTCTCCCTGTAAAAAATTCAACTTGGTGAAGCTTTCATGCCTCTACAAGGAAGGAGATACTACAGAAAACAAAAAGAGTGAAAAATTGATCGAAGAAACAATCAAGGTGTTGCAAGAAGGAATTATCGATGCAACCATTAATGAATATTTGTCTCATGTATAAAATTTAAAGTTATTGATAGGTTATTTCAAATATTATTCAGCAAGTTTAGAAGAAAAGATACATTAAGAAATGGAAAAGAAGAACAATGACAAGAGATTGGAAAATGCTTTTGACAAGTGTTTTGTTTCACATGGTAAGTTGCAAAGAAACTTAAAAGATATTTAGAATTGTGTGGAAGAATCTAAGTTTCTATTTTAATTTTCTTTAAAATGGATTATTCCATAAGAAGCATTAAGGACTAGATAGATTCAATAGAGTCACAAATTGCTCAGGCCTCTAGTGCATATTATCTGGCCAATGATGTAGATGGTGTAACAATTATAGCAATAGAAAATCTACTTGAAAAATTATTCAACCTATAAGAATAGAAATAGAAAATCATTATGTAGTATAGTCATCTTAGAGATTTGGTGAGTGAAAATCTTACATCCTTGACATGAGTGCTTTCTAGTGCTGAAAAGACGTTGTAAGAGAATCTAGTGCCTAGTTCTCCAGATAAAGGATAAGATATCCTTATGTAGTTTGAGGGTGAGTGCAATTTTCTTGCCTTCACCAAGAAGGATTGGGAAATTTTGAAGAATAATTGGGAGGCACACCTTGCAAAATTGAAGGTGTCTAATTAGGGTAGTTTTTCCTCCACAAGTTAAGTTGTACATTTTTTTCTTTGTGTAGATATATTTCTTGATTACAATGTACATATGAGAAAGTATTAGAGAATGTTGCAGTATAATTTTGGTCAATATTTTTAGGGGGGGTATCCTTAATATAATTTTTTGGAGAAATTTTTAGTATAGGAGTAAAGAAATAAGGGGGAGTTTTTATCACATATATACATATATATTTGCAAAGAGGAAAATAGTTGAATGAGTTAGTGTAATTTGAGAAGTCTGATACTTTGAGCCCTTTGCCCTTTATGTCAAAGGGGGAGAATTTTGAGTAGTTTAAGAGTTTTTAGAGTTTGTTTCCATCAATTAGAAAGGGGGAGATTGTTGGAATTTTGTTTTTCATTGAGGAGATTATTGGAGACTTGAATTGGAAACATGAGCATGATGTATAGTGTGAAGAGATTGTTGAATGGGTAGATTGATGAAGGTTGATGAGCATGATAGTGTATGGTTTTGTCATTGATGGATACCCATGATAGAGATGTAGAAGTTTTGGTCTGGAGAAGACCAAATGGTTTGGATATTTACTTAAGTCCTGAAGTGTAGTTTTAGTATTCATTAAACATTTTTGAGGCCCACATTGCCCCACTATGAAGAATCTAGTTATGTGGTTTTGAGGTAATAGTGATGAATGGTGGAAGATTCTAAATCTTAATTTTCATGGCTTGATGTATTCCACATTCAAAGATAGCATTGATAGAGTACTAAATTTGGAAATTGTAGAGTTTCAATGGCAGAGTGTATGTTGGAATGCTCTGCATTCCATTGTGGATGAATAATTTGATATGAAAATTTGTGGTAGTGTTTATAGATGTCAGTAGTGTGTACTTTCCAAGTGGCAAGTTTTTTTGTGGTTTGCCTATCGAGTTGTGTGTGAAAATTTGCTTCATTCTGATATTACTACACTAGTTCTACTATCCAGTGCTAATTAAGTGTTTTGGGGTTGTGTGGAGTTGAGTTTTATATGGAGTGGTATAACAGGAGTGATTATGAGTCATGTCAACCTATTTTAATGTGTTATACATTTTGGTTTGTTTCTCAAAACTTATGTGTTAGTTTTTTGAGTCAACAGGTTATGTGGTGCATGGTACATTTAATTAGGTTGGAACTATCTTTCAACATGTTGTAGATGCATTGTAATTAGTTCAATATCTAGCGGTGAGCCACCCTCTTTTTATCCTAGTAATGAGCCATTTCTTCCATTCTCTAGATAGTGAGTCCACCTAGCAATGAGTTATTCTATAATATCTTGTAGTCTGTTATAATATATTGTGAGCTAATCCTTGTCATGATTTTTCCCTTTTTGGGTTTTCCATGTAAATCTGGTGTTCTTGTGTTCTTTGATGTGATGCATGATTTCTATGTTCCTTTCCATTACTACAATTTTAATGTGAAGCATTAAATGAATGTTTAAATTTGAATTTAATGAATTTCAGTGAATACTGATTCACCCCCCCTCTCAGTATTCTGGGTGTTCAACATAGAGCACACAACACCCTTATCCAGCTAGTTTGGGATAATTGTTTTATGAAAATATCTATCTATGGTCTCTATTTAGATCTAGTTCCTATTCTAGAATTCTATTTTGAAAACTATCTAATTTTTTTATGCAACATTAGTTTGATTCAAAAGATAGAGCATAGTGTTTTCTTTACAAAATTCTTGTTTCTTCATAATAAATATCTTATTATTAAAATTTGTTAGAAAATTTAAATAATTTTGTTAAAAACATGCAAAAATGAGTTTCTCTCTCCTCTTTTTGTTATTTTTATTTGATCCCTCTCCCACTATCTTTTGTAATTGTGAGGGTATTTTGGTGCAAGAAGATCCAATAATTGAGAATCATAAAAATAATGTGTGTTCTTCTCCCAATATCTCTCCTACTTGTGAGGGTATTTTGATGCAAGAGTATGCAATCATTAAAAACCATGACAATCATGTTTGCTATTCTTTTAATACATATCCTATTTGTGAGGGTATCATGGTACAAGAGGATCAAATAATTGAGAACCATGAAAATCATGTTTGTTCCTCTCCCATTATCTCTCCTACTTGGGAAGATATTGTGGCAGAAGAAGATGTAATCATTGATACATTTCATTATTTAAATGATAGTAAGATGAATGAAATTTATGAAGATTCAAAATTGACATTAGTTCCTCCATTTCTAGAAGATTGTCAACAAGTAGTTAACTGAGTTGAGGTTATGAACACACAATCAACTATTGGCCCTCCTTTAATTATTGGACCACCTAAATTACCCCTTATTAAAGAACCTCCAAAACCTCATGGACATATCCTAAACTTTGTAAAACAAATCACTAGCAATCATGTGCAACAAGATGTGTTGAAGAAACCAAGTTATCATGTAGTTTCTCGCACATATAATACTAGAATTAATAAGAAATCAAAACATACAACACCTATTCCATTACCTCAACCATATATTCCAATCCCAACTAGTCTTCCTCAACATAGTGGTAAATAATATGATCTTGTTGAGAAACTTCATAATACTTCAACCAAGATCTCTCTTTGGGACTTGATTCAAATTACATCACCTACATACCATTGGATGCTCCAAGAGGCTTTATAGAAGACAATTATCTCACCTTCTACCAAACTGAATGATGTAGCAGCCTTGTGTAATTTTATGCAAGAAACAAAGTTGGATATTACATTCCCTCAACATGAATTACCTCCAATTGAGGTCCAAAAAAAACATGAGGCTCTAATTATAATGGTTTTTATTAATAAAAATTGGGTTATACATGCTCTTATTGATAATATATTAGGTCTTAACATTTGTAGCATTGATCTTCTAAATAAAATTGGTATGGATAAGAATCTCATAGAACTTGGTGATCCTAGTATTCGTGGCTTTGAAAATGTTGCTAGGTAACCATTAGGGACAATAATACTACCCATTAAGGTAGGACTCATAACTTTTCCTACCTTTTTCTATGTCATTCTAGATAATCTCTCATACAATCTTCTCCTAGGTGGACCATGGATTCATGCCATGAAAGGAGTCATGTCTACTCTTCATTGTAAGATTAAGTATGAATATAATAATAAGATAAATTGTTAAAGACAATGAAAAAAGTTATAATTCACAAATTGAAGCCAAACATAACACTTCCAACTCTCTTAGTAGTTTGACTCCATATTCAAAAGTGGAACCTTTACCTTCGAATGATAATGATACTACATATATAATCTTGGGTGACGATCGGGGGTCATTATATTTCACACCTAATTTCAATGAGGAGTTTAAATTTTCACCATCAATGTCCAAAGAGTAAAATAAAAATGATGATCATGATATTGCTTCATCTTCAAACACATGTTTTGGTCATGACTGTGGCTCATTAGATTTTACACCCTCCTCTACAGGAGAGTACAAAATACCACGATCTCAACTTAAGGAGTCTTATGTTTCATTTGCTCAATCTTGTTCTACATCAAAAAATAAAAAAAACATCACCCCATGATGGTGATGAGGGATCTTTAGATTTTGTCCCTTATGTGTTGGCAATGCCTTAATTTAAACAACTTAAAAAGGGTTTTCATTTATACAAAATAATAAATTATTCTCATGAAAATTTACATAGGACTTCTTCATATGAGTTGGAAAAGTGGTATGGTCTTGGATATTAAATTATTTCTAAAAATGGATATAATGAAAACATGAGACAAGGTGTTAAGGATCATGTGAAGTATATGTTGTATCTATCAAAAATGGATTTAGGTTTCCAACCTTCCTCTCCTTCATCTACATCTCTTCCTCCATCATTTACTATATTTAAATAATCATGTGGTAAGTAAGCAAGATTTCATTCACAAGAGAAAAAATTGTTTCCTCCACTTTTATCATAGCAAGAGCATATTTTTCCAAGGCTTCTCAAGTCTCACTTGATTACTCTTCCTCCTCCAACATGAAAAAAGTTTTATAGAAATATCTTTTTGTGCATATAATTGAGTGCATGGTCATTCCACAAATGAATCACAATCCTTGAGTAGTAAAATAAAAATAATAATAATAATAATTGTGGTGCTCTTCCATGTGTTGATGCACCTAATCCTGCTAATTAAAAATGATATCTTCTATGGTGTTTCTCCTCGCTACATGGATTTTTTAGCTTCATGTGTTCAATCATTACCATTAATGATGGTATAATATTAAGTGAAACCATATTTATTTCCATGGTAGCAACAAAATATTCTCTTGCATAGTTGTCTTTTACTTTATACTTTGGGGCAAGGATAACTATATTTGGGTGTTGTGTATTCTTTCCAAGGATCCCCTCTTCCCCTCTTTTTCCTTAAAATACCAACATAGCAAGTATGTTTAAATTTTAAGGGGTACATATCACCCTATCCATTTCATAGACGTCTTGTGAGATTTAACTTATTGGAATACCCCTTTGGTGGTGATGTTGTTTATAACAACCCCTATGATGTTGATCATTGATTTGTCCCTAGTGATGTTAAACCTTTATACGCTCCCTAAATCATGATTGGAAATATATTCCATGGATTTGGCATAATGGAGCTTAATAATTCATGAACTTGAGCATTTTTACATGGCCACCTAGCATAGTACACCTTTCTTGCCAGTGGAGCCATGTATTTTGTAAGTGATTTAACATCTTTATGAGAGCACCATTTTGTTTAAATAACACATTCGATGGATGATGTTTGGTATTGGAGACAAATTTAAGGCTGACGTATCTTTGCCTTATCAAATCTATTGGTGTGTGATACAAAGATCAGAAGGATAGTAGAGCTATTTTTCCTTCGCATATAAGATTTGTGATGTGAATTATAGTAGAGCAAAGCATAAGAATAAAATCAGATAGATGGTCAAGAGATAAACTAATGTGCTTAACCAGAACTGTAACCAGGCATGAGTAGATACTATTCCTTCAGTTCAATCCTTCAGATGGACTTAATCTGAATAATTTGTAAGGTAGTGAGCCTTTCTATTTTGAGCAATGAGCTATAGGCAGTGTGCCTGAATGCAAGTGCATTCCCATTTTGTAAAATTTATATTTGAGTACTCAAATTGTGGATTGACCTCCACCGTGGTTTTTCCCCTAACAAGGTTTCCACGTAAAAATCCTTGTGTTATGGTGTTGTTGATGATTGCTTTGTGTGTTTGCATCTTTCTTTCAGTTCAAAGTTGTAAGTGGTTAAAAAATTAGATTAATAAAGATAAAATTTGTAGAACACTGATTCAACCCCCCCTCTCAGTGTTCCTAGATTCCAATAATTGGTATCAGAGCTTGTTCCTCGGAAGGAGTTTAGCAGCTTGAGGTGGATCTTGGAATGTAATGGACTTTGGTAGTCTTCAACAACAACTTGTGGTGGCACTTGATGATCTTGAATAGTCCAAAGCAGAAGTCAAGGAATTGAAAGAAAATCTTAAGGATGCTGAGAAATTCATTTAGACATTGAAGGATTAGATTGTTAAATCTAGGGAAAAGAGAAAGGATCTATGTGATCAAATTAAGAAAAAACAAAGCAAAAGCATGGATGATGTTCACTTGAAACAAACCTTGAAATAAATAACTGAAGAATGTGAAAAGCTTTCTAGAGACAATTCTACCCCAACGCATGAGATGGAATCTATGGTGATGAAGCTAAGGAGATTGAAGAAAGAAAGAAGAATGAGGATAATCTCAATCAGTCCTTAAAAGAAAGATCTAATGAATACAAAAGAGTTATTGGAGAATTCATTCAGTTGGAAATTGAATTGCAACAATCCAAAAACAATAAAGAAGAGCTTGAAAAATAGATTGTTATTCTCAGGGATGAACTTGCTACAACTATTGAATACAAGGAGAAGTTCAAGATTAGCTTAGTTAAGCTTGACGATCTAACTCAAGGTCAGAAGAATGGAAATGACAAGCGAGGTCTTGGATATGAGAAAGGAGAAAGTTCTGGATCTAGACAAAGGAATTTTAGGCAAGGAAATCAGATGAACAAAGCAAAAAGGCATCCAATAAGACAACCTAATGCTCAAAAGTTTAATGGATATTATTTTTCTTGCAATAAATTTGGTCATATGGTTGTTCAGTGTAGAAGTAAAATGAAATTGAGCAATCCATCATTCCGCGATCAATGTTTCAATTGCAATAAGCTTGGTCATAAGTCAATTAAATGTAGAAATGGGTCAAACAATTCTGTCAGTAAAAGAAATGCCAAATGTTATACCTATGGAAGATTTGGGCATATTTCTAGTCAATGTGGATCAAGTAGAAATCAATGAAATGACTGGTCTAGACAAGGAAATGTTATGTGTTACAATTGCAACAAATATGGTCACATTGCAAGATTTTGTCAAAACAAAAATATAAACAGAAGAGGTCTGGCATACAAAAGTAGAAATACATAAAAAGATGATAAAGAAAAAGGAAAAGCGACTATGGATGAAATAAGAAATCAAATGAAAAATACATGGGTAAGGAAGAATGATTCTGATGCAAGAGATGGTTCTATACTGGAACCTGCTTCCGGTAATTCCTTTGGGAATCGATTTCAGGTCTTTGGCCTAGGGGGAGTTTTTCAAGAAAACCCTTTTTCCCCTATCCATAGTTGGTACTAGAACATGGAAGATTGTCAATAGTTGTATTACTGATCTACAAATGTATTGGAAAACACTCTCAAGGAAATAAAAACAATTGAAGGTGTATAGAAGAATTTTTCTCTCGCTGACTAAGAAAGCAGGGTATCCAAAATACCTAGGGAATTTTTTTTTATTACAACAGAAGGTTAGGTATATGAGTTATATAAAAAAGGCAAGTTGAAACCCTCATTCTCCACTCTATTTTGAAGAAAAAAAGGAGGAGAGCACTCTACAATAGAATTTCAAGGGCATGAAGGCATTTTGGCAGTGAAACCCAGATTCATCAGGTACTTCAAAAATTTTCATTTAATTTGGTGTGTGGTTGATAAAAATGAGACATGAGTACGAAAGGAAAAATGGAACAAATCAAAGGAATGATCAATCTAGATGAGTATAATAGTGAGAAGATTAGAGTCGTAAGGAACTTCTTGTCGCTTGATGAATCGAAATGGTTGAAAGAAGCTAAACACAAAATTTTGGACATTTGGAGTGAATTCCCCTATTTCAAGAACACATAAATTGTTAAGTTTATTATGAGCAGATTGAATGATGATACTCTAATTCTAGACAAACCCTACCATATTTTTAAAGAAGTAATTATAAATTTAACTGGATTATGCAAAGTTGGGGATATACCGAGAAAGAAGTCTATCCGAAATAAAGAAGTCAAAACCCTAATTGGAGTTATTGGAGATCAAAGGGCATTAATAATCTCAACAATTAAAGACTCAGTGACAAGATACATTGTGCATGGAGTATTCAATAAAATATTTTTCAAAAATAGAGAAGGTGCAACTTCGCCAGGTGTTGTTTACATTTCACACAAGATAATGGAAGATCAGGATTTTGACCTTTGTGGATTACTGAAAGATCAACTGATGGAGAACGTGCAATTGAAAAAGATGACAGATTACCCTTTCAGGTTTGGTACTCTGATTATATGTCTTGTGATGTACTTTCTAAATTGCTTATCGATGAACAACAATGTGATATGGAAAGAGAATGAACCGGTGTGCAAACAAATTTACATACACTCTAAAAGTTTGGAAAACTTTGATCAAGCATATGCAATGTTCTTTAAAGGTTTTCTAGGAAACTTTGAGTCAATTGGTATTTTCGTTCTGGTAAGGGCACTTGACTTTGGTTCCTCCTCTAGTGAGATAAAGAGAAAGAAAAGAGAAAAATAAATTGTTGTATGTACTCCTCCGACATGCAAGACTCAAAGAATTGAAGGAAAAGGAAAAGAACAAGTGATTGTAGATGTACCAGATGAGGAATCTGAGGACTCCGAAGGAAAATAACTAGAAACAACTGAACCCAAACAAGAAAAGGCTAAGATAGAAGAAAGTGAAGAAGAAGATGACTTAACCAAAGAAAAACTATTGCAACTTATTCATGAGGAAGGTGGAATGCAGAAAATTACAAACTTATGGTCTATCAGACCTTCATATGAACAAGATATGATTTTAAGTGTACTAAGTGTTCACTTGGTGCACAACCATATTAAGTTAGAGTTGCATAATACATTTCTAGAAGAAATGATTGAATGCATCAAGGAAATCATGGAATCTGAGTCTTAGAACAAGGAAGAAGAAGTAATCTTACATCTAAAGAAACAGTATAGATTATCTTTCACCAAGATAAAAAGACACATGAATCAGATTAGGAAATGCATAAACTCAAAAAACAACATCTACAACTATTGTATTCGTTGGCCTCATGCAATAGGAAAATCCAAAGAAAAGATGGAACAAATTGAAACTGAACAGTATTGGACAAAACTTTAACATGTTCCAGGATCAAGATGGTGCAGTCAAGAAAAGGACTCAAGAATTATAGACAAAGCATTCAAATTTTCAAAACATTAGAAACAGGATTGTTGAAACCTTTTGGAAAGTGAAGGATATAACAGAATGTAGACTGGAACAACTGATTGAAATATTAAGGAAAGGAGAGACACTAGAAGAAGCCATCACTATTACGGAATCCCTCATCAAAATTATCAACCGAACATATGAAAAAAATAGCATGATCATAATCTCAGGGATTACAGTAGAAGTATGGAAGAAGTTTCTTCTGGAGATGAAAGAAAAGTAAAAAATGATCTTTTAATTCAAGTAGCAGATGTATGTCTTCAAAGTTTTGAACTAGTTTTTGAATAAGTAAGTTTTTGTTTACACTCCATAAGGGATTACTGTAAGGAATTTTTTTTGGTTTGTCATTGATGTCAAAGGGGGAGAGAGAGCAGTGAAAAATGCCTTATCAAACTTAGGGGGAGTTGTGTCAGTTATAACTTTTTTGAAGTATTGAAGGATTGCAATATGTTATTTCTGACACTTAGTCATTTTTCAATAAGTGTTGCCATCAATGTCAAAGGGGGAGATTGTTGGCATATGGCTTCTAGATATTTTTGGCATCTGGTGTTGTCATTGATGGAAACCTAACTCATTGATCTAGTCCACACTTCAGTATTTGTTCATACTGGGAGATAAAATGAAGAATAGGGTATCCGACTGAAGTTGAATCTATTCACATTTTCAGCCTATAATTTTGAGTCATGGATCTTAGGGAAGATATTTTTGATGGTTGTACTATCTTATGCAAGAATCATCAGGGTGCACACTCATTGGTGTATGAATTAGGTGATCTGATTTATTGATTTCCTATTTATTAGTGCTAGAAGGCCGACTTGGTGGATATAGCCATTGTGGATGTTTAAGGAGTAATTATTCAAGTGTTTTTGTGTTCGAACATGCTTATTTAGGTCCTCACTATGATATGACCGACTTTGGATGATGTGCAATGAAAATCATTTGTGGATTTAGTCGACGAATGAAAATTATTTTATGTTTTATTAAAACTGACATATGGTTGATTTAATCTCTTGTTGTGGATATATATAAGTGATCGGTTATATAATTTTGATATAAGTGCAAAGTGAATTGGTGTGTGATGTGAAGATTAGAAGGATAGTAGAGCAATTTCACCTGTGCATATAAGATTTGTGATACAAATTATAGAAAAGTAGAGCAGAAGAATAGAATCAAACATAAGGTCAAGAGATCGACTAATGTGCTTAATTGGAACCGTAACCAGGCATGAGTAGATGCTATTCCTTTAGTTCAATCCTTCAGATGGACTTAATCTAAATACTTTTTAAGGCAGTGAGCCTTTCTATTTTGAGTAGTGAGCTCTAGGCAGTGTGCCTGAATGCAAGTGCATTCCCATTTTGTAAAACTTATATTTGAGTACTCAAATTGTGGATTGACCTCCACCGTGGTTTTTCCCCTAACAAGGTTTCCATGTAAATATCCTTGTGTTATGGTGTTGTGGATGATTTCTTTGTGTGTTTGCATATTTCTTTCAGTTCAAATTTGTAAGTGGTTTAAATATAAGATTAATAAAGTTAAAATTTGCAGAACACTAATTCACCCCCCCCCCCCTCTTAGTGTTCCCAGGTTCCAATAGTATGGTGAAATCTTGAGATATATATTATCCAAAAGTAGGTTAAATAATGTATTAACTTGAAGGATAATTTCCATAGATAATCCCAAGTGGGGCTAGGAAATTTCATCTATGTGTGTGTTTGACAAGTTTCCTATGTGAGAAAAAGAAATGTGAAAGAAAAGGTGTAATAAAATAACTTACACAAGAGAAGAGTATAATAGGAATAATATTCATATACTTGATGATATTTGAGAATAATAAGTCACTTTTAGGTGGAAAGCCTTTAAGTATTCAACAAGAACTAAATTTGTAAAATTATGATAATAAACTAACTAATACCTCCTATACATACTATACTATTCCATGGATGCCACCAAATTGAAATTAACTACCTATAAAATACTAAATAAATGACGATGTCATTTTATTAAAGTTTATTCTAGCCACAAGCCAAATAAAAGTACATGCTAAGGGAATATCATGCCTCCCATTCACACAAATTCTATCCTCAACATTGATTAATTATTAATAATTTTATAAAAATCATCATCTTTTAGTGTGGCATCATTGACAGATAACTTCTTCCATATAATGAGGTACTTATTTGTGTATTTTAGATAATTAACTCAAAATTCAAGATGATTCTTCCCTCTTTATCTAGCTCATGTAACACTTTTTATATAGGGATCTAGATCAAATAATGACCTTTTTTAAACACAACACATAAAAATTGGATGCATTTTTATTGTTAGAGGTCCTATTATTGTATGATACACTATTAATATTTATTTATTTTGATATGGGCCACAATATTTAGGTGAGAAATTATTATTCTTCATTTTTTGTTTTAATTATATTTTTGTATGTGGTTAGAAACTTAAAAAAACTCAATCTTGCACAAAAAATCCTTTTGGTGTGGTGTTAGTGATGCATTTGTGGATGGAGGATTTGCTAAAAGATTATCTATCAATGTATTAAAATGAAACATCACATAATTACATAGTGGAGCTTCAATGGAATATTTAAATTGTAATGTGATCTAAATATTTTTTCATGGTCATAAAAAAATATAATTTATGAAAATAGTATTCCAACATACAAGGCTTAAAAAATTTAATTACAATGAGTGACATACAAAATTCAAACAATACTACAATACAATATGAAATAGGTCAAATTAATATTAAAACCAACTTGTCTCTATTATGTTGACTACATTTCAATAATTATGAATACCATTTATTTAGTAATGTCTAGGTTTTGGAGTGATCTCAATTAGTTACAAGGTGGCGTAAACATGGATGCCTTATGAAACATATAGTTATCCAAACATATGAAAGGATATCCCTAAATAAATGGGGTGAAGGTGGATTAATTAATCTCAATGTAGTACACACCATAAGATTTATTGGGTCTAGTATACCTTGAAATGTGTTCATTTGATGGAACAATGTTAAAATTTTTACAGGTATTATCAAGTGAAACTAAGAATTAGTCTATTATACTTCATAGTACGCCAGATATAAAATTAGTCCTTTATAGTGATAAAAAATCCAAAAATTGAATACACCATAGGATATGTGTAGAGTGTATCTTCCTAACCATGAGATATGATATGCAAGTACAATAAAGTGTGGTAGGATCTAAGGTGACTAGCTGATTATAGGAATGTAAATGTTGGGGATACGAAGTCGGTTCTGTCATCATAGATCAACATCTAAGAAAACAATGCATTAGTTATTTTCATTTTTATCACATCAAAGACACAAACAACTATGCCATAAAGCGGAAGCAGGCACAGTTGATCCCCTGTTGATCCTCTGAGAAAAGTAAATGCTTGACAAATAATAGATTCAACACAAGCACAGATTCAATTTGTAGAATCAAATAACAATGAAAGATAAAACTATGAACACACAAATTTATGTGGGGAAAACCCTTTTGGGTAAAAAACCCCACCCTCCAAAACACCCAGCTCACATGTATTATTCAGTAACTAAAACAGTTACAATACAAAACCAGAGCTATGCTCTTCAGGAGTTTACATCTTGTTCATCTGGAGAATACAGGAAACAAAAAAACATAATCTTCCCATAGTTACAATGTCCTCATGACATACTGTGTAGATTCCCTTTAGCTCCTCACAAATTACTGTCATAGCCAGCCTCATGGCCAGCCCAGCCACACGGTCTCCACAGGTTCACATCTTTGCAGAACTGAGAGAAAAAGTGTTCACAGTCAGAACCGTTCGAACACTCTCTGCCTCTCACTTCAAATGCTCATTATCCTTATCGATTTGCACACTCGAATTATTATATCATGTGGATACCTGTTCAGCCCATCCTTGCCAGCAATGTTCATCAGGATAATAAATTATCCACCTACAAGCTTTGACCATTCCCTGATAACGTGCACCACATATTCAACATGCATCGAGCCACACAAAATTAAATCAGTCTCAGACATGTCCTTCAACCTCCATGCAATAATGCAGCCCAATCGCAATCAGGAAATAAAGATTTTGGCCAATCAAATCATAAAGATCTTCCATGTGTCACCATTCCATTTGTTCATCACTTTACAAACAGTCGATCAAACTGGTCCAACTCAGTCAACTGATTTTTGAGCTCACCCGAGCTCCTACAACGTTACCATTGAGCCCACATGATCTAGCCGCGGTACAGTGGTGAGCTCGCCCGAGCTCAACCTGCCTTCTACCTTGCTACCGCTGCCATGTTGGACTCACCTCGTTGTATGGAGGTAAGCCATTCAGGCTCACACCCTGACTCCACTGCACTACCATGCCCCTTTCTGAGTCACCTCGCGGTATGGCAGTGAGCTCGCCCGAGCTCACCCTCAACCATCCTGCACTACCATCGAGCATGTTTTGCCACCCCATGGTAAGGTGATAACTGCTTGCATTGACCACCATCTCCACCATGCTACTGCTGACCTTCGAAAGCCATCCTATGGTGTGGCGGTAACCGCCAAGCCAATCACTGGCGGTCTCACTATGGCCACCGCGATGAGAGGACCCACCACCCATGGTATGGCGGTAACTACCAAGCCCACCACCTCACCGTAGACATTGCGGTGAGAGGAACCACCACCTACGACATGGCAGTAACTGTCGAGTCCGCCACTGGTAGTTTCACTGTGGACACCATGGTGAGAGGGACCACCACCAGTGGTAAGGCGGTAACCACCGAGTCAGGCTGCTGGTGGCCTTACCACACCACCACAGTGAGAGAAATCACCACACACGGTAAGGTGGTAACCTCCAGCGTAGGATGCAAGCGGCCTTACCACGCCACCATGGTGAGTGAACTCACTGCATGCGGTAAGGAGGTAACCACGAGAAAGACACCACCGAGACCAAGCTAGACCACCACAGTAAAGGCCAAAACATGAAGAAAAATGCCAAGTCAGAAAGGAACAAGCCAAAACATTGAGGCATAATTTCCCAATAGTAAATGGAAACCCACAAACAAAACAAACATGTGAAAAAAATATTTTTTTCTAATGCAATATTTCTCTTACACTTTGGAATGTTCCTACATTAGACACCAAAAATTGTCTCAAAAGTGAGTCCTTCACTTTCTAATGGCTAGAGGAAAACCAAGAAATACTATATTAGGCTTAAAAACAAAATATGAAGCCTCTCCAAGAAATTATTTCCACTTCACCAAATACTCCTTAGACTATCTATTTCTAGTGCTTCTTTCAATCCTACTACCCAAAATCTCCTCAATGTATTCCTTTTTTTGGTGTCTAATTTCACCATTGTATTTATATCGCACTATTATATATAATGTTGAAAATTGATAATATGTCTAAACATTGTAGTAACTCCACTTCATATACATTTCCTAAAATAAACCTTTTCACAATTTTGTAAGGATAAAACTTCATATTCAACTTAATATATGTTCTAACTATAAATATTTCCTTAGATATTCCATTACTTAATCTCCAATTGTAAAATCTTTATATCTTTCTATCTCATCAAATTACTTAATTACTTAATGTTCTCTACAAATTAATCCTCCTCTTCTCATCATTACCAATATATCTTAATTTAGCTACATTCCTTGCACTACTATAAGAAATACAAATTCTAATTCCATGCAAACCCTATTTATAGTAAAACCATATCCACATTTCCTATATTTTCTTCAACCAAATATCTTAACAAGTTACCTAAAATCCTATAGAGACCTTTATTTTATCATCACTATATGAGTGATATGTTGAATTTAACTTCGAAAATATCTTCATCTTCTTTCATAATGTCTTCCAAAAGTTATCAACAAATTTAGCATCTTTATCTAAAATAATACTCCTTGTCAACCCATGCATCCTCACAACTTACTTGAAAGATAAATTAGCTACATATAATACATCATTATTCTTAGTACATGGAATTAAATGCACAATATAATAAAATCTCTCAACTATCTCAAATAATGAATCATGTTCTCTTTTTATTCTTGGAATTCCTAATACAAAAGTCTATATATATTCCTAAGGTTTTTTGTGAAACTTGTAATGGTTGATGCAAACTAAAATTTTGATTGATCCACTTTTAAACTTAAATAATTTTACACTCTTGAATAAATTTCCTTATATCCTTATATATTTGTGGCATTAATTATCTCTCACTTAATATTAAACAACAATTATGCCTCTCCTTGATCAAATTTATTGAACACCCAAAATACTGAGAGGGTGGGTGAATCAATATTCACTAAAAATAATTAACTTTATTAACTTTAAATATTCATTCAATGCATCACATTAAAATTGAAGTAATGGAAAGGAACATAAAAAGAATGCATCACATCAAAGAACACATGAACACCAAATTTACATGGAAAACCCAAAAAAAGGGAAAAACAATAGTGAGGATTAGCTCACAATATATATTGCAACTTGTTATAATGTTTGATACAAAATGGTGGACTCACTGTCCAAAAGAGGGTGGATCACTACCAAAGGGAACACTTCCCAAAATAGAAAGAGATAGAGAAAGGGGTGGCTCACTGCCAAATGTGAATTCCTAATAATGTATTTGACCTATGTGAAAGATACAATTCTATTGAAGCTTAGAAAACTGACTTGAAACACTTCATAATTGACCTTAGTGACAACTCACACTTCTCTACACCAAATCTTACACACACTCTTAATTTTCTCACATCTCATCCATCCACATAAGGAATTAAACTTGTATATATACCACATACCATCAAAACATTAATTAGGTTGGCCTAATAGATGTACCATGCATCCTTGTAACATGTCGGCCCAAAATAACACACATGCCTTGCAAAAAGAACCAAAGCATATAACACATAAAGATAGGTTGGCATGACCTATAATTACTCCGATAATTTATCCTCTTATATAACTCAACTCCACACAACCTCAAAACATTTAGGTCAGTATCCCATAGCAAAACTAGTGAAGTAAAACTGAAGGAACCAACTATTCACTGACAACTCGACATGTGGAGTGCCAAAACACTTGCAACTTGGAATGTACACACCTTTGTCACTTGTAAACACTTCCAAAATTATGCATAATTTTTTTAAAATTTGTATTGGAATACAGAGCATTCCAACATTCATTTTGTACCATTAATACTACCATTACATAGCCCAATACTCTATCAACTGTATCTTTGACTGCGAAAGAAATCGTCATGAAAATTTGGATTTAGAGTCTTCTAGAAAGAATCAACATTACCTCAAAACCACATAACCAAATTACTCATAGCGGAGCAACATAGACCAAAAATATAGTTCTTTGAACCCTGAAACTACATTTTGAGACTTAGGCAATTATCCATCCATCTAGTCTTCTCTGTACCAACACTTCTACATCTCTACCATGGATTGCCATCAATAATGGGTTTTCATCAATGAAAAAATCATATGCTTCAATCTTCAGTAATATCTCCATACTATCATGCTCATATTTGTTGGAAACATGCTACAATGAGAGGGGGGGGGGGTGAATCAATGTTGTGCAAAAATAAACATTATTAACCTTTATCTTCAAAGCACTTGTAACATTCAACCAAAATGCATGAACAAGAAGAAAATAATCAGAACACCATAACACAAGAATTTTTACGTGGAAACCCTGTTAGGGGAAAAACCATGGTGGATGGCCAATCCACAATATGATTTGAGTATACTCAAACAAAGTTTACAATATGGGGAATGCAATTGCATTCAGGTGCACTACCTAGAGTTCACTACTCAAAGGGAAGGCTCACTACCTTACAAAGAGAATCAGATTAAAACCATCCAAGAATTTGAACCGAGAAAAATAACATCTACATATGCTTGATTATAGTTTCGGTTAGGCACAATTTTCAATCTTTTGTCCTACAGACTGATTTTGGACTTTTGCTTTGTCTTTCTCACACTTGCAACAACACAAGTGAAACTATGCATTATCACTCTTCATCTGTACTCTTATTCACAATTTTCATCAACAAACACTTCACACATATACCAAAATTATACGGACGATCTCATATATATATCCGCATCTTAGAATTCAATTACAATATATCAGCTTCAATAGAACAAAAGAATATTTACATCTGTCGGCTCAAATCATGAGTAAAGCTTAATGAAAATCCAAAACGGTCAGCCACAACATAGATAGGACCCAAAAAAAGATGCATAAACATGGAAATACTTAACTAATTACTTCCCTTACATCCGTGACATGATATATTCAAGAAGTCGACTCCAATACTGATAAAATGAAGAATTAGCTAACTGAATCTTCTAACTCCCACACGGATCAATATGAGGTACTGAGATTTACGGATAAAACTAAGAATGCATCAATCAACCTTTACTAAGATATGCAACACAAAATATTAACTAAAAATCTGTATGTGAATCGATGAACCCAAAACTGTTGGATGCTTTGTTCTTCCTTAAATGTTTGCAATCTAACCACCGATAGGATTATTTGATAATGCGTAGATCTAATCACTGACTAGGGTTTCCATCAATGACAACACCAAATGATATTCAAAGTGTCTCTTGCCAAAAATCTCCCCCTTTGGCATTGATGGCAACACTTAGTGAAAAATGACTAAGTGTCGAATCAGTACCAACATTAACTACACTGCCAAAATTTCAAAAATTGAACTCTTCTCCAAAATATAATTCTCCCCCTGAGATGATTATGAATTTTTCACTCTTCTCTCTCCCCCTTTGATATCAATTGAAAAGGAAAGAATCTTCATGCCAAAAATCTAACAAAATTGTTATGAATAGGCAAACTTACAAAAACTTGAAAATGTCTGAAAAATATTTCTATAGCAGAGCCAAATTCGCATCCCAAACTCTTTTGAGACTTTCCAGGATTGTTATATGTCCACAAACCACATAGGATTGTGTCTCTACAGACTCCAGGTTTGCTGGATCACCCATTGCTTTAATATCTTTTGCTTCTTTTAATGAACTTGACAAAATTTCTATCTTTGGGCCAATTAGACCTCTAAGTTCACATGCTCTTGCAACAATTTTCTCATTTTCATGCTTTAGGCACTTTATTTTGTCAAACACAGATATCACTTCTCCTTCTAAATTTCCAACACTACCAGTTAATAGATCAAAAGCATAAGAAATAGTGGCTAATTTTTTTTCAAAATCATTAACCTTTTTCTCATTGTCATTAGTAAATTTTGATAGAGAAAAACATGATTTGTAAACCTTCACACCTTTTGATAGAGCATTTTGGATATTTTCCACATAGGTAGCTAGCAAATTTTTATCCTTAGCAATCATTTCCTTCAGCCCATTTAATATTTTAGCATCAAATTCCTTTTGAACTTTAATCATAGAAAATTTCTCAAGTGCCTCAAAGTGAGTACTTACTGAGTTGATGAGCCTCTTTAGTTCACCACAGGATGAACCAATTGGATCTTTCACATGAGTAGGCATTATCTTTTCTAGGACTCTAGATGCAAGATTTAGAAGATCATTGTCCTCAATGTGGGACTTCAACAATTCTTCTCTGGATTTTTCTTGGGTGAATGATGCCACTTTCATCTTTTGAATAGGACTCAAAGTAGATAGGTCAATTAGACCTTCAATTAGTTCAGGACCAAACTCTTCTTTATGTTCTACCAAGAATTTCTTCACTGCCTCTATAGTGTCTCTTGCTTCTACTGGGATTGTCTTTACATCAACCTCCTTCTTTTCAATCATTAATTTCTCAATTGTAGGTTCTGACTTACCTTTAGGGATCTCTGCTTTCTCAACTGATACAGTTTTTGGAACTTCAATTTCTATAGGCATCTCTGTATTGACCTCTTCATAAGGGATTTGAATATCTTTAGATGCATCTTGTTTCTCTTCTTCTTCTTCTTTTCCCAGACTAGATGAAACGTCGTAAGTTTCTTCAGGTACAACATCAATTCTGTTGTTTAACAAAACTTTTCTCAGAATATGTTTTGTTTATTTTGCAACTTGCTTGGTTTGACCAATCATCATCTTATTCACTCTTATTTTTCTTTTAAACTCCTTCTTGGATTTGTTCAGAATTGACTTTATTTCTTCCATAGAAGCTACTAGACATAATTCAACAAGAATTATTTCTCTCATCTGCTCTTCTTCTAATCTGGCATTAACTCTCCTCATCTCCAAAATATCATATAAACTTTTGGGTAAATTTGGAATTATTTCAATCAAAACTTTATTGAAAATATTCAAATGTTTTATTGTTGCCTCTTCAAGAATTCTCTTATCAGATTCACCAAAAGATTCATACCATTTATGGAGTGGCTTGAGATTTCCATCCTTAACCAAAGCCTTTTCAACTTCCTCTACTGACATACCTGGATGGTCAGATTTTGTCTTCTTCTTTGCTTGAATATCTCCACTGGAGGGTTTTCTTTTTATAACTATTGTTGCCTTGGTGCCTTGATGCTTGATTTCTATAACACCTTCATCAGACTCTATTTCTTCATCATCATAAACTACTACATAGACTTTTTTTCTCTTATCTTTCTTCCTCTTTCCTTCTTTATCAGATCCCTTAGATTCAGTTTTCAAAGGGATTGATTTTGTCGTAGGGGTTGAATGAGATGTAGAGATTCTAGTTGATCTAGCTCGAATAGATGGTGTTGGCAAACTAGCTGATTCATATTTTGCTACCTCCTTTGCTGCTTCAACTTCTTCTCTTTTCTTTTTGGATTCTCTTATTTTCTCAATGGGTATTCCCATACTTTCTCCAAAGATTTCTACCTCTTTTCTAACTCTTTTGGTTAACACAGGTTTCCTGAGCTCATTGTGTACTTTCATATTATTTTCAGCATAGGTACCAAATCTTTCTTCTAATTGATCTAGAGGCTTGCTCAATAAGTGTTCTACATACATTTCTAGAATGCGCTCCTTAGCTTCATATCCCATCGGCATGATCCAGATTATTTTGGGATTAGCAACTTCCATCATACATTGATCAATATATACCATGAAGCAAATTGTATCGTTGTATTTCTCTACAATGGAAGTGGAAATCTTCTCTCTGGCTTGCATCGTAGTTTGAAATTTTTTAAAGTATCCCTAGATAGTGGCATTATTTGTCTTAGTTTCTACAAATCTATGAAAGAGATCTCTGATCTGAGCAACTATCGGTTTTTCTTTTTGCTAATGAATCTTTCTGAATCCCGGAACCTCGCCCATGAAATAAAATAATAGGCATAATAGCAAGTTACCATACTTGAAAGATTTTTTCTTATCCTTCTTAATCTTCACAAGATTTTCCATTAGCTGACTCCTCAAAAATTCAAAAAGATCATAGTCTACATTTTCTTTCACCATCTGATAGGTGACATAAATTGTTGTACCAGACATAGAGTTGTCTTGACTGGAATGATAAATCTTTTACCCAATAACCATAGATGCAAATTTGACATCTACATCAACAATGTCATAAATTGTCATTGCTCTTCTGTCATACTTAGAGCATGTAGCATCAGTGACCATTTGATTCTTCGTTGATTTCAGAATTGGTAATCCAAGAGGAATTTAGACCTGTAACAACATTGATAGCCTCCTTTGTGATTTTGAAGGGTATGCTTAACTACATGAATTCATCATGGACTCGACTCAAAATTTAACGAACCCATTCCGACTCTTCAAAGATGGGAAATTTGACAATCTATGTAAATTTATTTGCTTCTAGGGTTTTATATTGCGACTTCACACATAAATCTTCCCCAATAATATGATTATTATATAAATTCAGCAATTGTGAGCTTCCTAGTTCTTCAATATTCACGTGAATATAAACCCTAATAACCTTTGTGTGCAACACACCGTACGAAACAGATGAAAATGCTCCTAACAGATCAGTCTCAATAAACTTGTAGGGATGACATTTGAACTTTAGACAGGGTATGTCCTTAACTTCAACTACTAGTGGAGTGATCTAATTTAACAGATCTATGAAAGATGCTTTGAATGCTTAATTATAATCTGAAAGTGCTTAATTAAAATTTAATTCTTAACAAAATTAAATTAATGAAATTACAAAGAGATTAAAGAAAGAACAGAATGAGAGAGAGAAAGAGAAAGAGAATGCAAACGAAATTGATAATGGAGTTCATCATTTAAAATGACTACGTCTCTGGGCCCCTCTCCAATGAGTGGACCGACCCAATTATTCCTCTAGAAATTCGGTTACATTCATCGACATAACCTCCTCTTGGTTTACAAAGAAATTCTCAAATGCACTTCCAAAGTGCGTGGAAACAAACTTCTCCAAAAGCATGGAAATACAATAATTTCTCCAAGGAAAGCAACTCTCACACTTACAAAGTTCTTCCAAAATCACTTACTCCACACCCCCCATTCTACCCCTTTTTATATTACATTTTATGCCAAAATTGGTGTAAAACCAATTAACTACCCAATCTCCCTTACATAGAAAAAAAATCAATAATATCCTCCTTAAATAATTTCCAAAAGGATAATATCTCCTCAAAATAATTTCATTTCCATTTGAATGGTTACGAATAGATTTATTCGCTATTATTTAGGAGATATTTTATGTAAGGTTTTATTTGACCCCTTTATTTAGGAATAATATTCCTAATGTTTTCGTGTAAAAGGAAATATTCCAGGCCTCTAAAAATATGGGATAATTTAGGCCTATAAGAAAAAGGGATATGTTAGACCACTAAAAATAAGGATATAGCCTTATCTTAAGGCTTTGAAAAAAATCAATTTAAAAAAAAACCACTTTTGAGAGGATGGTGGGTGGTGGTCCCACCACCCTCTTTTCCTCCTTATTTATTTCCACATGGTTACGGAGGATTCCCTATTTAAGTGGGCCACCCCCGATACCATGGGTGGCGTCCCACTTTATGTGGGTTACCCCCCATAGCATGGGTGGTGCCCCACTTATTGTGGGCCACCCCCCTAGGATGGGGGAAACCTATTTATGAATTTTTTATATATGTGTTTATATATATATATATTTTGCCTCACTTTTTTTTAATTGTTTTTTTCAACGATAATATTTCCATGTAAAGCCATGTGTTAGGGGTTGATTGGCCATTGAGTTGACTGGGTGTTGACGTCATTGGGGCAATTTTGACCAATCTTTGACCTTTCGTAACTTCGCCATACAGACTCCGTTTTCCATGAAATAAACTCTACCGGAATCATGATGATGAGCAATACAAAATAGTGTTGACTTTGATTGGTTTGGATGACTTTGATTTTTGCCCTTTTTTTGGCCTGGGTCTAGGAGTTGACCAGAAGTTTGACCATAAATATCTTGAGATCCAAGACACCGATTGACTCCGTTCGAGTTGCGTTGGAGTTAGGATTCCGAGCACTTCTTATTGATACCAAAATTGGAGAAAAATGGAGAATTTCAAAATTTGACGAAAAATCCTCCGTATCAGTCCTTCCCACTGGAGAGCTTTTGGACCTTTGAAAGCTGGTTACTCGAAAAGTAAGTGAGGGTAAAGTTCCCTCACTTTACCAATCTCCATCCACTTTTCCTTGCTTGGATGCATCCCCTTTAGCCCCACTCAGAGGTATTCAACTACTCCTCTTCATGAAGTCCATGTGTTCCTGTCGAGGATGATGTCTTTAGGAAACTCTGACATGTACTCTGGTGGAAGGTTGTCAATGGATGGAACTTGCACTTCAGCCTCCTCGTCTAGTATCATCGGAGGTTCGTACAACTTCAAGTTCTCAATGTTGACTACCGAGTAAATCTACATGTATGGAGGAAGATTAAGGCGGAAGGCATTGGTGCCAATCTTTTCCAGAATCTCGAATGGACCATATTGGATTGGCTTGAGCTTCCTTCCTTCGCCTTGCATTCTTTCCTTGCTTATATGTAACCAAACGCGGTCATTGACTTGGAAATGGTGGTCGGTGCAATGTTTATCATGTCGAGCCTTGTATTTGGCTTGGCTCTTTTCCAACTATGCATCTACTGCCTAATGAATTGCTTGGAATTTCTGGATGAACTTGAAAGCCTTCTCTGAATCATGGCATCCATCTTCAACATCGTCCCTGCCAAAAGAAAAATCCATCAGTGTCTTGGGAACGTAACCGAAACAAGTCTCAAAAGGGGACCTCTTTGTACAAGAATGAGCTGCATGGTTGTAGGCATGCTGCACATAATGAAGACTTTCATCCCACAACTTAGGATGTTTGCTGCAATATCCTTTGAGCAGATGCACAACTGTCATGTTGACTACCTCTATTTGTCCATTGTTCTGCGGATGGAAGGCTGTACTCTTTTTAAGTTTAGTATCCATAAGTCCCCATAAGACTGACCAAAACTCCCCAAGGAATCAAGAATCTCGATCCGATACAATGGAAGTGGGTAACCCAAAGTGAACCCGTACAAACTAAAAATACATATGAGCTATCAATTCAGGAGTGACTTGCTTTCTACATGGCATAAGAATACACATCTTGCTGAACCGATCAACTAGTACATACAAAAGTCATGCCCTTTCCTAGACATAGGCAACCCCCCGAAAAAATCCATAGAAACACTTTCCCATGGATGGGACGGTACAGGTAAAGGTGTGTACAACCCCAATTTCTTGTTACTTGGTTTTCTAGTTGCACACATCACACATCCCTTAAATATTTTGTTACAATTTCCTGCATTCGAGGCTAGTAGAAATATTTTTGTAGTTGTGCCAAAGTTTTACTAACCCCAAAATGTCCTGCAATTAGCGATGTGTGTGCCTCTCTGATTACATTTGCTTGTTCGTTCTTTGGAATGCATAATTTCCCTAAGTGATACAAGAGTTTATCATGCACATAGTAATCCTTTTCTTCTACTTGTTTGCCTTGGATTAGAGCTGCATAGATATCCTTAAAATTTTCATCAGTAGCATATTGTTCTTTAAAACTTGCATGGATCATAGAACTATTTTTAAGGATTATCAAAACATTGGAAATTGGAGGTCTTGAGAGCATGTATACTACTTTATTATGGGCACCTTTCTTGTACTTAATTACTAAGTGAAACTGTTGAAGAAAACCCATCCACCTAAAGTGTTGGCTTTGTTGCAGCCTAGTTTGTGAATGCAGATATTGCAATGGCTGGTGATCGGTATGGATTACTGTTTCCTTCCCCATTAAGTAGTGTTTCCATTTTTTAACACTCTGAAATAATGCATAAAGTTCCTTATCATAAGTAGGATAGTTAATGAATTCACCTGAAAAGGTTTCAGATTGATAGCAGATTGGCTTACCTCCTTGCATTAGCACTGCTCCCATGGAAAATCCACTTGCATTTGTTTCGATTTCAAACAGTTGGTGTAAATCTGGTAAAGCCAGAATTGGTGTTGTGCTCAAATTCTCCTTCAAAGTGTTGAAGGCCTTCTTCTGTGGACCTCCCCACTAAAAATTTGTCTTCGTACTGGTCAATGAGTGCAATGGTGATGCAATATAAGAGAAGTTTTCAATGAACTTTCTCTAGTACTGGACTGCACCTAGGAAACTTCTGACTTCAGTAATTGTACTTGGCTTAGGCCATTTTACAATAACTTCGACCTTTGTAGGGTCTACTTTCAATTGACCACCTCCTACGACATAGCCTAAGTACACTAAGGATGTCTTAGCGAATTCACATTTAGACATCTTTACAAAGAGTTTTTGTTTTCTCAATACATCAATTTTTTTTTTTACATGACTTTACATGATCTTCCCAAGTTTGACTGAATACAAAAATATCATCTAAATACACTATGACAAAAATCATCAATAAAAGGACAAAAGACATCATTCATCACTCTCATAAATGTAGCTAGTGCATTGCAAAGCCCGAAGGGCATGACCAAGCACTCAAATAGTCCTTGTTTTCTCTTAAATGCAGTTTTCCAAATGTCATCTTCTACAATTCTTATGTGATGATATCCGCTATGCAAGTCTAACTTAGAGAAATAAACTGCATGTTTTAACTAATCAAGTAAATCATCAATACGGGGAAGAGGATACTTGTTCTTTACCGTTATCTTGTTTAGGGCTCGATAGTCGATGCACATTCTCCAAGACCCATCCTTCTTTGGAACTAACATAATTGGAGAACCACAAGGAGATGTACTAGGACGTATGACTCCTTTTTCCACCAACTCCTAAACTTTATTTTTGATTTCCTCATTCTACAAAACTGACAAATGGTACATGCCGATGTTTGGAAGAGGTCCATCCTGCTGTAAATGGATTTCATGTTGTATCTCTCTCTTAGGTGGCAACCCCTTTGGTTCCTAAAATATGTCTTCATAAGTAGAAATTGATTTGACCATCTTAGTTTTACGCTTTGGATCACACCCCTTAAATGCTTCAACTTTTTCATCCTCTTGAGATTTTACAAGCATTAATAGAAGGTTCTTACTAGAATTGATCAACCTTTTCATTTGACCAGCTTTGACTAGTGCAAGATTAGTCTTAACTTTGTGTGCATGTACCAAATATCCAAAGGCACGACATCTACTTCTACCTCATCAACAAAGTTTGCAGTGATAGAAAATTTTAGTTTACATTGTTTTGTTACTCGCAACTGAGCATCATTGCAAACCCATCCAAGCAGATATGGCTTTGGATGAGGTGTTGTAGTTAAATGGAGTTTCTTTACCACCTCTTCAGATATTAAGTTGAATTAAGAACCCGTATCAAACAATGTGTCAATCTTAGTGTGCTTAGATACAAATCGAATATGAAACAGTTCATTTCGTTGTTTATCAGCTTTAGGAGGAGTGGATACTTTACTTGTACTTGCACTACATGTACTTGCATTAGAAATACTTGTATCAGTAGAGAGAGTTATACTTTTAACTCTACCTTGGATCTCAGTAGCAGCAAGCTTTGTCTCATCTCCAGAGTCAGATCCAAGATCCTGTTGAATCATTGCAGCATTCTTTTTCTTGCCTTTATTTCCTCCGTATCTTTTCGGCCTTAGTTCTGGGTGCAACTTCCAGCACTTCAAATCATCATGCCCCTCTTTCTTACAATGGGAGCATGTGGGCTGATGACCCTCCTTCTTAACTGTAGCTATCTTTTTCCCTTTTCCTTTATCTTTACCTTTACCCTTAAACTTCCCCTCAGACTTAGATGGTTTATTTGAGAAATTATCACTGAAAGTGCTCTTACCCCTTAACTTTAAATGAGTGGCTTGGACTGATACTTCATCCAAATTATTAGGACTCAACATTAGAATGGTATGTCTTAGGTAAGAATGAAAACCACCTATGTACTTCAGTAGTGTATCTTGAGTATACAAAGGAACACTTAAAATAATAGCTCATTTTCTAAACTCATGGGTGTAATCTTGGACAGACTGACCCTTACCTTGCCTAAAGGTTTTCCAATTCATTGTTAATTTTTGCATATAACCTAAAGGATAATTTTTTTTTTTAAGGGAAGCAAAAAATTCC
Source organism: Sequoiadendron giganteum (assembly GCA_007115665.2). Lineage (NCBI taxonomy): Eukaryota > Viridiplantae > Streptophyta > Pinopsida > Cupressales > Cupressaceae > Sequoiadendron > Sequoiadendron giganteum. The sequence goes on from CM021101.1 coordinate 351,932,565, forward strand.
ATCCAAGTCATATTAACATTTCCATGGTGAGCAATTTCCTCCTGAGTTCTACTCTCCCACCAAGTGAGAGTTGTACCTCCCAATTGGAGAGTGGCTAACTAGATCATAGAAGCATCTTTTGTTAGGCATTGAATCCTATAATTCACTTCTACCTATTGGATCCAATCATCTAAATTTTTGGCATTTAACTCACCACCATACTTAGGTAATTCAAATTTTACACCCAGTTTAATAACAGGCTTCGACTTGCTCTTAAATGGATTATTAGTTGAAGAAGAAGAAGAGGGAGAAGAAGAGGAGGAAGAAGAGGAAGAAGGAGAAGATGAGGTAGATGGAGGATAAACTGGAATTTTTTTACCATCTTCAGATTGCTTCTTCTTGTCTTTACGATCTTTAGAATCTTCCTTCTTCGAAGAATCTCCTTTCTTCTGCTCACACTTCTTCTTATCTGCATAAAGGTCTCCAACCATTGCTCTCATCTCAAGGAAGGCTTCTTGAAAAGACTTATCATCAAGCTCAGGCTCAGTACTTTTCCCAGCTTCAGTTCCTTCCATCTTTGGCAAGGTTCTTCTTTTGCCAATCTTAGGATTATATTCTTCAAGCTCTCCTTCACCTTTCTGAAGCTTGGAGCGCGTTAGCATTCAAACCTGTAATCTTAGCCAAACACGACTCTGATACCAAAATTGTTCTGATTTAACGGATCGATGACAGATGCTTTGAATTCTTAATTATTGTGAACCCCTAAACCTGCAAATGCACATGAACAACAAACATGTTAAATTGTTAGATCAAATGCATGCAAACAAGTATGAGAGATTCCCCATGAAATCCATCTATTTAAACTAAAATTAGGAAATGAAGAACAAAACTTAAATAAAATGAGAGTAAATCCTAATTAAGCCAATAGATTAGTAATCCCATGGGAGAATTGGTGCCAATGAGATGTTGCAATTGGCCCTTTCCCAATTCCTAAGTTGCAATGTTGAGTGATTGAGAAATTGTCAAATCTCCAAAGAGATTTGAGCATAACCTTGTTACAAATCTTGAAGATGGTGAGTGGTTGAATGATAATGGGAAAAATTAGCTCTCAATGTGAAGAGAGTAACTTTGCATGCAATTATGGATGAGAAATGAGGAGAGAAGGCTCCAATTTATAACTTTCAATTTGGAAGAGAAAGTAAGACTTGAGAAATATGGGACTAACATTCAATCCAATGGTTGAATGCCACATGTCATGATGTGAATGGTTAGTGGTTGTGCACATTTTGGCCAAAGTGCCCATAAATGCATAAATTTGAATTTTGAAATATTGAAATGACAAGGTGGATGGAGAGTCAAATGGAGTTATGACCACTTGGATCAATGCAAAAGGACTTGTAAGATGAAATAAATGCCTTGTTGGAAGGACTAAGTCCAATTTGGATTCAAATTCAAACTTGAGGGAATATTCCCTTTTTATGCCATGTGAGGGAAAATAGAGATTTAATAAATGAATTAAATCTATTTTCATGTGCAAGTTGCATTCTCTAGAGAATTTTAGTGAGAGGGATTAACTTAATCATGGTTTTGATTAATTTAATGAAGAATTATATGATGTGACAATTTAGAATTAAATTTATGAATTGATTTAAGTCAAGAATTGAGAGGAAAAGATTATTAAATAAATGATTTGATTTATTTAACTAAGGAGGAAAATATTAGATTAAATCAAATAATGTTTAATTTATTTAATTTAATAAGAAGACTTTAGGGATTTTAATCAAATAAAAAGATTTATTTAATTAAATGGAAATGTGAGGCTAATTAGATTAATTTAATCAAAGGAGGTGACAGACCTAATCAGATGAATAATGATTCATTAGATTAAGAGATAGAATTGTAATGAAATGTTGAGAGTGTGATTCTGAAGGAAATGATGTTAGTGATCAGGATTGAGTGTGCCAACCCGAAAATGTACATTTTCAATGTCTACATTTTGCCCCTCTTTGAAGCAATGTACTTGTTGCATTGATTCAAAGAATAAACTGCTATGATCAAAAGTTCAACATTTTCTCAAATTTTTCAGATACCCCACTACTGCCCCAGTGGAAGGATAATGCTAGATATTGCCCCCTCGAGAGATCGGACGAAAATTTTGATTTTTTGGATGATCTCGCAAAAAAAGATGACAAGGTGTCCAATAGGCCAGGAATTCCCCAGAATGCCTAAAAATAGGTTAAAACGCCAAAAAAAGATGTAACATGGCTCTCAGTTGGATGAAAATGGGATCGGGGGACCAAAACCCTAGTTAGACGGTCAAATCAGGTCAGAAAACCCTAATTTTTAGGCTTAAATAGACCTCGAGGGGTCACTTTCAATGCATTTGCAATCTTAGCCTTTAGGAAAATTCACTCTTTGAGCTCTGAGTCTTGGTTGAAATGGCGCAATGACAGCTTCCCAGGCACGTGTTAGAGAGAGTTCGAGTGCACTAGCGGCCAGTCGGAGCAAGACCCGTGGTATGTACCCCTATCCAAGTTTTATTTTTCTCATTTTATGTGCATTAAAATAGGGTCGAAGTGTCATACAAGTTGCGTGGCACTATGTAGCACCATTGAAAATGTTTTATCGGCGCCATGCAGTCTTGCATTGCATCGCATATGCATAGTGCTCCATGCACTCCAGTTTGGACATTAGGGTTTTGTCGGTCAAAGCCTGTCACATGTGCATACTCCATCGCGCAGCGTAGTTAGGAAACTAGGGTTTGCCAAAAATTGGACCGCACACGCGAATTGCCTCGCACAGGCCGCTTTGAAACTATGAGAAATGCAAACTTTACCGCTGCGGCACAGTTTGGAACTTTCCAAACTACACCGCACTTGCAAACAACACCGCATTTTCTAGTTTGGGTGCGAAAATTAGCGTGAGATGCAAAAGAAAATTCTTTTTCCTTGACGCGATGGCTTACTTTGTGCAGGAGGAGCTTGATGTACTTTACTCACGGGAGCATAGATGTCCAGTGCTTAGCAGATTGCAAGGTATGCATGAGTTGGTTTAGGAGCACCTTGGTGCCCTTGGTCTTTGGTATGTTGTGTATGTCCCTCCTGTTTGGGCACACTTAGGTATGATGATGGCCTTGGTCGAGCAATGGAATAGCGAGACCTCCTCCTTCCATCTTCCTACCGGCGAGGCCACTATTACCCTCAAGGATGTATGGTGCATCCTCCAATTACCTATTTATGGAGCTCAAGTTATCTATGATCCGGACACTGGAAAAGATGCTTGTGATGAGGTCATGGAGCTTGATGAGATTGAGTTTGCTGATGGTCAGATCGATTTAGAGAGATAGTGCGGCATCGTGCCTATTTATAGATTGATTATTGTTGCTATCATCTCAGGCATTGTGGTACCCGATTGGGGGGGCCGATACTTTAGTCCAAGATGGGGACTAGCATGGGATCAGATGGTTCACCATAGGGTGTGCTTTGCTCAGGGACCGGTATTATTGGCGTCCCTCTACAGGGATCTTCATGAGTTCGCTTACTTGGGCAGCAGATCACTCGGGGCTGGAGTTACCTTACTACACATCTGGGCATGGGAGAGGATCCCAATGCTTCGTGTAGATGTTAAACCAGTTCTCCTTGAGAAGATGATCCTCTCATTTAGTGGTATAGCAGGGCAAAGATTCACTTTACCCACACTGGCATAGGTGGTCTTGCGCACTGGCGGCGAGTTCTCGATGAGATGAGAGAGTTCATTTGGAGACCTTGGATGGGCATTGGCCCATGGTTCGATGATGTCGATCAGTTATTTTATGCCAGACAAGATAGGTGGATGTAGGGTCAAGAGCACACCATCGTTGAGAGGTATCTTCCTGATAGGGTTGCCCGATAGTTTGGAGAGGTACAGGATAGGCCCGATGACCAGTACGTGGGAATCTTTACTTTCACAACTACAGAGACAGCATGGGGTCAACCCATCTTGACAGCTGAGGTGGTGTCCTCATTCAGGTAGTTAGTGGCCTGACTATGGCCATATGATCAGGGGCTGGTAGATGCGGGGGTCACTCCAGCTTATAGGGCATGGTTCAGGCCTCCACTTAGATTGACAGTTCTAGGCACAGCTGCCCCACAACGCAGACCCAGGGGTCAGACAGCTAGCAAAGGATGGGGTAGAGGAGGAGGTGGGCCACCTCCTCATCAGACACCCCCAGGGATCTATCATAGGATTCACCTCCCCGAGTAGGGGATCAGGATGTTCAGCTGAGGGTAGGTCCTCAACAGCAGCCAGCAACATGGCCTTATCATAGAGACGCATTGATCCATTAGTTGAGGGTGGAGAGAGATGAGGCTAGGCAACAAGTTATTGTCCTTACAGCCGAGAGAGACTAGGCCTGAATCAAGAGGGATTAGGAGATTGGTCGGAGACGTCAGCTAGAGAGCACAACTTCCACATCCCGAGGCCGATCAGTTGATATTCGGGAGTACAAAGAGGCTATCAGAGAGGCCGAGTACTATCAGCAGCACTACCGAAAGGCAGTGCCATCAACAGGTAGAGTTCAAGACTTCTCCCAGCAGATAGGGAGGCAGCCGGTAGAGGATCATGGTGAGAGACAGGTGGGGGAGGGCAGCAGCCAGCAGGGCTAGCCCTTTTGATCACAGACAATTTTTCACTTTTGTTTTATGGGTTGCACTATTTTGGCCTTATTGTACCATGTATTTGATGTACACTTGATCTAATTTGTATCATAATAGTGTACATTTTGATGATATATATATGAGATGATTCACCTTTTATGTTATGTATGGATGCATTCTAATTTGATGTGATGCTATGAGATGTTTCTATTCTTATGCTTGTGTGATGTAATGTATGTAATTGATGCATTTATTTTTTTCATGCTTTTAATGATGCTTTTATGGATGTAATGTATGTTAATGATGGTGTAATGATATGCAAATGGTAATGGATACAAATGATGATGTAATGCTTTCTTAAGATGCTTAGAATAAAAAAATTATATTATTCTTCGTATCTTAAGATAATGATATGATGCAATGTGCTTTTTATGCTAATGATCTAGTGGATGCAGAGTGTATGCATTGGCAATATTTTTGATTACTATTATGATACATGTTAGTGTGAAAGGAAAATAGAAGAATTTAGAATTAATGAATTAGTTAGGAGGATGGTGATTTGCATTGCTAGGAGTTGGGATTTTCAAAGGGTCAATTACATTATGTTTGATAACACACATAGGTACGATGCATCAAGGTATAAAGGACCAGGATGGCATTGTACCTAGTGTGATGGACTTTGACTTGACAAATAGATAGGAGTATTCTTGTTCACACTTAGCATACGTACTTCATTCAGGATATAGTTTAGACATTCTAAACATCTCGGGCCAAAACACAGGAAGCAAGCCTTCCTATATGGTCAACAAGTTATTGAAAACATAATCCCCACATACTAAACAAAGCGCATATAACTAAGTTATTTTACAAGTGTATCACACAAGCATAGTAAATAAAAGAGACAACAATCTTTTCCCCCATTCTTTTCTCTCTAAACCTGTTTTGTTTAGGCATCATCAAGAGGTCCTTAGAATGAGCGTAACATAAGATAAGTCAATAAAAGACCAAATAAAGCAAACCAACAAGCTAATTCTCTTCATACCGCTAGCCAAGACTAACTAATATGGGGTACCTAATGCTCATGTCCATCACAAGAAAGCTTCATCCTAGGACATGTTGTGATCAGGGTTTTGATGGGACTGATTTGGATGATAAGCTACCGATATTCTGAGTTGACCAGCTTGCTTGCGTACTGACTTAGACTTTAAAAACTTTGACGATTAGAGTGTTCAATTTTGAACCTACTAGACTTGCTTCTGATTGACTTACCAAAGGGTGAAGGCAATGATTGATTTATTATGAGTGATGACAAATCATGGGTGAAAGCGAGATGAAATGGATGCACCATTTTGGATTTTTAGATATTTTGAGTCTATTTTTGGTAATTTTGAGATTTTACAAATGTTAATGGTATTTTTCACATTTATGACAAAGAGACTAACCTAAAGACCTATCCTAGGGGTCTCGGGAGCTGATCCGTAGATTACCCTTGCCTATGTTATATACGCAAAGACCACGTAGTTCGACTTATGACAGACTTGACCTAATGAAAAGATAGATGTGCAAACGGATTGCCAATGCGACGGATGCCTAAGATGTAGACTAAATGGGCAAACAAATTGCCAAATGCGACGGAAGCCTAAAAGACTGACCGTAGTGTCTCGGGGTATGATCAAAAGATCAACCTTGCCTACACTCAAGCTCAAAGATGGTGTAGTTTGGACAAGATGAAAAACTAACAAGACTCAATGATGAATTTTTTGAAGATTTTCCAATATTTTGACATGTTTTTGGATTTTTGATGAAATTTTTGAATGTTTTTGGATTTTTGCATGATTTTGATAATTTGGAGGTTGATATGCATGATGATATCAGTGCTCTCTTTTGGGATTTTGTTGAAAACCAAGCTTAAGGTTGATCAATTGGATTGATGGATTGATAGTTTGACTAAGTGTATTAAGTCAAATAAAAGTGATAATGCACTTGCAAATTCTAGGAAGTTGTGTTATCCTAGAGTAAACTTGTACATAAGAGGATGGTTTGACTAAGTGTGTTAAGTCAAACAAGTTGATGATCGATTGGATAATTTGGCTAAGTGTGTTAAGCCAAACAAGATGATAATGAACTTGTAAACCCTAGGAAGTTGTGCTATCTTAGAGTAAACTTGTGCACAAGATGATAGTTTGACTAAGTGTGTTAAGTCAAACAAGGTGATAATTGATTGGATTCAATTGATCAAGATTGATGAAGCTTGATTTGGAACAACATTCATTTGATGATTTGATGTGACGTTGACGTGCAAGTTAGATGCAGCTGATATGGATTGCTTGGATTGATATTTGATGAAATATAAAGCTTGATAAGGAATGTTGTCTTGCTGTCAAAATATGCTATAGGCTAGTGATTTGGATCTTTGGATCACAAATGCTTTGACGAATTTTCTTTCATGTTTGCCAATGTTCGGATCGCCACATAAGTTGGAGGATATAGATCAAGATTTATTCTCGAAGCAAGATGCAAATATCTACCCCCAGTGTCTAGCAATGTATGGAATGTCATGGGTGGATTCTTGGATAGACGTATAGATAGATACGACATGCATGCAAAGGATGCCAAGTATTATCTTGTGACAAGATAAGGTGTTCAAATAGAGGATTTTCATTCAGATAATTCTTCAAGGCTCTAATAACATTTGGGTTGGATAGGATCAATGAAAATGACCCATCTCAAGATGTTTACCATAAACAAGTGTAAAGAGTTTTCCAAACCTTTATCAAAATCTAGATAAGGTAGATGGATAGCCATGGGTTGGATATACGGTTCATGGATGATATGGATGATATGGCCAGAATGTTGGCTTTATTATGGATGTGATAAGATGCTTTCTCCTGAAATGGTGCACGTAGATTCTTGATTCTACCCATGATGCCTGTTTACCAAGTTCTCATCATGGTACCTGTCCAAAGCGCCACCATAGTGGTTTTCACTAGAGGATGATTTTTTTCTTTACTGTTTTCAATCCTTTTTCTAATTTTTTTGGATTTTTTTATTTTTTGATGTTTTTGATTTTTTGAGAGATTTTAAGCTGATGTTGAACCACCTGGTACTGCTGACATTGATGCTTATGTCATAATGTGCCATCAGTATCCTTCTTGAAGAAGTTGCTTTTCCAAGATGCGTGCACTTGAATGCAACTTTTGAGTTTCTTGATCTGCTTTGCTGATACCAAAGTTAACTCTGTCTTTGTGCGCACATTGCAATAGAGTGCCTTTTGAATCCTTATGATGAAGGGTCATTGCCAACACATGGTCAATATGAGAATTGGATATCATGCATGGAGGTGTGGCTGAAGCATGTTTAGGTATAAAAGATGGATTGGTCGAGAGTTTGGAACCTTTGACTCTCCAAACTTGGGAAGATGAGGAATAATGGATGGATACAGAAGTGTTCATGGAATTAGGACCAACTACTTGATACACTTTGTATATTGCTTGAGAAGCCTTCTTTTTCCTTTGTGGACATATTTGATGGATACTTTTCCATTTTTGATTTTCCGCCATAGTTTCTTTGACTAATGGAGTTTGATAGGGATAGTATTTGTTTGTATTCTTCGGTATCCATATATATTTGACTTGTCCTTCGTGCTTCACTACTTCTTTTTCTCTGATGACGTTCTTTGTGCTTTGATTTGAATCTTTCTTTTGTTGTTGGTCCCAATTCGTGGATGGGGTGATAGGTAGATGAGGATTCATGATGTGGTGGGTCGTAGTATTGGCATTGGTTTCATCATAAGTATTCTTCATGCTCCCTATGTTGACATTTTCTCGAGATGAAGTTGCCCCCAATTTTGTGGAAATATTATTGATATGTTGAGATCCATCGATTGTCGAATAACCAAGGTCTTGATGCTTAGGATTGCTGATAATCTGCACCGGTTCTAGGATACCCTGTTCATGTAGGCCTAATCCTCTACCTTGATAATTCATCTACTGAAATTTTTTATCTGCAATAGGATATGATTTACCTTGGAAACAAGGTGCTAATCCCTCTCTGCTCTGTGGTGGATCTTCAAAAGTGACAACTTCTTCATTGATGAGATAGCTCACCCTAAGAATAGTAAGTGATCCAAGTTTATAAGTGATAGGATCCTCCATATGTGGGATTACTTCCTGATTGATGTCTTTAGCTTGATCTTGTGAAATATCAAAGTTTAATGCTTCTTCAAGAGGTATTGATGATTCATTGTCCTTGTAAAAGCCTTCCTCATGATTTACTTCATAGGATGTTGTTTTTGATTTACGATTTCTATAAAATCCTTCCTTATCACCTATTTTTACTACATCTCCACAAGATGTTTCTGATTTGCAACTTTCGAAGAAGCCTTCTGATATGTCTTGATATGATGTCTCTGATTCACAACTTCTGTAGAAGCCTTCTTCATGATCTATTTCTGCTAGGGCTTTAGATTTTTCTATATCTTGATCATATGTACAAATGTTAAGAGTAGGAGACTCTTGTACCTTGGTAATGATGTCAAGAGTATGAGACTCTTGTTTTGAATGAAGATCATCTACATGCCTGTCCAAAGAAAGCATCTTGTGGGTAGATGGAGGAGTATGTGCTATGTGGATGTGATCATCTTTTATAGATATGAGGGTGTCCATTATATCATTGTAATAGCTTGGAGATAAAAATTATTGATCTTGGTTAATGTTGAAATTGCTTTCAACATGCTTTGGATCAAGTTCTTGACATGGGTCAATTTCAAAGGATGGATTGTCTACAAGGGATTCTTGGATATCTTTATTAGGAATGGGAAGTGTCTCGATATCCTCTTGAGATTTAAGGATTCCTTCACTATCTGTAATCATGAGGTCAAGGGATGTCAGTATGTCTTGGAAAGGATCATTGCTAGACCTTGGTGAAAGATGTTGATCATGCTTTGGAGTAAATTCTTGAGATATGTCCTCTGACTCATTAGCTGATGTAGAGACATTGTCAACAAGATCACTGGTGGATGGATCTTGGTTTATGTCAATAGGATTAAATAACATTAATACTCCTTGAAATAGATCTTTGTAGGAGGGGTCTTGATCATAACTAAAAAATGGCTCTTGATGTATGTGGATTTGATCACTAGATGGGGTAAACATATATTCACAGTGCTCATTGATGGATTGATTTTGATCATTGTCTTCAGTCGTTATGGTGGAGAGATTTTCAATGTCTTCAACCATAGGGTCAAGTGATGTTGACATTTCTCAAATTGGATCATTGTTGGGTATCGTTGGTGAGTTTTGATCATGATTGAAAAGTGGTTCTTGGTGTGTGTTGATTTGATTGTTTGTTGAGGTGGAAACATATTAAAGTTGTTCATTGATAGATTGATCTTGGTTGTTGATTTCAACAATTTTTGTGGGAATCTGTTGCAAGCTCTGTTGCATGAGTAAGGCTTGTGTTTGCTACTAAACCAACAACACTTGTTTTTGGTCGTGTTTTTGTTGTGCCAACAATGCTTTTTGTTGGGCTTATTGTTGAGCTACTTGTTGATGGAATTGTTGATGGATTGCTTGCAATAGTTCCCAAAATTCTGCTTTCGCCTACTGAGCTTAGTGTTGGACTTGAGCTTGAGCTTGTGCTTTTTGGGCTACTTGAGCCACTTGCATAACTTATGGAGCTTGTTGGGCTTGGAGTGACTTTTGGTGGGAAGCTTGCAACATGCTAAAGAATGAATTCTCCATGTTGAGTTTTGGTGGTGGTGGTGGTGGAATGGGAATGGTGTTGATCATTGGGGTTGCTTGGATGGTTGCCATCTGTTGTTGTGATATTGTTTGAAAAATCAGAGGATTTGATATGATGTTTTAATTTGGCATAAGAGGTTGCAAATTTGGACTTGGATTTAAATCTACCATTGGGAAATGTGTTCCAAAATTTAGATTGGGCATACTCACATTCGTTGTACTTTTGAGGTTTGGAGGAGATAATGATGACTTGTATAAATGTGAGTTTGGATAATAAATTGGCATTGTGAGACTTGGATAGTTTGGTTGAATTGGATTACTCATGATGTATGAGTCGAGTTTGAATTCCATGTTTTTCTTGTGTTGAGATCGAGTTTGGACCATAAAATAAAGATCAATTTTCAATAATGTAAGAGATGAACCTCTATTTCTTTAGATCCATCTAAACCTTAGGTTTGAAGAAGTGAAGAACTAGGATACTTGAAGGATCAAATCAATGATGAGGATGAGATAAATGGAAGATGAACGATATGGATGAATGGAACTCTTAAAGAAACTTTGAAGGAAATGCTAAACTTTCTAGGGCTTTGAATGATTGTGATTGGATTGATAGTTTGACTAAATGTGTTAAGTCAAACAAAATGTGATAAATGCACTTGTAAACCCTAGGAAGTTGTGTTATCCTAGAGTGGACTTGTACATAAGAGGATAGTTTGACTAAGCGTGTTAACTCAAACGAGGTGATGATTTGATAATTTGGCTAAGTGTGTTAAGCCAAACAAGATGAACTCGTAAACCCTAGGATGTTGTGTTATCCTAGAGAAAACTCGTGTATAATATGATGGTTTGACTAGGTGTGTTAAGTCAAACAAAGTGGTTTTGATTTTTCCTAAGCGTTTAGCATAAAAGATGTTTACAAAGTTTCCAAGAGTTGTTGGTGAGGTGATTTTTTGACTGATTTTGATGGTTGAGAGATGAATGAAAGTGATTGAATTTGATCCTAGACTTGTCCTAGATAACACTTCTTCTTACAAGACCTTGGTGTTGAAGAACACACTATACTTCCTATGGGAGGAAAGCAAACCTTTCAAAAAGTTCGGGATTCTGTTGATAATAGAATGCACACAACTCGGGATTGTTTCTTGAAGCTTTTTTGTAAAATTTGTAAACCAATCTTTCTTTGAATTCGAAAAGTCTCTCAATATGCTCCTCACGAGCTTTTAGACTAAGCTTCTTGAACTTTGGTTTTTGGATCTTGATCTTGTGGGAAATCATTTTAGAAAACACATGTGTAATCCAATTTGTCTTTTATCTTTCTTTAGTGTATTCTTTTTACCAAAAGCACTTGCTTGATTATCTTTCAAACTGTATGTCTAATGTCCCACTTTTGTTTTCATCCCACAAAGTCCATTATGTAGAAATCAAGGAAAATAGGGAAAAAGTCTCCTATGTTTAAAATTATTGAAAACAAATGATGATAGAATCCAAGCACTTAGAAACCTCTAAGGATATGATCCCTAGGGAAAGCAAGAGTGCTTAAATTCGTCAAAGGTATTTGTTTCCTAAAAGGGGTTTAAAATTTGAAGGTCCTATGAATGTTTGTTTTCAAATGCTTTTAGGACCAAGCAATGTATTATTCACTTCCAAGTACTTTTTACAACCCTAGGATGATGAGACAATATTTTGTTGGCTTCCCACTTGTATGAATATAGCAGCGCATATTTTGTGCGGATGGATAAATGCTTGACCACACTGGCTCCCCTCCATGACACACACTTCTCGGGTTAGCCAAGCATTAGTACCCATGTATCTCCCATGGCATACTTTCCATCTCTACAACAAAACTGCATGTATAACATGGGGTGGCTTCAAAGGATATGACCTTTTGCACCAACAAAATAGACAAGGATTTAGCCTTTTCTAAACAAGGGTTTTAGTTCAGGCATTCCATTCATGGGGGATTATCCAATGTTGACGAGAGTCCATTTCTGTCCATCTTGTTGGAATAATCCTCATGATTCTTGAACTTTTCTCAAGAATCCACACTTATATACCGGTTGGAAGTCACTTGGCTTTAGCGTGTTTCGGGTTGGATCGTTCCCTTGGGTGAGTAATTTTTCCCACAAGGCAAGCCCGCTAAGATAAACAATAGTGAGCTAGCATATCTCGTTGTTCAACCAACCTTTGTTGAAAAACAAAGGGAGAACCTCCAGTATATGCCGTGCTCACACTCGCATGTTTTGTTCAATTGTTAAATACCCAAATTGAAATGTGGAGGCAATATTTTATGCAACTTAGTGTCACCAAGAGGACTTTTGATTCTCAAGATCACTGTGAAGCATGAGAGAAGCGCATACGCCCTTTTTAAATGACACTACTTTGAAAAAAAGATTACAAGACACAAAGAACACATGTTCATTTTAAATCCCTCAAAGCAATAATGACTTCTTTTTAAGCACCAAAGGAAATGTGAGATTGCTTTGTTCAATTTTTATCCTTTAAACAAAATCTAGTATGTTTGTCTAAGGTTCTTTTTAGCCCTTTGGCAACCTTTGAAAACAAATTTGATTGTTTATTTTAGAACCCAAAAGAAGTTTAGTGTTCCTAAGGCAAATGAAATTAACAAATTCCTTTTAGAAAAGAATCTAAAAATCCTCAAAGAGTGTTGAAGAACACTTTAGTGTTTAAAAACACTTTGTGCAAAATGAGCATGGTGTTATAATGAATCTCCTAATTTTCTTAGAAAAGAAAATTTGCTTGTCCTTTTTAAACCCAAAGTAAATCTAGTGTTCCTAAGGCAAAAGATATTAACAAATTTCTCTTAACAAGCAGAACTTTAAAATCCCTCAAAAGTGTTGAAGAACACTTTAGTGTTTAAAAACACTTTGTGTATGGTGAGCATGATGTCATGATGAGCCTCTTTCTTTGCTTCTTCCTTGATCCAACCTGCAAAATGACAGAAATCAGAGAGCACAAAATCAGCAAACAAATCAAAAGTTAAAAGGTCAAAAAAAAAAAATCACATGTCAAAATTTAAAACCAGACTGTTCTCCATAGTAGAGTTAGTAGGTGTGGCGCAGTTAGCAGGTGCGGTGCAATTTGGTAAATAGGTGGTGCTATATAGCATCGCGTGGTTGACTGTGTGCGGTGCTTTGCAGAAACAAAGACCGTGGGTGTGGTGCAATTCAGTAGGCGATAGAGTTTACAAGTGGTAACGCCTGGGAAGATTTGAAATTTAAAAGTGGGAAACGATTGTGTGAAATATAATGCCATAGATTTCAATGGGTGCGGTGCAATACAGGATTGCATGAACTACCCATGGTTCAATTTCCTGTGTGTAGACAAAAAAAATGTTAAAACCACAGAATTTTTCACAAAAATGTGATGAAATTCTTGATCTGACCTCCTTCTAGCACCATAATGTGAACCCCTAAACCTGCAAATGCACAAAAATAACAAACATGTTAAATTGTTAGATCAAATGCATGCAAACAAGTATGAGAGATTCCCCATGAAATCCGTCTATTTAAACTAAAATTAGGAAATGAAGAACAAAACTTAAAGAAAATGAGAGTAAATCCTAATTAAGCCAACAGATTAGTAATCCCATGGGGGAATTGGTGCCAATGAGATGTTGCAATCGGCCCTTTCCCGATTCCTAAGTTGCAATTTTGAGTGATTGAGAAATTATCAAATCTCCAAAGAGATTTGAGCATAACCTTGTTACAAATCTTGAAGATGGTGAGTGGTTGAATGATAATGGGAAAAATTAGCTCTCAATGTGAAGAGAGTAACTTTGCATGCAATTGTGGATGAGAAAAAAGAAGAGAGAAGGCTCCAATTTATAACTTTCAATTTGGAAGAGAAAGTAAGACTTGAGAAATATGAGACTAACATTCAATCCAATGGTTGAATGCCACATGTCATGATGTGAATGGTTAGTGGTTGTGCACATTTTGGCCAAAGTGCCCATAAATGCATAAATTTGAATTTTGAAATATTGAAATGACAAGGTGGATGGAGAGTCAAATGGAGTTATGACCACTTGGATCAATGCAAAAGGACTTGTAAGATGAAATAAATGCCTTGTTGGAAGGACTAAGTCCAATTTGGATTCAAATTCAAACTTGAGGGAATATTCCCTTTTTATGCCATGTGAGGGAAAATAGAGATTTAATAAATGAATTAAATCTATTTTCATGTGCAAGTTGCATTCTCTAGAGAATTTTAGTGAGAGGGATTAACTTAATCATGGTTTTGATTAATTTAATGAAGAATTATATGATGTGACAATTTAGAATTAAATTTATGAATTGATTTAAGTCAAGAATTGAGAGGAAAAAATTATTAAATAAATGATTTGATTTATTTAACTAAGGAGGAAAATATTAGATTAAATCAAATAATGTTTAATTTATTTAATTTAATAAGAAGACTTTAGGGATTTTAATCAAATAAAAAGATTTATTTAATTAAATGGAAATGTGAGGCTAATTAGATTAATTTAATCAAAGGAGGTGACAGACCTAATCAGATGAATAATGATTCATTAGATTAAGAGATAGAATTGTAATGAAATGTTGAGAGTGTGATTCTAAAGGAAATGATGTTACAGATCAAGATTGAGTGTGCCAACCAGGAATTGTATATTTTCCATGTCTACAATTATAATCCCAAAGTTCTTAATTAAAATTTAATTCTTAACAAAATTAAATTAATGAAATTACAAAGAGATTAAAGAAAGAACAAAATGAGAGAGAGAAAGAGAATGCAAAACAAATTGATAACAGAGTTCGTCGTTTAAAACGACTACATCTCTGGGCCCCTCTCCAATGAGTGGAATGATCCAATTATTCCTCCAGAAATTCAGTTACATTCATTGAAAGAACCTCCTCTTGCTTTACAAAGAAATTCTCAAATGCACTTCCAAAGTGCATGGAAACAAACTTCTCCAAAAGCATGGAAATACAATAATTTCTCCAAGGAAAGCAACTCTCACACTTACAAAGTTCTTCCAAAATAACTTACTTCACACCCCCCATTCTACCCCTTTTCATATTACATTTTATGCCAAAATTGGTTTAAAACCAATTAACTACCCAATCTCCCTTACATAGAAAAAAAAATCAATAATATCCTCCTTAAATAATTTTCGGAATGATAATATCTCCTCAAAATAATTTCATTTCCATTTGAATGGTTACGAATAAATTTTTTCGCTATTATTTAGGAGATATTTTATGTAAGGTTTTATTTGACCCCTTTATTTAGGAGTAATATTCCCAATATTTCCGTGTAAAAGGAAATATTCTAGACCTCTAAAAATATGGGATAATTTAGGCCTCTAAGAAAAAGGGATTTATTAGGCCCCTTAATTTATGGGATATGTTAGGCCACTAAAAATAAGGATATAGCCTTATCTTAAGGCTTTGAAAAAAATCAATTTTAAAAAACCAATTTAAAAAAACCAATTTTGAGAGGATGGTGGGTGGTGGTCCCACCACCCTCTTTTCCTCCTTATTTCTTTCCACATGGTTAGGGAGGCTTCCCTATTTAAGTGGACCACCCCCCATACCATGGGTGGCATCCCACTTTATGTGGGTTACCCACCATAGCATGGGTTGTGCCCCACTCAATGTGGGCCACCCCCTAGGATGGGGGAAACCCATTTATGATTTTTTTTTATATGTGTTTATATATATATATATATATTTTGCCTCTCTTTTTTTTTATTGTTTTTGTAACAATAATATTTCCATGTAAATCCATGTGTTAGGGGTTGATTGGTCATTGAGCTGACTGGGTGTTGTTGTCATTGGGGCAATTTTGACCAATCTTTGACCTTCCATAACATTGCCATACAAACTCTGTTTTCTGTGAAATGAACTATGTCAGAATCATGACGATGAGCACTAAAAAATGGTGTTGACTTTGACTAGTTTTGATGACTTTGATTTTTGTCCTTTTTTCAGCCTGGGTCTAGTAGTTGACTAGAAGTTTGACCATAAATATCTTGAGCTCCGGGACTCCAATTGACTCCATTTGAGTTGCGTTGGAGTCAGGATCCCGAGCACTTCTTAATGATACCAAAATTGGAGAAAATAGAGAATTTCAAAATTTAACAAAAAATCCTCTGGATCATGGAGTAGCCATTATTGATTCACAAAGTTTCACAAAAAATACCTTCCCATCGGATCACAGTTTGATTTCTGAAAGCGTCTTCACACCTGAATTTTGCCTTGGCTTGCCTTAATTCACCTTAGAGCTCTCCAGACTTCTTTTCTTAAAAATACAAAGTGACAAATGAAAGATAAATTTTTTTATCACTCACATACTTAACCCTTTTTGACACAATAAATGCATTTACCCTAACTAGTTTGGTTACACTATTTTCATGCACTATGACAAATAAATCTTCTATGGACCTCCTACATTGCATAATACATTCTCTAACAGGTTCAACAACATCTATAGCACATCTATGCACTTACTAAACTTATCCACATTCTGATTTCAGTTACCGGTAGGGGGTTTAAGAGATTTTCTTGATAGCTCCCCCAAGGCCAAAGGCTTGAGAATTTTTGGTGGTGAAAATGACACAAACAACGTGTAAATAGAATATTTCTACTCTATTTCTCCTGAAAAAGAAAGACAAAATATAGCAGCCTAACTCCCAAGGTCTGGTAGTTGGTTCTCAACTGTTTGGTGTCACTCAATTGGTCCATGCAACTATAATACTCAAGGGGCCTATACTGGTAACAAGGAATACAATCAATGACTTATTCATCGAACTATTCTTAATAAAGAAAGGGGGGTTTTAAACAAAACAAAAAAAGATAGATCGGGGCGTACATCAGTAAACATGAATAAAAACTTATCTAGCATCCAGACATATATCTTCAACAATGAATTTTTTCCCAATAGATCAAGAAAACCATAGCATGATACAATTTATAGATATTCCATACTATTGCATGCATCTAAGGTGCTTAATTTAACATCACAATTACTCATCATAAAAACTTCAAAGATTCCAAAAGAACACACTCTCATTCATTATCAAGATCATAGATCAATAGACTTCAATAAATTCAATTCACAGATAATCTAATGAAATAATCCTTAAATCTGGTTTCTTCTAATGACTTTCATCACATAAGAAACATTCATGCTTCAACACAATCACTGGCATACAGATAGATTATAATTCATCAACCTTATCAAGTAAAACTCAATTCTAACACCATATTGCATAAAAACTGTAATTATATTCAACTGTAAATAACAAAGTATCTCTGTAACAACTATGAAAAATTCTATCTCCTACTATCAGGTGGCCAATTCTATTCTCTATTAGCCGACCCTTACAATATGATACCCCATGGGTATTTATAGATGTACAAAAATTTGAAGTCCTTTCTATCTTAAGTTGATCCACCTTTTTAGGAATTAAAGCCTTCTTGGAAACTCAGATCAATTTGATCTCTAGTTCCCATCATGATCATTCAGTTAAACTAGAGAGAAGAATATAGAAGAGAAAAGAAAGCCATGCGCCTCTAAAACTACCAATCTTGCATGCAGAGAAAAGAAGAAAGCCATGCATGCATGGGATTATTAACTATGCATGCGAAGTTTTCTCTGCAATGTACTTGTCATGATTGGAGAAGACTTGTTGCAGTAGGTCCAAATCCAGCCCATCCACCCAACTCTCTTCAAACTTGATCCTTTCTAACTCCACAGCATCAAACCCTCTCATCTCTTTTAGCTTTGTCAACTCTCTTTTAATTGCCCTTATTTCCTCTTTAATATCCATTAATCGATCTACCAATAGATCCTCTCCATCATCTCCTTTTTTCTTGACCTTTTTAAACCTTTCATCCCATTTCTCCTTTATTTGGCTCAAAGATAGGCCCTCCTTTACTAGTATATCAATGTTTACTATAACAGCAATAATTGCTTCCAACTCCTCAAACTGTTCATTCAAATCCTTAACAGAATCTTGAACTTCACTTTTATGCTTGTATAGAAAGTCTGTTCTAAACCGGAGTATGCGAGAAGTCTTTTCCAAGAAATCTTTGTTATCTTCTTCCAGTATTGATTGTTCTAGAAGAGTAGACTTAGGCAATTTATTCACTTCTTTCAATTTCTGGTTGTATCCTTTGTACTCCTCCTCTTGTCCTCCCAGTACTCAATATTGATTCATTTCTTCTATTAATTCCTATGTCATCTTGTGGACCTCAAAACTGTTGACCAACACCTCACCTATTTCTTGAATTAACTTATCAGTCCATCTATCTAACATCTCTACCTTACACCTTACCTATACCAAATCATCCACTTCTTTATAACTAAGCAAAATTGGGGTTTCAATGGTGGTGGCCTGTTGTGACCTCAAAGAAGAAACAATCTTTAAGAAAGTATGCAACTGATCTAATTGAGCCTTAATCTCATCCTTTGTTTGCTTATCTTTGATCATTCTAGATTTAGTGGATGAAGCTACCACATCTATTAAGTTCATCTGTTGGTCTCTTGTGGGTCTCCCCAAGTTAACATTGCCCAACTGATAATCAGTTAATTGCATGTCTCCTACATCCTTCTCCATCATTGGTATGGCACGCTTAGCAATAATTTCTCCTCTATCGGTGAGTCTGATGGAATGTAGGATCTTGGCCTTCTTTTTAGGCCTTTCTTTCTCAATTTCCTTCATCATATCCTCCCAACCAAGAGGCTGTGAAGGTGTCACTGATCTCTTCTGAAGATCCAATTTTAACCAAGTAGGAGCACCTGGAGTAGTGGTCATTATAGTTGAAGAAGAAGCAATAGTAGTAGTAGAGGGTGGTTGAACATTTACTTGAGGTTAAGAATCAACCCCCTATACCTTTTGTTGTTCTTGTTCCATACTTGTCTATGCTAGCATTTAAGATTCCTCCCTGTCCTTTTGTTCTTGTATCCTCTTATCTTCTTCTTCCTTTCTCAACTTTTCCTCTTCTAATCTCTTCATCTCCAGTTCCTGGTTTCTCTCTTCCTCCAATTCCTTAATTCTATCTGCATCTTCCTTTTCCTTTTGCAGCTTCTTGGTCACCTCCTCAGAATCTTTCTCCTTTTGCACTCATTTTGCTTCCTCTTTCTCTTTATAAGCCTCTTCAACAAGCTTCAACTTGGCCACCAGAACTTCCCTTTCCCTTCGCTGCTTTGCCTTTTCTTCCTCAAGATAATGAATTTTCTATATTAACTCCAGCTTATTGTTCTCTTATTTGATCTCGAGCTCCTGCTCCTTTTGTGATTGTTGTTGAAGCACCTCATCAACCCTTAGCTTAGGTTCTATTTGTTGTTTCTGAAGTAAGGCATTAGCTTGTGCCTTAGCATCAATTTCCTTTTGCTTCTCTATTGCTGCAGTGTGTGCTTGATCATCGCCAGCTTTTTTTGCCTCCTCAAATAGTGCCCACTGATCCTCCTCTAGAGGCATCTTTTCTTGTACATCTTTCTCTGACCAAGTCTCATCAGAGTCCGTTCCAATGCCATGAATCTCCACCTCTAATCCTTTTCCCTTCATGGATTCAACAATATCATGAAGAGTCCCTTTCGGCATCTCTTCACTTTGCTACTTTGTAAGTGGGACTTGGGTAGATGAATCACCTACTACCGGTGTTGAAACCACAGGTCCTGTTTGGACCTCCTCCTCTTGTACCTTAGGTAAATGTTGAGCAGAAGCTTCAAGCTCAATCTCTTCAATGTTCAGAGGTAAGAATTCCAAAGGCTCCTTGGGAGGAATCTTTCTCTTGATTCTTTGATATCCTTTCCCCTTCTTTGGAGCTGGTCCCTAAGGAGTTTAGGTTCTTAGAAGAACCCATTGAATGCTCCTATCCAAGACCGATCACCCTCTCTGCTTGATGTCAATGGTTTCCTCACTATTCCAATCAATCAGATCCAAACTTTTGGTCTCAATGTTCAAAGCTTCATATGATGGATCCAATACAACTCCATAATCTACCAATGTGTCAGGGATGTCATCTTTGATCCCAAATTCTACCATGAGTGCCATAGGCAACCTCTCATAGTTCCTTTTCCTGAGGTCATACTCATCTTGTAAATCTCTCAAGAAGTGCTCTAACAGGTTGAAATGCTTGTCAAAGATCAAAGCCAATAAAGAATTCATTTTCTTCTTGGGATCAAAGTACTTCCGAGCAGTGTACAAACCTAGCTTCAAATGTATCAATTCACTGCACACTACCTTAGCTCCCACAAGATGTGGGCAGTTGTATTCTGCCAATTGCATGGGAAATTTATGGCAACCTATTTTATGCTTTAACCCGAATCGGGAATTTACCCCTAGAGCTTGATAAACAAATTCCATCAGCACCACCCTGTTGCTGCAACACCTTGGCAATAAGTGGGGATGACCCTCAAATCCAGCCAGCCTAAAGTATGTGAATTTGGGGTATTGAATGTACCAACATCCCCATTCTATAATAAAATCCATAGCCTCTTGGATCAATCTATATCCTGCATCTCCATTGAGCTGGTTAATGATTACATATAGGAATGCATCATTAACCCTTCTAAATTGAGTTTCAACAACTTGTAGGGATAGCTGGTCATAGTGATTCCATACCTTCTTCTACCCATCAACTTCTCCCAATATCCCCACCCTATTCAGACCTGGAAAGATACCTACTCTTGCTTCTGCATAAAAAACATAAGAGGTCATGAAAAATCTTTTAGTTTCCCTAATTCTGGTTAATTGATCATGAATAGCATCTGAAACAATCATCAACCAATCAAACTATTAGGTGCCATTAAATATTGTCTGAATAAAGGGAAACATCCACTCCTTGAAATGAAATGCATCCCTCTTCCCAAAGGCTCTAGACAACATCATTATCGGATCTGACACTTCTTTGTAAAAATATGCCCTCTTTGGTTGATCTGAGAGCTTGGTTAGAGACTTCTTCTCTGTTCTCAACCACTTTTTTTTCAAGTGAGCCTTGTTGGCCTTCTTTTGTTGGATATATATCTCTAGAGCACATGCCTCATTTAACTATACCAAGTACTTTGGATGAGGGACATTAAACATGTGCTGGAACATTTGAGGAGTTAGATCAATGATCACATTGTCTTGTTATTCCGTACATTGCCTAGTGGCTGGATTGTAAGCTCCTGTTGCTGTCATAGTCAACTTCGGGTATTGGATTGATAGATGAAATAAGGTGATGTGAGCCAAGCCAGACTCAAATATTCTCAAAGTTCTCCCTATCACATTTGCAATGAATGTTTCAGAATATAACTCCTCAAAATTGTATTGGCCCAGATTGGTGTCAGTTATATCAGACCAATCCAATTCCACTTTGCTTGCAATGGCAACAAGACTCCGTTGGTTATACCTCAAGGTATAAGGAAACTGCTCTGGCTTAATCTTCTTGGGATTAGTTGTTTCATTTGATGTTTCTGTAGGATGATACCTTTGGGAAGCTTCTCCTTATACTCCTAACATTCTTTAGCTTTCCTGCAACATAACCTCTAATTAGATCCTTGAATAAACATCACAAAATATGCTTTAAAATTTTACCCTTTATATAGATAGCGGAGGTGGAACCAAGCAAAAAAACATTCTAGACAGTCTTTTTTAACACACTCTTGGGCTCAGAGTCAAAACAAGTATTGAGATTACAATAATAATAAGTGGGACCAGACTTGGAATTGGAATAGTGACCGAAATCGAAACCGGAATGGAAACTGATTTGGTTTCTTTCAAATTTTCTAATTTCATATTCAGTTCTGGTTCCGCTCCCGAGTAGGTCATCGTTATTTTGAAAACCTGGTTCAAACTATAAGCGGAGTCGGAGATGGGATGGAAAATGGAATTGACACTAATTATAAAAAATGTTGAAAGTCTAAATCAATTCCGATTCCACTTCTGCCTATAATAACCATGACATCATTAATGATTTTAATAATTTGATAAATAATTTCATGATTCAAGGACTAGGCTGTACCAAAACAAAAGGGGCTTAAAATAACCTATGTAAAACCAGCCCCATATGATTGAGAGGTGACTGTACCTTTAGGGAATCATATTTAAATTAAAACACGAACACAGAAATGCATCAAAAACACTAAACTAAAAACCCTTGATTACAAACAACTAGGGCACAAATTTAACCCCATTTAAACTATCCAAATTGAATGCACAATAGATTTCTAAGTAAAAATGACCATCTACCAAACCATTCTCACTGTAAAAAATGTATTTAACCTATGCATTAAAAAGCTAGGGCATCACAATGCGGTCATGACTAAAACATGAAAATGACCGTAATGAAAAGAAACAGACAAGAAACAAAACCATAAAACTTAAACAAAAGAGAAACAAACCAAAACATACAAACCTACAGAGGAATTCACACAACACGAAATAATCTAAGATGAACAAAAATGGAAAACGCGTCAATAAAAAGAAGAACAAGAATAGAAAACCCTATCTCGAACGCCAATAAATAGGTTAACTTCCTGAAGCAATCTGTGTGCATCTGTCTCTCCTTGAATGGATTCACTCACACAAAAGCTCCACTGCAACTCTGGTTCACTCTTCAATCTCTTAACAATAATAATGATAACTAAGTGTTAATCCCTAATTAAGGAAAAAACTCTAAGTTTTACGCATGCATGGAACCTATACTTAATTCCATCAATGTGATAGAGTGGAGTTGGAACTGTAGAGGGAACTAGCACATCACTGTTGTGTGATTTGAGTAAAAGTCAATGACAAAAACCGGCGGGAGTGGAATTAGAATGAAAACTGATCTGGAAAATTGAGGAATTTCCCAACTTGGTTCCTGCTCTGGGTCGGGTTCCACTGACAAAGAAGAAAGTGAAAGAAAACATCAAAATAAAACAAAAAGACTGAAATGAGAAAACTTGACATAAAAAAACCTAGTTAAAAAATGAAAGACCAAAAAGCGGAGGTGGAACGAGATTTGATTTTGAAACCTTGAATAAATACCGACTTAACTTCCATTTCGGCTCTAGCTCCAATAAAGACAAAACAACAATGAAGCAAAAGAAAACTATCGGGATGAGAATCCTAATAAGTTTCAAAAGACGATTCAAAACCCGATTTGGTTTCAGTTCCGACAGAAGAAACTAAAGAAAAACAAAGTGTTTGAAAAGAAAGACCCCAAAATTTTTGTTTGAAAAACAACCAAGGACAAATACATAAAGGGGGACCCATTTTGACCAAGGCAAAAGATGGGGTGGTTATTGAAGGCATAACAAATGGTGACTCAGTTGGGAAAATGGTTTAACCATTTTCAAGACACCCAAGAAAAATTTTAGTCACCCAAAAACTACTTGGCTTATGAAACACATTAACTTGAATAAGATAAGATATAAATAGGATAAGTTTGAGCTGAAATCTTAGATGTATGTGCTAATGAGTTATTTCTGAATCTAAGTGTGTGCATATATTGTGCATCATGCTTTATTGATACTTTCTCTGCTCTTGAACAACTATACCTAAGATTCAAGCTACATGAATTGAGTCTTTTAACTATCGTGAAATAAAATCTTGGGTATTGCTCTGCCGCTAGACAAGCATCTATAGTCCCGATGGAGATACCTCTAGTTCTCTCAAAGCATTTCTCTACTACCAGCCAGGCATCCATAGCCCCGATAGAGATACTTGATTACCCACTTGATATTGAGCTTGCCTTCTCTTTCTTTATTTTCATTCTCCTCATCATTCTTTTTTTTTTTTTACTCAAACTTTACTTGTGAAAATCTTTTATGCACCTTCCTCAATACTCAGATACAATGAATCTGAAATGTGGGTTGAGAACTACAATGGATTTCATGATAGTCCTGGAATCGGATTTTTCACTTGAATCAAAGGTAGAGCCACTCTAAAACAAATAGGTATTTACTCATGCAGATGTTTTATCTAATTTGGTGAAATATTTTTTATCATAATTCATGAGATATTCACAATGTATCTTCTATCCTTAAATAAATTTTTCAAACCAACATTAGAATGATCATAAGACATAAGTTCCTAAATGAAATCCTTTTTCAAACAATGATGATGAAAATACCTAAACCAATCTCTCTCCTAGTACCAGTAGCATACTTTGAATAACAACCCCTCTTCTTGAGATGGAAAAAAATGGAAATCCCCAATGAAACAAGACACAACAAAAACAAACAAAAAGAAAAAGAAAGAAAGAAAGAAAATAGGAAAAAACAATAAAAACAAAGAAAAATCTAACTAAAAAACAAATACTTAATTACATATGATACAGTATAATACATTCTTTTTTGAAATATTAGACCCTTCATGAACCAAAATAGTGCTTGAGAAACTAATCATTAACTGGCAATGGAATAGGTTCTTCTATTAAGGTACTCAAATGGGAAGCATTCTCGCCTAGTATCTCAGCCACTTGATAAGGACCTAACCAAAGTCTATCAAACTTCTGATGATCTCCCTTCTTTTCTCTGGACTTATCTCATAGTAATACAAGATCTGATATCCTAAAAGCTTTTATTTTGGCCCTTTTGTCAAACCAGCGTTTGACAACAGCTTGATGCTTAGAGAATTGTTGTAAAGCAGCATCTCTTTGCTCTTCCATGTTAAGAAAATTAAGTAATCTAACTTCGATCCTATCATCCTTGGTATACAATTCTTGCATAAAATTAAGAACAGGTATTTGTAAATGGATCGAGAAGATTCGATCTTGGCCATATACTAACTTAAAAGGTGAATTTCCTAGAGCTGCTTTGATTCGGGTTTGATCTACCCATAAGGAAAATCTCAACTGGGTGTGCCAGTCCCTAGGATTGCTCTCTAACAATTTCTTTATTGCTTCCAACAAGTTTTTATGTGTGGACTCAGCCACTCCATTTCCCTGAGGGTAATAGTTGGAAGAATACTTCAAAACAATTTTATGTTTATATGCCAATGAAATGAATTCAATAGAAGAAAAAGTAGGGCTATTATCACCTACCAGAGCAAATGGAACTCCAAACCTGGTTATGATGTTCTCAGCCAGAAACTTGATGACCACCTCAGTGGTACTATTTTTGCAAGGCTGGGCCTCAGTCTAGTGTGTATAGTAGTCAGTTGTAGTCAAGATGAATTTATGACCTGCAGAAGAATTAGGATTAATAACACCTACAAAATCAAGTGCCCATTAAGCAAATGGCCTTACCTCATATACTGGTTGCAAAGGCATTGTAGGATTTCTTTCCCTGGGTGCAAAATTTTGACATACATGACAAGTTCTGACATGTTTATGTGCATCCTAAAATACATAAGGCCAATAATAGCCTGATCTAAGAACCTAATGAGCCAAAGCATCCGTAGATCCATGTCCTGTTCCATGCCTTCCATGAAACTCAGAAATGGCATGCTTGGCCTCTTGTTGATCCAAACAACATAAGTAAATTCCTTGAAAATTCTTTCTATAGATGGATCCCCCCTTAAGCATGTAATGAGCACTCTTCATCATCAATGCTCTCCTTTGAGTAGCATTCATTCCTTCCAGACATCTGTTATTGAGGAGGAAGAAAATTAAATCAGTATACCAAGGATCCTTAGTAAATGATTGGACAATGCATTGCTGACAGGTAATGTTTTTGTCCACATCTGCCATTGCTTTTGACAAAACTTGCCCTTGAACGAGTTTCATCGAGTGAATTTCTAAGTCAAACTCTTGCAGAATTTCCATCCACTTCCCTCTTCGTTCTCCCAACTCACTCTGCATCAAAAGAGACTTCGCAATTGGATCTGGAACTATGGCCATTACTTGACTTCGAAGTATGTAATGCCTAAACTTCTTTACTGCTCATACCAAAGAAAAGGCTTTTTTCTCTAGTGGTGGGTATCTTACTTCTATATTCTTAAATGGAGAGCTCATAAAGGCAATAGGTCTTTCCTCTCCCTCTCCTCTTCGCTGTGTTAACATAGTTGCACATGAATGGTCAGATGCAAAAGAATAAATATAAAAAGGTTTTCGATAATCTGGGCTTATCAAAATAGGTGCCTCAGATATAGACTATTTAATCTGTGAGAAAGCAAACTTAGCCTCATTACTCCATTCAATTTTTTCATCTTTCTTCATCATTTCATTAAGAGGTTTGACAATCTCCACAAACCTTGTTATGAACTTTCTAACAAAATTAATCCTCCCAAAGAAGGATCTCATTTCTTTCTTGCTGTCTGGCCTTGTCAATTTCAAAATAGCCTCCACTCGATCAGGATCTATAGATATCCCTTCCTCTGATATAATGTGACCTAAGAGTTTCCCTTCAGATACTCCAAATACACACTTCTTTGGATTAAGAGAGACACCATAACTTATACATTTCTGTAGAACCTTTTCCAAGTCAGGAGCATGGTCTTCTCTATTGTTAGAAAAGATGGTTAAATCATCTACATAAATGATTGTACACTTTCCTATCAGATCTTTGAAGGCTACATCCAGTGCCCTTTGAAAGGTAACTCCAACATTGATGAGACCAAAAGGCATCCTCCTGTAGGAAAATATGCCCCATTTGGTGGTGAAACTGGTCTTCATCCTATCCTCATGACTAACAAGGACCTGATTGTACCTAGAATAACCATCCAAGAATGACATCATTTGGGATCCATTAACCTTTTGTAATACTTCATCAAGAGAAGGCAATGGATAATTATCCTTCTTAGAGGCTTTGTTTAGATTCTTGAAATCAACACATAATCTGATTTCACCATCTTTTTTGCGCACAGATACTAAATTTTCTACCTAGGTAGAATGTCTAACTGGAAAGATTATTCTTGTAGCCAGAAGCTTTTGCACCTCTTTCTGGATGAGGGGCTCAATTAGAGCATTGATCGAGCATTGCTTTTGATGAAAAGGCTTGGCTTCTAGCTTGAGAGATATGGTATGTGTGATCACCAAAGTGTCAAAGGTTTTCAGGTAATCATAACTCCAAGCAATGGCTTCAATGTTCTACTCCAAAACCTTGACTATCTTGTCCTTAATTTCTTGAGGACAAGTCTTTCCTATAAGAAAATTCCTTTCTATGCCTGAGTGAGTCAAATTAACAGATTCATACTTCCATCACTCTCTGTAGGCAGCCTTTGACGAGCTCGTGGATCAGAGTCAAATATTCTTTCCAAAGCTACCATACCTTTTGAAATATTATTGGTCTTTAAATCCAATATCCCTTTTGGACTATTATTCTCCGGATCCTAATCTCCTTGATCTCTTTCAGATTCATCTATTATCTATCCTTTAAAAACATCATAACTTTCCAAAAAGGCCAATATATGCTGATCATCATCAAATACCTGAAAGTGTCGGACATTATTAGGAACAACTGGGAATGAAATCAACTCAACTAAAAATATCTTTAGATTAGAGTCTTGCATGGGTTCCAATGTACTAGCAGCAACAACAAGAGTATCTGCAATTTGATTAGCTTCCCTAGGGATCAGAGTAATCCCAAAAGCATCGAAGTCTTCAATTAAGTTCCAAAATTTGTTTATGTATGTAGCCAATCTTTTGTCATGACATGTATACTAGCTACGTACCTGTTTTACAATCACTTCAGAATCCCCCATAACTATGAGAGCAGTGACCTTATTTTTATGAGAAAACATAAGTCCACAAGCAAGTGCTGCATACTCAGCCACGTTGTTTGTGCAACCAAACTGCAATCTATAAGAAGCAAAATAAGTCTTTCCTTTCAGATTGTTTATTTCAATCCCTACTCCACTTCCTGCTTTATATTTGGAACCATCAAACTTAAGAGTCTAGAATTGGTCTTTGGCTAGGACCTCTTTCTTTTTAGGGATAATGGGAGATAACTCACTTGGGATGTGTGGTGGCTTGAACTTTTGCTGATCATCAAAAATTGACTTAGGGAAAGGCTCTCTTGAAGATTTTTCTATGTTTCCAACTTGCTCATAAATCACTTCCTAAACAACCTCTTGGGTTAAATTGGAATCCAATCCATCTTTTATCAATGCCTTGGGTATTGGTAGAGCATCTGGGGTAGGTGTTTTGAAAAGGAATGTAGATATCTCAATTTCTTCTTGAATTTTAGAACATAAAACCTGAGTTTTCTCTACTGGTGAGGAACCTTCCTCTGGAGAAAGGTTAACCCGAGTAAGAATGGTAGCATTCTTAACTTTGAAAGGAAACTCATTGATGGGGGTCTGGGATTCCTCTTGACATATTTGTTGGGGCTGATCTACATGAATTAGAATATCTAGGCATGATTGACATGTTAACTCTTAATGATTGTGATAATGAATCCTACACCAATTAGGAAGTAACAAACTACTTAAATCAGTTTCTCCTCCTAATACCAGCCTATCTTGTTGCAATTTTCTTATTAGAACCTGCTGGTTGATGCAGATCATTAGGTTACTGTGTTCTAGGGGCAATGTATCCTCAGGACTGACTACAGAGAAACTAAGGACTTCCTCTTGTTTGTAAACTCCTATCTCAGTTTCAAAATATGCTACTTCATTTGAAGTATCATACTTCGTAATCATATGCTTAAGTCTTGGTTAACTCTCAATCCTAATCTGTGTTGGTACTCCCTTCCATGGTAACCACATGTGAGAGAAATCCAAGGAAAAATATCCCCCAATACTTTTCATTAGCTCCCGACTTAAGAGCATACCATATGTCTCTGGGATATCAACCACTTGGATATCTATGTAGGTCTGGATCTTTGGATCTAATCCAACCTGGACATGCATGTTCTTTAATTCACCTACAACATTGACCTTTGTTTTTTCTAGTTGGATGACTTTCTTATTGGTCGATATAGGACTTAATCCTAAATTTTTGCATATTGAAAAGGGCATAACATTACCCGATGCTCCAAAGTCCAATAGACAATTGTGCAAGTTCTTCCCAAAAATCCTTAAACTTAAAAGAAAAGGTGGGGTACTGGTCTTACCTTTATAGATGGCTGCATTTGTCTCCTTTGCTGGAGTCACTTTACCTTTTCCCTTTAAGTGATCTGCCTCTTCCAAGGCTTCCAATGCCACTTCACATTGAGTTGGGCACCACTTCATGATGTCAAAGAATGACAAGGATTTCTTTTGTCTCTGCAATTCTGCAATAAAATAAAATTCTAAATCATTCCTAACTTGATACTTAGGAAAGGAGGCGAATTGCCTCTATTCTGAAGGTCAGAAGGTCCCTTTGGTGGTGGTGAATTATTATCTACATTTTGATTTGGTGGGACCATGTTGTTTGGGGGTGAAGATGTAGTGAATGGGCCCTTATTCTGATTTCTTAGAAAGTGACCTCCTTTGGACTAAAAATCTTGGGCATCATACACATCTTCCTCTGGCTCATTATCTCCTTGCATGGGAAAGTGATATTTATCTTCAATAGTCTCATAAGTCATAGCAATATTGATTGGCACATTATCCTGATTGGAATTAGCTTATGCAATCTTCAGAATTTTCTCCATTTCTGGGCAATTAACCTCAGAGTGTGTTGCAATATTATGTAGCCTGCACCAATTAGTCATAAAATTAAGATGAGGGACATTAGCAGTATGTGATCTCTCCTCACCTTATTGATAATTATGAGGAACTCCCCCATTGTTAGGTCCAATATTCCACTTCCTATTGTTGTTATTGAACCTTTGATTATATGCTCTATTCTGATTTTGGTAATTTTGATTACAGGAGTTTTGATTCTAGAAGTTCCGATTGGTTTATGATTCCCATTATGATTGGAGTAATTTCCCTAGTTGTTGTAACCACCCTGATTCTGATAATTCTGGTTTTGGTTGTGGGGAGGGTTTTTCCTAAGCTGTGCCATGTCATTAGACATTTGAGATAGATTCTTCTTGAGAGTCTCTAACTCACTAGTCAGTTGAACAGTTTGTTCACTTTGCACATTTTGTACTGTCGATGGGGAATGAACATGGGTTGATCCTCCTATTTGTTGTTGTTGATGTTGAGGTTGTTGGGAGGAATCTTGCATTCCATTTTCAAAAAAGGGCATAGTAGGTGGGGTTTGCAACTCAGACACAGGTCCATATTGGGAATAAGAAATCCCTGGGATAGTGTTATATAATGGTGGGTTAGGCACCTGATAATTCATGGGAGGAAGAGTTGCTCCTAAACCTCCTGATTGCAGACTTATCTAGTATTGCAATTTGATGGCCAGATGATAAACTTTAGACAGAGAGTTAATCTCATTGGCTTGATAAGTTTTTTGCAAGAATATGCCAATCAAGGGATCAACAACTCTTAAATATGCCTGAATGGCCATATTCTTAGCCACTAAGTAAGGCTCTTGTAGCCTACGATACATCCTTTGGAATCTAGTGTTGAATAAAGGTAGTGGCTCGTGATGTTCCTTTCTTATGGTGGAATATTTGTGATACAATATGGTAGGGTCTACATAAACCCTGAATTGATTAATGAAGGAATTTTCTAAATCTTTCCAACCCAGAATAGATCCTCGGGGCAGATTTAACTACTAGTTATATGCCATGTCTCCTAAACAATAAGGAAACAATCTACATACCACGTCCTGATGAGAAACTTGAGCATGGGTACAAGCATATTTGAACACTTGTATAAGCTCCTCAACACTTCTTGATTCACCATGCATGTAATTAAGACAAAAATTTTATGGGTTCTTTGCTAAATCATGGATTCCGCTTAGAATAGTCCCTAATGGAGAGGGATTATTCACAAAGTAAGCCATGGGTGGGATTTTTCGAGCAGGGGGAGGTGATATAGGCTGAATTGGTGGTGACACAGGCTTAATTGGTGGTGGTGTAGGTGGATTTGGAGGAAATCCAGGTGGAGTAAGCGGTGGTGGAAATGTAGGTATCAATACCCTACGAGCATGGGGTCTAGGTCTAATCGAGGTTTGTAATTCTTGTAATGGTTCAAGATCAATAGAAGATCTGAGAATCCTTCTGCATTTCTCTAGTGAGAATGACACAATGCGATCCAGCTTGTTCCTTCAGGCCCTCCTTCTAGTGCCAGATCTGTTGATGGTGAAAATGACACAAACAACATGTAAACTCAATTGGTCAATGCAACTATAATATTCAAGGGGCCTATGCTGGTAACAAGGAATACAAGCAATGAATTATTCATCGAACTATTCTTAATAAAGAAAGGGGTGTTTTGAACAAAAGAAAAAAAGATAGATCAGGGCATACATCAGTAAACATGAATGAAAACTTATCTAGCACCCAGACATATATCTTCAACATTGAATGTTTTTCCAACAGATCAAGAAAACCATAACATGATACAATTTACAAAATAGTCCATACTATTGCATGCATCTAAGGTGGTTAATTTAACATCACAATTACTCATCATAAAAACTTCAAAGATTCCAAAATAACACACTCTCATTCATTGCCAAGATCATAGATCAACAAACTTCAATAAATTCAATTCATAGATAATCTAATGAAATAATCCTTAAATCTAGTTTCATCTAATGACTTTCATTACATAAGAAAAATTCATGCTTCAGCACAATCACTGGCATACAGATAGTTTATAGGTCATCAACCTTATCAAGTAAAACTCAATTCTAACACCATATTGCGTAAAAACCTGTAATTATATTCAACTGTAAATAACAAAGTATCTTTGTAACAACTATGAAAAATTCTATCTCCTACTATCAAGTGGCCAATTCTATTCTCTATTAGCCAACCCTTACAATATGATACCCCATGGGTATTTATACATGTACAAAAATTCAAAGTCCTTTCTATCTTAAGTTGATCCACCTTTTTAGGAATTAAAGCCTTCTTGGAAACTCAGATCAATTTGATCTCTAGTTCCCATCATGATCATTCAGTTAAACTAGAGAGAAGAAGATATAAGAGAAAAGAAAGCTACGTGCCTCTAAAACTGCTAGTCCTACATTCGGAGAAAAGAAGAAAGCCATGCATGCATGAGATTATCAACTATGCATGCGAAGTTTTCTATGCAATGTACTCATCATAACTGGAGAAGACTTTTTGTAGTATGTCCAAATATGGCTCATCAACCTAGCTATCTTCAAACTTGATCCTTTCTAACTCTGCAACAACAAACCCTCTCATATCTTTTAGCTTTGTCAACTCTCTTTTAGCTGCCCTTATTTCCTCTTTAATATCCATTAATAGATCTACTAGTAGATCCTCTCCATCATCTCCTTTTTGCATGACCTCTTTAAACCTTTCATCCCATTTCTCCTTTATTCGGCTCAAAGGTAGGCCCATATTTACTGGTATATCAACATTTCCTATAACAATAATAATTGCTTCCAACTCCTCAAACTGTTCATTCAAATCCTTAACAGAATCTTAAACTTCACTTTTATGCTTGTATAGAAATTCTGTTCTAAACCGGAGTATGCGAGAAGTCCTTTCCAAGAAATATTTGTTATCTTCTTCCAGTATTGATTGTTCTAGAAGAGTAGACTTAGGCAACTTATTAAATTCTTTCAATTTCTGGCTGAATCCTTTGTACTCCTCCTCCTTTCATCCCAATACTTTGACATATTGATTCATTTCTTCTATTAATTCCTCTGTCATCTTGTGGACCTCAAAACTGTTGACTAGCACCTCACCTATTTCTTGATTTAACTTACTAGTCCATCTATCTAACATCTCTTCCTTACCCCTTACCTGTATCAAATCATCCACTTCTTTCTTACTAAGAAAAATTGGGGTTTCAATGGTTGCGGCTTGTTGTGACCTCAGAGAAGAAACACTCTTTAAGACAGTATGCAACTGATCTAATTGAGCCTTAAGCTCATCCTTTCTCTGCCTATCTTTCATCATTCTGGATTCAGTGGATGAAGCTACCACATCTATTAAGTTCATCTGTTGGTCTCTTGTGGGTCTCCCCAAGTTAATAGTGCCCAACTAATAATCAATTAATTGCATGTCTCCTACAGCCTTGTCCATCATTTGTATGGCACACTCAACAATAATTTCTCCTCTCTCAGTGAGTCTGGTGGAATGTAGGATCTTGGCCTTCTTTTTAGGCCTTTCTTTCTCAATTTCCTTTATCATATCCTCCCAATCAAGAGGCTGTGAAGGTGTCACTGATCTCTTCTGAAGATCTAATTTTAACCAAGTAGGAGCACCTAGAGTAGTGGTCATTATAGTTGAAGAAGCAATAGTAGTAGTAGAGGGTGGTTGCACATTTACTTGAGGTTGAGAATCAACCTCTTGTACCTTTTGTTGTTCTTGTTCCACACTTGTCTGTGCTAGCTTTTCAGCTTCCTCCCTGTCCTTTTGTTCTTGTATCCTCTTATCTTCTTCTTCCTTTTTCAAATTTTCCTATTCTAATCTCTTCATCTCTAGTTCCTGGTTTCTCTCTTCCTCCAATGCCTTAAGTCTATCTGCATCTTCCTTTTCCTTTTGCAGCTTCTTGGTCAACTCCTCGACATCTTTCTCCTTTTCCACTTGTTCTGCTTCCTTTTTCTCTTTATAAGCCTCTTCAACAAGCTTCAACTTGGCCACAAGAACTTCCCTTTCCCTTCACTGCTTTGCCTTTTCTTCCTCAAGATAATGAATTTTTTGTATTAACTCCAGCGTATCATTCTCTTCTTTGATCTTGAGCACCTGCTACTTTTTCACTTGCTGTTTTAGCACCTCTTTCAACACCTATTTAGTATCCTGCTCTATAGGCATCTTTTCTTGTGCATCTTTATCTGACCAAGTCTCATCAGAGTCCATTCAAATGTCATTTATCTCCACCTCTACTCCTTTTCCCTTCATGGATTCAACAATATCATGAAGAGTCCCTTTAGGCATCTCTTCACTTTGCTGCTTTGTAAGTGGGAATTGAGTAGATGACTCACCTACTGCTGGTATTGAAACAACAGGTCCTGTTTGGACCTCCTCCTCTTGTATCTCAGGTAAATCTTGAGCAGAAGCTTCAAGCTCAATCTCTTCAATGTCTGGAGGTAAGAATTCCACAGGCCCCTTGGGAGGCGTCTTTCTCTTGATTCTTTTATATCCTTTCCCCTTCTTTGGAGCTGGTCCCTGAGGAGTTTTGGTTCTTAGAACAACCCATTGCATGCTCCTATCCAAGACTGCTCACCCTATCTGCTTCATGTCAGTGGTTTCCTAACTATTCCAATCAACTGGATCCAAAATTTTAGTCCCAATGTTCAAAGCTTCATATGATGGATCCAATACAACTCCATCATCTACCAATGTGTCAGGGATGTCATCTTTGATCCCAAATTCTACCATGAGTGCCACAGTTAACCTCTCATAGTTCCTTTTCCTGAGGTCATACTCATCCTGTAAATCTCTCCAGAAGTCCTCTAATAGGTTGAAATGCTTGTCAAAGACCGAAGCCAATAAAGCATTCATTTTCTTCTTGGGATCAAAGTACTTTCGAGTAGTGTACAAACCTAGCTTCAAATGTATCAATTCACTACACACTACCTTAGCTCCCACAAGATGTGGGCAGCTATATTATCCAAATTGCATGGGAAATTTATGGCAACCTCTCTTATGCTTTAACCCAAATTGGGCATTAACCCCTAGAGCTTGATAAACAAATTCCATCAGCACCACCCTATTGCTGCAACACCTTGGAAATAAGTGGGGATGACCCTCAAATCCAGCCAACCTAAAGTATGTGAACTTGGGGTTTGAATGTACAAACATCCCCATTCTATAATAACAGCCATAGCCTCTTGGCTCAATCTATATCTTGCATCTCCATTGAGCTATTTAATGATTACATATAGGAATGCATCATTAACCCTTATGAATTGAGTTTCAACAACTTGTAGGGATAGCTGGTCATAGTGATTCCATACCTTCTTCTACCCATCAACTTCTCCAAATATCCCCACCCTATTCAGACCTGGAAAGATACCTACTCTTGCTACTGCATAAACAACATAAGAGGTCCTGAAAAAGCTTTTAGTTTCCCTAATTCTGGTTAATTGATCATGAATAGCATCTAAAACAATCATCAGCCAATCAAACTATTGGGTGCCATTAAATATTGTCTGAATAAAGTTAAAAATCCACTCCTTGAAATGAAATGCATCCCTCTTCCCAAAGGCCATGGACAACATCATTATCAAGTCCGACACTTCTTTGTAAAAATATGCCCTCTTTGGTTGATCTGAGAGCTTGGTCAGGGACTTCTTCTCTGTTCTCAACCACTTTTTATTCAAGTGAGCCTTGTTGGCCTCCTTGTGTTGGGTATATATCTCTAGAGCACATGCCTCATTTAACTGTACTAGGTTCTTTGGATGAGGGACATTAAACATGTGATGGAACATTTGAGGAGTTAGATCAATGATCCCATTGTCCTGTGATTCTGTACATTGCCTAGTGGCTGGATTGTAAGCTCCTGTTGCTGTCATAGTCAACTTCGGGTATTGGATTGATAGATGAAATAAGGTGATGTGAGCCAAGCCAGACTCAAATATTCTCAAAGTTCTCCCCGTCACATCTTCAGTGAATGTTTCAGAATATAACTCCTCAAAATTGT
Source organism: Sequoiadendron giganteum (assembly GCA_007115665.2). Lineage (NCBI taxonomy): Eukaryota > Viridiplantae > Streptophyta > Pinopsida > Cupressales > Cupressaceae > Sequoiadendron > Sequoiadendron giganteum. The sequence continues at coordinate 351,968,429 of CM021101.1, forward strand.
ATTGGCCCGGATTGGTGTCAGTTATATCAGACCAATCCAATTCCACTTTGCTTGCAATGGCAACAGGACTCCATTGGTTATACCTCAAGGTATAAGGCAGCTGCTCTGGCTTAATCTTCTTGGGATTAGTTGTTTCCTTTGATGTTTTTGTAGGATGATACCTTTGGGAAGCTTCTCCTTATACTCCTAACATTCTTTAGCTTTCCTGCAATATAACCTCTAATTAGATCCTTGAATAAACATCACAAAATATGCTTTAAAATTTTACCCTTTATATAGATAGCGGAGGTGGAACCAAGCAAAAAAACATTCTAGACAGTCTTTTTTAACACACTCCTGGGCTCAGAGTCAAAACAAGTATTGAGATTACAATAATAATAAGTGGGACCAGACTTGGAATTGGAATAGTGACCGAAACCGAAACCGGAATGGAAACTGATTTGGTTTCTTTCAAATTTTCTAATTTCATATTCAGTTCTGGTTCCGCTCCCGACTAGGTCATTGTTATTTTGAAAGCTTGCTTCAAACTATAAGCGTAGTCAGAGACGAGATGGAAAATGGAATTGACACTAATTATAAAACATGTTCAAAGTCGAAATCAATTCTGATCCCCATTTCGCCTATAATAACCATGATGTCATTAATTATTTTAATAATTCAATAAATAATTTCATGGTTCAAGGACTAGGCTATAGAAAAACAAAAGGGGCTTAAAATAACCTATGTAAAACCAGCCCCATATGACCGAGAGGTGACTATACCTTTAGTGCATCATATTTAAAGTAAAACGTGAACAGAGAAGTGCATCAAAAACCCTAAACTAAAAACCCTCGATTACAAACAACTAGGGCACGAATTTAACCCCATTTAAACTATGCAAATTGAATGCACAATAGATTACTAAGTAAAAACGACCATCTACCAAACCTTTCTCACTGTAAAAACTGTATTTAACCTATGCATTAAAAATCTAGGGTATCACGATGCGGTCATGACTAAAACATGAAAATGATCGTAATGAAAACAAACAGACAAGAAACAAAACCATAAAGCAACATAAGAGAACAAGAAAACTTAAACAAAAGAGAAACAAACCAAAACATACTAACCTATAGAGGAATTCACATGAAATGAAACAATCTAAGATGAATAGAAATAGAAAATGTGACAATAAAAATAGGAACGAGAATAGAAAACCCTACCTCAAATTCTAATAAATAGGTTAACTTCCTGAAGCAATTTGTGCGCAACTGTCTCGCCTTCAATCAATTCACTCGCACTAAAGCTCCACTGCAACTCTGGTTCACTCTTCGATCTCTTAACAATAATAATGATAACTACACGTTAATCCCTAATTAAGGTAAAAACATAGAGTTTTATGCATGCATGGCACCTTTAATTAATGCCATCAATGTGATAGAGTGGAGTCGGAACTGTAGAGGGAACTAGCACATCACTATTGTGCGACTTCAGTAAATGTCAACAACAAAAACCAGTGGGAGCGGAATCAAAATGAAAAATGATCTGGAAAACTTGATTAATTTCCCATCTTTGTTCCCACTCGGGGTCAGGTTCCACTGACAAAGAAGAAAGCAAAACAAAACATCAAAATAAAACAAAAAGATTGAACTAAGAAAACTTGACATAAAAAAAACCTAGTTAAAAAACGAAAGACCAAAAAGCGGAGGCGGAGGCGAAACGAGATTTGATATTGAAACCTTGAATAAATACCAACTTAAATTCCATTCCAACTTCGGCTCTGATAAAGAAAAAACAAAAAATAAGCGAAAGAAAACTATCAGGATGAGAATCAAAATAAGTTTCAAAAGACGATTCAAAACCCGATTCTATTCCGGTTCCGGTTCCGACAGAAGAAACTAAAGAAAAATAAAGTGTTTGAAAAGAAAGACCCAAAACTTTTGTTTGAAAAAAAACCAAGGACAAATACATAAAGGGGGACCCATTTTGACCAAGGCAAAATATGGGGTGGTTATGCAAGGAATAACAAGACTAGTTGTCAGATGAACTACCAGAAGTAGGTTTTGGTGCTAGTGCATTTTCTTCATTTGAGGAACTCTTCTTCACCCATATATTTTGTATTTGTTGCCTGACCACGTCTATAGTGACTTTTCCTTTTCCTTTAACATCCTTCTGCATGTTCCTTCTTTCATTTACAAGACCTCTTATGTTCCAACACAATGTAGCAATGTGACCAAATTTGTTGCAGTTGTAGCACACAACATTTTTCTATTTAGACCAATTGTTCCACTGATTTCCTTTTGATCTGCATTAGTTAGTAGTATGCCCAAATCTATTGCATGTATAACATTTGACATTTCTATGAAACTTGTTCATCACAGGTCTTCATTCATTTGACTTGTGACCAAAATTATTGCAATTAATACACTAACCTGAGAATGATGGACTTCTTTGATTCATCCTACTTCTACACTGAGAAGCCTTGTGTCCAAATTTATTGCATTTGAAACATTATCCATTAAATTTATGAGCATTAGGTTGTCTTACTGGATACCTTCCAGATTTTTTCATTGGATTTCCTTGCCTAAATCTCCTTTGATCGGATCTAAAAATTTCTCCTTCTTCATATCCAAGACCTCACTTATCACCATTTTTCCTCTAACTACTAATTAGTTCATCAAGCTTGGCTGAGCTGACTTTGAAATTTTCTTTGTACTCATTTGCAATACCAAGTTTATCTCTGAGATCATCAATCTTCTTTTCAAGTATTTCCTCATTATTTTTAGATTGTTCCAATTCATTGTCCAAACGGCTACATACTTCAGATTTTTCTTTCAGAGAATGTGCTAGATTCTCTTCATTATTCTTCCTATCTTCAATCTCCTTGGTCATCCTCATCATGATAGATTCCATTTCATTCTTTAGGACTGTGTTTTCTCTGGTAAGATTTTCAAATTATTCTATCTTTTCCTTCAAAGCTTGACTGAGTTTTTCTTCTTCAATGCTCTTATTGTCATTCTACTTAATCTGATCACAGAGTTCCTTTCTCTTCTCTCTAGACTTAATGATTTTGTCTTTCAAAGACTCAATGAATTTTTTAGCATCCATGAGGTTTGCTTGTAATTTCTGAACTTCAAACTTTGACTGATCAAGATCATCTAGGGCCACCAAAATTTGTTGTTGAAGACTACTTGAATCCATTGAAACACTTTCCAATATCTCCCCAAGTTGTTATACTTCTTCTTCTGAGGAACTAGCTCTAATACCAATTGTTGGAAACAAGCTACACTAAGAGGGAGGTGGGGTGGAAGTGGGGGTGAATTAGTGTTGTGCAAAAATAAACATTATTAACCTTTATCTTCAAAGAACTTGTAACATTCAACCAAAATGCATGAACAAGAAGAAAAAAATCACAACACCATAACACAAGAATTTTTATGTGGAAACCATGTTAAGGGAAAAACCACGGTGGATGGCCAATCCACAATATGATATGAGTATACTCAAAAAAAAAAAATTACAATATGGGGAATGCACTTGCATTCAAGCGCACTACCTAGAGCTCACTATTGAAAGGGAAGGCTCACTACCTTACAAAGATAATCAAATTAAAACCATCTGAGAGTTTGAACTAAGAAAAATAACATCTACATATGCTTGATTACAGTTCTAGTTAGGCACAATATTCAATCTTCTATCCTACAAACTTATTTTGCACTTCTACTCTATTTTGATCACAATCGCAACAACAAAAGTGAAATTGTGCATTATCGCTCTTCTTCTCTGCTCTTATTCACAATTTGCATCAACACACACTTCACACATATACCAAAATGATACAGAAGATCTCATATATATATCTGCAACTTAGAATTCAATTACTATATGTTAGCTTCAATAGAACAACAAAATATTTACATCTTTCGGCTCAAATCATGAGTAAAGATTAATGTGCATCCACAGCGGGCAACCACAACATAGCTAGGACCCAAACAAAGATGCACAAACACATAAATACTTAACTAATTACTTCCCTTACATCCACGACATGATATATTCAAGAAGTCGGCTCTAGTACTGATAAAATAGAGAACTAGCTAACAAGATCTTCTAACTCCCACATGGATCAATACGAGGCACTGAGATTTATGGATAACACTAAGAATACATTGATCAACCTTTAATGAGATACGCAACACAAAATATTAACTGAAAAATGTGTATGTGAATCGATGAACCCAAAACTGTCGGATGCTCTATTCTTCCTTAACTGTTTGCAATATGACTGCTAGTAGGATAATTTGTTGATGTGTGGATCTAATCACCGGCAGGGGTTGCCATCAATGACAAAACCAAATGATATTCGTAGTGTATCTTGCCAACAATATTTTCAATCCAATAATCTTCTCAATGATAAATAACCTTCCAACAATCTCCCCCAACAAGTCATATTTCTAACAATCTCCCCCTTTGTCATTGATGGAAACATGCTATCATAACTCTTTAAACTACTCAAACATCTTCCCCTTTGACATCCAGGGAAAATGGATCTCAATGTCAAAATTTTCAAACTGATTGAACTGTTCTTACCCTTTATAGATATACATGTATATACATGAGAATGACCCCCCTCACTACTTCACTCCTATACTCAACACTTCTTTAGTCATTTACATTAGAGAGACTCCCCCTAACAAAGTTATCCAACAAAAATGACCAAAATTGTACTACAATACTCTATAATACTTTTGCATATGTACATTGCAAGAAGGAAAGATATCAGAAAAAAAATGTACAACTTAACTTGAGGAGGCTAAACTACCCTAATTAGACACCCTTAATTTTGCAAGGTGTGCCTCCCAATCCTTCTTTTTTGTCTCCCACTCCTTAGTGAAGGAAAGTATATCGCACTGAATCTCAAGCTTCAAATGGGGATCTTCACCTTCATCTGAAGAATTGAGTATAGGATTCCTCTATAACATCTCCATATCAACCAAGATTCTAGTTAGAGATATAAGCCTTGCACATATCAAGTCTTTGAGATAACTATACTACACAATGATTTTCTCTTTTTGTTCTTGCAATTGGAAGAATTGACCATGTATATTTTCAATAGCAACCCTTGTTATACCATCTGCATCACTAACTAGATCATAAATATTGGAAGCCTGAGAAATATGTGGCTTGACTAAGTCCATTTTATTTTTCATTCTCTTTTTATAATTGGCCATTTTATTGAAAATTGGAACAACGCTTTTACTTCCTTACACAACTTTGAATATCTTTTAAGCTTCTCTATAACTTACCATGTGAAACAACACATTTGTCTAAAGAATCTATCAACCTCTTTTCATTGACCTTCTTAGTCATTTCCTTTTCCAATATTTCCTCTAAATGATAGAATATTTCTTAAATGGACCAAGTAGTAGCCTAGTTGCTACACATCGAATAAAGAATTGTCAACATTTACATTGGGAAAGTTGTCTTGCAATACTTTTACCACTTCAACAATAATCTCAACACTCTTCTTGTGAGTCTCCAGTATCTTCTTTCTTATGGATGCATGAAATGCATCACCAATTTGTAATTTATGCAAGGGAAATATTTTGTCCATGTCAACTTGTCCTTGCTGCATCAAAATTTGTAGTAATTGTATTGGCACCACTAGTTGGAATTGAAGCCGCATGTATAATAGGATTTTCAAAGAATCTCTAGGTGCTTTGGAGGATTCATCAACCATTTGAGTACTTCCTTCTTCCTTTTTCTCTTTCTCCTTCTTCTACTCTCCACTATCAGAGTAGTCTTCTACATTCTTCTCTTCCTCAACAAATTTTTCATTATCCGGAGGAGGCAAGTCTTTAGTATTTTGTTCCTCTAATTTTTCTAGGACTTCTTCATCTTTTTTCTCATCATCCTTCTTCATATCCAAATAGGGTATATTCTATTCTTCTTATGATTTATCCTTCTCTGTGATGTCATGTATCTATTTCTCTCGTTCCTCTGTAACCATATTCTCCACATCTAGAGGAATATTTTGTAGTCATCAAATCTTCTTGAATATTCTCCTCTGTAGGCTCATACTCATTATGTTTAGTATTAGGTTCATTGAATTCTAGGACAAAGGTGTCATTTTGCATTTCAATTTCTTCATCGGGAGACATTCTCAATTCCTTTGCCAAATTTTTAACCTTTTACAGTGTTTCTTTCTTCAATATTTCTATGTCTTCTTAATCCCTACTCATTAGAGTGTTGAATCTCTATTTTTTTATGAAATATCTATTGTACAGTTGAGCCAATTTAGCTCTATCTTCATTAGAAAGAGAAGAACCAATATTCTCCAAGTCAAATTCTCTAATTTTCTCATCTTCTTCAATAGATTCTTGTGTTCTAATACTAAATAAATTCTTCAAATCATCAAGAAATTGATCTTTAATCTATCCTAAGCTAGTAAAACATGTTACCATGTACTTCACAATAGATTCTTCTATAGCTTCCTTATCTGTATCATTTGATTCTAGATACATTTTTGTGGTTTCTTCCAACAAACCATGCTCAAAAATATCATTAAATTATGCATCTAACCTTAGGGGATATGTTTCCTTATTGGAGGGGTCTTCTCTTTCTTCTCTCCCTTACCTTTAGGATACTTTTCTTCCTCATCAGACCTTGAATTCTTCTCCCTCACATGGATCTTGAAAGCTTGCTTCTACTTTTTAACTTCTTCATTATCAATATCAGCTATGTCCACTTTGGATTTCTTTACACTTGTCTCTTCTTGAGAGACACTAAGTTTCCTTTTTTATATCAATCGAGGTCCTTCTTCTTCTATGTCCTCTTCATCCTCACAGCTGATATATCTTTCTCTTGTAGTTTTTTCTTTCTTTCTCCTCTACAGACGATTTTGTTGTGTTATAGGGACACTCGATGCAGCTTTCTTCTTAACATCAACTGCAGGATTAGTTCTAGAGGAGTAGGAATCTGAAATAGTGGGAGAGGGGGTAAAGGTCCTAACTGACCTTATTGTTATTTTTTTCCCCTAAAAATCCACTGAGGGGGCTTTAATTTTCTCCATAGACCCTTTTGAGGAACCAACAATCTCCTCCAATTATACCTTCATCTCCTCTACATTCTTGTTTATTTATTTTTCATTGTTCTTTAGATGCACTTCAATAGACTTCTCCTCATAGGTTGCAAGCCTATCTATAGATGGGTCTCTTGGTTTTCCCAACATTCTATCTGCAAGACGTATTATTACATCTTCTTCCACTTCATATCCCATTTTAGGAATCCAGACTATTTTGGGTTCCACTGCTTCCATAATGCATTCATCTTTGGAAACCATAAAGATAATATCATTTTTTATTTCTCAACAAAACTCTTATGAATCCTGTCTCTTTATTTCATTTAGGATTGAAAGGATTTGAAAATTCCCCACAAAGCCTGATCCCTAGGCTCATCATCCTAAAATATTCTCAAATGATCCCTTATTTATATTGTAACATGCACCTTATCTAAGCATGCTATGTTCTTTATTTCAAGAAACTCACTAAGAAATTAGAATAACAATAAAATGATAATAGTTCCATAACATAAAGGATATTTTGATTCTTTTGTCTTTTGTAGGTTCTTCATCAATTTTTGTCTTAGGAGCTCACATAAATCAATGTCTAGACACTCTTTCACCATTTGGTGAGTAGTGTTTATAGCTATGGTTGACACAAAATTATCTATATTAGTGTAATATATCTTGTAACTAATCATCTTCTAAGCATATTTAACTGCTAGATCATCTATGTCCTTTACTATTAGGGCATGCTTCTTGAATTTTGTACTAGTTAGCTTCATTACCATTTCATTTTTTATCAACTTCATTGTAGGAACAAGTCCTTTAGAGCATAAAATTGTAACCACCTTGATAGTTTTCTTGTTGATAAAATATTATATAACCAACCATAAGAATTTTTCATGAATTCTATTCAATACATATCTAACCCACTCATCCACATAACAAAAAATAGGAAAATTGTTCTAAACATCCAATTTCTTTTCGACCATACCCACATAATCTTTTTTCAATTCAAAGTCATCACCAGTTAACTTGTCTACCCAAAATTCTTCCAAATTTAAATGATTATACTCATCCATTTTTGTGTAGATGTACATCCTTACATCTTTTGTATGCATCACTTGATATGGAACACTTGAAAACATACCCTCAAGGTCTATTTCCATGGATTTGAAAGGATGATTATTGAATTTCATTCTTGGTCATTCAAGAACACTAAAAACTTGAGGAGTAAACATCTTGAATAGCACTAGGGTTTCACAAAATACAAATAAATACCTTTGATCTCTACTGGCAGGGTTTTGTGCAACACTAGAATCACTTCACCTCTTTTCTACTCTGCTCTCCACTTAAATTTATCGATCAAAAATGAGTTTAACATATGCAAAATAAAAAATAAACCTTTTTTTTGGTGATCTAATGCATATTAATTACATTGATTTGAAGTTAGGTCAAAAGTTGGAAAACCCTAACTATGTAGTAACGGTCACCTTAAATCTCTCCACAAATTTTTACATCGAGAAATTTATCATTGATGATTTCTCTAGCAATTCAAGCATATCGAACTACATATATACCTATGTGTTGAAGGAATCAACACCACATCTTTGGCAAGGGCTTGAATATTTTCTATTAGAACTCCCTATGAGCCAAAGCTATTCATCTAGTTTCTAGAGGTAACATCTACACTAGGGGCTAGCATAGACTCATACTTCAATTCTCTCTACCACAAATACATATATCCATTCTCAAAGGAAGATATATTAGTCTGAAATGACATAAGGGATCACATTTCTCTTTACCTTGAACGATTTTACAACATTAAAAGAAATCTCACTTTTTAAATGATGTTGTACATTGCACCCTACTAGCAATAACAACCATTGGTCTTAGGGCTTCTAAAAACAATAGTTTTTAGTGGAATTAGTGAATAGTAAGCCCATTTGTAGTACTCAATATTGGAGGCTTCTCATCTATTATCTTCACCTAACACATCTTGACAAGCTAAAGGTCACATGGGCTGGATTGAATTATGTTGGTCATACCTTTGGATACAAGTTTTGTTCTCCCCTCTTTATATATCCCACCTAAAAATTTGGTTGAGGTCACCCTTGGGGTGATGAATTTCCCAAACAAGCCTCCTACTAAATTAAATAGAAGGAAAATGATGCTATTTTTTATCCCCAAGTTCACACTAGATGCAAGGGGATATAATATGTAGATATCACTTTCTTGGGTAAATGAATAAAAATATGAACTTTAAGGTATTTTTTATCCCTGAGTTCACACTAGGTGCAAGGGGATCCAACATGTGTACTCAAAATTCCACCAAACATGACAAACAATTCATTTAACCTTAATGAAATTGAAGAGTGATTTACTCTAGAAAAATTAAGACACAATACTTTGCAACAAATATGACATTATTTTCAATGTTTTTTCTTCTATCCATGAAATCCATAGCTCCACAAGAAAATATTAGTAACCAATAAATAAACATAACAAATATGTAACTAAATAATGCATGACACACAATATAGTAAGAGGTGGGTGAATCGATATATGCAAAAACTCTTTAAATCAACATTAATTTCCATTAATAACTTCTCAAAAAATGAACCTCAAAACATCAAAGAAACAAGTATTAATGTTTTTAACCATTAAGAAACATAGATGAAAACATTCACATAAATAACACTAGATATACATGGAAACCCATAATAAGAAAAACAACGTTGAGAAGAGTTGCTTGGAGCTACTATCCAAATAAAATTTCACAAAAATAATGAATAACTTATAATCATGAATACAAACCTACTAAAGAAACTAGTCCTAAGTTGTGTTTTTAGGAACCAACCTACTAGAGACACCAATCCACAACATATAGATTTGAGCACCAACTCAATAACCAAAACACCAATCCTACTAGATTTCATGGATATGATTTGTGAATATTCAATATTGAAAAAAAATCACACAAATAAACTCTTCAAAATTTGCATCTTAGATTGCTTTACTTTGTGTCTCCTTTAGAGATGCTACTAAGTTTTTCCAAGACATCCTTAGTAGAACTATAATTCATTAGCTTAAAAATTTATAAATTATCCAACCCACACAAGATAACATTCTTATCCTTGGCATTATTCTCATATAAAAAAATTTTAGTTGGATCTATTGGAGGAGTAGCAAGAGAAGAATAACCATCCTTGATTTATTTTTGAACACCAAACCCAAGAGATTTTAGATATCCTTTCATCCTCAATTTCTTAAAAGTGTAATTAGTCCCATCAAACCTAGGACCCTTGTATGATCCATCATTTTCCATCCTAGATCTTTCCTCAAGTAGTTAAGCTTCTTTAGAGGAACTTGGCTATTATACCAATTGTTGAACACACTAGATACTGAGAAGGGGGTGAATTATTATCTTCAAATACTTAAACCCCTCCAAAACTAAAGAATTTTAATACAATTTAAACTTATTAATCAAACCAAAAACCCTTTAAAAAGTTAGTAACAATGAAATATACATAAATTAAACCCTTAATTAGATCAACAATAATGAAAGATAAAACAAGGAACACACATGCACAATATGACACCAAATTTATGTGGAAAATCAAATGAGGGAAAAACCATGGTGAGAGTTAACACAATGTATGAAGCTCACTACTTACAAATAAGGCTCAGTATCAAAAGACTTGTAGACTAAGGCATACAACCTTAGGTAAAGATACAAAGGACTTGAAGAATTCAAGTACACAACTCCATGGCAAGATATAATGATATGATGAGACTCACTATCTTAGAGCAGGACATAAGAAGATTATAAAAATTACAAAATTTGTCCACACAACAATCTACTGATTGAGGTGTTAAAGCACATTTGATCTATCTTCCACACACTTTTGCATGTATTCTATGAGATCATCAATTACATTGCATACTCACTTTTTGTAATTGATTTGATCTTTGATTTATATCCACCGCAAGAACATAAAACATCAATTAGGTTGGCCAAAAAGAAGATAAACAATAATCCCAACAAGTTGGACACATATACTTAGTGTGTTCCTTTCCAAAAGATAGAGAGGAACAAAACATAACTTATTAAATCTTCCAATGTGATCCTAAAAAACTCATATGTTGGCACACATTAACCCAATTTGACAAAAAAGAAACATATAGCACAATACCAGTCGACCCAAAAACATATCTTAAACTGAATTCACTCAATGTGGTTCTAACCTGGATAGTACAGGACCCAAATCCATCATAATACAACTTATATTTATAGCACACAACCCCAAAAAAATAGCACAAAGAAAATAACAAGCCTTGTCGGCTAAATATCCACAAGTTACCCAAAAATCCAACTCAAACACAATGCAATAGCAAAATAAATCAACAACTGATGTGTGGATCATAGAGAGATGTTCCTTGAACATCAAAAAAAATTTCTAGAAACTTCTTTCATAATGTCATGCCACCAACAACTACCACAAATCAAATAGGAGTAGAAACTTCATACCAAAAGTACAAAATGCACAACAATGAGATATAACATTAACAGATCAACTTGTGGACTACATCAACACATGAGATCTGAAAAAAGACACTATATAGACACTAAGAACACATCCAACAATCTGCAAGAGAAGAAAAATTAATGCAGATAAATGAGGAGTATTTTCTAGACTAGTCCAAAAAACCAATAACACTGCCAACATTCTGCAATTTATAGAAACCTCCTCAGCAACACTAGTGACTTGAAAAGATAGGAGTGAAACATCCATAAATCACAACCAATGAATCCAAAATTGTAAGAACACATCTTCAATAGTGGAGGGATGTGGAGCATTCTCCCAAATAGTCTTCACAACAACTTCTAGAAACATAAACTTTCAACAACTTGTGCAAGAAAAAACTATCTTTCATAAACACATGCCTCTACAGGGACAATAGGAGAGAGAGAATACAACATGTTATAGGTTAGAAACAACATATCTCCACTATATTAATTATTCTAATAATTATCTTAATAAATGACATGAATTTCTCCCATTGGATAGATGAACCAAATATACATCTAGTTGAAGCAAGGATGGGCAACAAACCCTAACTTCTATTGGAGATAATCAAAAGTATCCTTTGAAAGTTACTTAGTGAATATATCTACAATCTAATCCTTATTAGGTACATACTCCAATCTAACTTCTTGTTTTGCAACCTTCTCCCATAGAAAGTGATACTAGATAGAAATGTGTTTGTCATTTGAATACATCATTAGATTCTTAGAAATATTAGTTGTACTAGTGTTATCACACAATATAGGAATTGGTTCATCATAAACCACCTTTATATCCTTCAAAGTTTTCTTCATCCAAATCACTTGGGTGCAATAAGATTCTATACAAATATATTCAACTTTTGTTGTGGAAAAGGACATTGAGTCCTACTTCTTACTAAACCAAGAGACCAATTTTTCTCTCAAGTAAAATTCACTTCCACCTATACTTCTCTAGTCTTCCACTCATCCTTCCCAATTAGAATTAGTATAAGAACTCAAAGAAAAATTATTGTCCTTCTTATACCACAAACCATAATCGAGAGTTCCTTTCAAGTATCTAATTTTTTTTTTATAGCCTTCTCATGAGATTGCCTGGGATTAGCTTGAAATTTGGTCACCAAGCATACTACATGCATAATATTAGGTCTAGAAGTACTCAAGTACCAAAAACCTCCAATCATGGACCTATAAAGAGATTGATCAACCTTTAGATACTGGTCAATTTTTCTCAAGTGACAACTAGTCACCATATGAGTACCTACAAGTTTGGAATCTTTCATGTCAAACTTCTTCAAGATATCTTTAACATACTTAACCTAAGAAATAAAGATACTACCATATTTTCAAACAATTTAAAGCCCAATGAAGAAAGACATCTCACCAATCATAGACATCTCAAAATATTTATGCATCTCTTCTACAAACTTCTTACATTTACCATCATCTCTTCTAAAGATGATGTCATCAACATATACAACCACAATCAACAACGTGTATTCCTTAACCTTAATGTAAATATTACTATCTATAGTACCTTTCTTGAATCCTTGTTGAAGTAAGTACTTATCCAATCAATCATACCAAGCTCTAGGAGCTTGCTTGAGTCCATAAAAAGATTTCTTGATTTTGCACACCATATCCTGATCTTTCGATAACTATTGAAGTGAGCAACCAAGATCTTAAATCTACAACACCAAATAACCTCCACATTTAATAGAGAGAAGAAACAATAGAAGATATTATTCCACCAAAAAAGAATTAAAATGTGATATAATATGATGCAAATGTGATCAATATTCTATCAAGATGCAAAATATACATGAGGTTCCTTGCTTATAAAGGCAAGGTGAGAGATAAGATTTGACAAGATCATGTTAAGTGTCTTAATCCTATCACATGAGACAACTAACTCATAACTACCTAGGATAATGTAAAATATAGATAAGACAACTATTACTTCTAGAAGAAATTTTATACCCTAAGTAAACTTAACATGTGAATAATCCCCCTGTCCCTAGTAAGGTAAATTACTAGGTACACAAATATATTCACACCAACACCCCCTTAAGTGAAAATTAGGGAGAAGATTATTATGCAACTGATGCAAAAAATATGCAAAGATGGGTCCTAGCTACAAGGCCATTTCAAGTACCCATGTAAAAATGAAAAGGAAATCTCGCACAAAAGGAGAAAAGGAGAAGAACCAATGGGATAAAATATCCTCCCTAAAAGAGAGAAAAAAAAAACAATCAAGTGATGAGGGATGGAGGACTCCATCATACCCGCAAGTAAACCATCCATCACATATATATTACAAATTCCCCCCCTCCCATAAGAGGGAAAGAAAGAGAATATGTACCCCCGACCCACAATGTATAATCACCTGCAAAAATGGTAAGTGCCCAAAGAAAAAATATAATCCAATATCGACAAACAACTTGTATCCCATTTGGAAGAAACAAAACCATGTACAAATGCGAGAATTCTTACCATTATGGATAGGAATTGAAAGAAAGAGGCATGGATATGTATCCCTATGATGTCTATAAAAGATGATCATGTGTCTCCTTGGCCACTGAAGTTGAAGATGTCACAATCAAATCAGGTACATGCCCAATCATAGAAGAAGGTGACAAATCAATACTATGTTGAAACTGATGTTGAACAAGATCCAAAGACAAAGATGGTTTGACAATAGTTGTGCAATGAATGCCATCAAAGAAGAGAGATAACCCCTCAAATGTGTCCTCCAAATTGGAAATGTGAGACTCCACAAACAAGGATGCAATGTTTGATAAATATGAATCCCAATCAGGAAGACAATGAGATACCTATTGCAATGAATCACTAGAAGTTATCAATGAATCATCAACAAAAGATGTATAATCCTACTGAATAGGAATAATGGGATCCTCAATCAATGAATCTTCACAAGGAATCAATGAATGTGAAGGTACAACAATTATCTTTGAAGGAGAAGAAGGAGCATCTAAAGAAACCTCATCATCCTCATCTGAATACTCAAAGTATTATAAATCTTCAAACTCCCACATAGTATCATAATCATAGGGTATCCTTTCTAAAAACTGAAGAGGGACAAGACAATTTGAAATAGGATCATCTAGGAATGGCTGAATATTAGAATCTCCACATATCTCCCAAATTTTAGTCTAAAGAGTATGAGGAAAATCAAAATTAACAATAGAATTCAAAATGTCATCATCAATATGCATAGCAATAACTCCTAAGATAAGATCCCTTTTACAATTCCAAGAATTTTTTTTAATAGTTATACCTAGAGGAGGAACAAGATTATACAAATGTGGCAACAAATGAAGCCGCCATTGGAGATGTTATATGATGCCACCTCTCCATTGTTTATAGCTTCCCATTTTTAACATAATCACAAAAGGATGAAATGAAAAACACACAATGAACTATGATAGATCTCCAAAATTACAAAGTCATTAACCTTCAACAATAATTAAAAACAAGAAGTCAGATATCAAATCCTTTGATAATTCTAAGGCCCTGGCTAGACGTGACACGGTTTGGAAACCCCTAGATAGGGGGTGGAACAAAATCAATTTTGATGGGGCAGCCAAAGGGAATTCTGGAAGGGCTAGAATTGGTGGTAATTACTAGAGATTGTAGGGGTAAATTTGTGGCAGGTTTCTCAGGAGGCATTGGATTCTAGACTTCTATGATTGCCGAAGCCAGGGCACTACTATAGGGCCTCTAGTTAGTTGTTACTATAGGGATATAGAAGCTCCATCTAGAAGGGGATTTTATGTCAGTGATTGAATCAATCAAACTTGGCAGGTTACTTGGATGGAATACCAGAGATATCCTACTAAACATAAATCACCTAGTCTCGAAGCTTGATATAAATATCTTGTCCCACACCTATTGTGAGGGTAATCAAGTTTTTGATTCTCTAGCTAATATAGGTTCCTCTTGGAGCATTTCTAAATATTGGAGGAGTCTTGGGAGTTTACCATCGAGAATACACAGTGTCATCCTTAAGGAACATGGTACCATTGTCTTCCATGATGATAACTAATTATGCTCTTTTTAAGGCTTTTTGGGTTGTTCACATACTTGTACTTTGGGTGATGTGGATGAAGAAGATTGATGAGGTGTTAAATATGAGGCAAAAATTGAAGAGATGGATGAAGAAGATGGATAAAGAGCTAAATATGAGAGGTGATGGGATATACCTTGGGTTAACGATTAAGTTTGGTTGGGCTATGCAAAACTTTAATGAGTAGTCTTGTCACAACTCAGCTTATCCTTACAGACTCAGATTCATTTCTCTATTCCATTGGGCCTTGTTATGCCTTGCATAACCACCCCATCTTTTGCCTTGGTCAAAATGGGTCCCCCTTTTTGTGTTTTTGTACTTAGTTGTTTTTGAAACAAAGTTTGGAGTCTAGTTTTTCCAATACTTTGTTTTTCTTTGGTTTCTCTGTCGGAATCGAAATCGGAACTGAATTGGGTTCTGTCAGTTCTTTTCAAGTTTGCTTTTGGTTCTATCCCAATGGTCTTTTATTTGCCTTTTTTTTTAGTCTCCGACGGAAGCGGTGCCAGAGTGGGAATTGGGATGGTTGTTATCAAAGTTTGCAAAATCAAATTCAATTCCGATTCCGACTCCGTCGCTTTTTAATGTTTGTTTCGTCTTGGTTTTTGTGTTTTGTTTTATTTGGTTGGTCTTTTACTTGACTTTTTGTTTTGTTTTTAGTTGTCAGATGCGGAGTTGGAATGGGAATAAGGTTTGGAAATTTTATGATTTTAAGATCCTGTTTGCATTTTAGTTCTGCCCCCGCCAATTTTTCTTGTAGACTTTTTGACTAAAGTTGCACTACAGACCAGTGTTCATTCTCTTATAGTTCTGACTCCGCCTTTACTGCATTTTAATGCATTAATGGTGGTTGCCGGTGTAGGTAGAAATTCACATATTTTTCTTTATTAAGGGTTAAAGCCGATCATTATTGTTATTATTACAAGTCTAAGAGCACGAAGAGCAATAGCAGAGTTCGTTTGAGCAAATTGATCGAGATAGAGAAGGGATATTGTGTGCGAATTGATTCTGAAAGTTGGCTTGGCTTTGTTTGCGTTTGAGGTAGGTCTTTTATCTTTGTTGTGTTCGTTGTGTTTTTCTTTGTATCTGCTCGCGTGTTCAATCATTGTGTTTTAAAGCAATTTTATGATCATCGATGTGATTGAATGAGTAGGTTCTTGTTTCGGCTTGTTTGTTTTGCTTTAAATCTTTGTTGTCTTCTTTTATCATGTCGTTTCTTTCTATTTTAGGGCATTGTCGCTTTCACGTCTTAATCGTGATTGCGTCGTGTCATTTTCGATTTGCAGTAGATTAGATTAGATTAAAGGTTTTTAATGGTGTGAGTTAGATTAAGAATTTACAGTGAGGTAGATTAGAGATTTTACAGTGAGTTAGCGTAGATTAGATTTATTGTTTAAATTAGGGTTTCGTCATTTGGTAGAATGGCAAGGTCTTAAACCCGTGCCCTAGTTTATTTTATTAGGTTTGTTAGATTAGGGTTTCATTGGTCTCTGCAATTACTTTAAATAAGATTTAAATAAATGGCCCTAAAATGCAATTGTTCCCCATGGTCATATGAGGGTAGAGTTTATAGGCTCCTTTGCCATTTTATAGCGACCTAGGTTTAATCATGAAGTTATGTTGAAAATGAATAAATTTGATGATGTCATGATTAGCATAGGTGGAGCCAGGATTGGAATGGATGATGGACATAAGAGTTTTGTTTTACAAAGGTTATCGATTCCATTTTTATTCTGTTTCCGATTCTGAGTTTTAAAAGGTTTTCTTGAAATATAGGATAAATTGGTGGAGGCGGGATCAGAACCGATCTTGAACTTAAGAATTTTGTTTGCGAAAGATATCAATTCCATTTTAATCCCGTGTCCGGCTCCGCATATAGTGGAAAGGTCTTTTGTCAAAGTAATGATAACCAAATCGGAGGCGGAGGCGGAATGGGAATAGATTATGAAAAGTAAAATATTCAAAGAAAACCAAATCCAATTTTTGTTCCGATCCTGGTTTCGATAACCTCTCCGACTCCAACTATGAGCCCGTTTGTTATTTGGTGAAGTTTCTATATCGGTTTGTGCTCCATGTCCACCAGTTTTGTAAAAGCGATTGTTTTGAACTTTTGTCTGGTTTCGACTCCGATAAATGTGTAACAGGTATGTTTTAAAAACATGTTTTATGATGATTTATCTAAAGGTCTAATTAGAGGTTTGCTTGCAGGAGATTTGATAGATGTCAAGAATGTCAGGAGAGGCTGCTCAAAGGAATCAACCTGCTGGAACATCAAAGACAACACCGAAAATGAAGAAGTTGAAACCAGAACAACTACCTTATACATTGAGGTATGATCATAGGAATCCGGTGGTGAAGGTGAGCAAGGTGGAATCAGACTGGTCAAATATCATAGATACTAATCTGGGCCAGTATAACTGTGAAGAATTACATGAAGAGACCTTTACAGAAAGAGTAAACTTGACAGGGAGAACACAAAGGATTGTTGACTCCGGTCTTGCACATATCACTGTGTTTCCTTTATCAGTTCAGTGTCCGGAGTTGATATTGATAGTGGCCAGTACTTATAATCTAGCTACAAGATTATACATGGATTCACAGAATAATGTGATTATAGATCTTACTCCATAGATGTTCCAAAACATATTTAATGTTCTTGATCCCAAGAATTTGGTGCAGCTAACTGAGGCAGAAGCATTGGAGAAATACAGTAAGCATAAAGACTCCAATCAGTCTCATTTAAACAAAAGATGGTTAAGCATCGAGAAGAAGTCTTTAAGCAAGTTGGCAGACCAGTCAAAGAGGGCAGATTTCAAGAAGGAGATATCTGATTTGATATTGATGCTGTCCAAAGTGTTTGGAAAGAGGGATGCCTTCCATTTCAAGGAATGGATGTTTCATTTTATTCAAGTAATATTTTAGGGTGATTATCAATTTGATTGGTAAATGATTGTTTCTGATGCTATACATGACCAACTCACATGTGTTAGACAGACCAAATCTTTCTTCATGACTTCATATGTGGTCTATTTTGCAGCAAGATTGGGGATTTTCTCGAGATTAAACAAAGTAGGTATAATGGGAGTCCTGGATGGACAAAGGAAGGTATGGGAACACTACGATCAATTATCTCTTCACGTTGCTGAGACTCACTTCAGAAGAGTCAATGATGCACTTTTATATGTGGTTATCAACCAGTTGAGTGGAGATGCAGGATATAGGTTAAGTCAAGAAGCTATGGCATTCATTTATGAATGGGGAAGTTGGTACATCCAATACCCCAAATTTACATACTTCAAATTGCTTGGTTTTGAGGGTCATCCCCATTTACTTCCAAGATGCTGCAGCAATAGAATAATGCTTATGGAATTTGTGTATCAAGCCATTGGAGTTAATGCTAGCTTTGGAATGAAGCACAAGACAAGATGCCATAAATTTCCTATGACACTGGGTGAATACAATTGTCAACATTTGAAGGGAGCAAAGGTGGTTTGTAATGAGTTGATACAATTAAAATTGGGATTGTATACAGCTCATAAATATTTTGATCCAAAGAAGAAGATGTATTCTTTATTACCTTCAGTGTTTACTAGACATTTTAATTTGTTAAAGGATTTTTGGTGTGATCAACAGGATGAGTATGACTTGAGGAAGAAGAATTATGAGAGATTATCAATCTCATTCATGTCAGAACTTGGTATTAAAGAAAATATTCCTAACACTTTGGTGGATGATGGAATTGTATTAGATCCCTCATATGAAGCTTTGAATATTGGCACTAAAAGCTTAGATCCAATAGACTAGAATGAGGAAGAAACAATTTATATTAAGAAAATTGGAAGAACAGTCTTGGATAGGAGTGTGCAATGGTTGATGATGAGAACTCAAGCTCCTCAAGGACCAATCCTCAAGAAAGGTAAAGGGTACAAGAGGATTAAAAGGAAGACACCTCCCAAAGAGCCATTGGAATTATTTCCTCTTGATGTTGAAGAAATAGAACTTGAGGTGGTTGAAGAAGAAGAAGAAGTTGAATCAAGGATAGCAGCTGATGAAATGGAGGAGCAAATGAGGCTATGAGAGCATGAGATCAAGGTCAAGGTAGAAAATGACAAGCTGGAACTGATACAGAAGATCCATGATCTCGAGGAGGAGAAAGCAAGAAACCGAAGGGGAAAGGAAGCCTTGGTCACTAGACTGAAGCTTGCAAAGGAGGCTCAACAGAAAGAACAAGAAGCTGAAGCTCTAAGAAAGGAGAGAGCTGCTGAAGAGCTAATAAAGAAACAGCAAGCTGAAGAAGAAAGGGAAAAGGCAGAGAAACTCATAGCCTTGGAAATGGAAAGGATAGAAAAGGAAGAATCAAAAAAGATAAGAAAAGAAAAAGAGGTCGAAGCTGCAAATCTTAAAGCTTTGGAGGCAGAACGATTGGAAAAGGAGGCCTTAGAGAAAGAGAAGTTAGAGAAGGATCAAATGGAAGAGGAGAGATTGAGAAAAGAAGAAGAAGACAAGAAAGTGCAAGAACAAAGAGATAGAGAAGAGGCTCAGAAGTTGGTGCAGATGCGTGTGCTGCAGGAACAACAAGAGAAAGCAAAGGTTGTTTCTCAACCTGAGATAAATGTTCAGCCATCCTCTATAGTTGTTGCTTCTTCTTCCATGATGATGACTACTCCAAGTGCTCCTACATGGTTGAAATTAGATTTGTAGAAGAGAGCTAGAACACCTCCTCAACCTCTTAATTGGGAGGACATGATGAAGGAGATTGAACACGAAAGGCTTAAGAAGAGGGCTAAAGTTTTGCATTCTACTAGACTCACAGATAAAGGGGAGATAGTTATTGAATGTGCTATGCCTACGACTGAAAAGGAGGTAGGGGATATGCAGCTCACAGACTATCAATAGAGTATGGTTAATTTGGGAAGACCCACTAGAAATCAACAAATTAATCTGATTGATGTAGTGGCTTCAACGACTAAATCAAGAATGATCAAGGACAAACAAAAGAAAGATGAGCTTAAGGCTCAATTGGATCGATTACATTCATTCTTGAAGAGTGTCTCTTCTCTAAGGTCATGATAGGTTGTAGCAATTGAGTCTCCTGTTTTGCTAAGCAAAAAGGAGGTTGATGATTTGGTGTAGGTTAGAGGTAAGGCGAAAATGGTTGACAAATGTATAGACAAAGTGAACCGGGAGGTAGGTGAGGTTTTGGAAAAAGGGTTTGAAACTTACAAGGAGACAGAGAGAGTAATAAAAGAGATGCATCAATACATTGAGGCATCCGAAAAACTAGAAGAAGAGTATAAGGAGTATATTGAAAAATTAGAAAAGATAAATACATTTCCTCTAACTACTCTTCTAGAAGAATCTATACTCTAAGATGATAACAAAGATTTTCTAAAAAAGACTTCTCGTATACTTAAGTTTAGGACTGGCTTTTTGAGCAAGCATAAGGATGAGATTGAGGAAGTAGTTAATAATTAAACTGAATAGTTAGAAGAGTTGGGAGCGGTTATGGCTATAATTGTAGATGTGAATGTAATGACTAAAGATGGCATGCCGTTGAGTCAGGTTAGAGAGAAATGGAATGAAAGATTCCAAGGACTCATGTAGGAAAAAGATGGTGGAGGAGACTTAGTGATAGATCGGCTTGTAGAAGTCAAAGAAGAAATAAAAGCTGCAGGGAGAGAGTTGATCAAGGTAAAAAGTATGAAAGAGTTTGCTGCAGTTGAGTTGGATCACATGAAATTTGAAGATGATTGGATTGATGGGCCAGATATGGATATGCTACAACAAGTCTTCACTAGTTATGATGAGTTCATAGCGGATCCAACTTCACATGCATAAAATATTGCATGTATGATGTTCTTCTTCCTTGCATGTCGCATGATGATCTTCTTCCTTGTATGTTACATGCATGCAACATTGACAGTCTTAAGGTCGCATGACTTCTTTTCTTCTAGTTCTATCTTCTATTGTTAGATCAAATTGAATGTATAATGTAAGAACTCTAGATCAAAGTTGATTGTTCCTAAAAAGGTGGAAAGCCTAAGATAGATGTGAAGTTCGAACTTCTTTTGTATATGTATAAATACCGAATGGGTATCACATTGTAAGGGTTGGCTAATTGAGAATTGGATTGGCTTACCTAGTGCTAGGAGATAGAATTTTAGAGAGTTTTGTAGAGATACATTGTACTAGATCTTTTGACAGTTAATAGAATTGCAGGTTTATGAAGTATGGAGTTTACATTGAATTGTGTTGTTTGATAAGGTTAATGAGTTATAATCCACTTGAATGCCAATGATTGTGTTGAAGCATGATAGTTTCTTATGTGATGAAAGTCATTAGAAGAAACCAGGTTTAAAGATTATCTTGTTAAATTGTCATTGAATTAAAGTTATTGAAGTCTGTTGATCTATAGTTTTGATGATGAATGAATGTGTGTTGTTTTGAAATCTTGGAAATACTTGTGATATGTGAATAGTGGAATTGAATTAAGCACCTAGGATGTATACGATGGTACAGTTATATTTTGGGTTGTGTCATGCTATGTTTTTTGTGATCGGTTGAGAAAACATTCATTGTTAGAAGTATATGTGTAGATATTAGATAAATTTAATGCATACTTGCTGATTTACCCCTTTGATCTATCTTTTTCTTTTATTTAAAACCCATTGATTTATAGGAACTATTTTGATAAAGAGAGTCATACCTTGAATCCTTTGTTACCAGCATAGGCCCCTTGAATATTACAGTTGCATGAACCAATTGAGTGACATCAGACAGTTGAGAACCAACTACCAGGACCTTGGGAGTTAGGCCACTATATGTAGTCTTTCCTTTTCAGGAGAAATAGAGTAGAAATATTCTGTTTTAATGTTGTTTGTGTCATTTTAACCATCAACAGAAGTTGGCGCTAGAAGGAGGGCCTAAAAGGACAAGTTGGCTCACGGAAGATCTTTTTCACGAGAGGGATACGAGAGGGTTCTTAGATCCTCTACTAATCGTGAACTATTCGAAGAACTTCAAACCCCAGTTAGATCAAGACCTCATGCTCGTAGGGTAGAAATACCTACATTACCACCACCGCTTACTCCACCATGATTTCCACCAATTCCATCCACACCACCACCTGCCCAACCCATCCCACCAATGGCTTATTTTGTGGGTAATCCCTCCCCGTTAGGGACTGTTCCAGGTAGATTCCATGATTTACCAAAGAACCCAGAGAAGTTTTGTCGAAAATACATGCATGGTGAATCGAGAAGTGCAGAGGAACATATACAAGCATTCAAAGATGCCTGCACATGAGCTCAAGTTGCTCATCAAGATGTTGTATGTAGACTATTTCCTTACTATTTAGGAGATATGGCATATAATTGTTATCTAAATCTGCCCCAAGGATCCATTCTGGGTTGGATAGATTTAGAGAATGCTTTCATTAATCAGTTCAGGGTTTATGTGGACCCTACAGTACTATATCACCAATTTTCCACTATTAGAAAGGAGCATCATGAACCATTGCCCTTGTTCAACACTAGGTTCCATAGAATGTATCATAGGCTACAAGAGCCTTACCTAGTGCCGGAAGCCATGGCCATACAGGCATATCTGAGAGCTATTGATCCTTTGATTGGTCTGTTCTTACAAAGAACTTATCAACCTGATGAGATTGACTCACTATCTAAGATTTATCATTTGGCTATCAAATTGCAATAGCAGACAAATCTGCAACCTGGAGGATTGAGAGTACCTTTTTCTCCAATGAATTATCAGATGCCTAATCCACCGTTATGCAACACTGTCCCAGGGACATCTTATTCCCATTATGGACCTGTATTTGAGTTGCAAGCTCCACCAACTGTGCCCTTCTTTGGAAATAGCATGCATGATTCCTCACATCAATCCCCACAACAACAACCTCAACATCAACCTCAAAATCAATCACAACAAGGGGGAGGACCAACCCATGTCCATTCCCTAGCCATAGTTCAAAATGTGCAGAATGATCAAACTGTTCAACTTACAAGTGAAGTAGAGACTCTCAAAAAGACTTTCTCAGATGTCAAATGATATGGCACAGCTCAGACAAAACCCTCCCAATAATCAAAACCAAAATTACAACAATCAGGGAGGTTATAACTATCAAGGCAATTACTCTAATCAAAACACCAAAAGGAACTTCCAGAATCAAAATTCCTCAAACCAGAATTATCAAAATCAAAACAGAGGATACAATTAGAGATTCAATAACAACAACAACAACAATAAGCAGTGGAACACTAGACCTAACAATGGAGGAGTTCCCCATAATTATCAAGTAGGTGAAGAGAGATCAAATACTACTAATGTTGCTAATTTAAATTTTATGAAAAATTAGTGTAGGTTGCATGATACAGCAAACCATTTTGAGGTCAATTGCCCAGAAATGGAGAAGATGGTGAAAATTGCACAGGCTGATGCCCATCCTCAAGCAGGAAATTCTAATCAAGGCAATGGGCCAGCCAACACCGCCATGACTTATGAAACCATTGAAGAAAAGTATCAATTACCTATGCAAGGGGATAATGAGCCGGGAGCAGATGTCTATAATGCTCAAGCCTTCTAATCTAAGGGTGGTTATTTTCTGAGGAACCAGAATAAATGGCCATTCACTACATCTGCACCCCCTAACAACATGGCTCCACCAAATCAGAATGTAGATAACAATCCACCCCCACCAAAGGGACCTTCTAATACTCAGAATAGAGGTAATCAGCCTTCTTTTCCTAAATATCAATTGAGGAATGATTCAGAGTTTGATTTTGTTATAGAATTGCAAAGGCAGAAGACATCACTATCTTTCTTTGATATCATGAAGTGGTGCCTAGCTCAAAGGGAGGTGGTATTAAAAGCTTTGGAAGAAATAGATCGCTTGAAAGGGAAAGGTAAAGTGACTCCCACAAAGGAGACAAATGCTGCTATGTATAAAGGTAAGACCAGTACCCATCCTTTCTTGTTAAGTTTGAGGACCTTTGGAAAGAATCTACATAATTGCTTATTAGTTTCTGGAGCATCAGGGAATTTCATGCCTTTTTCGATTTGTAAAAATTTAGGATTGAGTCCTATTCCAACCAATACAAAGGTGATTCAATTGGATAAAACCGAAGTTAATGTTGTAGGTGAGTTGAAGAACATGCATGTGTAGGTTGGATCAGACCCAAGGATCCAGACCTATATAGATATTCAAGTTGCTGACATCCCAGAAACATATGGGATGCTTTTAAGTTGAGAGCTAATGAAAAGTATAGGTGGATATCTGTCCTTGGACTTCCCACACATGTGGTTACCATGGAAAGGGGTTGCCACTCAGATAAGAATTGAAAGTGAACCTAGGCTTAAACACATGATTACAGAGTATGATACTCCAAATGAAGTAGCATTCTTTGAGACTGAGATGGGTGTTTACAAGTAGGAGAAAGTCCTTACTTTCTCTGTAGTTAGTTTTGAGGATACACTATCCTTAGACCACACTGATTCAATGATTCACATCAATCAGCAAGTTCTAATAAGAAAATTGCAACAAGATAGGCTGGTTCTAGGAACATAAACTGATTTGAGTAATCTATTGCTTCCTAATTGGTGTAGAATACACTATCATAACCATTTGGAGTTGACATGTCAGTCATGCATAGATATTCTAAGGCATGTAGATCTACCCAAACAAGAATCTCAATTGGTAACTAAGACTCCCATCAATGAGTTTTCTTTCCAAGCTAAGGATGCAACTATTCTTACATGGATTAGTCTTTCTCAAGAAGAGGTTCCTTTACCAGTAGAACGGACTCAGGTCTTAGGGTTTTTGGATCAAAAAGAGGAAGTGGAAGTATCTCAGTTTCATTGTAATACCCCTATTCCAGATGCTTTTCCAATACCAAAGGAGTTAATAGAAGATGAGTTAGATCCTGACTCAGCCCAAGAAATCACTTAGGAGGTAGTTGTTGAACAAATTAAGGAACTAGGAAAATCGTTAACTGAGCTTCTTCTCAACATGAATTCTGATAAATAGAAAAAGTCTGAGTCGCCACATGTCACAAATGAAAAAATCCCTGTAGTTTCTAAAAAGAAAGAGCTCCCAGCTAAAGACCAGTTATGGACTCTTAAATTTGATGGTTCTAAATCTAAAGTAGGAAGTGGAGCTGGAGTTGAACTAACTAACCTGAAAGGGAAAACTTATTTTGCTTCTTACAGATTGCAGTTTGGCTGCACTAACAATGTGGTTGAATATGAGGCACTTGCAAGAGGACTTATGTTTTCTCATAAGAAGAAAGTAACTACTCTTACAGTGATTGGAGACTCTGAGGTAATTGTGAAATAGGTATGTAGCCAATACACTTTCCATAATAAAAGATTGGCTGCTTATAGGAATAGGGTCTGGAATTTAATAGAATATTTTGATGCCTTTGGGATTACTCTCATTCCAAGGGAAGCAAATCAAATAGAAAATGCTCTTGCCATTGCAGCAAGTACATTAGAGCCGGTGTAGGATTCAAATCTGAAAAGGTTTTTTGTGGAATTGATTTTAGTTCCTGCAATTCCTGAAACACCATATATCAAGGGAAGCTTTTGGGTCACATTATATCAAAGGAGGGAATTTCCATAGATCCTGATTGAGTAGAAGCCATTTTGAAGTTGACAAGGCTAAGAAGTAAAAAGGAGATGAGATATTTCTTTAGAAGGGTTAATTTTGTCAGGAAGTTTATAACAGGGTTTGCAGAAATTGTTAAACCACTTAATAAAATGATGAAGAAGGATGCGAAGATTGAATGGAGTGAAGAGGCTAAATCTGCTTTCATGCAGATTAAACAAGCTATATCTGAGGCACCTGTTTTAATGATCCTAGATTATCTAAAACCCTTTTTCATCTATTCTTTTGCTTCTGAACATTCATGTGCAGCAGTCTTGACACAGAGAAGAGAAGAGAATGAGGAGAGGCCTATTGCTTTTATGAGCTCTCCATTTAAGAATGTAGACGTAAGATATTCATCAATAGAAAAATAGGCTTTTGCATTGGTGCGAGCAGTGAAAAAATTCAGACACTAAATAATCCAAAGTCAAGTGATGGCTATAGTCCCAGATCTAGCTGTAAAGTCCCTCCTGATGCAAAGTGAACCAGGAGAAAGAAGAGGGAAGTGGATGGCCATTTTATAGGAATTTGACTTGGAGATTCACCCAATGAAGCTTGTAAGAGGTCAAGGATTGTCAAAGGCAATGGCTGAAGTGGACATAAGTATAACTTGTCAACAATACACTATTCAGTCATTCATAAAAGATCCTTGGTATACAAACTTAGTCTTTTTCCTCCTCAATAACAAGTGTCCAGAAGGGATGAATGCAACTCAAAGAAGAGCACTAAGGATGAAAAGTGCCCATTATATGCTTAAAGGAGGATCAATCTATAGGAAGAATTTCCAAGGAATCTACTTGCGTTGTCTGGATCAACAAGAAGCTAAACATGCTATAAGTGAATTTCATGGTAGACATGGAATAGGACATGGATTTGTTGATGCGTTGGCTCATCAAATTTTAAGGTCAGGTTACTATTGGCCTTATGTGTTTAGGGATGCACATCAACATTGCAGGACTTGTCATGTATGTCAAACTTCTGTATCAAGAGAAAGAAATCCTGCGATGCCCCTACAGTCGGTTTATGAGGTAAGGCCATTTGCCTAATGGGCACTTGATTTTGTAGGAGTGATTAATCCAAATTCTTTTGCAGGTCACAAATTCATCTTGACTGCGATGGATTATTGCACACGTTGGATGGAGGCTCTGCCTTGTAAGAATAGCACCACAGAGGTGGTTATTAAGTTTCTGACAGAGTACATCACAACTAGGTTTGGAGTTCCATTTACTCTGGTATGTGATAACGGCCCTGCTTTTTCTTTCGCTGAATTTATTTCATGGGCTTATGAGCATAAGATTGTGTTAAAATATTCTTCCAATTATTACCCTTAAGGGAATGGAGTGGTTGAGTCCACAAAT
This sequence comes from Sequoiadendron giganteum, assembly GCA_007115665.2. Taxonomy (NCBI): domain Eukaryota; kingdom Viridiplantae; phylum Streptophyta; class Pinopsida; order Cupressales; family Cupressaceae; genus Sequoiadendron; species Sequoiadendron giganteum. The sequence goes on from CM021101.1 coordinate 351,996,140, forward strand.
AAGAATTTATTGGAGGTAATAAAAAAGTTGTTAGCAAGTAACCCTAGGGACTGGCATACCCAGCTGAGATTTGCTTTATAGGCAAATCGAACCAGAATTAAAGCAGCCTTAGGGAATTCACCCTTTAAGTTAGTTTATGGCTAGGATCCAATCTTTCCCATACATTTACAAATATTTATTCTGAAATTTATGCAGGAGTTTTATAATAGGGATGATAGGATTGAGGTTAGACTACTTAACTTATTGAACATGGAAGAACTTTGCAGCAATTCTCTAAACATTAGGCTGTTGTCAAGCGCTGGTTTGATAAAATAGCCAAAGTGAAAGCTTTTAGAATATCAGACCTTGTGCTATTATGGGATAAGGCTAGAGAAGGGAAGGGAGACCATCAGAAATTCGATAGACTTTGGTTAGGTCCCTACCAAATAGTTGAAATCTTAGGGGAGAATGCCTTTCGTTTGAGTACATTAATAGGAGAGTTTGTTCCATTACCAGTTAATGGTCAATTTCTCAAGCACTATTTTGGTGCATAGAAAGTCTGGCGTTTTCAAAGGGAATGTTCAATATTGTATCATATGTAATTAAGTTTTCATTTTAGTTTTTAGTTTTTAGTTTTTAATTTTTGTTTTGCTTGTTTTGTTTGTTTTGTTTTGTTTTTCTTTTTTTATTTTTGTTTGTTTTGTTTTGTTTTGTCTTGTTTCATTGGGGATTCTTATTTTGCTCATCTCAAGTTAGGGGGCTGTTATTCAAAGTACACTATTGGTACTAGGAGAGAAATTGGTTTAGGTATTCTCATTATAATCATTGAAAAGGATTTCATTCTAAAACTTATGTTTTATGATCATTCTAGTTTGGGTTGAAAAAGTTATTAAGGATAGAAGATGTAAATGTGAATATCTTATGAATTGTGTTCAAAGATCTGTCACCAAATTAGAAAAACATCTACATGAGTAATTACCTATTTGTTTTAGAATGACTCTATCTATGTTTCAAGTGAAAAATCAGATTTCAAAACTATCATGAAATCCATTGTAATATTCAACCCACATTTTAGATTCATTGAATCTGAGTATTGAGAGATGCATAAAAGAATATCCATCCATAAAAGAAAAAAGAGAAAGAGAAAGAAAGAAAGAAAAGCAAGCTCAATATCAAGTGGGTAACCAAGTATCTCTATCGGGGCTATGGATGCCTATCGAGCAATAGAGCAATTCTTTGAGAGGACTACAGGTATCTTCGTCGGGGCTATGGATGTCTGTCTGGTAGCGGAGCAATACCCAGAATTTTACTGCATGATAGTTAAAGGACTCAACTTATGTAGCTTGAAACTTAGGTATAGTTGTTTACAAGCAGAGAAAGTATCTACAAAGAATGATGCACAATATAGGCACACACTCAGATTCAGAAATAACTCATGAGCACATAACATTTGAGATTCAAATTCAAGATTATCCTACAAATATCTGATCTTATTCAAGGTAAGGTGTTTATAAGCCAAGTAGTTTTTTTTTGGGTGACTAAAATTTTCTTTGGGTATTTTGAAAATAGGTAAACCATTTTCCCAGCGGAGTCACCATTTGTTATGCCTCGCATAACCACCCCATCTTTTTCCTTGGTCAAAATGGGTCCCCCTTTTTGTGTTTTTGTACTTAGTTGTTTTTGAAACAAATTTTGGAGTCTAGTTTTGCCAATACTTTGTTTTTCTTTGGTTTCTTTGTCGGAATCGGAATCGGAACTGAATCGAGTTCTGAAAGAGGCTTGCTTTTTGCTCTATCCTGATGGTCTTTTCTTTGCCTTTGTTTTTAGTCTCCGACGGAAGCGGAGCCGGAGTGGAAATTGGGATGGTTGTTATCAAAGTTTGCAAAATCAAATTCAATTCCGATCCCGACTCCGTCGCTTTTTAATGTTTGTTTTGTCTCGGTTTTTGTGTTTTGTTTTATTTGGTTGGTCTTTTACTTAACCTTTTGTTTTTGTTTTTTTTTTTTTTTAGTTGTCGCATGCGGAGTCAGAATGGGAATAAGGTTTGGAAATTTTATGATTTTAAGATCTTGTTTCCATTTTAGTTTTTCCCCCACCAATTTTTGTCATTGACTTTTTAACTAAAGTTGCACTGCAGACCAGTGTTCGTTCTCTTACAATTTTGACTTCGCCTTTACTCCGTTTTAATGCATTAATGGTGGTTTCCGGTGTAGGTTATTCACATATTTTTCTTTATTAAGGGTTAAAGCCGATCATTATTGCTATTATTACAAGTCTGAGAGTGCGAAGAGCAATAGTAGAGTTCGTTTGAGCAAATTGATCGAGATAGAGAAGGGATATTGTATGCGAATTGATTCAAAAAGTTGGCTTGGCTTTGTTTGTGTTTGAGGTAGGTCTTTTATCTTTGTTGTGTTCGTTGTGTTTTGCTTTGTATCTGCTCGTGTGTTCAATCATTATGTTTTAAAGAAATTTTATGATCATCGATGTGATTGAATGAGCAGGTTCTTATTTCGGTTTGTTTGTTTTGCTTTAAATCTTTGTTGTCTTGTTTTATCGTGTCGTTTCTTTCTATTTTAGGGCACCGTCGCTTTCACGTCTTAATCGTGATTGCGTCGTGTCATTTTTGATTTGTAGTAGATTAGATTAGATTAAATTAAAGGTTTTTAATGGCATGAGTTAGATTAAGAATTTACAATGAGGTAGATTAGAGATTTTACAGTGAGTTACCGTAGATTAGATTTATTGTTTAAATTAGGATTTCATCATTTGGTAGAATGGAAGGGTCTTAAACCGGTGGCCTAGTTTGTTTTATTAGGTTTGTTAGATTAGGGTTTCGTTGGTCTCTGCAATTACTTTAAATAAGATTTAAATAAATGGCCCTAAAATGCAATTGTTCCCCACGGTCATATGAGGGTAGATTTTTTAGGCTCCTTTGCCATTTTATAGTGACCTAGGTTTAATCATGAAGTTATGTTGAAAATGAATAAATTTGATGATGTCATGATTAGCATAGGTGGAGTCGGGATTGGAACGGATTATGGACATAAGAGTTTTGTTTTACAAAGGTTATCGATTCCATTTTTATTCTGTTTTCGATTCTGAGTTTTAAAAGGTTTTCTTGAAGTATAGGATAAATTGGCGGAGGCGGGATTGGAACAGATCTTGAACTTAAGAATTTTTTTTGTGAAAGATATCAGTTCCATTTTAATCCCGTGTCCAGCTCCACATATAGTGGGAAAGTCTTTTGTCAAAGTAATGATAACCAAATCAGAGGCAGAGGCGGAATGGGAATAGAATATGAAAAGTAAAAAATTCAAAGAAAACCAAATCCGATTTTTGTTTTGATCCCGGTTCTGATAACCTCTTCGACTCTGACTCCGAGCCCGTTTGTTATTTGGTGAAGTTTCTATATCGATTTTTGCTTCGAGTCCGCCAGTTTTGTAAAAGCGATTATTTTGAGCTTTTGTCTGGTTCCGATTCCGATGTATGTTTAACAGGTATGTTTTAAAAACATGTTTTATGATGATCTATCTAAAGGTCTAATTAGAGGTTTGCTTGCAAGAGATTTGATAGATGTCAGGAACATCAGGAGAAGCTGCTCGAAGGAATCAACTGGCTGGAACATCAAAGACAACATTGAAAATCAAGAAGGTAAAACCAGAACAACTACCTTATACATTAAAGTATGATCATAGGAATCTGGTGGTGAAGGTAAGCAAGGTGGAATCAGACTGGTCAGATATCATAGATACTAATTTGGGCCAGTATAACTTTGAAGAATTACATGAAGAGACCTTTGCAGAAAGAGTAAACTTGATAGGGAGAACACAAAGGATTTTTGACTCCGATCTTGCACATATCATTGTGTTTCCTTTATCAGTTCAGTGTCCGGAGTTGATATTGATAGTGGCCATTACTTATAATCCAGCTACAAGATTATGCATGGATTCACAGAATAATGTGATTATAGATCTTACTCTGCAGATGTTCCAAAGCATATTTAATGTTCCTGATCCCAAGAATTTGGTGTAGCTAACTAAGGCAGAAGCATTGGAGAAATACAGTAAGCATAAAGACTCCAATAAGTCTCATTTAAACAAAAGATGGTTAAGCACCGAGAAGAAGTCTTTAAGCAAGTTGGCAGACTAGCCAAAGAGGGAAGATTTCAAGGAGATATCTGATTTGATATTGATGTTGTCCAAAGTGTTTGGAAAGAGGGATGCCTTCCATTTCAAGGAATGGATGTTTCATTTTATTCAAGTAATCTTTCAGGGTGATTATCAATTTGATTGGTCAATGATTGTTTCTGATGCTATACATGATTAGCTCACAAGGGTTAGATAGACCAAATCTTTCTTCATGAATTCATATGTGGTCTATGTTGCAGCAAGACTGGGGATTTTCCCAGGATTCAATAGAGTAGGTATAATGGGAGTCCTGGATGGACAAAGGAAGGTATGGGAACACTACAATCAATTATCTCTTCACGTTGCTAAGACTCACTTCAGAAGAGTCAATGATGCATTTTTATATGTGGTTATCAACCAGTTGAGTGGAGATGCAGGATACAGGTTAAGTCAAGAAGCTATGGCATTCATTTATGAATGGGGAAGTTGGTACATCCAATACCCCAAATTTACATACTTCAGATTATTTGGTTTTGAGGGTCATCCCCATTTACTTCCGAGATGCTGTAGCAATAGAATAGTGCTTATGGAATTTGTGTATCAAGCCATTGGAGTTAATGCTAGATTTGGAATGAAGCATAAGACAGGATGCCATAAATTTCCTATGACACTGGATGAATACAATTGTCAACATTTGAAGGGAGCAAAGGTGGTTTGTAATGAGTTGATACAATTGAAATTGGGATTGTATACAGCTCGTAAATATTTTGATCCAAAGAAGAAGATGTATTCTTTATTACCTTCAGTGTTTACTAGACATTTTAATTTGTTAGAGGATTTTTGGTGTGATCGGCAGGATGAGTATGACTTGAGGAAGAAGAATTATGAGAGATTATCAGTCTCATTCATGTCAGAACTTGGTATTAAAGAAAATATTCTTGAAACTTTGGTGGATGATGGAATTGTATTAGATCCCTCAGAAGAAGCTTTGAATATTGGCACTAAAAGCTTAGATCCAATAGACTGGAATGAGGAAGAAATAATTGATATTAAGAAAATTGGAAGAACAATCTTGGATAGGAGTGTGCAATGGTTGATGATCAGAACTCAAGCTCCTTAGGGACCAATCCTCAAGAAAGGTAAAGGGTACAAGAGGATTAAAAGGAAGACACCTCCCAAAGAGCTATTGGAATTCTTTCCTCCTGATGTTGAAGAAATAGAACTTGAGGTGGTCGATGAAGAAGAAAAGACACCAGAGGGAGATGTTTCAATTGAATCTGTTGTTTTTGCACCTGCATTAGGTGAGTCATCTGCACAAGCCCCACTCACAAGAAAGAAAAGTAAAGAAGTTCAAGGAGTGCTTTATGCCATGGCTGAAGCTTCTAAAGGAAAAGAAGTGGAGGAAGAATTGGTAGAAATTGAGACAAACTTGGATGAAACTCTGTCAGAGAAGGATTTGTAGGAAAACGTGCCTCTAGATCATACTATTGAGCAAATTCTTATACAAGAAGAACAATGGAAACAATTTGAAGATGCTACTAGAGAATCTAATGCACCGACTACTACGGAAAAACAAAAGGAAATGGAGGCAAAGTTACAAGCTGATGCTCTACTTCAACAGCAGTAATTAAAGGTAAAAGAAGTTGAATCAAGGATAGTAGTCGATGAAATGGAGGAGCAAATGAGGCTACGAGAGCATGAGATCAAGGTCAAGGTAGAAAATGACAAGCTGGAACTGATATAGAAGATCCATGATCTCGAGGAGGAGAAAGCAAGAAACTGAAGGGAAAAGGAAGCCCTCGTTGCTAGACTGAAGCTTGCAGAGGAGGCTCGACAGAAAGAACAAGAAGCTGAAACTCTAAGAAAGGAGAGAGATGTTGAAGAGCTAATAAAGAAATAGCAAGCTAAAGAAGAAAGGGAAAAGGCAGAGAAACTCATACCCTTGGAAATGGAAAGGATAGAAAAGGAAGAATCAAAAAAGATAAGAAAAGAAAAAGAGGTCGAATCTGCAAAACTTAAAGCTTTGGAGGCAGAACGATTGGAAAAGGAGGCCTTAGAGAAAGAGAAGTTAGAGAAGGATCAGATGGAAGAGGGGAGATTGAGAAAAGAAGAAGAAGATAAGAAAGTGCAGGAACAAAGAGATAGAGAAGAGGCTGAGAAGTTGGTGCAGATGCATGTGCTGCAGGAACAACAAGAGAAAGCAAAGGTTGATTCTCAACCTGAGATAAATGTTCAGCCATCCTCTATAGTTGTTGCTTCTACTTCCATGATGATGACTGATCCTAGTGCTCCTACATGGTTGAAATTAGATTTGTAGAAGAGAGCTAGAACACCTCCTCAACCTCTTAATTGGGAGAACATGATGAAGGAGATTGAATAGGAAAGGCCTAAGAAGAGGGCTAAAGTTTTGCATTCTACCAGACTCAGAGATAAAGGGGAGATAGTTGTTGAATGTGCTATGCCTATGAGTGAAAAGGAGGTAGGGGATATGCAACTCACAGACTATCAATTGAGTACGGTTAATTTGGGAAGACCCACTAGAAATCAACAAATGAATCTGATTGATGTGGTGGATTCAATGACTAAATTAAGAATGATCAAGGACAAACAAAAGAAAGATGAGCTTAAGGCTCAATTGGATCAATTACATTCATTCTTGAAGAGTGTCTCCTCTCCAAGGTCACAACAGGTTGCAGCAATTGAGACTCCTATTTTGCTAAGCAAAAAGGAGGTTGATGATTTGGTGTAGGTTAGAGGTAAGGCTAAGATGGTTGACAAATGGATAGACAAAGTGAACCGGGAGGTAGGTGAGGTTTTGGAAAAAGGGTTTGAAACTTACAAGGAGGCAGAGGGAGTAATAAAAGAGATGCATCAATACATTGAGGCATCCGAAAAACTAGAAGAAGAGTATAAGCAGTAGATTGAAAAATTAGAGAAGATAAATACATTGCCTCTAACTACTCTTCTAGAAGAATCTATACTCGAAGATGATAACAAAGATTTTGTAGAAAAGACTTCTCGTATACTTAAGTTTAGGACTGGCTTTTTGAGCAAGCATAAGGATGAGATTCAGGAAGTAGTTAATAATTTAATTGAGCAGTTAGAAGAGTTGGAAGTGGTTATGGCTATAATTGTAGATGTGAATGTAATGACTAAAGATGGCATTCCATTGAGTCAGGTTAGAGAGAAATGGAATGAAAGATTCCAAGGATTCATGTAGGAGAAAGATGATGGAGGAGACTTAGTGATAGATCATCTTGTAGAAGTCAAAGAAGAAATAAAAGCTGCAGGGAGAGAGTTGATCAAGGTAAAAAGTATGAAAGAGTTTGCTGTAGTTGAGTTGGATCGCATCAAATTTGAAGATGATTGGATTGATGGGCCAGATATGGATATGCTACAACAAGTCTTCACTAGTTATGATGAGTTCATAGCGAATCTAGCTTCACATGCATAAAATATTGCATGTATGATTTTCTTCTTCCTTGCATGTTGCATGCATGTAGCACTGACAGTCTTAAGGGCGCATGACTTCTTTTCTTCTAGTTCTATCTTCTATTGTTAAATCAAACTGAATGTATAATATAACAACTCAAGATCAAAGTTGATCTGAGTTTCCAAGAAAGTTGATTGTTCCTAAAAAGGTGGAAAGCCTAAGATAGAAGTGAAGTTTGAACTTCTTTTTTATATCTATAAATACCAGATGGGCATCACATTGTAAGGGTTGGCTAATTGAGAATTGGATTGGCTTACCTACTGCTAGGAGATAGAATTTTAGAGAGTTTTGCAGAGATACATTGTACTAGATCTTTTGACAGTTAATAGAATTGCAGGTTTACGAAGTATGGAGTTTACATTGAATTGTGTTGTTTGATAAGGTTAATGAGTTATAATCCACTTGAATGCCAGTGATTGTGCTGAAGCATGATAGTTTCTTATGTGATGAAAGTCATTAGAAGAAACCAGGTTTAAAGATTATCTTGTTAAATTATCATTGAATTAAAGTTATTGAAGTCTGTTGATCTATAGTTTTGATGATGAATGAATGTGTGTTGTTTTGAAATCTTGGAAATACTTGTGATATGTGAATAGTGGAATTGAATTAAGCACCTAAGATGTATATGATGGTATAGTTATACTGTGGGTTTTGTCATGCTATGGTTTTTGTGATCGGTTGAGAAAACATTCATTGTTAGAAGTATATGTCAGGATATTAGATAAATTTAATTCATACTTGCTGATTTACCCCTTTGATCTATCTTTTTCTTTTATTTAAAACCCATTTATTTACAGGAACTATTTTGAGAAAGAGATTCATAGCTTGAATCCTTTGTTACTAGCACAGGCCCCTTGAATATTACAGTTGCATGAACCAATTGAGTGACATCAGACAGTTGAGAACCAACTACCAAGACCTTGGGAGTTAGGCCACTACATGTAGTCTTTCTTTTTTAGGAGAAATAGAGTAGAAATATTTTGTTTTATTGTTGTTTGTGTCATTTTAACCATCAACAGGCCTCTTGTTATGATGTGACTTCATGTTATATGGAGTTCTTTTTGAATCCCCTTGACATTGCTAAAATATTTCATAAATTAATGGTTTTCTACTTAAGGATTTCTTTATTTGGCCCCACGACAATTTTCCTTAGGTACTTGTGCATGAGCAATTTGAATGGAAAAATCATTTTTCATAACCGAAGCCTTTGGTGTCTAAGTATTTCTAAATATGGGGCTGCAAAGATATCCTCCTTGGAAATGATATTTGGCATGTGTAATCTATCAATTTCCTTAATCACTCGTTATTATCTTGGTTGGCATAATAATAGTGATTTATGGGTGATTTTTCACTTTGACGACTATTTTATCTTCATTATCTCATAGGGTTACTGGTTTCATAGAGTAAAGTGTGTCAAAATGGGAGGTGGCAAGGTAAGGTTTGAACTAGATAATTGCAAGGAATTCTGAAAGGATCCTTTGGTGTGGCACATTTGCATTGAAGGTGGGTTGGGACTAGTAATGGTATGCTTAATGGGGAATGATGTGAGGATGTTGGCTTAGTTTGTGAGCTCTTGCAAAGATAGGAGGTTTGTGATGAGAGGTATCTCTTTCAAGTTCAATGATGAATTCATAGCTCAGGTGACTAGGCTCTCATGCAATGATAAAAATTATAGAAAAAACCAGGATAACAAAATTTTCAATGCTTTCTTCAAAGACAACAAAAAACTAGTCAGGAGCCAGTTGGGTTTTGAAAGGGAAGCGCTCCCTCATCATTGCGATCGGGTTTGTCTAGCTATTATGAGATTTGTGACTTTAGAAGCTAGGCATAGGGTGTTTTACTATTACCATCTACCTCTTCTCAATCATCTCCATCACAAAATGTTGTTAAGTTCCCTTTCTTCTTGCTAAGTACCTTGGATGATTCTATAAAGATGTGCTCTGACACTGCTACCCAAAACCTTGATGAAACACCCCCATGTCACTCCACCAGAGCCTCATCCTAAGGATTTACCACTTCTATTTAGCTCTTTGTCTGCCCAAACCTATATTTGATGTTTGTATTAAGGATCTTGAATCCCCTGACCAAACCATCATGAACCCCTCCCCAACCAAGTCCGCGGGCCCTAAAATGAAAACCCCTCTGATGGAATTTGAAACCTTGAATGCACCTAGGCCTAACTCCCCTACCAAAAAAATAAGGGTGGTGTAGGGATTTCTCAATCTAAAGTGGTTGTCAGGCTCTACAAGCTCAAAACTACTCCCCGCAAGAAGGAAAGCAAACCAACAACAAGGAAAAAAGGTCAGGAAGAGGGAAAATGCTAGGTGGAGCTACCAACCACAGATAATGAAGGGAAGGACAATGTGGGTAAATTTTATAGGGGGGACACTATAGTGGCTGTTACTATGGACACAAGAATGTATAACACTAGCATCAAGAGATCCAATAGATTAGTGAAAATTAAAAAGGAGGTGCCTATGAATGATATTTTGATGAATGAGGAGTAGAGTGACAACAAAGGCAAGAGTAAGAAAGAAGATGTGGAGAAATTTGTGGAGGGACGTAGTCACTTTTCTAACTTTAATAGATGCTCCAAGAGGATTCGATAACCCACTCCTTGGACCCTAGGTCTATGAAGAAAGATCACACTAAGACTGTAGACAAGGAGGATGAATATAGCAAGCTATTGGAGTGCATGGATAAAATCGAAAGGAAATTTTCCAGGTTGACTCAATTCACCATTAAAATTATCCATCATTTTGTAGGTACCCTTTCTACTATGCTAAAGGAAGAAGGGGACAAGGATACTATCGAGCAGGGCCCCAATTGGGTTGGGGAGGATGTTGTTTACCTCCTCATACAAAAATGGGAGGGTACAAAAAAATTAGTCTGTTGTTTTTGGTTTTTTTCTCATAGGGTCTTCGTGTGTCGACTGTTGGTCTATTGTCTCCATGTCCTATTGTTTTGGTGATTATGGTTTAATGGTCTAGACTTGATCTTTTTTGGCCCCTCGGGCTCCTCATGTAAAGGGTATTGCACCCTATAAATGCAACTTAATATATATAAAAAATAGTAATTAAAATATGATGTATACGACAATTGAAGCCTTCCCAAACTGATAGAACCTCTCCAGGAGTTAGGATGTCCAAGTAATCAGTCACAATGTAAAATGTGCAAAATATTGAATAAATAATACTTGGGGCTGGATCTGGAAAAAGTGCATCGGTATAATGATAAAGCTCCGTAATACCTTTATGATGCCACAAAAATAAAAATAAAAGAGATCCAAGAAAAAATTTATGAGGTCGGAGGTCCGAATGGGAGATCTGACTTCAATTTCTAGTAAATTGTACCTACAAAAATATCTAGAAAAATGATCTACACCACTATGAAGTACATAGAACTAGCTTTTCATCAATATCTCATTTACATAATTTTGATACTTTAAGGAAAATTTAAGTCAATATGAGAAAAATAGTTGTTTTAGGATAATTACAGGCTAAATTGGTGCAAAAGTAAACCACCTGGGGTAGTCTAGTTCCAGGTCACTCATGTGACTATGACGTAAAGAGGGGCAAAAAAAGGAGCGTCACCTAGAGGGAAATGAAAGAGATGCTCGTAGGTGGCATGCAACACCCAACAATGGTTGATTCCTACACCACCCATTGCGGGTTTAGCCTTAGTGCTAAGCTGAGAGCCCCAGTGGGTAGGGTAAAAACTGGCTGCTTAAACTTTTGAATTGCTCAAATTTATAATGAATATTATTATATTTTAAATCACTATAGTTTGTGAATGGCGTACAAGCTAAGAGTATAGAGAAATATAATGCCCACAAAAAATATAATAATTTCCAAACTTTAGTTCAATATTGTCTAACAATAAAATATTAATTGCAATAATAACTTGTAGATTTTTGTTGGTGAAATTATTAAAATATCATACCACCTATACCTGGGTGTGTTGTACAACTTGCCCAGGTAAAAATAATTTCCTCACAAATAACTAACACCGAATATAGGAATATTTAATATTAGTCTTCATTTCTTGAGCCTTTTGAAGATGATGGAAAGGTCAATTTGGGCTCAAAGTGCACCAAAAGCTCTTCTACCTCTAGATCTTGAATTTCTTCAAACCCTCATAACTTTGGCAAAATAATTCAGATTTAGGTGAAACAAAATGCGATCTTGACTTTCTCAACTACCTTGAACTCAAATATGAGCTCATGTTTCCTCTAGCATGAGCCAAAAGTGACCTTCCATGAAAACCCACATAGAGAAACCCTCCAAATTTGATATTTTTTCAAGTTTTTTTGATTCCTAGGTTCACAATCTGGTGCAAGGGAAGAGCATACTCAAACTTACTAAAAGTAGCCTAGATCTTTGACTAGAAATACCTCAACCCTCAGATTTGAGAAGGGTTTTTTAAGGCTTGGATTTGATACCATGTTGAACTGAGCAACCAAGATCTTCAATTTGCAACCTTAAATAACCTCCACATGCAATAGAGAGAAGAAAAAATGGAAGATTCTATTCCACTAAACAACAATTACAATATGATACAGTATGATCAATATGTGATCAAGATGATATTAAGATGCCAAATATGCATGAGATACCTTGCTTATAAAGCCAAGGTGAGAGATAGGATTAGATAAGATCATGACAAGTGTCTTAATCTTATCACATGAGACAACTAACTCATAACTACCTAGGATAATGTAAAATCTAGATAAAACAAATAATACTTCTAGAAGAAATTTTATATCCTAAGTAAACTTAACATGTGAATAAGTCTCCTAGGTCTCTAGTAAGGTAAATTAATAGGTACACGACATATATTCACACCAAAATAAATAAAAACCATCTGATTGCTCAATATATACCTCTTCCTTTATATTTTCATTCAAGAAGGAAGACTTGACATCCATTTGATATATTTTGAAGTTCTTATGAGTAGAAAAGGAAAGGAACATCCTTATTTCCTCCATTCTAGTTGTCAGAGAAACTTTTTCCTCAAAATCAATACCCTCAACCTGAGAATATCCCTTACATACCAATCTAGCCTTGTTCCTTACAACTTCACCATCTTCATTCAGTTTGTTTTGGAACACCCACTTTGTTCCTATCGTATTCTTATCAATAGGCTTGGGAACCAATTCCCAAGTCTTATTCTTTTCTATTTGTTCTAATTCTTCTTCCATTTCCTTTATCCAACCATCATCTTCGCTAACATCAACAAAGTTCTTGGGCTATAATTTTGATAATAATCATAAATTTACTTGCTCACTTTCTCTTGCAAGCCTTCTCCTGATCAGCACACCTTCATTATTTTCTCCAATGATATGATCTATAGAATGGCTCTATTAAACATATTTTGTTGGAGTCTTAGGAGCCTTCATTGGTTCTGGTACCTTCTCTTCATTTTCTTCTTCCTCACTCTAAGGAGGTATATCAGATCCAAAAACCTCTCGTTCTTGTGAGATCTAATACAAATAACCGTCCACCTAAACATTCATGCATTCAATGATCTTTACCAATCTCTTTTTGTAACATTTTTAAGCCTTACTTATGGTTGAGTAACCAAGAAAGATCCCTTCATCACACCATGAATCAAACTTTCCAATGTCTCCTTCATCTCTCCTAATATAATATTTTTTGCTAAAATTTTTGAATTATCTGGCAGTGGGAGGTCTTCCATACAACAGCTCATAAGGGTTCTTAGTGCTATTGACCCTCAACTACACCCTATTAAGGAAATAGATAGTAGTGTGAACTGCTTCCTTCCAATACATATCAGGTATATTAGCATCTTTCAACATGGTTCTATCCATATCTTGCACAGTCCTATTCTTCCTTTCCACTACCCCATTTCGTTGAGGGGTTCAAGGAGTAGACAGACGTATCCTAATACCATGATCTTCACAAAAAAATTCAAATTCATTTGAAGTATATTCACCTCCTCTATCTGATCTGAAAATTTTTATATTAACATCCATCTCATTCTCTATTTTTTCTTCTAATATTTTAAACTTATCAAAATCTTTTGATTTATCTCTTAAGAATGTAACACAAAATACCTTTCACCTTATTGACTCCTTGTTCTTTTAGGTCTAGAAGGGTTAGTGTGAATCAAATCCAATGACATTGTAGTAGAACACTCCTTGCTCTTGAAACTTGTCTTTGTTTTCTTTTCCATTTGACACTCCTTGCATAAAGTGTTTGCAAGCTTGGTTTTCTTAGGCATATCTCTCAAAACATGAGAGGAACTGATTTTTACCATGTTTTCAAAGTTGATGTGTCTGATCCTTTTATGTCACAACCAACACTCTCCAGACTGAGACAATAAGTAGATTAATCCATTAGCCTCCTTTATATGATAGACATTTCCATTTGTCCTTGTACCTTTAGCAACTAGTCTTTCAAACCCTACCTTCTTGATCTCACAACCATTGACATAAAATGTAAGATTTTATCCCTTTCTGCACATCTAAGTGACACTGAGAAGATTATTCTTCAGACCTTTGACATAGAGGACATCATCAGTTCTTCTCTTTCCATCAATTGTTATAGCACCTTTTCCACAAATTTATGTTGACTCATCACCACCAATCTTAACAGCTCCACCATTAACCTTCTTAAGGTTGATGAACCTTATCTTGTCACCATTCATGTGGTTAGAATAACCACTATTAATCACCCAATCATTTGTTTCTTCCTTTCAATGAAAGGAAATCGACACAACCATAAATCTTTCATTATTTTTATCATCTTGCAAAGTATTAGACATCTTACTTGTTCCAATATCATCCATTTTTTATTTTAAGGCCATGAATAGGGTTTTATCATTTGAATCGTTATCCTCATCTTCTGAGGAACAACTGATTTCCTTGGAATATAAACTCTTTTTCACTTTATCTCTTTTGTTACCATCTTAAAATTCTTTTTAGGTACATTTAGATGCAAAAATGGTTGATCCTTCCACAATTGAAACATTTGAAAGATAACTTACCTTTGTATTTTCTAGTGCCTTTCTTCAATCTTCTTAAAAAAATTTCTTCAACCTCATCAAAGCTATCATTATGATCTGAAGATTCATCTTCTATCCTTTTATTGGTTTTGAATCTAGCTTCCTTCTTTGGAACATCTTTGTCAAAATCTCTCATTCCAAAGGTTGTGAGAGCACCAAATATTTCATGTACTAAATAATTATCAAATTCCTTAGATTCTTCAATAGCAGACACCTTATGACTATAGGATTTATGGAGAGATCTCAAAATATTCTTCACAATTCCATCTTCTTTTACTACACCACCAAGACTTTTGATGCCAAAAACTACTTCATGCAGTTAAAGAATATAACTTGCAATGTATTCATCCTTTGTCATCCTAAGGGTCTCAAATATACTCCTGAAAATTTGTATCTTCTATTTTTTAATTTGGTGTCTCCTTCATAGATGCTGCTAAGTTTTTTCCAAACATCCTTAGTAGCACTGTAATTCATCACCTTCAAAAGTTTCGAATCAACCAACCCACACACGATAGCATTCTTATCATTAAAATTGTTCTCATACAACCTAATTTTAGTTGGATCTATTGGAGGAGTATTAGGAGCAACATAACCATCCTTGATTGATTGCCAAACACCAAACCCAAGAGAGTTTAGATAGCCTTCCATCCTCAATTTACAAAAAGTGTAATTAGTCCCATCAAACCTAAGAACCTTGTATGATCCATCATTTGTCATCCCAGATCTTTCCTCAAACGGTTAAGATTCTTAAAAGGAACTTGGCTCTTATACCAATAATTGAACACACCAAATATTGAGAGGGGTGTTAATTAGTATCTTTAAAAAATTAAACCCCTTTGAAACTTAAGACTTTTAGCACAATTAAAACTTCTTAATCAAACCAAAAACCCTTAAACATATAAAAAACCCTTAAATAGATCAACAATAATGAAAGGTAAAAAAATTCAACCCTTAATCAGATCAGTAGAAATGAAAGATAAAATAAGGAACACATGCATAAGATGACACTAGATTTACATGGAAAACCCAATGAGGGAAAAAACCACGATGAGATTTAACTCACAATATATGAAGCTCACTACTTACAAAATAAGGCTCACCGCTAAAACTTACAGACTAAGGCGCATGACCTTAGGGAAAGATACAAAGGACTTGAAGAATTGAAGTGCATAACTCCAGGGAAAGATACAATGACCTAATAAGACTCACTATCTCAGAGCAGGATACACGAAGTTTATATAAATTAAATTTTTCAACACAACACTCTACTGATTGAGGTGTTAAAATACATTTGATCTATCTTTCACACACTTTCACACTTCTTCTATGAGATCTTCTATAACATTCCATACTCAATTTTTTCAACTGATTTGATATTTCATTTATATCCACCATAAGAACACAAAACATCAATTAGGTTGGCCAAAAAGAAGATACATAATAATCCTAGCAAGTGGCCACAAAAACATAGTGTGGTCCTATCTAGAAGATATAGAGGACCACAACAAAACTTATTATATCTTCCAATTTAATCCCAAACAACTCACATGCTAGCATACATCAACCCAATTTAATAAGGAAACATGTAGCACAATACTAGTCAACCCAAAAACATATCTTTGACTAAATTCACTCATGTGGTTGTAATTATGATAGTTTAGGAACCAAATCCATCATAAAAAAACTTCAATTGTAGGTGTAGACCTCCAAGAACATAGTGCAAGACAAAGAACAAACCATGTTAGCTAGATATCCACAAGTTACCCAGAAAGCCAACTCAAACACAATGCAACACCAAAAGAAATAAACAAATGATGTGTGGATCATAGAGACATGTTCCTTGAACATCCAACAACACTTCAAGATACTTCTTTCATATTCCCATACCACCAATAGCTACTGCAAAACAAATAAGAGTAGAACACTTCATCCTAGAAGCACAAAATGCACAACCATGAGATATAACATTAATAAATCAACTTGTGGACTACATCAACACATGAAATTTGAATAGAGACACTACACAAACATTAAGAGCACATCCACAAATCTGCAAGAGCATAAAAATCAATACGGATAAATGTAGAGAATTTTTTGGACTAGTCTAGACAACCAACAACACTACCAACCTTATGCAATTTACAAAAACCTCCTTGGAAACACTAGTGACTTGAAAAGATATGAGTAAAACATACATAGAGCACAACCAATGAATCCCAAAACTCAATACCACATCTTCAACAATAGAGGAATACAGAGAATTCTCCCAAATAGTCTTCACAACAACTTCTAGAAACAAGAACTTTCAACAACTTATAGAGGCCATAAATTTCTTTTAGAAACACATGCTTCAAAATGAACAATAGGAGAGAGCATACAAAATTCTATAGTTCATCAAAATCTCTACACTATCAGCAATAATTCTAATCCTCATCTTAATAAATCATCATGAAATCAACCCTGCTGACAACAACCATACTCAATGCTTCTTTCATTATCATCAGAAAATGTATGAAATCCAACCATGAACTTCAACAATATAGAGTATCAAAAACATACAACATAAGACACCAATGATAGAAAAATCAATGACAATTAATGTCAAACAAAAATATCACAAATATGTGCAACAATCTCATCAAGTGTTGACAACCAATACCAACAATATGTACCACTGCAACAATCTCACCAAGTGTTGACATCAATGACAACCAATGCCAACAATCTCCCAAGCATACACAACAATCTTCTCAAGCTTTGACATCAATGACAACTGATGCCAACAAGGAGAACACAAAGGCTAAGATTTAAGTTAAATAACAAGTTTTTGGTGGTGACATTATGGATAACACTATCTCCTCAAGACATTTGTAAGAATTTAAAGCCAAGCATTTTTGAAACTCAATTATAGGAGATAGTGAAAATTGTGTTAATCCTTGGTTTTATATAATGATAATTAAATGAAATTTAAGAATCAGTTAGAATCAATCTTGATCTCATACCTCAGACATCAATAACATATAAATTTCCTAGGTGTCCTTTCGATTTAAATCATGGTTTAGCATAAGAAAGAATTCATGTATTAAATGTTTGAAATCCTAAAGTGGATCAACTTATGGTTGGTAGGAATAAATGCATAATTAATGCCATCTACTAATGGTCAAAGCCTTTCTTTTGTATGGAAAATCCAACATAAAAAGTGATCAAAACTAGATTTTACTTTGAATTAAAAGGCAACACTATAAAATTGCCTAAGTTCTTTTGTTATTAATGATTGTCAAGCAAATTTAAAGAGGACTATAACAACTACCAAACCCTTATATTTTATTGTTTAAAGGCTAAAATAGAAAGAAAAGGAAGAATATTGCTAAGAATCAAGTCAAAGATGAAAATATGTAGGAGGATATAACTAAGATATGATTTTTGAGGTTCAATTGATGTGGTGCTTAAATAATTACATTTCTAGTAATTAAACATAAGACCTTTGTAAAAGACTCGTCAAAACATACATTGAGATTTAAAATGTTATCCAGGGAATGTTACTTGTACTTTTCTTGCATATTTCAATAGACCAAATAACTTGTAACAGCATAACTAAGGAATGATAGATGTTGTATAGGAATTAATAACCTTTGCAGGTAGGTGGTGTCCTTAAAGGATGTGGATGTATTTAGAATTGATTAATCAATTTCTTTATTTCAAATCAAGTAATGAATTATGTGTGATTTATGCTGGATAAAATGATTGGGAAATTAAGTTATATAGATAAGAGACATTCAAAATAGTCATGTAAAAAATTTCAACTAATGTTGTGTGCTACTATGCCTTAGGATAGATCATTTAGGAAAAACATATACACATGAATACAATGGAGGAAACTTAAAGAAAGTTAAAACTTCTAGGAATTTTGTCATTTTTATATTCTTATACCTGATAAAGTTTCAAGGGAACTATGCTTATGAAAATGGTGATTATAACATGTGATTAAATGATTCAACTCTGGATACAATAATACAAGATTTGTGAATGTATATAAATATTAATGAGTTGTGAGAGTTACTATATTACATAAGTCTTATGCATTGAGTGTGGTTTATTTTCTTATATTGTATTGTTCCAAAAGAAATGGTTGAAAATATTTCTTAATAAGGGAAATATTCTTACCATATTGTGAAAACTTATAGTGGAATTACCCAATATAGATACATTAGTGAATATAATAAACTTAGTTAAATGAAAGTGGGAGCAAAGATATGGCTAAACATAGAGATCTAATTTAGACCGTATGTGTAATGTTGAGCATCAAATTAGTAAGTTAAAATGTGTGATGTACCATGTATTTATAGTGATAAGAAAATGGAGTAATACCTAGGATATAGTTTTTTATTATCCAAAAATTTCTTTTACTTGTGCAAAGTAAGTAGATATTAAAAATTTGAGAAGTAAAGTGAACATTGTTTAAAGAAAATAAAGTGTGTATGAGTGCCTTGACCTTATGCTATAGTGTGGTGGACTTCATAAAGTGTATTGTTTTGTGACATGTGAAATTAGACTAGTAAATATTTTGTGCCTCAAGTGTGAGATACATGGTATTCGGCTTGGGATAAGGCTAGGTGGATCCCCTATATGTACCATTTTTTATTATCTTTTGCATAAGATAGCTAGTTGTGAAATGATATAAACATGGCTTGTGTGGATGTGTGTCTACTAAATGAAATGTGATGTTTTCCCATGTCTAAGTCTTTCTTATGTTAATGTGTATCCCTAACATATGGTTCCCCTATAGCATTGAGAGACAAGAGGACCTCCAAAGGAGATATACATTATTTCCTTGGGTGTTGTCCCTAGTCTACTCCCCCACACATTAGAACCACACTTGTTGGACCTTCATAGTGAAAACCTATTCCTTGATACTTAAAACCATCATTAGAGGATGGAATTATACATACCATAGTGATTGGGATCCCGATCCCACTTGTGAATAAATATATTAGACACTTTAGTAATAAGGGATTAAAGAGCGCCATGATATTTTATACATATATGTGGTTTCATACCACCATGATACAACATGATATTATATTTTGTGGTTAGAGACCACCATTCCCATCCTCCCCTCAGGTGGCTTAAAAAGCCACATAGTGGATGTAATGTGCAACTTTTTGTAAGTGTAATTTTTTATTTATTTTTATATTTTATACCAACAATGTTAAACTTCTCTTTAAATTTCTTGGGCTAGTTAGCCATTTGAAAATTTCAATGGTCTCTTTCACCTCAAACACTTATTTAGTTTTTTGTTTAATTAAATTGTTGTATTGATGCTTCTTTTGATTCTAGTTTTATTCCACATTTCCTTTTTATGAGACTCTTATTTGAATTTTGGGGTTAAAATCATGCATTGGTGAATTTTATTTGAGGAGTTCTTACATGTTTGTGACTATTGGGATATGTGTTGTAATGTGACATCTATAAATTGTCATATCTAGGATGGATCTTTGACACAATGTATAAGGGAGTAGATACATTGGGGAGTTCTACTATGGGGATGGGGGTTGCAAATGTGACCGTTATGGGGTTGTCATAATCTATTCCCCCTAATTTTGTGTGAGTTACTTTGTAATTAGTTAACTTTAAAAGGATAACCCCCTTACACAAATGAAAGGTAGGTACAATGAAATGTATGGAGGGGTCCCTAGAGAAGGGGCCTTGAGACCATATTTAATTATGATTATGGTATCCTTGCATGTCTATCCTCATAAACCCTATTGTGTGAGCCTTGTGTTATAAATGATGTGTAACTATTGTGATGTATGTTTAAAAATTACAAATGAATGTGAATGTGGCATACATGTGAAATATGTGAGAAAGATAGTAAAAAATAATATGGAGCTAATATTCCTTGAGACAAGACTTGACATTGAAACAAAAATATTTTCTAACATCATCAGTGATGTTTATGGTGCAAAGGGATTTTGAGGTGTATCCAAGGATATTAATGTGTTAATATATATTTGTGTAACTTTATTGAACTTGGGTACATGGTTAATAATTTATAGCTACATGGATGATTGCTAACATTTTTTGTAATGATAATATAATGGATAAATATTTTACCATGAGGATATTTTGTTTTCAATATTTGGATGTCTTATCTATGGAAGGGATGTCTCTAATATGTACTTATGGTTTAATATTTTAGTTCTTTCATCAAGTAGGAAAAATAATTAGTATATTGAATATATCTATGTGTTTCTATATGGGGGATTAATATTTTGTACCTTAATGACTTTCAAGAGGAAGTCCAATCTAGGAGAAGGGGGTTTTTATGCCCTAAATTTTTGCACTATGGGAAAAACACAACCAATTTTTTAAAAAATATTAACATATAAACCACTAATAATTACCAATCAGGTATAAACATGGTATGCAAATTGTACACATCAAACGAGTTGCTTACACAACATTTTTATAGACATGTCGACTAAGAGTAGGGTCTAGGAAGTGAGAGCGATTTGGTGTGTAGAGTCTTTCTGACACACCCCAAGTGGGAAGGTTAACCCTAGTTCTCTAGGTCTTTCAAGTAGCATTATGATTTAGTTTTCATTTAAATATTATCACTAGTAATTTTATGCATTGAAATGTCTAATCATTAATGTATAAGAGGTTATTTCTCAATCTAATATTATTACGATTATGGTGGTGTGGGAAATGTGATGATTGGTGCTAGGGTTGTAATTTGGTTGATTAACTTCAATTTAAAGCCTTACTATAGTAATGGTATTATCCCTTACCCTTTAAGACACACTTAGGTTTCACCCCAAAAATTTATCCTTGATATAAACAAAAATGCCATTACTTACTAACATTTAGAAATGCGTATCATTTGACTTGCTCATGATATTAATGTCATCTTGATAATTAAATATAGCATTTTAACTACTATTTACATTAAAAAAAATATTATTAAGGTCGATAATGTTATCATTACTTATTGATTAATATTGATATTATTTGGTAACATTGATATTAATAACATTACATTTTTATATAATTTCCTTACTCTTTTATTACTAGTAATATATCATCGTTGGGTCAACATTGAATGTTAGGATTATTATTTAGGCTATAATATTTTTCTTTGATGTTAACAGTCATGAATAGTAATAGAGAAGTCTAATATATAATATCAATCAAATGATAATTGTAATGCCCCGCCAAGTAACCTTAAAAGGAAGTTGCAATTAACATCATAAGCGAACCAATTTTTTTTTATAAAGTGCATTTAACATACACATTCACTTACTAGTTAACAAAAACCTCTAAGGCTACAAGGTTAGGATTACATAAACCCACACATACATATTACATATAACCATAGCATTATGAACCTTATGATATAAACATCATACATCATAAGAATACCACATAACATAATAAGATAATCAACCAAGATACAATCTCATAAACATTATCTTAATCCAATAGATACATCACTCATTCCCAGAATGAGGCAATAGTACAAAAGATTACAATTACAAAATTCCACCTCATAAACATAAGAGGGATAAAATAACATATACAAGTTAAAATATTACAATGCAAGATAATACAACAAGAACCACGAGCTGTCCATCTGGATGTCTCACCACCAAGTACTAAAGATCGATGGGGACCCAACGGTTTTGGTGCATGTTCCACCCAACCAATGTGGTACCCGAAGGCCCACCCCCCATGCTAGGAGATAGTAACAAAGTAACATGTACAAAGATCTACTACCTCTAACCAAAGGCAGACTCAAACTGACTCATACTGTTATAACCAACCAAATGAATTAACAAGTATGAATCAAGTATAACTCAAGTACAAATCAAATACAATACATGTACAAATCAAGTACAATACAAGTAAAACTCCAACATCACTGACATAAGTCACATTGCTTCCAGACATAAAGTAGATCAAGTATGTTCACATAACCATACACATAAAATAATTAACAACAGTTGTCATAGATAGAGTGTCATCGCAAGGTTTGTCATGAGATCTCCTCTAGGCATTCTTCATAGGATCCGACACAAGTAATCTTAGTGGCCTCAACCGAATCTCGGCACTCATACTCACTCATGCAGAATCAACTACCTCTCACAAGAATAAGATAGTTGATCTTGTCATTCCATGCCTTCCCACTCATCCCAAGTCTAAACAAGCCCTTGTGTCTATGAGTGAGGTAAAATTATCTTGATTAGTGAGAAGTTAGTCCTAATCTTCTAAGTATATTATTTTAATTATCACTTGTTTAAATCACTCCTGAAGGTTATCCAGTTTACCTCTTTGGGCTCTAGCGCCTAACAGAAGCCACTCTTCTATTCGACAACACACACCCAAACAATCCACCAAGGAAACCACAAGTGCATACCAACTAGGCATCATAATCCACTCCAACACAAGGAGGACACAAATAATAAAACTCACTCCATTCATCTTGGAGGCAACAAACACATAGTCCACTCCTTTCATAGGAGGAAACAAGATGAAACCACATAACAAGGTCACTCCATACAAGGAGACACGGATCCCATAATCCGCTCCTAAACCAAGGAGGTGCAAACATCCCCGTTCGTGAAAATCAGGTAAAACTGAAAAGACGCCATGCACTACCCAAGGGAAAACAACTGGATGGCATAAAGGTTCAACAATCCTTATCCTCTAAGTTCTTCTGGAAGACTTATAATTTAGGATTAACACTAAATCCCAAAACCAACAATGCAACTTGATGACATAGCAACCAAAGCATTTAAATCATTAATCAAATCTAATATTTGGATTTCCTAAATCCATACTCATTCAATAGGTAGTGTTGACAAAGTCAAAGACATGATAAGTAAATCATCTAAAATAATCATAACCCCTATTTCCCTTTTCATTATTGGAAATCTAAAACAATTAAACTTACTTCCCTTTACTGAATACAAAGAATTAAATCCTTTAAGATAAGCATGAGGAAGATACTACTTTTGAATATACTAAATCCATATCTCTTTCATAATCCAATCACAATGATTCAATTAATCTAAATAGAAATTAATAAATAACATAATTGATTGCCTCATCAATAAAACAACTTCTTAATTTACTTTTAAATCGACACAAATCCATGCATGTAAACTCTTTCCATTTCCTAACCAAATCTTACATCTTATTCACTTTTCTATTTAACACATTCAATCATTTTAATATAATAACATATTGTTTCTCTATCCATTTTCCATATACACTAATCAATCCAATTTTAAATCTCTATTCAAAAATATATTGCATTCTTTAAATCAAATATTTAACTCTTTCAATTAAACTTTAACAAGCCATTTTAAAATAACAATAATTTCCCATATGTTTATAATTTTAATTCCACTAATCTAATATACAAATTTTATTTAAAATAATATAAATAAATATAATACTTTAATATTATAAATTATAATATAAAATATTATTAAATAATATTTTAATATTATAATAACAATACATAAAATATTAATATTTATAAATATCAATTTATTATTATTTTATTTCCAAAGCAGCCATGGGAAAATAATTTAATAGCAGTCTCATGTTTCAAGTATAACTCAAAAACTGCGATCTGGGTATTTGTGATTTTTTGACAGGGATAAGAAAATTCTAAAATACAAAAACCCTTTAAATTTCTTGACAACCCAGTTTGTAAAAGTGAATTTATAGGCGATGCAACGAGACCATTTTACCATGAAAATATAACTATAATGCAGATTTTAAAATCCGTTTTTTGATAATAAACAGAAAATTTTATTTTCTAAAAACATTTTAAATGCATTGTTCAATCTCTATGTTTGATTTCAATAACAATAAAATCAATTTCTCCAAATAATTTAAATTCAACTAAGGTTTTCACAATTTTCACTCAAGAATTTTCACAAGCAAAGGCTGTAAATTTATTTAATTTTTTTATTCTAATATCAAGTTTGTTTTCTAAAACAGATTTAACAAACAAATCTTTAATCACTACTATTTAAAAAAAAACAATCAAGAACAATAAAACACAAAGAGGAAAACCTGGTACAAGAAGCTACGGGAAGAGATGAATTTTTGATGCAAGCCTCCTCCAAAGATTTCCTGAATTTTCTTCAATCCTCTAATGAATCCAATCCAAAACCAAAAAAATGCAAACAATCTTTCCTTCAATCAATTCTACAATCAAACTTTCTTCAAACCCTTGTGCAAATTTTCCAAAATTTCTTCCCTGCTGTAAAAATGTATTTTTCTAAAAACTTTCTGTCCTAAAATTAAAACATGTATTCTTTATAAATCATAAATACCTAATACAACCCTAATTCACATTACATGCAAATTAGATATTTCAATTTCAATTTCAATTTCAATTTTTTACAACCCTAATTCACATTACATGCAAATTAGATATTTCAATTTCAATTTTACAACCCTAATTCACATTACATGCAAATTAGATATTTCAATTTCAATTTCACTTTTCAAAAACCCACTTTCAATTTAAAATGCAATTTCAAATAATAAATTAATTTCCAAAGTTGCAATCAATTTCCCAAATAAACATTTAATTACAATTTCTAATTTAATTCCCACACGTTGGAATTAAATTCCAAAATTAATTCTAATTCTTTTATTTCCTTTCATTCTCTTGCATCACGTTTAATTAATTAATTTAATTATTTAATAACTAAATTCAACCCCTTGGATCAAATTTAATTAATTAAATAAACTAAATATAATTAATTAATTTAAATATAAACTTTTATCTACATTGCATTATTTAAATTAAATAATCATCAACATGATTTAAATGCAATTATTCTAAGTATCTATTTCCAAATCAATAATCCTTCAGAAATAAATAACATTAAAATAAGACAGACAATAACTCGACACACACAACTGACGACACACTAAGGCTAGGGCATAGACTTGACACATGTTTCCTAGCTACTATTTCCCGTTCAACTTAACCGTTGGATCGACACGCTCAAACCTGTGAAGCCAAGTGGAGTCGGTGTCATGTACCTGCAATCCTGCAACCAAGTAAACAACATCATACAATATATCCAGCATATAATACACACTGTGAAGAAGGAATTACGGATTCGTAGGGCGCTCGCAAACGAGTGATGCGAAACCATCCTCTTCACCAATACACTCATTGAAACTGACACTTCCATCATAATCTAGTAATCTCATAATAACATCTCATGTTAACTCTACAACATCATTAATCCATAATGCATGTGAAACAATAATTAAAATAACTACATCCCACAATAATAGTTGTCGCTCAATAGTAGCGATCAAAACATCATAACAAAATGTATTCAGTATCAAAGTAATTGCAACCAAACATAGCATAAAACAACTTGAACAAGAATCAAAACGGAGGGGTATTACAATAATCATGATGACCTTAATGTTCACTTACATATCAGTGGTAATGTTATCAGGGTAGATTCCTAGAGAGTTCCAATGTGACAAAGATCCAAATTAAAGATGAATATGCTTTTGAATAATTGTTCTATAATTTCTTTCTTTGTTACTCTATTTAATATATTTTTTAATCATTGTTGAATATTACAATGATATTGTTGTTTAATCAACCAATCCAAAAGATCATATTGTTAAGATTAAATACTAATTTTAACATCAATACTAATAATATTATTAAATCCTCAAAAGTGATATTATCATTTAATAACTTTACCACTTAAGCCTCTAATAAATATTATCTTTTATTGCCATTATAACAATAATATTAATAAATCCCAAATTTTCCTTTTACAATAGTAAATTTAATTATTATCAACATGAACATAATAATGATAATATTATTGATAACATTAATATTATTATTGTTTAATCCATATTGTCTATTAACCTTATCCCTGTTCAAATATTCATTTTGTCTTAATAGTATATATATATATCACTAAATAATACAACTTCATCATTAATAGCACCTATATTAATACCACTATTAAAATTATGAAATTATTGTAACATGATTTTCCAACTCCTATGCAACATTACATTATTGACCCTACATGCTAATATCTTGGGTAAATAGGAAATTAAATCCTATTTTATACAAACTCGGCTCCATTTTAAAAATAAAGCAAATGCCCTAATCTAATGTATGTGCAACCCTAAACTCTTTAACCTAAATATTATAATATTCCATTTCAATGTGGTTTTCGTTTCTTTCCCATCCATGAAGAGGGCATGGTGGCTAGGGTTCCCTTTTTGTTTTCTTCATGCTCTCGTTGTGAACAAACATGAAGATTAGAAATTAGTAGAGGTCACCTTAGATCTGATAAGCACTAATATGAAGGATACAACTCACTTATACGAGGCCGATGCATTCTTAAGTTGTAGGAAAAGCTTTATAATTAATTTTATTGGTTTGTGTTTTATGACTAATTTTGTTTTAGTTGTGTCTAATTTTTATTTTATTTAAGAAGATATTATAGGGGCGACGGTAGAAGGGAGTAGGGTTTTGGTCGATCTTTGAGATGACATGGCTCCTCATGGGGGTTGTGGCTCCCATAGGAGTCACACCTTCCCCTTAGTGGAGGGGGAGGCGATGCCCCTCTAATTCAAGTCATAGTGGTTACAAATGGGGAGGGATCCAAACCCCTCCTCAATGGTGAAAGCTAACTGCTAGACAAAATTCACCTATGTATATAATATAGCATATGTACCCATATCGCATCGAGAAAAGAGTTGTGATGGAAGAGGTGGGACCCACGACAACGGAAAAGGTTGTCAGACAGAAGGAAAGACATGACATCCGGACGTCTCATCCCCTATGCCATTTGTTGTCCCGTTGCCAGGAAATTGTGTCAGCACCGACAATTTTTCAAAATAATCATTCGGCGTGAATGGACAAAAAGCCAAAAGTGTGGCCATTCGAAACCATTATTAGCAAATAATAAAAAGGGCTGACAAGGTCCCATTTTCGCTATTTTTTGATGGCGACATTTTGGTGGATAGTGAGGGCAAGAGTAGCAGTCTTGCAAAGCTCCTTCAGGTATGTATATCCGCTCTATATATGTGCCATCTTGCCATTATGCCATGAACAACGAAGAAATGAATGGGAATTCATTGCGGGTTTTAGGGTTTGTTATTTTCAGTTGAGGGTTTTAGTTTCTTGTCTCCTCCCGTCTCTAGTTTTAAAATTTTGGGGTTGCTGAAGAAACTATTTAGTTGAAAGGGTTTTTTTGTGTCGAGGGTTTTGAAATTTTGGTTTTGTTTCCTCCCCGTATGCTCGTTTTTGAATTTTTCCATTTCTGAATGAAATAAGCGATAACCTATTGTACAAATATGAGCAAAATTACTAAACAATGTTTGTAGAAAGCATAATCTGTGGGTTCTATAATAAAATGCTATATTCATAATTTATTTCTCCACTACTATTTTTTTTAGGTTCTGCAATGAAATGCTATATTTTGAAAATCATGTAAAACCCAGAATGTCGCCATTGTTCATATTATTTTTCAAAATGGATAGAAAAGGGCATAACGTGGCATTCGAAATCATAATTGGGAAATGGAAAAAAGCCCACATCCAATCCCATTTTTTCTGTCATTTTATACACTGTTGTTTTGGAAAACACACTTTCTCCTAAAACTTGGACTATTGTAAAACCCATTGTTTCACTACAACATCTCCTCATGTTATGTATGTATCCATGTATGTTATTATGTATTTTTTTCATGTGTTTTTCAATGTACATAGGTGAATTTTTTCTAGGAGTTAGTTGAAATGCAGGTCTGATAATATTTTTTCTGTTGAGGGTTTTGAAATTTTGGTTTTGTTTCCTCCTCATATGTTGCTTTTCAAATTTTGCCATTTCCGAATGAAATAAGCGACAACCCATTGTACAAATATGAGTGAAATTACTAAACAATGTTTGTAGAAAGCATAATTTGTGGGTTCTACAATGAAATGCTATATTCATAATTTATTTCTCCACTACTATTTTTTTTAGGTTCTGCAATGAAATGCTATATTTCGAAAATCATGTAAAACCCGAAATGTCACCATTGTTCGCATTATTTTTTGGAATGGATAGAAAAGGGCATAACATGGCATTCAAAATCATAATTGGGAAATGGAAAAAAGCCCACATCCAATCCCATTTTTTCCACCATTTTATACATTGTTGTTTTGGAAAACACACTGTCTCCTAAAACTCGGACTATTGTAAAACACATTGTTTCACTACGACGTCTCCTCATTTTATGTATGTATCCATGTATGTTCTTATGAATTTTTTTTATGTGTTTTTCAATGTACATAGGTGAATTTTGTCGAGGAGTTAGTTGAAATGCAGGTCTGATAATGTTTTTTCTGTCAAGGGTTTTGAAATTTTGGTTTTGTTTCCTCCCCGTATGCTCGTTTTCGAATTTTTTCATTTCCGAATGAAATAAGCAACAACCCATTGTACAAATATGAGCGAAATTACCTCACAATGTTTGTAGAAAGCAGAATCTATGGGTTCTACAATGAAATGCTATATTTTGAAAATCATGTAAAACCCAGAATGTCACCATTGTTCACATTTTTTTTCGGAATGGATAGAAAAGGGCATAACATGGCATTCAAAATCATAATTGGGAAATAGCAAAAAGCGCACATCCAATCCCATTTTTTCCACCATTTTATAAACTGTTCTTTTGGAAAACACATTGTCTCCTAAAATCCGGACTATTGTAAAACCCACTGTTTCACTACGATGTCTCCTCATGTTATGTATGTATCCATGTATGTTCATGTGTATTTTTTTCATGCATTTTTCAATGTACATAGGTTAATTTTGTCTAACAGTTAGTTGAAATGCAGGTTTGATAATGTTTTTTCTGTCGAGGGTTTTGAAATTTTGGTTTTGTTTCCTCCTCATATGTTGGTTTTCGAATTTTTCCATTTCCAAATGAAATAAGCGACAACCCATTGTACAAATATGAGTGAAATTACTGAACAATGTTTGTAGAAAGCAGAATTTGTGGGTTCTGCAATGAAATGCTATATTCATAATTTATTTCTCTACTACTATTTTTTTTAGGTTCTGCAATGAAATGCTATATTTTGAAAATCATATAAAACCCAGAATGTCGCCATTGTTCGCATTGTTTTTTGGAATGGATAGAAAATGGCATAATGTGGCATTCGAAATCATAATTGGGAAATGGTAAAAAGCTCACATCCAATCCCATTTTTGCCGCCAT
Source organism: Sequoiadendron giganteum (assembly GCA_007115665.2). Taxonomy (NCBI): domain Eukaryota; kingdom Viridiplantae; phylum Streptophyta; class Pinopsida; order Cupressales; family Cupressaceae; genus Sequoiadendron; species Sequoiadendron giganteum. The sequence goes on from CM021101.1 coordinate 352,026,049, forward strand.
TTTATACATTGTTGTTTTGGAAAACACGCTGTCTCCTAAAATTTGTTCTATTGTAAAACCTATTGTTTCACTATGATGTCTCCTCATGTTATGTATGTATCCATGTATGTTCATGTGTTTTTTGATGTACATAGGTGAATTTTGTCTAGGAGTTAGTTGAAATGTAGGTTTGATAATGTTTTTTCTGTCGAGGGTTTTGAAATTTTGGTTTTGTTTCCTTCCCGTATGCTGGTTTTATAATTTTTCCATTTCCGAATGAAATAAGCGACAACCCATTATAAAAATATGAGTGAAATTACTTAACAATGTTTGTAGAAAGTAGAATCTATGGGTTTTGCAATGAAATGCTATATTCATAATTTATTTCTCAACTACTATTTTTTTAAAATTCTGCAATGAAATGCTATATTTCAAAAGTCATGTAAAACTCAGAATGTCACCATTATTCGCATTATTTTTTGGAATGGATAGAAAAGGGCATAAAATGGCATTCGAAATCATAATTGGGAAATGGAAAAAAGCCCACATCTAATCCCATTTTTTCCACCATTTTATACACTGTTGTTTTGGAAAACACACTATCTCCTAAAACTCATACTATTGTAAAACCCATTGTTTCACTACGACGTCTCCTCATGTTATGTATGTATCCATGTATGTTCATGTCTATGTTTTTCATGTGTTTTTTGATGTACATAGGTGAATTTTGTCTAGGATTTTGAAACCAACATATACTATGTTATATACATATGTGAATTTATGCCTAAAACTGGCATATCCTATGTTATATACATATGTGAATTTTGTTGAGGAGTTCACTTGCTCCCTCCTTAACTCTTGGAGAAAATTTGCAAATGTATATAACATAGGATATGCCCCCCATACTGCATGGGGAAAAGAGTTGCGGTGGAAGATGTGGGACTTGCGAGGGAAAAGGTTGTCAAACGGGAAGGAAAGACTTGAGGGCGGGACATCTCATCTTGTGTGCCGTTTGTTGTCCTGTCACCAAGAAATATTGTCAGCGCCGACGGGTTTTCAAAATAATTATTCAGTGTGGACAGACAAAAAGCCAAAAACGTGGCATTCGAAACAATTATTAGCAAATATCTTGTTCAATGACAATAGTTAGTGTTATGCACACACTAAGAAGACAATGTATTGAATTTGAGCTTCATAATTTTTAACAACCCTTACTTTTAGCAAAACACTCCTATTCGATATCTGCCCAACACATTATTCACATAACAGTTGCATCATGAAAAACATAGTGGGTTGTGGCTCACTTATTATTTTATGCAAGCTGTGAGAAACGAATGTTTTGAAGTTAACGTTGTAGTTTTTTAACAACACTTACTTTGAGAAAAACTCTCTTTTTCAATATCTACCCATATGTTTCGAGCAAAAAATTTACATAACAGTAGCATCATGGAAAACACAGTGGGTTGTGGCTCACTTGTTATTTATTTCAATCTCCTTGTTTAAATGTAAATGGAAAGCTGAAGGTCTGAGTGCACGTGGAGGAGTTGGAGTAGAATACCAACGAAATGGAGGGGAGGGGTAATTTGAAATTTGGGAAACACAATGTGGAGTATTTCAGTTTCTTGAATGTCCTCCAAATCACATATTCCATTGTTGTGTTTAAATTTCAGTCAATTGATAAAAAAATTGCACAAAATAATTTTGAATGGGAAACATAGTGCTGGGTTTCAATTATTTGAATCTCCTTGTTTAAATGTAAAGGGTTGTCTCATGGTGGGTTGCTTGCTTCTTAACACCCACAATTTTGCAACATGGAATGTTACAAAATAGTATCAATTGTTTTCAAAATCACATATTCCATTGTTGTGTTTAAATTTCGCAACATTGAAAAAAAAAAAGTGCAGAAAAGAATTGTAAATGAGAAAAACAGTGTTGGGTTTCAGTTATTTTAATCATCCACTTGAGATGTAAAGGGTCATCTCATGTTGGGTTGCTTGGTTCTTAACACCCATGGTTTTGTAAGATGGAATGTTACAAAACAATATGAAATTCTTCCAGATCACACCTTCCATTGTTGTGTTTAAGTTTCAAGTATATAACAAATTGCATGCTTCATAACACATTGCATTTTTCAACCTCCACATCACAACATACCCAAGCCCTTTCTATTTTTTAAACTAGTATATCTAGGTGTGCACATTGGGTAGTCCATGTTGGAAAACACAATGTGTTTTGATGACTGCCTTCACTTCATTCTGTTTTGCAACAACTTATGTTGGAAAACCCTTGGTGTTAGGAAAGAAGCAACCCAAACAGTGTTGTAAAAACCTCTGCAACACTATTGGATAGTATGTGTCACCTCAATTTGGTCTGATTTCTCCTCCAACTTGTCCACGTGCACTGAAATGTTCAGCTTTCCCTGTCAATGTGTAGACTGGAAACAAATAGTATTTTCACCTTTCTTTCTCGAAATAGAAAAGGCCCAATACCTGCAACCATTGTCGAGAAAATGTGTCAGTGCTAGTGGGATTTAAAAATAATTTATCAGAATGGACAAAAAGCCTAAAACGTGGCATTCAAAACCATTATTTGCAAATATCAAAAAGCCCAGACAAGGTCCTATTTTCTCGATTTTTGGACAGCAAATTTTTGGTGGATAGCAAGGGCAAGAGTTGTAGGCATGTGGAGCTCCTTCACGTATGTATATTCGCTCTATGTATGTGCCATTTTTCCATTCCACCATGAACATTCAAGAAAGGAACGACTATTTGTTGATAGAAAACAGTATTTTCAATGTTCTTTCTTGAAACAAAAAAGGCCCACGTCATTCCCTTCCACTTTTTTTGTGCCAGACAAAAGAAACTTGTCCACAAAGCTAACCCGCCCACTTTTTTTCCTGGCAACAAGTGGGAAAACCCACGTGATAGCATCGTTAACTCCCACCTGACCATCGCCCAGACGTTTTGTTTCGTCTGCCAGTTTTGTGCTAATCAACAGTCTGACAGGCCCTGCACTACAACGTCTCGTCATGCTATGTATGTTTCCATGTATGTTGTCATGTATGTTTTTCATGCATTTTTGAACAACTCTTTGATACAACCGAAATGTCATTTCGCTTTCTTTATCTGATTGGAATAAATGTTTACAACACTATATGGGTTGCTTGTTTCTTAACACCTTGTATCAACACAGTGCATTTTCCAAATGTGCAGATAATGTGAGCATTTATTTGGTCGAATCAGATGAGGAAAATGAAATTCCATTTTGATCTCATGTTACATGAATAGGTTCTTTTTGTTTATGAGTTAGCTTTCTCCTGATTGGAACAAATGAATTGCTCTCATTATTTGCACAATTGGAAAACACACCATCTCCTCTCTATTGCAGAGGGTTTTACAACACTATTTGGGTTGCTTGTTTCTCCCTTAAGGAGCTGGGTAACTCCTAGAAAAAATTCACCAATGTACATCAAAAAATGCATGAAAAATATACATGGATACATACATAACATGAGGAGACATCATATTTGGAAAACACACTGTCTCCTCTCTGTTGCAGAGGTTTTTAAAACACTATTTGGGTTGCTTGTTTCTTAAGGAGTCAGCTAACTTCTGGAAAAAATTTACCTATGTACATCGAAAAATGCATGAAAAACATAGATGGATTCATACATAACATGACGAGATGTCATAGTTGGAAAACACATTGTCTCCTCTCTGTTGCAAAGGGTTTTACAACACTATTTGGGTTGCTTGTTTCTTAACACCTTATATGGGGACATTTTATTTTCCAACACTGCAAATAGTGCGAGCATTTATTTGGTCAAATCAGTTGAGGAAAATGAAATGCCATTTTTATCTCATGTTACATACATAGGTGCCTTTTGTTTACGAGTTATCTTTCTCCTGATTCCTGATTGGAAGAAATGAATTTATCCAACAAAATGAATGTTCATTGCTTCACAGTTCTAGCAGAATGGAAAAATGGCACATATCATTGCTGATATATATACTAGTGTTAGCAATAGGTTAAATTGGAAACTAAATTCCCAATGTACAGTTTAATATGTTTGTTTATTGTCTATGCAAGCTATCATTTTACACTAAGCGGAACATATAAATTGTATATTGGGGAGATTTGGAAGAAATAAAATTATTTCTAGCACCAATTGTCTTTAATTTGCCAATTTAATCTATCGCTAACACTTCTCTCTCCTCCAAGTGGTTGATATGGGCTAGGAAAGAAAATTGAACAAAAGAAGGGCACGTGGATTGAGAAGGATGCTTCAGGAGATGTGAACCTTGTGCAATAAATATAGGTGATTCTAGTTGTAATATTTTGAATCCCAAGTGTAGTGGATGCATAGTAATGTTAATAATAATAAATGTAAGAACATAAATTGACATTTTATTGTAAACTATATCCTAACAGGGTTAGTATAAAGTAGAATTCCATAGCATATAAACAGAAGTTCAACAAGGTTTTGTTGTAAAATGATTTAGTGAAAAAATAATCCTCACAAGATAAAGAAAAATAGCACACCTACCAATTGAACGAGGCTTTAGAATAATAAGTTTCTATAAGATACCTACCAGAGTTGAAAAAGGCTTTAGAATAATAAGTCTCTATAGCATATCTACCAGAGTTGAACAAGGCTTTAGAATAATAAGTTGCTATAGCATACCTACCAGAGTTGAACAAAGCTTTCTTTGTTGCAGAGTTTATTTTAGTAAAACATATTTTATATCAGCATAAAGAAAAAGAAAAGTTTCCATAGCATTATCTACCAGTTGAACGAAGGTTTCCATAGCTGAGTAACTTTATTTTCCATAAAGTTGATCTTGCTTAAAAAATTACAAGTTACTAAAGAGTATTCAATCCACTACTAAAGGGCTGCTAAATTAAATAAAGTTTAGAACATATGAATATTAAACTCATACAGGCAAAGCGGAGCCAAATTTAATAGCTTTGGCTAGTTGTCAGCGGAAGGTCCCTGCTAGAATAGACACATTTGTCTCTTCACTAAGATGACAGTTTTGTATGAAGTTTCCTAACTATATAAGTGATCGTCATCTTTATTATCTACTGTAGCAAATACATCTGAAGCCCCAGCAGGAGTACTAGCAGGTCTATCTGGAGATCGAAACTCAGAACCAAAGCCTCAAGTTTGTTGTATTGTTTGTGCAAAGGCTTCATACTTCCAAATATCAGCATCACTGACAATTCTTTGGGCATATTTCATAGACTCCTCAAAATGAGCAACTTTTATTTCAGCTACCTCATCACTATCATCCTCATCCATTGCCTTAGGATTCTTGGCTCTTTTTCATTCACGTTGAATTTCCTGAAAGTGTGGGGGGAGAGGTTATGGTAAAATTGAAATGCATGCTAGTATGAAGAATTGAAATTACAAGCTACAAGTTGAGGTAAGTTCAATAGGTAGATTACTGCTCCATCTTAAAAATTAGTTACATAACAATAAAAAAAAAACCATTAGAAATCAATAAACAGATCTAGTTTGCAAAAGACGGCACAATTGGAACTCACCTTCTCAATATTTTCTCTAATAGCATACTTGCAAGCCCTCTAACAAATCTCAGTGATATCGGCTCAACTGAATCCTTGGGTATAACGGGCCAATGCCGTTAGGTCTACATCCTTTAATACAAGTAACTTTCTCAAGCAAGATTTGAAGATTTGATAACGTGAGGACTCATCAGGTAAGGGAATATAAATCAGCTGGTCAAGTCGGCAAGGCCTTAACAATGTAGGATCGATGATATCAGGCCTATTTTTAGCAGCAATAATAATAACTATTTCCTTGGCTGTCATACAAGCCATCTCCATCAACAACTGATTAAGGACTCTGTCTGCAGCACCACCAGCATCCCCAACACTACTACCACACTAGAAACATGCAAACCAATTATGCATCACAAGTTAGAGCCTACTTCAAAAAGGTCAAACAAAATTCCCAATCATTTATAGTCAACCTTAAACTTTTACTTATAAAAAAGAAACACACCTGCATAACAATAGAATCAAGCTCATCATAAAACAAGACACAAGGAGCTGACCCTCTGGCCTTATCAAAAATGTGTCACATTAGCCTCACTCTCTCAAAACCACATTGTTAACAATTTAGGATCCTCGACACTAATGAAATTGGCATGGCATTCATTGGAAATGGCTTTTGCAAGCAATGTCTTTCCACAACCTAGTGGCCCATAAAATAGCACTTCTTTTGAAGGAGACATTCCAAAATTTTCAAATTTCTCAGGATGCTCCACTAGATATTGAACAGTCTACACCAAACTCATAATGAATTTTGTTAGTTGATATCTCCTTGAAAAGCAGGTTTTCTGCATTGAAAGAAAAGCAAGGCACAAATATAGTGAACCACGTGTCTCAATATACCTCTTGAAGCTCCCTCTTGACATTTTCCAACCCTCCAATATCTCCCCAAGTGACATTTGGAACTTCAACAACCTGTCAATGTTTTTCCAATATTCATAAGCAAATTTATAATTATTAAAATCATCAGAAACAAACAAACTTAGAAATTTAAAATTTAGGGGCCCAACAGATCAATAGTTAAAAAATACAATCCCTACTTAATCGATATGAGAAATATTGAACGTCTAGACATGGTTTAGAAAAACTCACAGTTTCATGGACAATGCAGTTTGGAAGTGCTAATTAGTCATGGCCATTGAATTTAGAATCTCAACATCTATTGTCTCATCTTCTAAGTCAATGACATCCATTTTCTCCCCAATACACTGAAGTGCAGCCTTAGTTCACAAAGCTGCAAGATCTACTCCAACGTATCCATGAGTATCCTTAGCAATCCTTTCGAGATCAACCTATACCAAGAATCCTAAAGATTAATATATACTCTCGCCAAGAAAAACAAAGATTAATAAATGCTCTCAAAATCCAAGCACTGCTTGACATTAGATCTAGAAGTATAAAAAACAATTTAGGTTCTACAATACGTACATCATTAGAGAGGTTCATATTCTTTGTATGGATATGAAGCACTTCCAACCTACCTACTTCATCTGGGAACCCAATGTCAATTTCCCTATCAAACCTTCCAAACCTTCTGAGTGACGAGTCAATAGTATTTGGTCGATTAGTTGCTGCAATCACAATAACATGAGCATGAGACTTAAGTCCATCCATAACTGTAAGAAGTTGAGAAACAATTATCCTCTCAACTTCACTGTGGGTTTTTTCCCTCTTGAGAGCTATGGAATCAATTTCATCAATAAATATAATGGAAGGTGCATTCTTCTCAACCTCCTCAAAAGCCTTCCAGAGATTGCTTTCACTTTCTCTAGCCAGCTTTGACATAATTTTAGGTCAATTGATACAAAAAAAGAAGGCACCGGTTTCATTTGCAACTGCCTTAGCAATTAAGGTTTTCCCAGAACCAGGTGGCCCATAAAGCAGAATACCCTTTGGGGGTTTCACACCAATTGATTTGAAGAGTTGTGGGTGCCTGAGAGGAAGTTCTACCAATTCATGTATTTGAGCCATTTGTTTTCATACACCACCAACATCATCATAACCTGTTTCATCTAATCTATATTCATCCTCCAGCTTTATAGGCTCCCCTTCACAAAAAAATTCAGTATCTGGAGGAAGAACATAGTATTCCCCAGGGTCTGTCTCGATTACCTTAAACTCCACACTACACATACCACCTCATACAAGGAAAAGATCACCTTTTCGCACATAGACTTCACAAAGGCAAAAAGGCAGAGGGTTTTACAACACTATTTGGGTTGCTTCTTTCTTAACACCTTATATCGAGACATTGTGTTTTCCAACTGTGCAAATAATGGGAGCATTTAGTTGGTTGAATCAAATGAGGAAAATGAGATGTCATTTTGATCTCATGTTTACATAAATAGGTGCTTTTTGTTTATGAGTTAGCTTGCTTTTTTCTTAACACCTTATATCGAGACAGTTTGTTTTACAATTATGCAGATAATGTGAGCACTTATTTCGTCGAATTAGATGAGAAAATTGAAATGCCATTTTCATCTCATGTTACATATGTAGGTGATTTTTGTTTATGAGTTATCTTTCTCCTGATTGGAACAATTGAATTGCTCTCATTATTTGCACAGTTGGAAAACACACTGTCTCCTCTTTGTTGCAGTGGGTTCTACAACACTATTTGGGTTGCTTCTTTCTTAACATGTTATATCCAGAGAGTGTGTTTTCCAACGTGTAGATAATGGGAGCATTTAGTTGGTCGAATCAGATGAGGAAAATGAAATGTCATTTTGATCTCATGTTACATAAATAGGTGCTTTTTGTTTGAGTTAGCCTTCTTGTTTCTTAACACCTTATATCGAGATGGTGTGTTTTCAAATTGTGCAAATAATGTGAGCACTTATTTGGTCGAATCAGATGAGGAAAATGAAATTCCTTTTTAATCTCATGTTACATAAATAGGTTCTTTTTGTTTATGAATTAGCTTTCTCCTGATTGGAATGATTCAATTGCTCTCATTAGTTGCACAGTTGGAAAACACACTGTCTCCTCTATGTCGTAGAGGGTTTTACAATACTATTTGGGTTGCTTGTTTGTTAAGGAGCCGGCTAACTCCTAGACATACAATTACACATATTTACATCGAAAAACGCATGAAAAACATACATGGATATATACATAACATGATGAGACGTCGTAGTTGGAAAACACACTGTCTCCTCTCTATTGCAGAGGGTTTTACAACACTATTTGGGTTGCTTGTTTCTTAACACCTTATATGGAGACATTGTATTTTCCAACACTGCAAATAGTACAAGCATTTATTTGGTTGAATCAGATGAGGAAAATGAAATGCGATTTTTATCTCATGTTACATGCATAGGTTCTTTTTGTTTATGAGTTAGCTTTCTCTTGATTCCTGATTGGAACAAATGAATTTATCCAATAGAATGAACGTTCATTGCTTCACAGTTCTAGCAGAATGGGAAAATGGCACATATGATTGCTGATATATATACTAGTGTTAGCGATAGGTTAAATTGGAAATTAAATGTGTATAGTTTAATATGTTTGTTTACTGTCTGTGCAAGATGGCATTTTGCACTCAACAGAACATATAAATTGTATATTGGGGAAATATGGAAGAAATAAAATTATTTCTAGCACCAATTGTCTTTAATTTTCCAATTTAATCTATTGCTAACACTTGTCTTTCTTTCAAGTGGTTTATATAGGCCACGAAAGAAAATTGAACAAAAGAAGGGCGGGTGAATTGAGAAGGATGCTTCAAGAGATGTGACCCTTCTGTAGTAAGTACAGGTGATTCTGGCTACCATAGCTTGAATCGCAAGTGTAGTGGATAGTTATGTATTTAGAAGTGTTGATTTGTTTGAAATTGTGAAATGTTGGGGTTTTCATTCAGTTGTCATTTTCATGTCATTCTAAAGTGTTTTGCAGTAATTTGAAATCTTTCACCAAAAGAGTTTATATTTGGTTCATAAGTTTTTTCGTAATAGTTATTTTTTACAATTTCGCTATCTGTATAGAATATTTATTAAGTTATAAATGGTTCATTTTTAACAACATCTTATGGCAATTTTGTAGAATGTTATTTCTATATTCTATTTTTGCTCTTTTTCAGTATGTTTTGATCTGACCACCACACTACAAAAAGATGTGCACATATAACAAGCGACTACTCCAAATAGTTCTATGCACTATATTAAATAGAACTGGTAAAGCCAATGGGTAGGAATAACTTAATTGATAATTTGGCCTACTCCAATTACTTGGCCCTAAATATTATAGACAAATTGTAAAAGAGCTATTAGAATAACAACATACATGGAAACAAAAAGTGATGAAATGGGCAGACGAGACCGAACGTTTGGGTGATGGTTACGTAAGAGTTAACGGCGCCATCAAGTGGGTTTTCCCGCCTGTTGTCGAGAAAAAAAGTGGGCGGGTTAGCTTTGTCAACAAGTTTATTTTGTCTGGCGTGGGAAAAATGGAAGCGAATGACGTGGGCCTTTTCTATTTGGAGAAAGCAAGGCGAAAATACTATTTGTTTTGTTTCCTCTCTGCACATTGAAAGGGAAAGCAAAAGGTCTCAGTGCACGTGGATGACTTTGAGGAGAATACCAACCAAATTGAGGTGATGGGTACCATCTAATAGTGTTGCAGAGGGTTTTACAACACTATTTGGGTTGCTTCTTTCTTAACACCTAGGGTTTTCCAACATGAATTGTTGCAAAACAAAATGAAGTGAAGGCAGGCTTCAAAACACATTGTGTTTTCCAACATGCACTACCCAATGTGCACACCTAGATATACTGGTTGAAAAACCAGAAAGGGCTTGGGTATGTTGTGATGTGGAGGTTGAAAAATGCAATGTGTTATGAAGCATGCAATTTGCGATATACTTGAAACTTAAACACAACAATGGAAGGTGTGGTCTGGAAGACTTTCATACTGTAATGTAACATTCCATCTTACAAAACCATGGGTGTTAAGAACCAAGCAACGTGACATGAGATGACCCTTTACATCTAAATAGGGAGATTCAAATAACTGAAACCCAACACTATGTTTCCCATTCAGAATTATTTTGTGCAATTCTTTTTTCAATGTTGCGAAATTTAAACACAACAATGGAATGTGTGATTTTGAAGACATTCAAGTAACATTCCATGTTGGAAAACCATGCATGTTAAGAAGCAAGCAACCCACCATGAGACAACCCTTTACATTTAAACAAGGAGATTCAAATAACTGAAATGGGACAATGTGTTTTTTCAACACTGCAGACCATCTATAACAACACTATGCCTTGCAAGTATCATAACATAATACTTGCAAGGCACAATGTTGTTATAGATGGTTTGTAGTGTTGAAAAATCACTATCCCATTTCAGTTTTCCAATTTAATTACATTCTTGGCACCTCATTTTGCTATTTGGAAATAATGATTTTCAATGACATGTATTGGGATTTTTGTCCATCCATGCCGAACAATTAGTTCGAAAAGAAGATGACTGTTATGATGCATGCGACATGTGTTTTTCTAGGGAGAATAGCCTGCTCCCAATTGTAGAAGGTGATCTCCCTGCAACATGGATTACACATGATAATGTATTTCCCTTCTTCAGGGATAAGACATATCTACTTATCATTGCTAGTTGATTTGTGGATTCAATTGTCGAAGAATTTTTGCATCAACATTGTAGATGAGACTCCATGATCCAACATCATGATGAGTGATGCTGTCTTCTTCATCCTTATGTTGGATCATGGAGTGTGATGCCAAATGTTGATGCAAGAATTCTTACACAATCAAATCCATAATTCAACTAGCAATAATCAATACGGATTATGAAAAATTGATATAGTTTATGTCTGATTATGTTATCATTTCAAACACATGTTTTTTGAGGGATAATAACTTAATTTTACTATATTTCATAGGGAGATTAGCTTCTGTGTTGCAATTGGACGTCGCTATTATCCCTAGAAGAATGCATGTTAGAGGCATCATAGCATGCAAAAACCCACTGTGTTTTCCATGATGCTACTGTTATGTAAATTTTTTGTTGGAAACATATGAGCAGATATTGAAAAAGAGTGTTTTGCTCAAAGTAAGTGTTGTTATAAAACTACAATGTGAACTTCAAAACATTAATTTCTCACAGCCTACATAAAATAATAAGTGAGCCATAGTCCACTGTGTTTTCCATGATGCAACTATTATGTGAATAATGTGTTGGGAAGATATCAAAGAAGAGTGTTTTTCTGAAAGTAAGGGTTGTTAAAAATTATGAAGCTCAAATTCAATACATTTTCCTCTTACTGTGTGCATAACACTAGCTGATATCTTTGAACTATTTTTCTTAAAGTAAGGGGTGTCATAAAACAAGAAAGTGAAGTTGAAAATAGTATTTTGTTATAGTCCGAAAAAATAAGAAGTGAGCCACAACCCACTGTGTTTTCCATGATGCAGCTGTTATGTGAATACTGTGTTGGGCAAATATCGAAGAAGAGTGTTTTGCTGAAAGTAAGGGTTGTTAAAAATTATGAAGCTCAAATTCAATACATTGTCTTCTTACTATGTGCATAACACTAGCTGTTGTCTTGTTACTGTTTTTGAAAAGTCCGGGACAACCCAATGTGTTTTCCGTCCTGCAATAGTTAAGTATAAATTTTGTTGGAAACATATGAATAGATAGTGAACAAGACTGTTTTTTCTTAAAGTAAGGGGTGTCATAAAACACGAAAGGGAAGTTGAAAATAGTATTTTGTTACAGTCAGGGAAAAATAATAAGTGACCCACAACCCACCGTGTTTTCCATGATGCTACTGTTATGTGAATTTTCTGTTGGAAACATATGGGAAGATATTGAAAAGGAGTGTTTTTCTCAAAGTAAGTGTTGTTAAAAAACTACAACGTGAACTTCAAAACATTCATTTCTCATAGCCTACATAAAATATGTGAGCCACAACTCACTGTGTTTTCCATGATGCAACTATTATGTGAATAATGTGTTGGGCAGATATCGAACAAGAGAGTTTGGCTGAAAGTAAGGGTTAAAAATTATGAAGCTCTAATTCAATACATTGTCCTCTTACTGTGTGCATAACACTAGCTGCTGTCTTTGAACTATTTTTCTTAAAGTAAGGGGTGTCATAAAACAAGAAACTGAATTTGAAAACAGTATTTTGTTACAATCCGGAAAAAAATAAGAAGTGAGCCACAACCCACTGTGTTTTCCATGATGCAATTGTTATGTGAATAATGTGTCGGGCAGATATCGAAGAAGAGTGTTTTGTTGAAAGTAAGGGTTGCTAAAAATTATGAAGCTCAAATTCAATACATTGTCTTCTTACTGTGTGCATAACACTAGCTGCTATCTTGTTACTATTTTTGCAAAGTCCAGGACAACCCAGTGTGTTTTCCATCCTGCAACAGTTAGGTATAAATTTTGTTGGAAACATATGAATAGATAGTGAACAAGACTATTTTTCGTAAAGTAAGGGGTGTCATAAAACAAGAAAGGGAATTTGAAAACATTATTTTGTTACAGTCTGGGAAAAATAAGAAGTGAGCCACAACCCACTGTGTTTTCCATGATGCTACTGTTATGTGAATTTTCTTTTGGAAACATATGGGTAGATATTGAAAAAGATTGTTTTGCTCAAAGTAAGTGTAATTAAAAAACTACAACGTGAACTTCAAAACATTCATTTCTCACAGCCTACATAAAATAATAAGTGAGCCACAACCCACTATGTTTTCCTTGATTCAACTATTATGTGAATAATGTGTTGGGAAGATATTGAACAAGCATGTTTTGTTGAAAGTAAGGGTTGTTAAAAGTAGGGGTTGTTAAAAATTATGAAGCTCAAATTCAATAAATTTCCCTCTTACTTGTGCATACACAGAGCAGATATACATACCTGAAGGAGCTCTGCATGCCTGCAACTCTTTCCCTTGCTATCCACCAAAATGTCATTGTCCAAAAATGGAGAAAATGGGACCTTGTCTAGGTTTTTTGATATTTGCTAATAATGGTTTCGAATGCCATGTTTTTGGCTTTTTGTCCATCCATGCCGAATGATTATTTTGAAAAATCATCAGCGCTGACGCAATTTCTCAACGACATGGGGGATGAGACGTCCTACCATCATGTCTTTCCTTCCATCCGCCAATCTTTTCCATCACCGCAGGTCCCACCTCTTCTATCGTGGCTCTTTTCTCCATGCGGTATGGGCGCATATGCTATATTATATACACAAGTGAATTTTTTCCACAAGTTAAGGAGGGAGCATGCTAACTCCTGGACAAAATTCACATATGTATATAACATAGGATATGCCAATTTCAGGCATAAATTCACATATGTATATAACATAGGATATGTTGGTTCCTCTGTAACAGAGAGGAGATAGTGTGTTTTCCAACTATGATGTCTCATCATGTTGTGTAGTATCCATGTATGTTTTTAATGCATTTTTCAATATACATAGGTGAATTTTGTTTAGAAGTTAGCCGGCTCTAATATGTTGGTTTCATATTCCTAGACAAAATTCACCTATGCACATTGAAAAATGCATGAAAAACATACATAAGAAAATACATGGATACATAAATAACATGAGGAGACGTCGTAGTGAAACAGTGGGTTTTACAGTAGTCTGACTTTTACGAGACAATGTGTTTTCCAAAACAACAGTGTATAAAATGGCAGCAAAAATGGGATGGGATGTGGGATTTTTTCTATTTCCCAATTATGATTTTGAATTCCACGTTATGCCCTTTTCTATACATTTTGAAAAACTATGCGAACAATGGCAACATTCCCAGTTTTACATGATTTTTGAAATATAGCATTTCATTGCAGAACCCACAGATTCTGCTTTCTACAAACATTTTTCAGTAATTTCACTCATATTTGTACAATGGGTTGTCGCTTATTTCATTCGGAAATGGAAAAATTCAAAAACTAGCATACCTGGAGGAAACAAAACAAAAATTGCAAAACCCTCGACACAAAAATACGCTTCAAACCGGCATATCCTATGTTATATACATATGTAAATTTTGTCCAGGAGTTAGCTTGCTCCCATTATATATAACCTAAATTATCCTAAAGCTTTTAAATAACCATAATTATTGAAGCTTTTGAGAAGCGATGGACAACCCGTTGGGTTTTCCATACTGCAACTTTATTTTTCTTTGTGTGCAAATTTTGTTGCAAGCAAGGGCAGTTATAAAATATGAAAGTGACCTTCAATACATTGTTTTCTTATGGTGTGCATAACCCTAACTATTATCATTGAACAAGAATTGAAAAGTGTAGGACAACCTAGTGTGTTTTCCATCGTGCAATATTTTTTGTGCATCTTCTCTTCAAAACATATTACGATATTCAAATGGAATGTTTAGTGCATGTGATGGATTGTTATAAAAAATGAATGTGAACTTCAATACAGTGTTTTGTTACAGTCTACATAACAGAAAGTGGTCTTTGAACAGTTTGTGGGTTGCATGGTTTATAACACCCTGTGTTTTCCAACCTGAAAATTTGGATAACAGTTTGAGTGTCTTGAAAATATTTTCTTATTTACACTGTATGAATGTAAAAATGGCACCTCCAAAAATTATAACTATTAGTTATGGTATAAATTGTAATTCAGTATCTTTGTGTGATTAACAATAATAATTGGACAAAATAATTGCATGTTGTAAAACATAGTGGGTTACTTGTATAGCGTTTTACAACAGTGTGGGTTGTGCATTTCAAATTCTTCTTTTCATTGAAAAAATAATATGCTTGATTACTGCAAAATTGTGCAATACATTTTGGAACTTTAACTGTCCATAACACTTGCAACAATTTTACAGTTTACAAGAAACCAAGGATGCATGCTGTAAAACAGAAATTGGTTCTTGCAGTGAAGAATTCCATTGACGTGGACAACACACCTGAAAGGTTGTGTAGTAGTGCATCTTCTTCAGGGCGGTCGCATTCACAAAATGTGTAGGTAAGATCTAGTAATTACAAGATGCAATCAAATGTATAATTTTAATCTCTCTCATAAGTGGTTATGAGGTTGATTGGAAAGTGGGAATGTTTTATTCAGGAGGCAACAACCACAGTACGGAGGAAGTCCCCTCGGTTTACGAAAACGGTCAACCATAAGGCAGAAACGTGTTTGGTAATTGATTGTGAACTTGCAATTACCCTTCCCTTCCTATGCGTGAATTAGAATGCTTTTTAATTTCAAGTCGAAAATATCATGTTTGTTACAAATATTCTGATTTTGGCATATATCATTCCTTTGATTCAAAAAAATAATCAGGGAGATGATCTCGCTCTTGCCATAGTCAATGAGTGGAAGGAAAAGTGTGCACAGGGAGGCCCTAAGGATGGAGAGGGATCCAATGAGGCACGGGGTGATGTGGTGGACGGGAAGGTAGATATAATAACTGAATTATTGCATCGTTTGGCTGTGTATATATGTTGTGCATTCAATTTTTTTGAATAAAAAATATATTGAGCTATTTTCTTTTCCAAATTTGTTGTGCAAGTTGCTGTTGAATACAGAAGAGAAACGGTGAATGGTAGATATATATATTATTTTTTTGTAGAAGAAAGTACGAGAAAGTATTATGATTGGATAGTGTTCAACATGCATAGGCTTCAACATCACCACCTTCCTATTCTTGAGGCACCAAAGCGTGGCCGAGCTGTGTTGGGGGGGAGCCAAAACAACCTGCTCCTCCCCCTGATAAATTGAAAGAGTACCTTTGAAAGAAGGTGGAAAATATAAAGTACCAAATGAATATACGGCAGCAGCTACAGAAGAAGCATGTTATTAGACGTGTCTGTCAAAATTATGGGAAACAAAACTTCCTTCAACTTCTGCAAGAAGGAAAGGACGAGGTGAAGAAGAAAATGGCGTTATACAATAGTGAGGAGATGAAGGAGCAGAGAACGCAAAGAATATTACAATTGTAGGAGAGAAAGAGAAGAGAAGGAATGGTAATGTCGAACTGAATTGTTAAATATGAATTTTCCTTGCTTCAACTTTTCTATTAGGATGCATACAAGGTTCACTTAATGTTAACTTACATGACATGATAGGGTGATGGTCGAGAAGCAGTTTCTTCCCCCTAGTAGAGTAGGGTTCATTCGCTAGAGGAAGTTGTGCCCATGAAAGGCAAAGACGATTATGTTCCTCCCACCCTTGTGTCTAACATTCAAAGTAAGCATCCTACACAGTTGAAAGTTTCAAGGCACCCTCTGAAGAAGAAATGAAAACAAACGGTGATCTCCAAATCTTTTGTTTACTCTAAAGTTTGTTTTGATTATTTGAATGAATTGGTTACATGCATCTGAGTTTGGTGCAAGGTTTCAATTCCTCCTATTACACAACAATAATGAGCAACGAACTACTGCCCTCGAGTAGGTTTTTTTGATTTTCGGTGGTGAGCAATTTCCCATGGAAGCACAAGATGATGTTGTTCCTCCTGACTTGCCATCTAACAATGTTGAGAAGAAGAAGAAAAAGAAGGAGCATATGCTATCAAATGTGTCAAGGGGCCTTGACATGGAGGAACTAGAAGAAACGGTGAATTTCAATTATTTTATTTAATGTTTGTTTTGATTATTTCAATGAATTGGTTGCATGCACCTGAATTTGAAATGACCTTTTAATTCCTGCTATTACAGGGCAAGGATAAACAATGAAGTGTTGACCTTGACCTAATTGGAGATGTCGTTGTGATTGAAATGAGAGAGGATAATATAGATGGACATGCAGATGGGGAGAGCACTAGCCATGAAGTGGGATAGGGTAACATAGATGGTCGTCAGGACGGGGAGAACACTGGCTTAAATGTGGAACTAGGTAACAAAGATGGACATGGGGACGGGGAGAGCAATGGCTTGCAAGTGGGAGAGGGTAATAAGCATGGACCTGGGGAGGAGGAGAGCGCTGGCTTGCAAGGGGGAGATAGCAATAAATATGGAAATGGGGACGGGGAGAGGTGCGATGTGCCATTTATATCAATATGAGACCCAACACACTTCCATGCTTTGTTCTTATTTCTTTAGGAATCTTTTAATGTGCCTTCAATTATGCTTCAATTCAATGATGTTTCCATTGCAGGAAAATCTAATGGATGAACAAATGATAGAGTTCAACGGCATAACTTTTAAGTTCGGTGATCACATCGACCTTTGGAGGTGGCATAAATGGGTTGCGAAAGGCATTCTACATGTTGTCGCCATAAATGCTCACACCCAATCCTTGAGGCACCTAGAAAATTATGTGAGAGTCAGCATTGTTGAGGCCATTGATGGTCGATGCTACGTGCCTTTTCCCATGCCTGGCGCAGAGACCATCGCAGAGTGCATGGGCGGCTTTTTCATATGGCAGCTCACCAAGATGAAGCATTATGTTCCAGAGGTACACATAAATGATATGTTGTTGTATATATATCATACTACGTATATTGTTTCCATGCATACATTAATTCTCATTAATTGTTTACTATAGGGTGAAGGTGTTAAACCTGACATGGAAAAAGCACAGACTACGAAGAAATTTGTTGTTTCACGTTCATCATCTGCGAGGGTTCATGGATCTAGAATCACCCCTCCCGAAATACACAAGGACCCTAAGAAACATGTCGTATTTTAGGTAGACCTAAACTCAATTGCAAGGAATAGGCAGTGTAGGAATTGATGAGACAGGCTCCGAATACTGATTCTGCTTTGTGGGTTTCATAATTTCAATATTGAACAATTGTGGTGTAGAGATACACCATTTGCATATGTTTCAACACTATGGTGTTATACATTTGATATGAGACTTTTCATGGGCTTCTTTAATTATTTTATTACTATACAATTATGTTGAACATATATACTAATTTCATGTCATTGGAACACATAATTGTTATCCATTTCATATCAGACTTTAAGAAAAACAGTCTTGTTCACTATTTGTTCATATGTTTGGAACACAAATTTTACATGACTCTTGTGTTGTCCCCTTTGGCATGTGTTGGCATTAATGTCAAAGCAATAAGACAATAAGATGTTCTTGATTGGTAAACAAGTCAGTATTGTTTTGGTAATTCAGTTGATGGTCTCTTCATTTTAGTTCTTTGGCAATCACTTGACCTGGCATACAAGTATTTTTCAACTCTAGTACACTGCATATTGTGATAAGGATCTAAAATTGTGACTATATGTAAATACAATTATATGAGTTGAAACAGTTATGAAGATAGTTTTGGTCCTCATGTTCATTTATTTATCATATGTCATTCTATTTTAAAGTTGTTGTAAGATTATTTTATCTTGTAAATATTTCATCTTTTGGGTTTCTATAATGTTGTCAGTCTCTGTGATCTAGTTATGGTCTTTATGTTCATACATGTTAAAAATAATCAAACATGCTTGATAACTAAATTTCTCTAGAGCTTGCACTTTACATTTGGTTATTAATGCTAAAGTGGTTGGTATGGGAACAATCGATGCCACCATTTATCAATAAATTTGAGAGATCATTTTTAAAAATAATCCATGAGGTATGGGATTTGAAACCCATCAAGTGTCGGTAATCTAGTTTTGGATTGTGATAATCCATACAAGTGGATAGAATGATATACTAATTTTTGAAATGCACCATTTGTAATGCATATTATATATAACTACCTAAAAAATATGCTGGGTCTCAATCCTAGAAACATAAAAATAAGGACTATCCGTGAGTCACTCACAAGATCAAATCAACTTCTGAATGAACAAGTGAAATGCCTCAAGAAAAGAATGATGAAAATCAGAATAATGTCAACAATTGCAAAGGTTATTACAATAGTTCCATCAAAATATCTCAATCAAGTAATTCACCCTTGATTCTCATTATGTACCTTCAACCATATGGTAATGACAACAATGTGATTGGTAAAGTATTCATTTTAATGGTGTACCCTTACCCAAATGCCAATGACAAAGAAAAGCATATATTGGTGGATTAGAAAACCCTATTCATCCTTCTAGAAAACCTTTAAAGTAAGGTTTTAAGTCTCAATATTCTAAAACACCACTCTGTATGAGTTTTTTATCCTCTACAAACTTCCCTATTCATCCTTCTAGAAAACCTTTAAAGTAAGGTTTTTAAGTCTCAATATTCTAAAACACCACTCTCTATGAGTTGTTTATCCTCTACAAACATAGTTTTTCAAACCTCTTCTCCATTTAAAGAGGGTAATTTACTTCTAAAAAATATTTATCTTGGAGTATTTTCTCCATACAACCTGGATTGGTTCTTGTATAATAGTTTGTATACATAACTGTTGCAAGATGGAAAACACACTGGGTTGTCCCATACTTTGCAAATCTTGTTCAAACACGACAGTTAGTGTTATGCACACAGTATGAAGACAATGTATTGAATTTGAGCTTCATAATTTTTAACAACCCTTACTTTCAGCAAAACACTCTTGTTCGATATCTGCCCAACACATTATTCACATAACACTTGCATCATGGAAAACATAGTGGGCTGTGGCACACTTATTATTTTATGCAGGCTATGAGAAATGAATGTTTTGAAGTTCACGTTGTAGTTTTATAACAACACTTACTTTGAGCAAAACACTCTTTTTCAATATCTGCCCATATGTTTCGAAGAGAAAATTTACATAACACTAGCATCATGGAAAACACAGTGGGTTGTGGCTCACTTCTTATTTTTTCTAGATTGTAACAAAATAATGTTTTCAACTTCACATTCTTGTTTTATGACACCCCGTACTTTAAGAAAAATAGTCTTCTTCACTATCTATTCATATGTTTCCAGCAAAATTTATACTTAACTATTGTAGGATGGAAAACACACTAGGTTGTCCCAGAATTTGCAAAGCTTGTTCGAAGACAACAGCTAGTGCTATGCACACAGTAAGAAGACAATTTATTGAATTTTAGTTTCATAATTTTTAACAACCCTTACTTTTAGCAAAACACTCTTTTTCAATATCTGCCCATCACATTATTCACATAACAGTAGCATCATGGAAAACATGGTGGGTTGTGGCTCACTTATTATTTTTCCATGACTGTAACAAAATACTGTTTTCAGCTTCACTTTCCTATTTTATGACACCCCTTACTTTAAGTAAAAAACTCTTGTTCACTATTTGTTCATATGTTTCCAACAAAAATTTTACTTAACTATTGTAGGATGGAAAACACACTGGGTTGTCCCATACTTTGCAAAAACAGTAACAAGACAGCAGCTAGTGTTATACACACAGTAAGAAGACAATGTATTGAATTTTAGATTCATAATTTTTAACAACCCTTACTTTCAGCAAAACACTCTTCTTCGATATCTACCCAACACATTATTCACATAAGAGTTGCATCATGGAAAACATAGTGGGTTGTGGCTCACTTCTTATTTTTTGTAGGCTGTGAGAAATGAATGTTGTGAAGTTCACATTGTATTTTTTTAACAACACTTACTTTGAACAAAACACTCTTTTTCAATATCTGCCCATATGTTTCCAACAAAAAATTCACATAATAGTAGCATCATGGAAAACACGGTGGGTTGTGGCTCACTTATTATTTTTTCCGGACTGTAACAAAATATTGTTTTCAACTTCGCTTTCTTGTTTTATGACACCCCTTACTTTAAGTAAAACAGTCTTGTTCACTATCTTTTCATATGTTTCTAAAAAAAAATTTACTTAACTGTTGCAGGATGGAAAACACACTGGGTTGTCCTGGACTTTGCAAAAATAGTAACAAGACAATAGCTAGTGTTATGCACATAGTAAGAAGACAATGTATTGAATTTGAGCTTCATAATTTTTAACTATCCTTACTTTCAACAAAAAACTCTTCTTCGATATCTGCCCAACACATTAATCACATAACAGTTGCATCATGGAAAACACGGTGGGTTGTGGCTCACTTCTTATTTTTTCCAGGCTGTGAGAAATGAATGTTTTGAAGTTCACATTGTAGTTTTTTAACAACACTTACTTTGAGCAAAACAGTCTTTTTCAAAATCTTCCCATATGTTTCCAATAGAAAATTCACATAACAGTAGCATCATGGAAAACACCGTGGGTTATGGCTCACTTATTATTTTTTCTGGACTGTAACAAAATAGTGTTTTCAACTTCACTTTCTTGTTTTATGACACCCCTTACTTTAAGTATAACAGTCTTGTTCACTATCTGTTCATATGTTTCCAACAAAAATTTTACTTAACTGTTGCAGGATGGAAAACACACTGGGTTGTCCTGGACTTTGGAAAGCTTGTTTGAAGATAGCAGCTAGTGCTATGCACATAGTAAGAAGACAATGTATTGAATTTGAGCTTCATAATTTTTAACAACCCTTACTTTCAGCAAAACACTCTTCTTCGATATCTGCCAAACACATTATTCATATAATAGTTGCATCATGGAAAACACAGTGGCCTATGGCTCACTTCTTATTTTTTGCAGGCTGTGAAAAATGAATGCTTTGAAGTTCACGTTGTAGTTTTTTAACAACACTTACTTTGAGAAAAACACTCTTTTTCAATATCTTCCCATATGTTTCCAACAGAAAATTCACATAACAGTAGCATCATGGAAAACACAGTGGGTTGTGGCTCACTTATTATATTTTCTGGACTGTAACAAAATATTGTTTTCAATTTCACTTTCTTGTTTTATGACACCCCTTAATTTAAGTAAAATAGTCTTGTTCACTATCTGTTCATATGTTTCCAAAAAAAAAATTACTTAACTGTTGCAGGATGGAAAACACACTGGGTTGTCTCGGACTTTGTAAAAACTTTAAGGAGACAATAGCTAGTGTTATGCACATAGTAAGAAGACAATGTATTGAATTTGAGCTTCTTAATTGTTAACAACCCTTACTTTCAGCAAAACACTCTTCTTCGGTATCTGCCCAACACATTATTCACATAACAATAACATCATGGAAAACACAGTGGGTTGTGACTCACTTATTATTTTATCCCTGACTGTAAGAAAATACTCTTTTCAACTTCTCTTTCTTGTTTTATGAGACCCCTTATTTTAATAAAATCAGTAAGAAGACAGCGGCTAGTGTTATGCACACAGCAAGAAGACAATGTATTGAATTTGAGCTTCATAATTTTTAACAACCCTTACTTTCAGCAAAACACCCTTCTTTGATATCTTCCCAACACATTATTCACCTAACTATAGCATCATGGAAAACACGGTGGGTTGTGGCTCACTTATTATTTTTTCCGGACTGTAACAAAATACTGTTTTCAACTTCACTTTCTTGTTTTATGACACCCCTTACTTTAATAAAAATAGTAAGAAGACAATAGCTAGTGTTATGCACACAATAAGAAGACAATAAAAGTTGCAGATTTTGAAATTCCATTTCAATATCCTTATACATTTTGAAGAGAAGATGCACAAGAAAAGTTGCAAAATGGAGAACACGGACTGTAACAAAATAGTGTATTCAATTTCACCATCAAATTTTACAAGAAAAATACACATCAGACAATGAAATGTAAAAACATTTCGAGTCAATATTATATAATCTGAAGAAAATTATAATGCACATTTAATACTGGTCACACTGAAGACTATGTCAACCATTTACGAACAGGTATAATCTTTGTGTTCTCAGCATCTAGAAGCATTTGTCACACTCTGATTGTCAAGGTGGAATTGACAGCATACAATGTTGGCACCCCGTAATTCTCATGTAGGAGCCTGAAGGAGGGCTTGACATGGTGGATCACAAACCTGACAATGTGGTTGAATTTGAACACGGCCAACAACCATTCCTCCACTGGACTTTTGTGATTACTAATTAGAGATTCCCCCTTGAGGAATCTCATAAACCTCATGCTCAGCTGAATCGTAAGATTGTGCCTCTATATGATAACTATTGGTCTAATGCACACCTTCCATATGCATCCAGCTAGGAAAAGGTCTTGAATTTCTCGGTAAAAAGTCATTGGCCAATCACATAAATTGACAATCTCTATTTGTATATTGTAATATTGAATGCCCATGCCTATATGTTCCCATACACCAAAGATGCTATTGAAGAAGTGAGCATAATTATCATACTGCAAATCTATGCGGTTTGGACCTTTTCTATTAATTCTCCTTAACATATTTTCCCACAACCTGTATAGGAGGTTGAGTTCCTCAATTCGAGCAAGAATATTACATGGTAGATACAAGTGGCAGCTGGTCAAGCAACTAGCCACCCATGCTTGAGAACTATGAGACATATTCTATAGAACTGCAGCATCAGGTTGTAAAATTCCTGAAATGAAAGACAAAACAAATTTTTTAGAAGGTAGACCTGCATTCTCTAATTAGAAGGACATTTTCAATGCAATGGAAACAGTGAAAAAATAAGAGAGCAAAGTGGACTTATGTAGATAATGTATGCACTAAAGAGATTGTACCTATTGTTTTAAACTAAACAAGGCAACACGTGCAGTATCTCAAATTTGGGCATATGGCAACGCACGATTCGAATAGTGGGAAGAACAATGCCTGAAAGGAAAGAGAACAAAAAATTCAGCACATACAACAAAATTCTCTAATTAGAAACACACGAAACAGTTGCTAAAAAAAAATGAAAGCGAAAGAAAACTTTTCATAACTAAGTAACTGTGTATGGACGGTGTCTTTTCCAACATGGAAAATAATTTAAGCATTTTATTTGTTGCAATCACATGAGTTGAACTAATGAATTATAGAAAATATATTTATGTTACAAATAGAAGATGCAAATAATCACAGTTGCAGGATGGAAAACATAGTGGGTTGTTCCTGACATTTTTATCTTCTGCATATTTATAACAAAATAAGGTTTGGAAGTTCACCTTCTTGTTTTGTGGCAACCCTTTCTTTCACAAAACATTCCATTGTAATATGTCTTCATATGTTCCAAACACAAAATGCACATAGTGTTATGCACACAGTAAGATGACAATGTATTGAATTTGAGCTTCCTAATTTTTAACAACCCTTACTTTCAGAAAAACACTCTTCTTCGATATCTTCCCAACACATTATTGACATAACAGTAGCATCATGGAAAACACAGTGGGTTGTGCCTCACTTATTATTTTTCCAGACTGTAACAAAATATTGTTTTCAACTTCACTTTCTTATTTTATGACACCCTTACTTTAACAAAAATAGTAAGAAGACAATAGCTAGTGTTATGCACATAGTAAGAGTACAATGTATTGAATTTGAGCTTCCTAATTTTTAACAACCCTTAATTTCAGCAAAACACTCTTCTTCGATATTTTCCCAACACATTATTGACATAATAGTAGCATCATGGAAAACACAGTGGGTTGTGGCTCACTTATTATTTTTTCTGGACTTTGACAAAATACTGTTTTCAACTTCACTTTCTTGTTTTATGACACCCCTTACTTTAAGAAAAATAGTAAGAAGACAACAGCTAGTGTTATGCACACAGTAAGAGGACAACGTATTGAATTTGAGCTTCCTAATTTTTAACAACCCTTACTTTCAGCAAAACACTCTTCTTTGATATCTGCCCAACACATTATTGACATAACAATAGCATCATGGAAAACATAGTGGGTTGTGGATCACTTATTATTTTATCCGAACTATGACAAAATATTGTTTTCAACTTCACTTTCTTGTTTTATGACACCCCTTACTTTAAGAAAAATAGTAAGAAGACAACAGCTAGTGTTATGCACACAGTAAGAGGACAATGTATTGAATTTGAGCTTCCTAATTATTAACAACACTTACTTTGAGAAAAACACTCTTTTTCAATATTTGCCCATATGTTTCCAATAGAAAATTCACATAATAGTAGCATCATGGAAAACATAGTGGGTTGTGGCTCACTTATTATTTTTTCCAGACTATGACAAAATATTTTTTTCAACTTCACTTTCTTGTTTTATGATACCCCTTACTTTAAGAAAAACAGTAAGAAGACAACAACTAGTGTTATGCACACAGTAAGAGGACAATGTATTGAATTTGAGCTTCCTAATTTTTAACAACCCTTACTTTCAGCAAAACACTCTTCTTCAATATCTTCCCAACACATTATTGACATAACCATAGCATCATGGAAAACACAGTGGGTTGTGCCAACATTGATCTACTAAACCCTTACTTTATGCACAAAAAAAGCTCTATCAAACAAGGCTTTAATAGAATATTTTATTCCAAACCTTTGCATGATCTACCACCATATGAAACATGTTTAGAAATGTCTTCCCATGCTTTAGGAACAAACTTTCAGCCCCTTTGAATGCACTTTCCTTAGTTACCAACTTGTACGCATCCTTTTTCATTGGAAATCTTCTGTATTTTTTAAAGATCAGCAACCAAACATTGAATTGTTTGCTTCCCCTGCATGATTTAATAGATACACTTATTAAATTAAATAACGTCATACCAAAAAATGGACTTATGTAAGTAAAGTTATTAAATTCGAACCATACCTTCCATTGAGTTTGCACCCGTAAAAGATAGTCGTCGACGAGGACTCCTTTCTCGAGATTAGAATGCTGAAGTGAACAAAAATCATAAAGTTTATGGTGCGGTACAAGCACATACTGGACAAAGGAATCTGTAATACCATTTCCTATTACAATAAAGAAATTGAAATGGGTTTTCTCATACTCACCTGTATTAGATGTTGTATCCTCTGCCACATTCATAGCAGTTGCACCTGAAGTCTGACATTGCATATTGACATTCAAATGCAAACTATTGTTCACAGACAACGGAAAGGAGTCATCCAAAGGGGTTCGGTGATCTGACTATTGTGCGGAATGCTTTGTACGTCGATTTGGATGTCGACGAAGATCCCTAGTTGCACTAAACCATGGACGCATGCGAACGGTGCTAGTTACAGCTTGATCAGGATCCAGAATGAATTCAAATGGAAATGCATTTGATTGCCATAGGTCCTCTACAAACCTGTCCACACATTTTTCATATGACTGCACCTATTGCAGAGATTGTGGCGGTGTACGCATCACTTTCTTCAAGAGCTCGTTAGTGTCATTCCAAAGAGACATTGTCACCACATGTTCATCATATACATGATTCATAGAAGGAGCTTGCACAAGGGTCAAAACATTAGGATTGTTTTCTTCTACAACCCCCTCTGACAATGTCTCATTCAAATCTATGTTTGTATCAATTGGTTGACCTCCCCCGTCTAAATGAGGACCTAGAAGAAATTTGTATTAGGCTGTAGAAAATACAAAACACAATTGACTCCAATAAAGTAACGCAATTCGAATTGAAATTCACTTACCATGGACCACCCCTTCAATGACAGATGATCTTTTAATCAAGTGAGCAACCTTGACGACATGTTTGCAAGTGTTCCCATCCAAACTCCAAGGGCAGTCACAAAAAAAAAGGTGCTCCCCAAATTTCCGGACAAGGTAGTGCATTGACCTACTTTTAATTTTCACCCAATACCGTCCAGGATCTATTTCATCGGGAATACAGTCATCATCTAGAATTTCCTTGGCCCACTCCACACTAGATCACATATTTAAATATTTTTTGTTCGTCAAAAAACCATAATGCTCCAACTTTTCCTTTTTCCTATAGAATGGTTCCATTTTTTACACAAGTGTGTAATACAAATAGTCCATTCTCCTATTGCATTTTTTTAAACAATCGCACAAGTACGAAGTTTTTAGTACGCAATGGTATAACTCAATGGTTGCATTCATATCCTGGTTGGCATGTGGGAATAGTCTACAATTTTTTGCCCACATGGCTACGAACAAAAACATCCAATAGTCAAGTAAGCCACAACATATTAGATGTGACATCAAAGAATTTGAATGGTGCGAATCATGCGAGGTGACAAAAATTTTCAACTCACCAATTCGACCTTCTCCTTCACACCAAGTCTTCTTGAAGAACTCTAAGAATTGGGCCTGATCATTGAACTCCTCAAAGAAAGAGTTCAATAGCTGAGTGACATAATCTTCGGTGTCAATGATTGCCATCATGATCCGACCAAGACTGTGGAAGATGTCCATTGCCCTTTCCTTGGCTGTATACTTGTATACATTCTTTAGCCAAGCCCTTTTGACATGCCAAAGGCATAGAAACACACGGCATTGAAAGACAACCCTAATAGACAATACAAATGATATTGTTTACCACTCGACTACAAGAGAAAGTGGCATTGAAAATGAATAGCAAATGAGAAAGGTACACAAATGAAGAAAGGGATGCACATACTATATGGCTTAGATCTCTGTAGTTGCATCATCGGTCAAAAATGAATTGATTCTTCAGTGGGTCTTGGCTCTTCTTCTATGTTCGAGCAATACGCGTAGCCACGCAGATATGTCCTCAATCTTGTTTCGTGAAGAGACTACCCACGCAACCGGCACACCACTCTGTTGCTCATCAAAAATGAGGAGAGTATACAATGGGTACTATAGAGAGAACAACTTGGTGTGAGCATTGTGAAGTTTACAACCAATAAGATCATTGAAAACACGATGAACTATTTGTCAATGTTTGTAAGGCCTCACCTCATATTTGTTAGTTGCAAATGTGGAATCCATCGAGATGACTGAATTGTGCGAGTAGCTAACCATCCTATCCAGCATCCATGGAGTCTAAACCCTAATAACAAAAGGCGTATTGTTCCCATCAGGCCATTGAAAGTAGAAGAAGTTGTCAAAGTCCTATCCACTCCACAGTAGGATACTTGTCGAATCAACTTTGTGTTTTTGTGCATGAGTAGAATGCACCTTTCACCACACATTCATTACATCCTTTCTTGTAAGGAATTTATCTCTCTTGGACATCATGCCACATAACAGAGGATCATTGATGTGTCTATCCATTATTGCATTGACACTGATGTCCATGAGCAAAAGGCTTTCAATATAGCTTTTGCACTCCATGGATAGATTAGCGGAAAACATCGAACGCTTCTCTCCACTTGTGTCATGAATTCCATGGCAAAATTCACCATTTTTGTCTATGTGGAACATTTCTTTGTAGATAATATAGGCAACATCGGGTTTGCCTTCCATTATCTTTACCATGAAGTGGTATTGACAAACTTGCTTTTGTATAAAATTCTTATGTGGTTTCTTCTCTGGTAGAGGCTGGTTTCTATTGTCTTTAGAAATGTATTGACACTGGTAGCTGCAAGAAAGACATCATCTCATCATGTTCAACCAAGAGAGTAAAATATCATTCAACCATAGAAATGAATGTCGATATATACAAACCTCTTATACAAAAGAAAAATTCTATAATTTTTGTCGTAGACGGGACAGAAGGTGTTAGGTTCTCTTATTTTCTTGTCCAAAAATTTTGTTTCTACACCTTCAACAGACGTTTCACCATGAATGAATTGATCAAGTCTCGTAAGAGGAATTGCTGCAACAAGGTTAGGGAACTTATCCTTGTTGACGGAAATAGTAGCCCATTCCAAATCGGAAGACAAAAAAGGAGAGCCTCCATTTTGTACATCTTGCACCTCCAATTCGTCTAGCTTCTTCCATTTCAAACCTCTCCGCATTCTAGGAAATCATAACATTGGACGAATACTTAAAATTAGTGTGGATTGTGTGAAGAAAAAGAAAAAAATCATTCATTAAACATAGATAAAATGTGCTTGCATTGCTCTCACCCACGTCAAACCAATAGGACGTTCTAGCTTCAACTGAGGAAAATTAAAGGTGATAGATTCAATCGAGCTACACATAAAATATAACACAAACACATGCTGGAAATCAGACAATCCAACAACCCAACACTGTGTTTTTCGAATCATAATTATTTTTTGCACTTTTCTTTCAATCATGTGAAATTCAAACACAACAATGGAATGTGTGGTTTGGAAGACATTCATACTGTCCTGTAACATTCCATGTTGCAAAACCGTAGGTGTTAAGAATCAAGCAACCTACCATGATACAAACCTTGATAGTTGAACATGGAGATTCAAATAACTGAAACCCAACACTGTGTTTTCCGAATCACAATAATTTTCTACACTATTCTTTCAATCATGTGAAATTCAAACACAACAATGAAATCTGTGATTTTGAATACATTCATATGGTTTTGTAACATTCCATGTTTCAAACCCGTAGGTGTTAAGAAGAAAGAAACCCACCATGAGACAACCCTTCACATTTAAACATGGAAATTCAAATAACTGAAACCCAACACTGTCTTTTCCAAATCACATTTCTTTTTTCTAATTGATTTTGTCAATCATGCGAAAGTTAAACACAACAATGCAATGTGTGATTTGGAAGAGAGTCATACTATATTGTAACATTCCATATTGAAAAACCTTGGGTTTTAAGAAGCAAGCAACCCACCATGAGACAACCCTCTACATTTAAACATGGAGATTCATATAACTGGAACCCAACACTATGTTTCCCATTCAGAATTATTTTGTGCAATTTTCTTATCAATCAACTGAAATTTATACACAACAATGGAATGTGTGATTTGGAAGATAGTCATACTGTATTGTAACATTCCATATTGAAACAAGGAAAGATAAACAATAGACCAATTTCACAAGATGATTTCTTTTAGAATTCACAGATTCGGCAAATATCATACTGAAGAACGATCACAAAAACACAAAGACTATGTGATCAAGAAAATATTAACAAACTCAAGGATTCAATCTTATTTCCTTTTTTCTCAATACAAAATATGGGTTTAAAGGCTCCATGGTTGCGTAACAAAATTGTCTGAAAATAGAAAATTCCCTTCTCCCCCCTTTTCCTCTCTTTCTTTCCTCCCAAATTTTTTTTCTCCACTAATTGTTCGCAATCCTCCTTAAAAATGACCAAGGTTGCAATAATTCATTAAGAAATGGACACTATTTCCATTACACCCTAGGAATTCAGTCACTCTTCATAATTACAAAATTTTCATGCATGTAAAGTAAAGATTCACTTTCTGTCGAAAGAAACCATTTTTGCTGACAACTGCATAAAGAAACCAAGTTCACTAAACAACCGAAGGAGTTGAAGCCCATAAAATCTTCGCAAGCATTTCATTAAGCAAATTATTAAATCTGGCTCCCTCTTCCTCTCTATCTAAAACAGAGATCACCCTCCAATATTCGACGTAGCTGGACTTTTCCTTCCATGCAAGCGAACGTAGCTCAGAAACAATTTTGAGTTGTTCCTCCTCAAGCCACATTAAATTAGGCTGAATGATTGGTACTGGCTCAATTTCCCATTCCGCAACTTCACCAGGAAGCACCATGTCGAAGAAAACTTGGGATCAAAATTCTACCACCTTAATAAAGCCGTGGGTGTTAAGAAGCAAGAAACCGACCATAACAAAACCCTTTACATTTCAAGTGGATGATTAAAATAACTGAAACCCAGCATTGTGTTTCCCATTTAAAATTATTTTTTGCACTTTTTTTTTCAATGTTACGAAATTTAAACACAACAATGGAATGTGTGATTTGGAAGACATTCAAGTAACATTCCACGTTACAAAACTGTGCATGTTAAGAAGCAAGCAACCCACCATGAGACAACCCTTTAAATTTAAACAAGGAGATTCAAATAACTGAAACCCAGCACTGTGTTTCCCATTCAAAATTATTTTGTGCAGTTTTCTTATCAATCGATTGAAATTTAAACACAACAATGGAATGTGTGATTTGGAAGACAGTCATACTATATTCTAACATTCCATATTTTAAAACCATGGGTTTTAAGAAACAAGAAACCCACCATGAGACAACCCTGTACATTTAAACAAGGAGACTCAAATAACTGAAACCCAACACTGTGTTTCCCATTCACAATTATTTTGTGTAGTTTTTTTAGTGAAACCCAGCACTGTGTTTCCAATTAAGAATTATTTGGAGACTTGCAAAAGAGAATAACAATTGAACTAATATAGTGGAGGCTAAATACTTCAATGGGTTACTTGTTATTGATTTTCCAAATTTGGATAACTTATATAATGTCTTACTTATATGAATTAAAGTAAAAAATTATAGATAACTCATTAGAAAGAGACCAATTTGAAATGTAGGAAATGGGTTGAAGGCTAGATTTCGGTATGATTCTTGGTTCGGAAACACTCTCCGTAAATTTTTAATCCCTTTTTTAGCTATCAAGGATGGTCTTTCTTCTTTATTTTCATACTGTGTGGCTAATTACTAGGAATATGGTACTTAATGTAGAAAGTTGATTAATTTATTTACTTCTCTCAATCATCTCAATCAAGAGGTTATTAGCTACCTTATAAATAAATTAAAGAGTTCTATATAGTCTATTTTAATAGGAAAAAATAGACCATTTGGTTGGGTTCTTCCATATGGAAGTGTACTATTGCATCTAATTATCTCCTTTAACATGATATACATGTTGAGGTGTTTGAAAAGAAGAAGATTTTGAACAAGAATATATTACATAAATTCAATGACATCTAGCAAGCTGCTTGTTAGAGTAAATTATTGATTATTTATAATCTTAAAAATAGAGCCATTACAATCCCAAAGAGGTGTGATCTTTGTGAGAATAATGTTGAGTCTATTTTTCACATTTTTCTAGAATATTTATTCACCTACTCTGTCTAAATATCAAGTTCTCACCCTTAATGATGAATGGAGATTCCCTCAGTATTTTAAACTACCTCAATTAACTTTCTCCCCCTCTTGGAATATCTTAAAAAATATTAAAATATATAAGAAAATTCACTCCATAAATGAGGAAACAGTTGATCATCTCTACCATGGAGGTAGTGGAAAAATTATTTCTTTAGACAATATGAGTTGTTTTATGGAAAACATCGCATTGGTATGATGGAAAAAAACTTCCTAGTAAAATTACTTGTGGAATAATTATGAGAAGTGGGGTTGGTTGCAATTATGTGATCTTGGGAAAATTATTGAATGAATTGATAATAATTGAAGTTTATCAAAATATTTATTTGGGTTAATCCTTTAGATTTATCACAATATACAACTTGGAGGTCAATGATATCACCATTTTTCTCTTTATTTGTAAAGGATACTACCTATCAATCAATCTCCTTATTGATCCCTCTTTGGGAATCAACTTCTTTCATTTTTTCCAATGAGACTTAATAATTTCATCATTTTCTTCTTGTTTATGGACTAGTACATTTGGGAGATTATCATGGGAGATGAGAGACTATGTATAGAGGCTTATTATTGTCAATAATACAATAAAAAATTACTATTTGGAAATCCTTGTGAAGGGTGAGCTAAATCCATTTATATAATACATAGATAGTTACGATCCATTAGTTCATAGAGATTTCATTGTACAATGGAAGAGTAAGAAGGTTATTGTGAGGTATCTAAAATTTTAAGACTCTAAAGAGTTCAACATTGTAGTTGCTATCATGTATAAGAAAAGAGCCAAGACCCATCAAGCAAGAAAATGTCAAAGAAAAGAAAACATTGACACTTTCATAAAAGGCTTTGAGAAGCTCATTAAATGATAATTTAGATATCTCAATGAGGATCTTCCTTAAAATGAATTCAACTTCTTTCTCATTAAATCTTTTACCCTAAATGAGAAGTATAAATTATCTATCTTTTGTTAGATAACTTTCCCTTTGTAAACAATATAAGGCATAATTACCTAGTATGCTTTTCTTTGTACCTTTCATTATATATCGAGAAATAAGTCATGAATGAGATTCTAGGTAAGAAAGAATGGTCCACTACACCAAGTTTTTATAATTTAACTTTATAATTGTGATAAATCCAATTCCTTACTTCTCAAATCCAACCATAGGGTGGCTGTTAATGAAAAAGTGCTCTTATTTTATAAGAATCAAGTCTCTTTTATGTGGGAAAAGATTCTCTAACCCCGAAAAAATGTCATCACTAAAATTTCTCCCTATAGTTCCCATATTTTCAAATCTTACAAGAGGTCTAGTCTTGGTGAGGAAACTACAAATGATCCCACTAAATCTTCACTATTCCTAGTGTTATCTTCTTTAAACTTATTAGACCTATAGGTAGAGCTAGTATTAGTAGAAGTCCTACCTCTCTAATCTTAGTGTTGAGGTGATCCATCTAATGTTTCCCCTATTGATATCATTTTCCCTCCCTCTAATACAAAAGGAAAATACCTAGATATCATTGGTTCTTCAATTGACTTTATTGATAACCCTAGATTTAAGAATATATAAACAACTACTAAAAGGAATAATAATTATATCAAGGAGACTATGGCCTAAAATGAAATCACTCAATGATGGTTTTAATATTCAACATAGATTCATAAAGTGGTTCAAGAATGAAGTTGAGAATGAAATTAAGGATGGAGAAAATTCATAAATAGGTGAATATGGATGTTACTAAAATTGAGATTAAAGTGAGATTGTTTGATAAGGATTGTACAAATACATTGCTTCGATTAAGATTATATTTATATTGTAATCATATATCTATCTCATGAATCTCGAACACTCTTAGAATGTGAATTTAGATTCCTATAGTGTATAATTATAGAGGTATCTTCTATTTATATTCTAATGGTAACCTTGGCATTATTTTTCATATTACATTTGACTTTAGACTCATTTAAAGTATTTTCCCTTTCTTAAGTACTAGAAGAAGAAGCTAAGAATCTTGTCATAAAAATGAGTCCCACATGTGTTAGTGGCTCCAAAATAGAGAACTATATTTAGGGATTTAATCCATAAGATAGTTATGGGTCGAACATGTCTTTGCGATTTTATTTTGTATTTAGGGTCTCATTGATTGAGCCCATATGATGTCCATGTGAATTCATTGATGTCCAAGGTGGGTATTGGATTTTTTCATGTACTAAGGCCTTGGTCTATTATTTTGGTGAAAAAAATTATGGCTTTTGTCTCTTTTTTTATGTATTAGTAGTATAAGATAGTAGTTTACTATCATTTTGTGTAGTTTTTTTTTTCAATGGTGCGAAATTTAAACACAACAATGGAATGTGTGATTTTGAACACATTCAAAAAACTGAAAAATCCACATTGTGTTTCCCAAATTTCAAATTAAAAGAACTTGTAAAACCCTCTACATTTAAACAAGGAGATTCAAATAACTAAAACCCAACACTGTGTTTCCCATTCAGAATTGTTTTCTACAGTTTTTTAATTAAAACCCAGCACTGCATTTCCCATTCAGAATTATGTTTTGCAGTTATTTTTTCAATGGTGCAAAATTTAAACACAACAATGGAATGTGTGATTTTGAAGACATTTAAGCAACTGAAATACTCGACATTGTGTTCCCAAATTTCAAATTAAAAGAAATTGCAAAACCCTCTACATTTAAACAAGGAGACTCAAATAAATGAAACCCAGCACTGTGTTTCCCATTTAGAATTATTTTGTATAGTTTTTTATTGAAACCCAGCACTGTGTTTCCCATTCAGAATTATTTTTTGCAGTTTTTATTTTTCAATGTTGCGAAATTTAAAAACAACAATGGAATGTGTGATTTTGAAGACATTCAAGCAACTGAAATACTCCACATTGTGTTCCCAAATTTCAAATTAAAAGAACTTGTAAAACCCTCTACATTTAAACAAGGAGATTCAAATAAATGAAACCTAGCACTGTGTTTCCCATTCAGAATTATTTTGTACAGTTTTTAATTGAAACCTAGCATTGCATTTCCCATTCAGAATTATTTTTTGCAGTTTTTTTTTAAATTGGTGCGAAATTTAAACCCAACAATGGAATGTGTGATTTTGAAGACATTCAAACAACTGAAATGCTCCACATTGTGTTCCCAAATTTCAAATTAAAAGAACTTGTAAAACCCTCTACATTTAAACAAGAAAATTCAAATAAATGAAACCCAGCACTGTGTTTCCCATTTAGAATTATTTTGTACAATTTTTTATTGAAACCCAGCACTGCATTTCCCATTCGGAATTATTTTTTGCATTTTTTTTTTAAATGGTGCGAAATTTAAACCCAACAATGGAATGTGTGATTTTAAAGACATTCAAGCAATTGAAATACTCCACATTGTGTTCCCAAATTTCAAATTAAAAGAACTTGTAAAACCCTCTACATTTAAACAAGGAAATTCAAATAAATGAAACCCAGCACTGTGTTTCCCATTCAGAATTATTTTGTACAGTTTTTTATTGAAACCCAGCATTGCGTTTCCCATTCGGAATTATTTTTTGTAGTTTTTTTTTTCTAAATGGTGTGAAATTTAAACCCAACAATGGAATGTGTGATTTTAAAGACATTCAAGCAACTGAAATACTCCACATTGTGTTCCCTAATTTCAAATTAAAAGAACTTGTAAAACCCTCTACATTTAAACAAGGAAATTCAAATAAATGAAACCCAACACTGTGTTTCCCATTCAAAATTATTTTGTATAGTTTTTTATTGAAACCCAGCACTGTGTTTCCCATTTGGAATTATTTTTTGTAGTTTTTTTTTTAAAATGGTGCGAAATTTAAACCCAACAATGGAATGTGTGATTTTAAAGACATTCAAGGAACTGAAATACTCCACATTGTGTTTCCCAAATTTTAAATTAAAACATCTTTTAAAACCCTTTGCTTGCAACAAATGTACCCCTCACCTCGATTTCCTCTGTATTCTCCTGCAAATCCTCCACGTGCACTCCACACCTTAGCTTATTTGGTCAGTAGGCCTTCTCCTCAAAGTAATCCATGTGCACTCAGACCTTCAGCTTTCCCTTTCAACGTGTAGACAAGAAACAAAATAAATAGTATTTTTGCCTTGCTTTCTCCAAACAGAAAAGGCCCACGTCATTCCCTTCCACTTTTCTTGCGCCAAACAAAAGAAACTTTCTGACGAAGCTAACCCGCTCGCTTTTTGCCCGACAATGGGTGGGAAAACGCACTTGACAACGCCGTTAACTCTTGCTTGACCATCGCTTGGACATTTCATCCTGTCCGCCAGTTTCAGGCATCCGGTGGGCCCCGCACTATGACGTCTTGTCATGTTATGTATGTATCGATGTATGTTCTGATGTATGTTTTTCATGCATATTTCGATGTACATAGGTGAATTTTGTCTAGCAGTTAGTCGGCTCCCTCCTCAACCTTATCATTTTTTAATTAATTTTAATTTCTCATATGTGTATAAATTTTAAAAGGTTTCTGTTGTTTTTGTTGTACAATGATAAAAATTGAGATCTACTTAGTTTTTATATTTTATGGTTTTTTTGCTCCTAACTCTAATATAGAAAAACATAGTGATTTCATCCACAATGAGAACAAGGAGGTTATCCTAGGCAAATAATCCAATACAATGTATGGTGTTCTATAAAATGTAAGTATACATATATTCTTTTTTCTTTTCTTTCTTTAGAATGGTTGTAGTGATGCTACAAGTTACTTATTTAAGGCAAAAATAAGTTAACCAACCATTCATTTCATTGATTTCCCTACTAATCCAATAATATATTGTTGCAAGGTGTGTGCCCTTAGTCTCCTTGTGTCGTGCAACATAGTGCTCGGGTTTGTGACATGGCTTAACCACCTATCATGGATTCATTAACTCTGATGATTGTATTATACATTAACAGATCAATCTTTAGGTGCAACGAAAACCATCTGTGCAACAATTGGTGTCAAAGCTTTGATCACGAGTTTGAACCCCTTAGTTGCGCTTGGGGGGATTGTTGCAATGTGTGTGCCCTTGGTCTCCTTGTGTCATGCAACACAGTTCTTAGGTTTGTGACATGGCTTAACTGCCTCCCATTGATTCATTAACTCTAGCGATTGTATCGGGCATTAACGGGTTGATCTTTTGGTGTAACGACAACTGTCTATGCAACATGCATAGCCCTAAACCCTTTCGCATGCCATAAGACAAAATACATATATCTCATTTTTCTTTTATCAAACTATTTTCTTAACCAAGAGAAAGAAAGACTTAACATATAATTTTTCTTTAAATCACATTCTTGTTGAGATGAACAAGTGATAGGATGTTGTTCATACCAAGATAAATAAATAAACTTATATATACCATCATATCAACTTCCTCCACAATACACAAAGATATAGTGAAATAACTACATCATTTTACCTTTATCCTTCATTAAAATTATTTATGTTTCCTTAATATATAGGAGAAGCAGCATAATAGAAACTAGTCTAATATTTGGTAGAATTTATTCTATCAAAATACCTTAGATTAATTTCTAAAATAGAGTAATATGGGCTCATTGAAAACAACAAGTAAATCTATTTATAACACAAAATGACAAAATTCTTGTTGCTTCTTTTACCACGTTGTAAATGTGTTTTTTTTTAAATAACGATTGTATTTTGAAGTATTTTATTGAAATATGTTTGTTATAGGAATATATATATATATTGAAAGAAATTAAGCATTTAAATTTTTAAACATAAAAGATATTGTAAACTTGATATAAAAGCACACTATCCTTTCTCAATCAAAAGAGACTTACATTCCAACAACAATATATTACATCCCAAAATAAACTAAATCAACACTTCCATTACAAAAGCTAAGACAACTTAATTCCAATATAGATAGTGAATTATGCTTCTCTTCCTTAACATTAGTTTATGGTTACTTAGAATTGAGGACTCATATTTCCTTTACAAGGACATAGCCTATACTGATATATAAAGAAGAAATAAGTTATAGTGAGGAAAAGAGCATATATCCATTCATTTGAGTATTACGAATCGTTCTTGAGGGCATAAATTTCAATATATTGTAGCTAAACTCAACCAACTAGCTAAACTCAACCAACTACAAAATTGTCTATAGAGAGCAATAGTTTTATAAACTAAATTATTCTCTTATTCAATCCAAAAAAAACCAAGTTCTTTCCTCTAGGAATGCATTTTTCTTCAACATTCCAACCTACACATGAAATACCAAAACTCTTCCAAGACCCTTGTAGAGCTCACCTCCTAGCCTTTGACTGGAAAACCAGTCACCCCGAGCTAGGAGGCAGCCATGGAGACCAAGATAAAAACGTGTAGTCCAAAAACTAGGAAAATAATAAATTACATGAAACCTAAAATTACAAAAACTCAAGCATATGGACAAGTGATATCACATAAACAAGAACCATCGCATGGTTCAAAAAGGGAGAGGTAAGAGGATCACAACCAATGGGCTAAATCTTTGCAACCATGCACTTCATACACTTCAAGTTTTAAAATGGAAACCTTGTATAAACCATTCTTTCACCCATACCATCAAATTTTAAACACATAGGGTACTCATACCCATTCACTCCCAAAAACTAAAATAATCCCTAACAAGGATCTCTCTTCCTCAATCCCCCACATGGGTTGCTCACAACCAGATTGGGGAGCCAACCCAACACTCTTAACACATAAATCAAAATATTTACACACAAACACCAAATATAAACACATTCATGCATAAAAAAATCAACAAGGTAATAATCCTACCTTAAAAAAACTCCAAAAATTTAAGATTGATGAAGAGTCTAAATCCTTTCTCTAAGCTTCTCCAAATCTTCTCCAATCTCACCACACTTAGCCAAAATCTCCAAAACTTAGAACCCCTCTCCAAACTCTTCCATGTGTATTTAATATTTTCCAATCTCCACATCCTTGGATGAGATGGTGGCACTTGTCATCATCTCATCCAATCCCCTATCTCACACAAAAACTTAAATGGCCCACCAAGTCCCCTCTCACATTAAAGAGGCATGAACCACAAGAACACCCTTTTTTTCCAAGTCCCTTCTCATAAATGAGATGGGAGACCAATTGGGGATTGGGGTGGGTCAAGTCCATCCCTTCATTCCTAAATTTTTCACCTCCAATAAATGTCATTTAAGAGAGGTCATAAATAAGTTATGGCAAGGGTGGCTCAAAATTAACCCCCAACCCATAGGTAATATACCTAGGGCCTTAAAAATGAAATAATTAACCCAATAAAGACCTTTTTGACCCTCCTAAAATCACATCAAAATTTTCATCCTAAATTTAAAATTTTAAACCATTTGAAACTTCAACACAATTTAAAACACTAATACCATAACACACCACACACATATGTTAGGCCACATCACAAATACATAGTACAGCATGAGAATCTAGCCCCTCCATATGGGCTATCTATATTTACATGACTAAACCACATATGTCTCTTGGTTACCTCCAATTTACATGGGCCATGGAAGGTTAACCCCCACACTCCATTTAAACATTAGTCCAAATGTTAAGATAAATGGTCGAAGCAAATAAGTTTGATTAAGCATTTAAACATAGAAAAATATAGGATTTTATCAAATTACGTGGGAAATGGTATGATGCACCTATATTTTTATCAATTTCAATAGGAAATAGAGATCCCTTAGGGAAATATTTACTTTCAGCACTTAGGTGAGTCAACCTTGATAGAAATCTTGTTGTTTTCCTTATGACTAAGGATGGGGTAAATCGGCCTAAACTGCACTTTTGCAAGAAAAACTAAAAGTAGTAAACAAACCCAATTATGCAATTTAACACTTGAAACCACTAAATTAAACCTTAATCTAGCAGAACCTACAAATTTTTGGCAGATCCAGAAAAGTTATGATTTTATGCACCTGTGACAAAATCCTCCTGTTGAGTCTCCTTTCGAGACTCATTCACCCAAGGGTGAATGGGTCTTGCTAGGCCTTTCTAAAAAATTCAAAATTATGATCTATAGCTCTTGATCTGCTCTTCCAACCTCTCTTTCAATCCTCACTTTCAGATTCAGACTTGTAACAAAAATTTAAAATTTTGTTTTATTTGTATGGGGCTTTTCCTAGGTCAAACCCCAAGTTTGGTAATTAAAATTTGATGAAAAATACAGATCTGAAACTTGAAAGTGTGTGTGAGCCCTAATATTAAGTGTGTCTAATATTGTTAAGAGATAACATGCAAATAAACCCTATTCATGTGTGTTAGAATTGGATCCCTAAATGAACTTGAATGATGAAGACAAGACCCAGTTAGGGAGAAGTCAAATCCCCTAATAGATCAAAAATCTGATTATACCTTGCTTTAGGTGGCTAGTATAATGAAGATAGAGGATGGGATCACTAGGAAACAAGTATTTAGATCAATGGAAATGGCTAGTTGCATGTCCCAAAACCTAGAATCCATCATGATCCACCATAGGCATCAATCTCCAATCATGAACAGTGCTTGATCAATCTTCAAAAAATGAGCTTGAAGACCTACAAAAACAATTGAATATGCTGCTACAAGACTTCAAATTTTCTTTCTTGAATGTTCTCCTTGACCTTGAATACAAATCTTGTGAAAAACTCATTGATCTCTTTCTCAACCTAGTGTAAAATGGTGAAAATACTAGGCTTTATAGGCTTCCTTTCTATTTTCCCAATTATTAAATCTCGAAATCCAACACTTAAAAACTTGAATTTAGAACTTTTAAATGTCGCAAAAAACATGTTTAAAATTTTAATTTGATATCTTAAAGGGGATCCATTCACCCAAGGGTGAATGGGCCTTGACCTAAATTGCAAGGATTTATGAATTTTGAGGCATTAATTACATTAAATGTATTTATTCATGCCTTTTATAATGTCAGAAAATATTTTAAATAGGCCTTGAGATGCATAATAAAGGGGTTTAGGGGCATACTTGTGAAGGATAAAAATGCATAAAATTGAGGTCACTAAAATAGATCCAAATTAAGTGTGAAATTATATATCACATAGGAGTACAATTTTCTACACTACATTTAGCCCCCACTTTAGTGACCATATGACACTATGTGCATATGTAAACTAAAGGACTTAGATCATACTATAAAAAGGACACTCATATGGATTTTTCACAAATAGGGAGAATGAAGTACCCATTGTAGTCATTTGCAAAACTACAATGTTAGGAATCACATCCTACAAAATCGATTTGTTAGTCGTCAAAATCAAATTTCTACATAGAATCAAATTCAAGGGTAGATGTATGCCCCCCTGATTATGCTTGCTTTATGGAGGTCCATAATCAGGGTAGCAATTTGACCACATCAAATTGATTTTATTGATGATGTGAATTATTAAAATTTAGGGCATTAGGTCTACAACACTACATATTGATAGACATTGAATAAGATCGGGGATGGAACAACAAATCCAATGCAACAAACAACATCATAAAAAAAGTTATCTAGCCCCCAATATGTTGATTTGAATGAAATTTACTTAGAATAAAATGGCATCAGGTTCACCAAAATGAAGCATAGAAAAATATAGGGGGGGGGGTTTCAAATTGGATGGGAAATGATATGATGCACCTATATTTTCATCAATTTCATTAGGAAAAAGAGATCCCCTAGGGCAAGATAGACTTTCAACCCTTAGGTGAGTCAATATTAATGGAGATATTTTTGTTTTCCTTATGACTTAGGATGGGGTAAATCAACTTGAAATGCACTTTTTGGAGATGAATGAAAAATACCAAATGAATGTAATTATGCAATGCAACACCTGAAACCTCTAAATTAAACTTAATCTGAAAAAATTAGGAAAAATTTAGAAGATGTGAGAAGGGTGTGATTTTATGCACTTGTCACAAAAAGGCTATGGTGAGTGTCCTCCTAGGACTCATTTTCCTAAGGGTGAATGGGTCTTGATACAAGGGTTGAAAATATTCTTTCACAATCCTTTTCTCCTAGGTTTGCACTCTTGATTCCTCCAAGTTTCACAGTGGAAGTTTACGTGGGTTGAAGACAATGTTGAAAACTTTGCAACTTTGATGACTTTTGCAATTTTGCACTCTTTATGAATCTTCAATCCTTCTTTAACCTAAGATCTGTAAAAATCACAAGAGGTAAAAATTATTTATTTATTGGTGAATGGGGATTTTCCTTGGTCAAACCTCATTTTGGTAATTAAACCTTGAAATAAAATAATGAAACATGAAAGGAATGATGAATGAGAAAGTGCTATGTTTCAACTCACCAAACACTTGATTTGAGATCCTTGAAGGACTAAAACTCAATACATCTCTCCAAGGTCTTGATCTTGCATGAAATGGATTGATTGGATGTTGATCTTGATGCTTTAATTTTGGATTGAATGCTTGAAACCTACATCACAATGTTAGCTCCAAAAACATGTATGAATGAAGATAACTTTGACATGATGCTTGAGATATTCAATGCTACAACAAATTCTTGAGAAATCTATTCTTTAACACCTTTGATAATAATCTTTTCTATAATTTTTTCTCTCATAAATTTCTAGCTTGCCTCTAGGATTTGAATTGATAAAAAGACCTTTCTTTTATAGGTAGTTCTCTAATTTCCCAAAAATTAAACATTACAAGCTGATATTTAAAATTTAATTTGGGATCATAAAAAGGCTGCCAAAAAAAATTTTAGAATTTGAATTTAGCAACTAAAGGGGTTCACGTTGGGTTCAAAAAAATGAAACCTAGGAAAATATAGGGGGTTTTATCAAATTGGATGGGAAATATGTATGATGCACCATTTATGAAACATAAGAAAATATAAGGGAGGTTTATCAAATTGGATGGAAAATGGTATGATGCACCTATATTTTCATCAATTTCAATAGGAAAAAGAGATCCCCTAGGGAAAGATTGACTTTCAACCCTTAGGTGAGTCAATATTAATGGAGATCTTGTTTTTTTCCTTATGAATTAGGATGGGTTAAATCAGCTTAAAATGCACTTTTGGGAGATGAATTAAAAATATAAAATAAATTAAATTATGCAATGTAAAAGATGAAACCTATAAATTAAATCTTAATCTGATAGAATATGGAAACTTTTAGCAAATCTGAGAAGGGTGTAATTTTATGCAACTATCACAAAAATCTTATGATGAGTGTCCTCCTAGGATTCATTCAACCAAGGGCGAATGGGTCTTGATACAAGGGTTGAAATTTTTCTTTCATAGTCATCTACTACTTGTTCTACACTCTTGATCCCTCTAGGTTTCATAGTTGGAAACTCGAAAATAAATTTTCAAAGTGAATTTTTGTGGCTTGACAACAATGTTGACAACTTTTGCAACTTTGACAACTTTGACAATTTTTGTAATTTTTCTCTTTCGATAGATCTTCAATCCTTCTTAAACCTAAGATCTACAGAACACACAAGAGGGAAAAATTGTTTGTTTTTGGTGAATGGGGGTTTGCCTTGGTCAAACCCCGTTTTAGTAATTAAACCTTGAAATGAAAGAAAGAAACATGAAAGGAATGATGAATGAACACTTTCTATGTTGAAACTCACCAAACCCTTGATTGAAATCCTTGAAGGATTGAAACTCAATACATCTCTTCAATGTCTTGATCTTGCATGAAATTTCTTGATTGAATGTCTATCTTGATGCTTGAATTTTGACTTCAATACTTGAAACCTACATCACAATGTTAGCTCCAAAAATATGCATGATGAAAAAACTCCCCAAACATAGGATAATATAGGGGGGTTTATTAAATTGGATGGGAAATGATATGATGCACCTATATTTTCATCAATTTCATTAGGAAAAAGAGATCCCCTAGGGAAAACTTGACTTTCAACCCTTAGGTGATTCAATATTAATGGAGATCTTGATGTTTTCTTTATGACTTAGGACGAGGTAAATCAACCTAAAATGCACTTTTGGGAGATTAATGAAAAATTACAAATAAATTATGAAAGTGAGTTTTCATGGCTTGATGACAATGTTGAAAAATTTTGCAATATTTCTCTTTTGATAGATCTTCAATCCTTCTTCAACCTAAGATCTAGAAATCACACAAATATTTTTATTTTATTTTGGTGAATGGGGGTTTTCCTTGGTCAAACCCCATTCCGGTAATTAAGAGTTGAAATGAAAAATGAAACATGAAAGGGATGATGAATGAAAACTTTCTATGTTGAAACTCACCAAAACCTTGATTGAAACCCTTGAAGGATTTAAACTCAACACATCTCGCCAAGGTCTTGATCTTGCATGAAATGGCTCGATTGGATGTTGATCTTGATGCTTGAATTTTGACTTGAATTCTTGAAACCTAGATCACAATGTTAGCTCCAAACACATGCATGAATGAAGATAACTTTGACATGATGATTGTGATCTTGAATGCTGGAACAAATTCTTGAGAAATCTACTCTTGAACACCTTTGACAATAATCTTTTTTATACTTTTTTCTCTCATAAATTTATAGCTTGCCTCTAGGATTTGAATTGATAAAAAGACCTTTCTTTTATATGTAATTCTCTAATTTCCCAAAAGATGAACATTACGCGCCGATATTTAAAATTGAATTTGAGATCATAAAAAGGCCACCAAGAAAATATTAAAAATTTGAATTTAGCAACTAAAGGGTTCACGTTGGGTTCACAAAAATG
The DNA here is from genome assembly GCA_007115665.2 of Sequoiadendron giganteum. Taxonomy (NCBI): domain Eukaryota; kingdom Viridiplantae; phylum Streptophyta; class Pinopsida; order Cupressales; family Cupressaceae; genus Sequoiadendron; species Sequoiadendron giganteum. Next base: position 352,070,990 of record CM021101.1, read on the forward strand.
AACCATATGAAAATATAGGAGGGGTGTTTTATTAAATTGCATGGGAAATGGTATGATGCACCATTTATGAATCATAGGAAAATATAAGAGGGGTTTATCAAATTGGATGGAAAATGGTATGATGCACCTATATTTTCATCAATTTCATTAGGAAAAAGAGTTCCCCTAAGGAAAGATTGACTTTCAACCCTTAGGTGAGTCAATCTTAATGGAGATCTTGTTGTTTTCCTTATGAATTAGTGTTGTGTGGTCTCACAACATGCCCCAAGACTGTAAGACTTGGGGAACGCAAGTGAAAAATAACACATATGGTAGGTGTTGGCTAGTTGGAAAGATCACCGAAAGTGAAAAGCAAAGAGAAATATTTTTAAAAGAGTACTTCATAATTCAAGTATTATGGGTACTGGGTACCAGGAACCAAGAAAGCTAGAAATGAAAAAGGTAAAGAAAAGTGTTGAGAAAATCATTCCAGTTCGAGAGTAAAGGTCCGATAAATGTGGAAGTTCTGATAAAAGCCAAGGTTCAAGAAAATTATGGGTAAAATTTGAACATTGAGCACCGAGTACCGAGTATCGGATAACAATCCAAAGTAAAGATTCAAAATTTTAAGGTTATCCAATAGGTTCGATGGTTTGGTAACCTAGTTAAAAGATAATTACGTGAGAATATATAATTTTCTTGGAAGCATGTTATTTATTATGGATTTGTAATGATAATGAATCAATGATGATTTTATTTACATTACTTTTTTTATAAATATTTTTGTGAGAGAGGGGGACCACCCACTACAAGACCCTAGGTCATGAAAGGCCAAGAGCAGAAAGGCTTCCCTAACCCACCTTAGTTTAAAGGATAGTTAGGATGATGAGGATGAGAATGATGAGGACTATATATCCTTCGATCACTCTAGAATACCGAATGTTGGAAGGAGGATAAGCGAGTCTTCCTTTGGAGTCAGACTAGTGTCCCAGGTAGCTCTATGTCCAAGGATAGAAGTGCAGTGCTAGGATGGCAGCACAGCGCGTTGGCGTCTCAAGGGTGCACTCACATCTGTATGACAAGAGAATCAAAAAAGGAAGATTCCAAATTGAAAAGGAGGACTAACAACCTAGTCTAGAGATGTTTAAAGTGAAAGAATGAGATTAAGATGAGGGAAAAGAAAATACGAATGCGATGAAAGAAATGTATTACCAACAAGGTGATGAAGATGATCTCGCAGAATGCTCTCCTCGTCAGCTTGTTCTGAGCTCTATCCACCTGCACACAAAGAAGGGAGAAGTTGTTGGGGCTGTATAAGGGCCTACCTCAATCAAACCCACATCTTGGTGTTTCCACCTCCATGGAGAGCCAAGTTTAGAATAGTAGAAATAGATGATAAATGAAATGAACTACAAGCTACGTAAACACAAAACACTGCAAGCAGTACGTGCTTACCTAATCAAAAGCAAAAGGAGAGGTTGTAGGAGCTTTACCGCCTCCATCCAAAGCACTCAAGGCTCATGGAGGAGTGAAGGAGAGGGACTCAAGCCTCTATTTCCATGGTTTCTATCATGTGCTTGCCCTATTGGAGTGATGGAGTATGGAGCTGCTACAATGGAGTGAAATAATGCTGCTATAAAGCTTGGAAAATGGATGTAAATGGTGGAGAAAATGCTCAAATGATCTTCGAAACTTCTCTCAAACTTATGCATGGAAAAATCTAAGGATCAAAGAGTGAATATTATGAAGAGATGGATGAAAAATGTCCATATTCAGGTCGGCCAGCCGAAGAGGGGCTTTACACTTCGACTTCCAATCAAAAGTGTAATGTTCCTGCAGTCTCCACCTGTAGGAATCTTCCAAGGATGTAAGCACATTGCACAAATGTTTGTGCACCACACAGGTGTCCCCGATAGAAATGCCCCCACCGACACACAAAAAAAGGTGCCAAATGTATTCAAGCAGCGGGCTTAAGGGAATTAAGCCTCCACCTTTTATTTTGTAAAGTGTTAAGGGCCAAAATGAGATTTGCGTTAGGTGTGAAAATTCATGTTGATACATTTTTCCCCCACTTTAATGAGCACGAGTACTAATGAGTGCTCTGGTAAAGTAGAGTAGTAAGCAAGTAGCTAAGTAAAAACTGTATACCTGAACCGACGAGGAAGTAGAGCATGGTCTGGTGAACTTGGAAGTGCAGGAAAGGACTTCATAGTTTCATGGAACTACAAAGCTGAAGCATGAAACTACCTTACAGGCTCACGGTCCTGCAAGGGCAGTATCCTTCAAGAACTCTCACATGAAGGAGACCAAGAAAGCGCCTTACAGATCTGCACACCTATAAGAAAGGTATCCCCCAAGAACTCTCACATGAAGGAGACCAAGTAAAAGGGGACTCCGCAGAGTCAGAGGTGGCGATGTGTTTACTAGTAGATAGAACACATCAAGGAGCGGTTTTGTAGGCCAGTGGTCAGATAGTCATGTAGACCATTGCTAAGTTGTAAAGCTTTCAAAGGGGTCCCTCGGGAACCCTTCGAAAGGAAAGAGGGTACGTGCACTATTTGGAAGGTACGGTCTCGTCGAGTTGCCCCCAAGCTAGATGTAAGGATGCAAAGATGGTCTAGTCAAGCTACCCCCAGACTAGACATCAAGATGTGAAACAGGTCTAGTCGGGTTGCCCCCAAGCTAGACGCTATAAGAATTTTTTGAAATTTTTTGAAGGGGTTCCTTGGGAACCCAACATGAAAAGGAAGGGGTTCACTCAAGGGACACACTGGTCAAGATCTTGATATTTTCCTTCTCAAATTGATTCGTCATCAAGGAATCCTTTTAAAAGATGTTTAATTCATCAAAGAAGGAGATGCTCTCATGCGAGAGGAAGACTAAGACTGTTCCCACTTCAGATGAGGATTTACAGGTCCTTTCTTTATGAACTCCTGATGAAGGAAACATGTTTCATTAGGGTTCTAAGTTGAGAATACAATTCTAACAAGGAAGTGTGTGGAGGGTCTTCGAGAAAAGATTTGTTTAGCAAAGAATGCATTTTCTAAAGACCAAGTGATGTAGAAGATGCGTTGTCACACACGAAAGGGACAAATCAAGCAAAGATGAGAGAAATATAAAGTGAAAGGTAAAGAAAATAGATCATGCACAAGGGGCACAAGGGGATCTGGTTACCTTGGGTCAAATCTACCTTTATTTATATATATTAGGTAACCACAGTAAGAGGCAAGAGATCATCAATTCCCAACTATATTAGGAATAATGTATGAAAGATAGTAAAATAAAAATTGGTTCAAGATGGAAGGAGGCCTAAATGCTCCCGACGCTTTACATCATCCCCAATTTACTAAAAGTCAATAACAAACATGGAAGAATAGAGATACATATAGAGGAAAGTTTACAAAACCAACACCATGCCTGTATCCACACATCAACAGGGGTGATGAGGGTCATCCAGGCACATGTAGCACAATTACAAGGGAAGCACATGTCATGACACACACACATACCTAATCTAAGATCAAGAAAAGAGTATCCCCCTAACGTTGGTCAACCAGGAGGTCGTCAACTTCCCACTCTAGATCCTTGAAGGAAGGAAGACGATCCTACAATGGTGTAATGTTAAGGGGAGGAGCTTTCGATCCTCCCATAACAAGGTCCAAGGCAGAGGGACCTATAAGATCTACGTCGCTCAACTCTTGTGGGTCCAGGGTCAACGACCTAGAAAAGATTGCTGACAGGGTCAGAACTTCATCCACCGAGTTAAACATGCACTTAACATGAGTGCCATGATTCACCTCAGTAGATGATGGAGTTTGTACCTAAGGTTCACTGCTAGGCTCACCAAGTGACTTGGGAGCGGTGACAAAATCGGGGGAAGCCAAAGCTGGTTCCATCACTAGGGCAAAACAAGTCCACCCGAGGCCACCTTTCAGAGGAGGTGGGCTCTTCTTAGATCCTCCATTGCTGGAGGGTCCACTCTCTACCTTCTTCTTCAGTGGAGGAGGTGAACTCCCCACAAATGAAGTGAGGTGGGTGGAAGGAGAAGGGGAGAGAACCGTAGTGGACACAACTAAAGTGTTCACCATATCCATGGGTTTTGGGAAACGCAAGACATCCAGAACGGAAGTCAACAAGGGCATCTTCACAAAAGGACAGATGAACACTTCCACCCTTCCAGGTGAAGGTGCACTCATAGCGGGAGCCAGAAGAAATTTGGAACTAGGTTGAACAAGGATAGAAGGGGAAAGAGAGGAAGACACAATAGGAGATGCGATCTTATCTTCCTCCTTATTTTGTAAGGAGACTTGCTTGGCTAGGAGAGCCTTTTGTCACTACTTACGCTCATGCGCAAGGCAGTTCCTATGGCTCTTTGCATCGGAAGCCAAAACTTGTGAAGGAACAAAAGGATCGTATGCAGCCATGGGAGTGTCTTCCATGGAGGTCTCCAATGGAAGGGTAGTCTCCTAAATAAGAGCAGAAGAGGTAGGATCAGAAATGGTGGGAGGAGTCAACTCTAGTACCTCAACGATGGGCCTCTTCCCATTCACTATTTTAGTGACAAGAATAGTAGGAGGCCGCAGAGGTTGAGATAAGGAGGACTCTCCGCAGGAGGCTTTCTATCTTCCATATCGAGTAGGTCTAGGCTCGATGTGTAAGATAGGAAACTCAAATGTAGGATGCTTGGCCTTTCACCAAGCGAGAATCATGGGATTCTCTCACAAATGTGAAATAGAAATAGATGGTACCACAAAAGGGTGAGAAGAACCATCAGGTTGAACCATGGAAGAGGAAGAAGGAGTATCACGAGACTGCTTCTCTTCTTCTCTTCTACGTGCCTTGGCGGCCTCACTATCAACCTTTAAGCAAGCTCTATGCAAGATAGCATAAGGTGAAGGAGGGTACCTCGCTTTCAGCCTAGAGTACCCCATCTTATAGTTCTGATAAGTGTGGTGCAAGAGATCCTTCCTAGGTGGGAGAGGACAAAGGGAGGCAGGCCAAAATTAATCCAAGGTAAAATTGCCCTACGCAACCGGTGGTCTATAACAGTTGTCATGGAAAAAATGTACCGAACCTCCATGAATGAACTTCAGACATTTTTGTATGACTGAGGGAACTGTGATCATAGCTACTAGTCGGGGGATACCTAGCGTCACTCTGAAGAGTTCAGACCTCGGGATAATGTCAAACTTAAGGCTTATAGAATTAGGACCAACAAGGATAGTTAGGACAATATTCCCTATTGGAGGCATGAAAAGCTCATCATGGGTGCAGATGATACTTTCAGGTGCATCATACCCATCCTTGTGTAGGAAGTTAATCAACATAATCTCCTTAGTTATGATACTCACTTGTGATGTTGGATCAATGAGAACACCTACTACAGTGTTCCCATTTATCCTTGCAGGAATGTAAAGAGGAGATGGATCTCTGTTGAAGCCCATCAAAAATGTCCTGTGAAGTAAAGGTTATGCTAGTACCACTACTCATAGTCTGCACAAAGGGAATAGGTTGATTAAGGAAAGAGGCCATCACACACACCAGATGACACTTCTACAGAGCCTCCTAGGGTTTATGGGATAGGATAATGACCCAATTAAGGTTGTGTCACACAACACCATTCAAAATTTCCAACTACGCCTACTAGGGGTCGTAGGTTGGGTTATAAGGTGGAAGCCTCACAACACTCACACCTACAACACTCCTAGAGCATGAAGAAAATGTATTTTAGTATTGTGGAATGAAACCAAAATGGTTCACGTCAGGTTCACCAAAAATATGAGAGAGGGGAACCACCCACTGCAAGACCCCAGGTCACAAAAGGCAAAGAGCGGAAAGGTTGCCCTAACTCACCTCAGTTTAAAGGATAGTTAGGATGACGAGGATGAGAATGATGAGGAATATGTATCCTTCGATCAATCTACAATCCTAAATGTTGGAAGGAGGCTAAGCGAGTCTGCCTTTGGAGTTAGACTCGTGTCCCATGCAGCTCTTTGTCTGAGGACAAAAGTGCAGTTCTAGGATGGCAGCATGGCGTGTTGGCATCCGTACGGCCAGAGAATCGAAAAGGAAAGATTCCAACTTGAAAAGGAGGAATAAAAACCTAGTCTAGAGATGTTTAAAGCGACAAAATGAGATTAAGATGAGGGAAAACAAAATATGAATGCGATGAAGGAAATGTATTACCATCAAGGTGATGAAGATGATCTCATAGAATGCTCTGAGCTCTATCCACTTGCACACAAAGAAGGGATAAGTTATTGGGGTTCTATAGGGGCCTACCTCAGTCAAACCCCCATCTTAGTGTCTCCACCTCCATGGACAACCAAGTTTGGAATAGTAGAAATAGATGATAAAGTAAATGAACTACAAGCTACGTAAACACAAAACACTACAAGAAGTACGTGCTTACCCAATCAAAAGCAAAAGGAGAGGTTGTAGGAGCTTTACCACCTCCGTCCAAAGCACTCAAGGCTCATGGAGGAGTGAACAAGAGGGACTCAAGACTCTATTTCCATAGTGTATGTCCTATGCTCTCCCTATTGGAGTGATGGAGTATGGAGTTGCTGCAATGGAGTGAATAATTCTTCTAAAAGGCTTGGAAAATGGATGTAAATGGTGGAGAAAATGCTCAAATGATCTTCCAAAGTTCTCTCAAAGTTCTTCTTGGAAAATCTAAGGATCGAAGAGTGAATATTATGAAGAGATGGATGAAATCGACCATATTCGAGTCGGCCAGCTGAAGAGGGGTGTTACACTTTGAATTCCAATCGAAAGTGTAACATTCCTACAATCTCCATCCACAAGAATCTACCAGGGACATAAGTGTGCCACATGGATGTCTGCATGCCACGCGAGCGTCCTTGACAAAAACACCCCCATCAACACATAAAATAGGCGCCAAGTGGATGCAAGCAGCGGGCTTAAGTGGAATTAAGCCTCCGCCTTTGATTTTATAAAGTGTTAGGGGTCAAAATAATATTTGCATTAGGGGTACAAATTCATGTTGATACATTTTTCCCCCACTTTAGTGAGCATGAGTACTGATGATTGCTTCGGTAAAGTAGAGTAGTAATAAATTAGCTGAGTAAAAATTGTATACCTGAATCAATGAGGAAGCAGAGTACGGTCTGGCAAACCCAGAACTACAGCAAAGGACTTCATAGTTTCACGGAACTACAAAGCTGAAGCATGAAAATACCTTACGGGCTCATGGTCCTGCACGGGCGGTATCCTACAAGAACTCTCACATGAAGGAGACCAGTAAAGTTCCTTACAAACCCGCAGACCTACAAGGAAGGTATCCCCCAAGAACTCTCACATGAGGGAGATTGAGTAAAAGGGGACTCCACAGAGTCAGAGGTGGCGATGTGTTTACCCGCAAATAGAACACATCAGGAAGCAATCGCATAGGCTAATGGTCGACAGTCATGCAAACCATCGCTAAGTTGTAAGGCTTTCAAAGGGCTCCCTCGGGAACCCTTCAAAAGGAAGGAGGGTCCATGCACTGTTTGAAAGGTACGGTCTAGTCGGGCTGCCCCCAAGCTAGACATAAGGATGCGGAGATGGTCTAGTCAGGCTACTCCCAGACTAGACGTTAAGATGTGGAACAGGTCTAGCTGGGCTGCCCCCAAGCTAGATGCCATAGGACTTTGTTGAAATATTTTGAAGGGGTTCCTTGGGAACCCAACGTGAAAAGGAAGGGGTTCACTCAAGGGACACACTGTTCAAGAGCTTGATATTTTCCTTCTTGAATTGATTCATCATCAAGGAATCCTTTTGAAATATGTTGACTTCATCGAGGAATTCAAAAGCAAGGAGATGCTCTCATGCGAGGGGAAGACTAAGATAGTTCCCACTTCAGAGGAGGATTTACAAGTCCTTTCCTTATGAACCCCTGATGAAGGAAACATGTTCTATTAGGGTTCTAAGTTGAGATTACAATTCTAACAAGGAAGTGTGTGGAGGGTCTTCAAGAAAAGATTCATTTGGCAATGAATGCATTTTCTAAAGACCAAGTGATGTATAAGATGCGTTGTCATACATGAAAGGGGAAAATCAAGCAAAGACAAGAGAAAGATAAATTTAAGGGTAAAGAAAATAGATCATGCACAGGGGGCATAGGGGGATCTGGTTACGCGGGGTTAGATCTATCTTTATTTATATATATTAGGTAACCACGGTAAGAAACAAGAGATCATCAATCCCCAACTAGATCAGGAAGAATGTATGAAAGACAAAGTACAATAAAAATTGGGTCAACATGGAAGGAGGCCTAAATGTTCTCGACGCTTTGCATTGTCCCCAATTTACCAAAATTCAATCACAAACATGAAAGAATAGAGATAAATATAGAGGAAATTTTATAACACCAACACCACGCCTATATCCACGCACCAACAGGATTGTCAAGGGTCATGCAGGAACATGTAGCACGATTACAGTGGAAGCACATGTCATGAAACACACACATACCTAATCTAAAGATCAAGAAAAGAGTCTCCCCCTAACATTGTGCAACCAGGAGGTCGTCAGCTGCCTACTCTAGATCCTCGAAGGAAGGGAGACTAGCCTATAATGGTTTAATGTTAAGGGTAGGAGCTTTTGATCCTCCTACAATAAGGGCCAAGGTCAAGGGACCTGTAAGGTCTTCGTCGCTCAACTCTTGTGGGTCCAGGGTCAACGACCTAGCAAAGATTGATGACAAGGTCAGAACTTCATCCACTGAGTTAAACATGCACTTAATAGGAGTGTCATTTTTCACCTTAGTAGACAGTGGAGTTCGCACCCGAGGTTCACCGCTATGCTCACCGAGTGACTCGGGAGCGGTGACAAACTCGAGAGATGCCAAGGCTGGCTCCATCACTAGGACAAAACAAGTCCACCTAGGGCCACCTTTTAGAGGAGGTGGGCTCTTCTTATGTCCTCCATTGCTAGAGGGGCCACTCTCTACCTTCTTCTTTAGTGGAGGAGGTGAACTCCTCACAAAAGAAGCGAGGTGGGTGGGAGGAGAAGAGGAGAGAAATGTAGTGGACACAACCGAAGTGTTCACCATATCCACGGGTTTCGAAAGAGGCAAGACATCCAGAACGAAAGTCAACAAGGGCAGCTTCATAGAAGGAGCGATGAACACTTGCACCCTTCTAGGTGCAGGTGCACTCACAACATGATCCAGAAGAAATTTGGAACTAGGTTGAACAAGGCTAGAAGGGGGAAGTGAGGAAGACACAACAAGAGATGCGGTCTTCTCTTCCTCCTTCTTCTATAAGGAGGCTTGCTCGACTAGGAGATCCTTTCACCGATGCTTATAGTCACGCATAAGGCAGTTCCTATGGCTCTTCTCACTAGAAGCTAGAACTTGTGAAGGAATAGAATGATCCTGTTCAGCCATGCGAGTGTCTTCCACAGAGGTCTCCAGAGGAAGGGAAGTCTCCTGAATAAGAGCAAACGAGGTAGGTTCATAAATGGTGGGAGGAGTCAACTCTAGTGCCTCGATGGTGGGCCTCTTCCCATTCACTATTTTAGTAACAGGAATAGTAGGAGGCCACAAAGGTCAAGACAAGTAGGACTCTCCATGAGAGGCTTTCTATCTTCCATACCGAGTAGGTCTAGGCTCGCTGGTTAAGACAGGAAACTCAAATGTAGGAAACTTGGCCTTTCGCCAAGCGGGCATCATGGGATTCTCTTGCAAATGAGAGATAGAAACAGATGGTACCATGACAAGGCAAGAGGAAGCATCAGGCTGAACCATGAAAGAGGAAGAAGGAGGATCTCAAGATCACTTCACTTCTTCTCTTCTACATGCGTTGGCGGAATCACTATTAGCCTTTAAGCAAGCTCTATGCAAGATAGCATAAAGCAAAGGAGGGTACCTCACTTTTGGCCTAGATCACCCCTTCTTATAGTTATGATAAGTTCAGTGTAAGAGATCCTTCCTAGGTGGGAGAGGACCAAGGGAGGCAAGCCAAAATTAATCCAACGTATAGCTACCCTGCGCAATCGACAGTCTATAACTGGTGTCATGGACAATATGTACCAAACATCCATGAATGAACTTCAGACATTTGTGTATGACTGAGGGAACTACATTCATAGCTACTAGCCAGGGGATACCTAGCTTCACTCTAAAGAGTTCAGACCCTGGAATAATCTCAAACTTAAGGCCTACAGACTTAGGTCCATCAAGGACCGATAGGAAAATACTCCCTATATGAGGCATGAAAAGCCTGTCATGGGTGCAGATGGTACTTTCAGGTGCATCATACCCATCCTTGTGCAGGAAGTTAATCATCATAATCTCCTTAGGTATGATATAAAATTGTGATTTCGAATCAATGAGAACACCTGCTATAGTGTTCCCATTTATCCTCATAGGAATGTAAAGAGGAGATGGATCTCTGTTGAAGCCCATTGACAAGTCTTGTGAATTAAAGGTTATGTTAGTACTACTACTCATAGTCTGAATAGGTTGATTAAGGAAAGAGGCCATCACGCACACCAGATGGCACTTCTACGGAGCCTCCTAGGGTTTACGGGATAGGATACTGACCCAATTAAGGTTGCGTCACACAACACCGTTGGAACTTTCCAACTATGCTTACTAGGGGTCACAGATTGGGTTGTAAGGTGGAAGCCTCACAACACTCACACCTACAACAATCCTAGAGCACGAGGAAAAGGTCTTTCAGTATTGTGGAATGAAACCAAAATGTTCCACGTCGAGTTCACCAAAAATGTGAGAGAGGGGGACCACCCACTGCAAGACCCCAAGTCACAAAAGGCCAAGAGCAGAAAGGCTACCCTAACCCACCTCATTTTAAAGGATAGTTAGGATGATGAGGATGAGAATGATGAGGACTATGTATCCTTCAATCACTCTACAATCCCGAATGTTGGAAGGAGGCTAAGCGAGTCTTCCTTTGCAGTTAGACTTGTGTCCCAGGAAACTCTCTGTCTAAGGACGGAAGCATAGTTCTAGGATGGCAGCGTGGTGCACTGGCGTCTCAAGGGTGCACTCGCATTGGTATGAGCAAATAATCAAAAAGGGAAGATTCCAACTTGAAAAGGAGGACTAACAACCTAGTCTAGAGATGTTTAAAGCGATAGAATGAGATTAAGATGACGGAAAAGAAAATACGAATGAGATGAAGGAAATGTATTACCACCAAGGTGATGAAGATGATCTCGCAGAGTGCTCTCCTTGCCAGCTTGCTCTGAGCTCTATCCACCTGCACACACAGAAGGGAGAAGTTGTTGGGGCTTCATAGGGACCTACCTCAATTAGACCCCCATCTTTATGTTTCCACCTCCATGGAAAACCAAGTTTGGAATAGTAGAAATAGATGATAAAGGAAATGAACTACAAGCTACGTAAACACAAAAAACTACAAACAGTACATGCTTACCCAATCAAAAGCGAAAGGAGAGGTTGTAGGAGCTTTACTGCCTCTGTCCAAAGCAATCAAGGCTCGCGGAGGAGTGAATGAGAGGTACTCAATCGTATGTTTCCACGGTGTTTATCCTGTGCTCACCCTATTGGACTGATGGAGTATGGAGCTACTGCAATGGAGTGAAGAATGTTGCTACAAAGGTTGGAAAATGTATGTAAATGGTAGAGAAAATGCTCAAATGATCTTCCAAACTTCTCTCAAACTGCTTGGAAAAATCTAAGGATCAAAGAGTGAAGATTATGAAGAGATGGATGAAAAATGTCCATATTCAGGTCGGCCAGCCAAAGAGGGGTGTTACACTTTGACTTCCAATCAAAAATGTAACATTCTTGTAGTCTCCAGCTGCAGGAATCTTCAAGGGATGTAAGCGTGCTACGCAGACATCTGTGCGCCATGCTAACATCCTTGACAGAAACACCCCCACCGACACACAAAATAGGCCCCAAGTGGATGCAAGCAACAGGCTTAAGTGGAATTAAGCCTTCGCCTTTGATTTTCTAAAGTGTTAAGGGTCAAAATGAGATTTGCATTAGGGGTGAAAATTCATCTTGATACTGTTTTTAAAAGGGATTTAATAGGTAGATTTGGTGATTGCAAGAAAAACAAATTGTGATACAAAGTTCGTGTATGGATAATCAGGAAAATTTGAATCACAGATAGAATCATATCTAGGTTGAGCTATACTTCTTCAGAAATTATGCTAAGGATGAGTGTTATTCATCAAAATATTGGGGATCCCAATATTGCATATATGGTGAAGGAAAGTGCCAACCTCCAAAGAAGCCCATTCCTAAGAGTAGAAAGCCTGAGGTAGAACCAAAGTGTAGGAATATGATGATAAAACAATCATTCTGAATGTATGGGAAGGTTCTTATATGCTATCTTGATTCAATTTATTATCTTGGTGATAATAAGAAGATAAAAAACCCAAATTACATCAATGTGTAGATGAGGCTTGACCTTCATTGACTTTGTTCGTAATTCTCTTACCAGTCACCATATTACATGTGCTTTGATGTGATTCATCCCTTGGATTTCCTCTCATTTATTTGTCTTATCCTACCTATGTCTTGCTTCTATAAAAGGCCAAGGGATACTTCTTTCTAAGTTAAGCTCAAAATTTGTGGATGTTAGAAGAGCTAAAACTTCTCTAAGTTTTGTTTTTTTTCCCTATTTTCTAAATCATTCCAGATTAAAAATTTGTATGCACATAGAGCTTAATCAATATCTAAGCCAATTTGATAGCTACCTATCTCATGAATCTTTTGTAGTTGGTTTTTTTGTTTAGCTAGACAAGACTATATGTTGCATCATTTAAGGGTGCATACAAAACCTACTCGGTGTCCAAACTAAACCCCCTTGTTTAAAAGCTCACACTGTTCTATGCCTAGCTGTGAAGCAATCCGGTGAAGTATAGAGCAGCTTGCTTTGATTTGATTAGATCTTGGGGAATGTGTGGAGAATACTTGGGAGCAATTTTATTTTTTAGTATTTTGATGCTTTATTTTAGATTACATGTTAAATATCAGAAAATGTTTTAAAAAAGAGATGAATGAATGGAAATATTATTGAAAATATTTCGTTTCTATGAAATTGTTGAATGCTTAAAGCTAAATCTACTTAAGTGAAAGAAAAATTGTTTGATATTCATGAAATATTATTGTAAATCTATTGATTTCATGAAAAAAAATTATGATCAAATTGAAAAGATTTTATTTGATGCTTATGATTCCTAAAGAAACCAGAGATAACCTATACCCCTTGAGATTAACAACAATATCACATTATACCCTGAAGCTAACCTAGTATGGTCAAGACCTAACTATCAGAGCCTTGGGATTAAGCTAAGTCAACCTTTTCCTCTTTACTTAGACCCTTAGGGTGCCCTGGTTCAATCTTTCAAGTAAAGATAGGTTCTTCATAGTTTTACTGTGAGGATTTTATCTGCACTTTTTTTGCGACTAACATCGTCATCAATAGGAACTAGCACTAGAAGGAGGGAATTTCATTTCATTTATATATATATATATATTTCGCTCTAGGGTTTTTTTAGGAATCTGTATTGGTTTCGGGTTTAAAAGTAGCTTGTAAGACTAAAATCTATGCACACCGGTATTTCAAAAATGGAAGTTGAGAAACTCTAAAAAATTCTTAACCAGCGATTATATCCTTTGAGTTTATTCACCTTGGGTAGGGTCACCGAGTGTAGAATTCATAATACAACTGATCATGGTGAACTCGATTGTGAAATATTTTTAACTAGGGTAAGTTTGGCTACACATAAAGTGATTATATTAATGGAAGAAGTTTTAACTACTAAAAGAAAGGATTTTTTAATGAGAAATATCTTAAATTCAGAAAAAGAGTATAACCCTAGTGGAATTGAAAATGTTAAAAAAATTAATTGAAATATCAAAACAGTTTGTTAACCAATTGTTATGAAGAAAATCTCAAGGTTTTATAGGAAGACAAGTGAGAACGTCGAGACTCAAAAATATTGCATCTAGAATGAGGAAACAAAACTGATGAGTCATCATTCTTTTCACACATGATAAATGTTTTTGAAAAGTTAAGCATCATTTATAGGGTGTTATACCCTTCACAAAGATCCATGAGGGCCAAAAAGGAACAAGTCTAAAAAGCTAACATTAAAACAAAAAGTAACAGAGACAGCACTTTAACAACACAAAAACTGTGGAAAGGCAGCCAAAAGTCAGAACACTGGCACAAGCAGCAGCTAACTGGCATAATCCCAGTTTTTAAATAGGAGGTCCACAACATCATCACCAACCCATTCTTTGTTCTCCTAGCCATTATTTCCCTCCAATTCCTCCTTTATAACAGTGGACAGGGTACTAGTGATGAAGTGGCCCTACTTCATTGTGAACCAGGTAAATCCATGAAACCTTTTTTTGAGCATGTCCATTTTCTTCTCCAAGGCATAGGGCTCCTCCCAACGTCCATAGTCCTTGAGATCACATCAAGCTCATCAACCAGGGGATATGAAGAATGAGAGGCCGAGGTTTCTTTTGGTAGCTTGCTATTTTCTGAGGTAAAATGGGGCCCCTCCATGTTCTCATCCTCATCTTCATCGATTTCCTTGTCCTTATACTCTTTGCTATCAAATCGCTCCTCCTCCGAATCCTCAATTATCTCTCTTTTTACTATTTTTTTGCCAGCCTCTCGTATCTCCTTATGGTGTTCTCCCCACTAGTCATTACCATGGTTTCCACAATAGTATCACCTTTAGAATCTTTTCCTATTATGTTCTTCCCCTTCCCCTCCCTCACAATCAGCTCTTTCATACCTTCCTTACCATATTTTCCTTTTTTGGTAGTGTTGGCCCTGTAGGCAAACTTTGCCAGGGTGGACTTCAATTCACATAGGCTAGATGCTGTACTAGCATGTGCATTACCTGTCCATCCCTTTTGTTTCTTGGTAGCCAATTTAGCTTCGGGGTTTCCCACGGTACCTAGATTGGATTTCCGAGGAGGGATTTTTGACTCAACTAGGGAAATGTTCATAACAATCAAGGGTTCAATTTCATCAAAGCGCACAACCGAGATGGATTTTGGAGGACAAAGGGCCAGGTGGAAGTGGTAAAGTCTCAAGATGAGTCCCTGATGGAGTGGAAGAGGTGGGAGGTCACTGGGGTTAAGGCTGACTAACTCCTTGCATTTCTCCACCGAATGTTTTAGGTCCATAAGCAAAAAGAAGGGAAAGCTAAGCAAAATTTTATGTCTTAGATTATTTAACATGGGAAAATGATGGAAGAAATAGGTTTTGAACCTACCTTCCAAGGTGACATATTTCATCAAAGCTAAGCACACCTGGTCCCAAGGCTTTGGAAGAGCTTCATACTCAAAACCCGACTGGTTCCGTACCGATTCCTCATTCCCCATGAAGAAATCTTTCATGCTTTCATTGTTTGGCATCTTAGTGTGCTTAGGGTATTTTTTCCCAGTACACAGAATTTTGGTGGCTTGCACGATAACTTCTTCACTAACTTCAAAAGAAATACTGCCCATCGTGACCCTTTGGTCCTTCCACCAATTAGCAAACTGACCAAAAAAATTAGGGTCATGGCCAACCAAAATCTCCATAAGAGGAGAAATGCCACCTTCAGCATAGATGTGCCAGACTAACAGATTCTTTTGGAATTCTTCGCAGTTGTCTGGCTCAGTCCAAACGAGGTCGCCACCCATACTTTCCACCTACATAGAGAACCAAAGAGTTTGCAGAAAACACAAATTGTAAAAGCTAGCAGGGCAATGGGCATTCATCACATAGTGGTCACTTAGGCGAGAAATGCAGCGATGGGTAATGATGCCAACATGCAGGTCACACCCATGGAAGGGAAAATCACCACAGGGTGACTTGACAACAATGTTAATGTGGATCTTGGGAAGATTGCGGCCAAATAAACAAGACTTAGCGGGCATGTAGGGTTCCTTAGCCTTGGGGTAGGCACGTGAAAAACAAGACAAGTTGGTTGTATGGCTAAAATTAGAAACATTCCTATGACTGTAAATAGAGACCCACGCTAAAATAGCAAGCACGAAGGCGCTAGAAGGTAGCATTCCTTCATAATGAGGGGTCAAATCAGTATTTAAACTCACAGTCTTATGGAGGCTATGATGAGGTAAAACAAGATATTGCACAATCCCAAAGAGGAGAGATCGCACGAGACGGCCTCTCAAATTCATCCAAGTCTCGTACTTTCTTATTCTCTTCATAAAGCCATCTTTTTTATCTACATGACAAGCCTTAAAATTTGAAACCCACCACCTGTCAGCCACCTTAGTAATAGAGCTCATCCACTAGGCCCAAAGGAAAAACAAGTGAGCCCCCCATCCAACACCCACCACTCAAGGATCTCTAAACACATAATGAGCCATAAAATTTGAATCCCTCCACCTGTCAGCCATCTCATCATTAGAGCTCATCCATTAGATCCAAAAGATAATCAAGTGGGGCCCCCATCCAACACCCAACACCTGGAGATTTGAATTCATCATGATAATTGGTTGCTTTGTTCTTTCAAGATGATATCTTGAATTCTTGGTGGTATCTTCTCCATTCTCCTCCAACATTTAGAATATCCCCAGCAAGTGTCGAGATTGGTCAAGGCATCCACCACTTGGTTGCCCTCACTAAATATATGTGTCACTTTTTTGCCCCTAAGTTTGGATAAAAGGAACCTAGTGTCCAACAAGATATCCTTAGTATTCCAACCAATTAGTTTGTCCATATTCACAACATCAGTAATGGAATTAGAGTCTCCTTCAATGTGGAGATTAGCAATCCCCAGAGACAACAATTTGGAGGCCCATGAATAGTGCACGAGCTTCCGCCACAATAGAAGACTGGAAACCAATACCTCCAGCAAATCCCGCAACTAGAACCCCCCTGGGGTCTCTACTCACACCACCAATACCATCCCTAACTAAGTTGCCCTTAGTAGCCCCATCAAAATTGAGTTTAAACTAGCCTCTATCCAGAGGCTCCCATTGGTATTTTTCTTGGCTAAGGATTTCGAATTGTCAAATGAGTTAGCCTCTAACCCCTAGTGCCAAGCCTTGGCCATTTTAATTTCGTAATCCAGAGGTCCCATCTCTGAGAGTTTCCCATTAAAGAAAGATATGTTTTCCTCAATGAATTGGACATGTATGCCAAAAACATCCCTAGGATTTCTCTCAATATTCCTAAAGACCCTTTTGTTCCTCTCCTTCCACAGACACCAACCCAAAATAGGAGGAACCTGATTCCAAATTTCACTAGGTAGGGGATGGGAATAGGGACCACGCCAGCCTAGGATGAAGGATATCCTTACTCATAACCCAAGAGACTCCCGATCTTCCAAAAGCTAGCCCCCAAACTTTAGTGGAAAATGGACAGTGTAACAACAGATGACTGATAGTTTCCTCACTGCACTTACATAGTAAATATATATTGGGAACATAAAATCCTCATTTCCTCAAATTATCTTGAGTAAGAATCCTATTATGGTAGGTCATCCAATAGAAGAAATTTATTTTAGGGATCATGTCGTAGCTCCATATCTTCCTCCAAAGTTCCACCACAGTACCCTAGTTTGTCAGTAGTTTGTACACCAACCTAACAGAAAGATCCTCATGTTTGTCAAAGGTCCAAAAAAACTCATCTTCTCTATCAAAGGAGGGAAACATGGTGATAGAGAGAATCTCCTGGAGGGACTAAGCCAGAAAATAAAGGTCTTGAGACTGAGGAGAGCAAAGGATTAGGTCCTTCCAAGCCCTAGCCCCAGGGGGTTTAGAAACATAATCCTTGATATGGATACCAAAATACCTCTAAGTTGATCCCATAAGAGTCCTAAAGTAAGAACAAACCAGATGGGTATCAATTAGCCACGTATCTTCCCAAAATCTAATCCGATTTCCATTTCCGATTTTCCATTTAATCCCATTCCTTAGTAGGCCTTGTGTGTTACAGATGCTCCTCCAGGCCAAGGAGCCCTGAAGGTGAGACTCTGAGAGGCAATTGATCAAAGGCATGTCCTGAAGATATTTGGAATTCAATATTTTGCACCAATCCTTAGTATTCCTTAACTGATCCCAACCAACCTTGGCATTCAGTGCCTTGTTAGTGTTGACAATTGTCTTGACTCCTAGGCCACCACAATTTTTGGCCTAGTAAACCTTTTCCCATTTCACCAACGTGAGCTTCTTCTTATCCTCAGTCCCAGACTAGAGGAAATTCCTTTGAATTTTTTCTTACTTATCAGCAATGTACTTAGGCATCTTAAATATGGAAAGGAAATAAGTTGGTATACCTTGAAGAGCCACTTCAAGAAGTTGGAGTTTGCCAGCGTGGAGTAGGATGGAACCTTTCCACCCAACCAATTTCCTTTGGATTCTTTCCAGCACCAAGTTCCATAATTCAGGGGTAACCTCCTTAACCATGAGAGGGAGCCCAAGGTAAACTGAGGAGAGGGACACACTAACACAACCCAGAATCGCAATCACTCTGGTTTGTAGATTAGGTGTGTTGTTAAAGAAATAGATCATGCTTTTATTGTAATTGATGATTTTACCAGAACATGAGGCATAATTTTTTAGGCATGCTTTCTATTTCTTGGCTTCCACCACAAAGGCTTTCCCAGAAAGAAAAGTGTCATCCACAAATTGTTGCACAACAACCGGTTCCAGGGAAGAAGCTACTCTGATGCCCATAATGGAGCCTTCCGACAATAGACTAGTAAAGTTCTTGCTCAACACAGCAGCAATCATGATCAAGAGATAAGGGCATACGGGGTCGCCTTGTCTAAACCCTCTTCTAGCAGAGAAAAACCCAAAGGGGGACCCATTAACAAGAACTAAGTACTTAACAGTATTAACACTCCATAATGAGTTTTATAACTGAATTGTTGAACCCAAACTTAGCCAAAACCTTTGGGATGAAATCCCATCAAACTTTATCATAAGCTTAGTGAAGAGAAAGAGCAGGAAAATTGAATGGGAGATGCGTGTTTTTTGTTCCAAACTAAAAATTCACAAGCTAAAAAGGGAAATTTTCTTGATTTCATGCAAGATACAAAGTATCAAGTTTTTACTTTTTCTTTCTCTGATAACAATATAAATTGCAGTACTGCCTAGTCTAACAAATTCAAAGTGAAGACAGGGCTGAAGACATGAAAATTCTCAGAGGAGAATAAAATTAAGAAATGGAAACAACCATTCATGGAACTAAACAGAGTAAAGAAGAAAACCATGAATCAAGACTGAAAGAAGGTAAAGTATTGATGAATCAATGAAAGTGTGTGAGATCGACCTTCAATGAGGTCATTTTCATATATGTGAGCCAATTTATTGGTAAGTACACCTTTGAATTCACGTTTCTTAAACACAATTTTTTTAGGATAGTTCATTGTTACAGTAGGACATTTGAAACTTATTCCAATGAATTTAAGGATAAACCTGCTATAATTCGTACCAAAAACATACTGAAAATAGTTATTGAGCTTAAAATAAATTGCTTTGTTAGGGTTAGTCATTTGTTAGAGTAAATTTTTAATTAGTGAGTGTTAGTTTTCGTTTTGTAGGGTGCTGTGAAATGTAAAACAATAAAATCATACACAGTAAATACACACTTTAAGATGTATGATAAAGCTATATATATATGTGTGTATATCACATATATAGATGGAAGTACCAAAATTATTGCTGTAAAAATAGAAAAAAAGAAAAGCAAAAAGAGGGATTTGAGCTACAAAAAATGGTGGCTATTCAATCAATTTGGGATGCCTCATCCATCAGGGCCAAATATCCTATGTAGACAATTTCTCAGTGAACTTCAAAGTTAGGGGTATTCAGGTCAATCAAAAATGGCTAGAGTGGAACTACTTCCCTGTGTTCCAGGAACTGAGGAATATCATCCATAGAATGGATTCCAATGGTCGAATGTGCAATAGAAAGAATACTATCTAGATTCCCCAAATATTCAAGCTGCACTACCGTATTCGCAGCTGAGCGAAATACTATCTAGATTCCCCAAATATTCAAGCTGCACTACCGTATTCGCAGCTGAGCGAACATCTTCAACAGAAAGCCCAATGTCCAAGAGCGATGCTACAAAGAGAGAAGCCAAGTTAGAGTAAAACTGATAGTAAGCTTTGGATTCCACATATTGTTCCCCAAGGACTAAGCACAAGTTTGGCACAGTGAAACTGGTATTCCAAATGAGGAAAACATTACAAATCCATTGAGTTGTAATACAACCCATGAAAACATTTTGGTGGTGAGAGCAATTCAAGCAAATTGGAGTATTCATGACCTAGAAGCAAGTAAGCACTAGTAGAGAAGAACTACAAAATGATAATTGAAAAAAAGAAAAGATGTGAAGAATTCGAGAGAAGTGCAAAATTTATAGAAAATCATGAGGACCTAGAAGCAAGCAAGCACTAGCAGAGAAGAAATAAAAAATGATAATTGAAAGAAAGAGCATGAAGAATTCAAGGGAAGTGTGGAATTTATAGAAAATCATGAGGAAGTTGTGGTAAGTGAGGTGGCAATTAGATGAATTTTTCCAGAGTAGAATGTTGAATCAAATTAATTTTTACAAAATTGGTGAAAATTTTCTTCAAAGTTTAGCTAGTACGAAGATTGCAAATCAAGCAAGTTAAATATTTTGAAATTAATGGTGGTCATTTCATTATATTTTTATTAATTCTTATTAATCATGAAGGTGCCCATGTGTGCAAAGAAAAATAAAAATGAAGCCGATAAGA
This sequence comes from Sequoiadendron giganteum, assembly GCA_007115665.2. Lineage (NCBI taxonomy): Eukaryota > Viridiplantae > Streptophyta > Pinopsida > Cupressales > Cupressaceae > Sequoiadendron > Sequoiadendron giganteum. The sequence goes on from CM021101.1 coordinate 352,091,684, forward strand.
CAACACATGTCATTTGAGATAAATGATACATGCACATTGAGGCGTGTGAATTTAATGCAAAATAATGTGATCATGTTAAGTTTCATCATGACACTTTTGATCTATTAATGTGGTGTAGCGTTGTCAAATCAGAATCGCTAGCTGAGTATTTAGTAGTTGCCATAAAATTTAGATGGAAGGGTGGCAACTAATGTTTCTTGTGAATGTTTATTCATGCACCACTTTTCCTTCACGGTTTTCTTTTTCAGTTCATGCCTTCACCTTTTCTGTATCGCTCGCAACTTCTCAGCATTGGAACACATGGCTTCCTTTCAGAGCTTTCTGTTGGGTCGTATGGTTTTTCTTTTATCGAGATCTATGTGTTCAACGTATGGCACTCGCTTGACTATTTCCGAGTTGGACCCACACTACATTTTCTTTTGCTGGGAGTTGGAACACATGGCTTCCTGTCAGGGTTTTCTTTTGAGCCATCTCACCTATCTTTTGTTGGGCTTCGTGTGTTCGATGTGTGGCACTCGTTCATGCATCTGTTATCTTGGGTGCGATGCCTATGCTTCAGTTTCCATTTTGTTGCCATGTGTTCTCTTCTGCTACTGCATAGTCTAGGTTTCTCAAGGTATGTGCTTACTAGTGCAATGTTGGATGATATTTATGTTGGTGCTGGCTCGAGAATATCTGGGTCGTTGATGGCTTCCCCATGGCACCTTTCTCATTGGGCTTTCAGGCAATGGGTTGGCTTATTTATGCAGCCGTTTTCCTCATTTTATAGGTTGTTAGATAGATTTAAAAATCTTCCCGAGCACTGAGAATGAGCCTTTGATAGTTTTTTCTATTAAATTTGAACTTACAGACTGTGCCAATCAATTCAACCTTTCTATTTTTATGCATTTAATGTGACATTAAACTGTGCTTGTATTTCTTGGAGTATATGAACGTCTGTCTCAAGCTTTTGTAATCTTGATGCAGATTAATAAAATATAGATCATGTTACTACTCTTTTGTGTTGGTTTATGTTGTATGAGTAATATTATGCAAAGAGTGTGATGTTCTTATGTTTACAATGTTAGGAAGCATCTATTTGATAAACAACAGTTACTATTCAAGCCTTTGTCTCAACATTATGCCTAGTTCATTCTCTTATGATTTGGTGCATCACCTTAGTTTAGGTTTGATTATTTCATGTTACTTTTCTCACCCTTTACCTCCCCCCCATAAAAACAAAGAGCCGACTTCGATAAAACCCGGAGGTTCACTTAACTACGCGCACAGGTCCCCCAATAGCTAAGTCTCCCATAAGGTTGTTGCCCCTGCAAATTTTTGTGTTGCCAGTTCTTTTTCTAGCATGCCCAGTGGGATGTGAACTAGAACATTTTCTTGATCAATAGGAGTGTATGAGCCATAGGCCCATCACTAGGTCTCAAACTACAAGATTTCCTGGCTTGCTTGTACCACCGTTAGTTTCAGTCTAGGCAAGAGGTCGACAAGTTAATACTTCACCTCCCTCTTCTCCTCCGTCTCCTGCACCAATCCTGGGATTTTGGTAGTCCATTGGTAGCACCTATGTCTCCTGCAGTATGGGCTCCAATCCCAACTTCCTCTTTAAAGGCTATCCCTAAGTTCTCCGGGGATGATTCAAAAACTCTGACAGAGCACTTTCAAGATGTAGCTAATGTATGTTTGGTGCATGGCGTTACTAATGAGAACTTGGATTTAAGATTACTCACCACCTCTTTTAGAGGTAAGGTGTTGAACTCATATCATACTCTTCCGGCTAATATAGTTTCCAGTTGGGATGATCTCGGAGATCCTTTTTACGCACACTTCTCAAATGCTGGCGACAAGTCTTCGCTATATCACCAGCTAGCTCATATAAAGCGAACTCCCCATGAAGCTCTGGCTGATTTCAATGCTTGGTTTCATTCGACTTGGCAGAGAGTTCCTGTTGGTAGTGGACTGCCTCTAGACTTGTCGTTCATGTTTTATTTAAAGTCCATAAATGTTGATATTTCTATGATGCTACAAGCTCTTGGCGGAAATATTCTACTCGATGCCTACAACCTTGCCATCATTGTGGAGAACAATATTATTGCTGCCAAAAACCTAGCGTCAAGACCTATCATGCCATTATTCCCAAAGTTCAGCGCTGCAGAATCAGAGGTAGCTTAAACTAGCACTCCTGCAACTCCTCCCCATTCTCTGTATGTGTACCCAGGAATAACACCGAGTGTGGCTCTGGCATCTAACCCCCTGATGGCTAAAATGAACAAGATGAAGGAGTAGATGCGAACCATGACAAATGAATTAACCAGTATGAAGTGGCAACAATATAGCTACCAGAAGCCGGCTTACCAAAACTACCAAGGTGGGAAGGCTCCTTTCCAACAGAACCAGTGGCAAGATAGATCACACGGAAATACCCTAGCTCAGTAGAACAACCAAGTCATCCCTGTGACTATGCCGATGTAGGCTGTCCATCCTAGTTCAAGCAAGGAGCTAGTAGCAGGAAAAAACAATGTTGCCGAGGAGACTAATTCATGGTGCTTCCCTTGCAATGATGCACATATGCCCCAAAATTGTTCCTGAGGGAATTTTCAATAGACAATAGCAGAGCAATGAAGTCAAGGCATCGCCCATGATCACAAAGGTCAAACACAAGCCTCACAAAAAATGGATAACACAATTCTCACTGCTCAAATACAAGGAATGTCTATAGAGCAAGAGCTATAAATAGCTCCAGACCAGATGCTCTTTTCTTGGATGGAAGGAGAGGAGTCAACATTCTCGAATGATGTTCTAGTAGCCCAAGTACCGCAAGTGCAATCAGATTAAAATACATGTTCAAAGCGGAGGCTCACTGGAGAATTCACATCTTTTCTGACTGAAGGTTCATCTAATTCAATGCCCAATCCATCGACAAATCTATCATCAATTCCATAGAAGTCCAAGGCGGCCATTCTGAATCCACCTCCTCTAAAAGAAAAAGCTCCCATGACCACTCCGGCAGTTGCCAAATAGTCGAATGTACCAGTTGCAAAGCAGAAGGAGCAAGCTACCGTGACTCATCAGTCATGAATGCCATTCAACGTGGTGGAGCAACTAAAGAAATCCTCTGCTAACATTTCCTTGTGGGATATCCTGGCCATCCCAAAGAAAAAATTTCTATTACATAAGGCATTATTGGGAGAAGAATACATGAAGATGTTGGAGCAGCCCTCAGAGGATAAGACATCCAAGCTAGACTTGGATAGATTTTTAGCCAATCAACAAGAAGAAAAGAAAGCCAAAAAAGAGAGTAACCTAAACCCAAGCCTTTCTTTCTAACACTCATCATTGGTAACAAGTTGTTGCATTATTGTATGATTGACTCTGGTGCTAGCACCACCATCATGCCGAAGCAAGTAGCTGATGCTCTAGGGCTCAAATATGAGCCTCTTAATAAATGATTCATGCAACTCGATGGGAACAAGATTGAAACAGTCGAAGTAATTAAAGGATTTCCCATGACATTATTTTCCTATCCTAGCATTACTGTGAATCAAGATATTGTGCTCATCAACGTCCCTCGTATGTTCAGGATATGTTTGTCCCGAGAATTCACTACAAATGTTGGAGGCTACCTAGCATTAGACTGGTCGCACTTGATTCTAAGAATGAAGCATGGAGCCAAGATGAAGTTATTGTTAGAATCCTTGCATTCTGAACATGTGTTGATGAAGCCATGGTCAATTTCGAGCCAGCACATACCTCAATCACTTCCGGAGAGAGGCTCAATGTCGAACTCCTTGAGAAAGAAGAAGCAAGCAGCTCCTGGACAAGGGCAGAGGAGGCTCTTTTGAATGAGTTTATTGATACAGACCCTTTCATCAACTATCATGCAATTGGGCTAGGAATGTATGTCATACATGAAGAGGACCAGATTATGCCTAGAGTGACTCGATAGTTCGGAGGTGAAGCATCCTCTGAGTTATGGACCTTGCACTTTCACGGAGCAAGATGCAAAATCGGAGTTGGTGCATGAATATGTTTGGTGTCTCCATCCAAGGATAAGACCTTGAGGTCTTACTGTTTCTAGTTTGCATGCTCAAACAACAAAGCAGAATACGAAGGCCTTGTCCATGGTTTTAGCTTGGCGGAGAGAATGGGCGCAAAGAAAATATGTGTGTTTGGAGATTCTGAATTGGTGGTGAACCAAATTCAAGGGATCTCTGCTACCAAGAATGTTCGTATGCGATCATACCGACATAGATTATGGGACCTGATTGAATGCTTTGAAGAATTCAATATCCAAGTTGTACCCAGAGAGAAACACTCTGAAGCTGACCGAATGGCAACTGTCGGATCTTAGTTTGAGCTAGCTTCCGAGTTGATTAACAACAAACATTTAGTACGAGTGATTGTGCGGCCTGAAGTCCCAAAAAATAATCAGGAATGGTAGGTTTTTGATAGTGATGCTCATATTGCATCATTTCTCCAACTGTCTGGAGAACTCGTCAATCAACTACAGCTAAAGATCATTGAGGCCTATGGAGATCAAGTAATCCAATTGAAATCAAACAAGCTTCCAAGGGTTCTAGTCACTCTTGAGAGTCTTTTTGATTATGATGATGCAATGAAAGACAAGAGAAATCTTGTGGGTGATAAAGGTGACTATACTGATTTGCATATCGGAGAAGATAAAAAGCTCAAGGTTGGAAAAGGCGTCTCATAGAATAATAAAGAAAGATTGAAACACATTTACAAAGAGTATCTAAGTGTGGTAGCATGGTCATATGATGATCTTAAGGGATATGATCCCGGTATTATCCAACATACCATTGAGCTACTAGAAGGAGCAAAACCTATGCATCAAAGGTAGAGGCAAATCAATCAAAAGATCGAGTCACTCCTATCACAAGAATTAAATAATTTGATTACATCTCGGATAGTGTTTCTAATCAAGCACAACACTTGAAAGGGTTTCCAAAAGAGAAGAAAATATTTCCAAGGAAATCATCAATTTTTCACTTCTAAAACTAAAATACATTAGAAAAAGGATTCAAAACCTAGAAAATGCTTTCCAATTGAATTTCTTCTTTTGGTTTCCTCTCTTTCCCCGTTATGGATTTTTGGTAATCTTTTGTTGAAGACTTTCCTTTTTCCCCTAGAATTATTTCCTCCTCTTCCTTCCACCTTTTTAGTTTATGTGTTTTTGAAAACCCTCTTCTTGAATGCCATTCTTTTCAGTTATCTTTTGTAGAGAAAATCAAGAAAGTTTTTGAAAACAATTGTATATCTCATGTTAATGATTTTCCTTCTTTTAAAGTTTTCTTTTTCTTTTCCAAAACCTAATCTTGAAATTAAATAATATTTCTTTTCATGCATAATATTTATCTTCACAAAGAAATGATAAAGAGAATCTTATTTTTATTGCATATGAAGTATTTTATCCTTAGAAAATAATAATAAGCCATTTAATTTGCAATTTTAAATATTTATTCAAAGTAACTAATAAATAAATCACCTTAATTTGCAAATAAAATAATTATCCATAACAACACAACATTAACATTTAATTGCATCATGAAATATTTAATTGAACTGTAATTAATTCATTTATTCCTTTTATGCTTTTATTTCATTATTTAATTTATTTAATTAAACATTATAAAATTATGAACTATAAAATAGTCAACTAAATTTAATACTCAATGCATCTACATGATTCTAAGTGCACGTGTGTGATCAAGAGAACCGTTCCTCATTTACCCTGCCAGGAAGCTAACCTCCTCTACCTTAGCCACACCCTTAGTCTTCAACAGTCTTGTAGCTCAAATACACTCAGGCACCCATTAATAGATTAGTATCCAGGAAAATACAAATCAAAGCAATATATTGCATTAATCCAAAAATCATTATTCTATTATGCATTGCCTTCAAAATAAAACTATATTCAATACATTTCAACTTTTTCAAAATCAAAACAAAGATTTTTCATATTTCATCTCACAAAACATCATATGATTTATTATTTACTCTACCACACACATTCAATCATACATCTAATCCATAGAAAGAAAAACAAACTGCACCATAGTTTGAGATGTGACACTCTAAAAGTGTCAAACTGTTCTATACAACTACTTCACTTTGTCATGTAGAAGTTTCACTTTGTCATGCAGAAGCATCACTCTCTCATGCAAAATTTTCACTCTCTCATGTAGAAGTGTTGCTCTCTCATGCAAAAAAGTCACTCTCTCATGTAGAAGCATCGCTCTCTCATGCAAAAGTGTCACTCTCTCATGCAGAAGCCTCTCTTTTTCATGCATAAGTCTCTCTATGTCATGTAGAAGTGTCGCTCTATCATGCAGAAGCATCACTCTATCATGTAGAAACACCAATATGTTGATTTGAAGAAGTGTTGGTGAAATGAAAAAGCGTGGCTATTTGTGGAAGCACCGACCTATAAAAGTTGCACAAAAATAGAAAGGAGATTAAGCAAGAGAGTGGCTATTTGCAAAGGCATGAGTCTTTATATAGAAAGTTGGAACCATTTGTAACTATGTCATTTTGGTTGATTGTGAAAGCCCTGCTTTGTGTTTGGTCCTGCAAAGTCTGAAAAACTTCAGAAAAAATAGAAAATTAGGGATAGTGGTCCCACCGGGCATTGCAAAATGTGAACGTGGGAAACAATATGATCAAATGCGATTGAATTGAACAAGTAAATTAAATAATTTAATCATATAAGCCACATACCTAATGAAATTCTTGTAAAACATCAATTAAGAAGCCATTAACGAAACAACAAAGGAAGCTAAATGAAACAACTCAATTAAATGATGCAAACGGAATCCCATTGGGGAATTAGTGATGGACTGATGTGGACTGCTCAACCTTTTCCTAATCCATTGTTGAATTTTCAAAGCAATATGAGGAATTGACGTAAAATAGAGTGATTTAATTCACAAATTAAATTCTCTCAAATGGTGAGTATGAAATGGGCTATAGTAACTTTTCTTAATGCTTGTGAATGAGATTCTCATAGAAATAAGGATTATTTATAGGCTTTTTGGATGAATCAATGGACGGAATTCAAAGATAGAAGGTGGCATGGATCAAGGATCAAATCCATGGATGAGATTGAATATGGACATGGATCAATGATTATAATCAAGGGCTTAAATCGCTTGAGACAATTACAATCCCATGATTGTAGGGATATGGAGAAGATATTTCCATTTGGAGGGAAATGTTTGAATCCAAATTGGAGGAATATTCCTTGAGAATATTATTTCAATGATTGGAGGAATTAAAATATAGTATTCAATTAAATAATTAAGAAACTATTTAATTGTGCAAGTGGAGAGAATTTAGGACTTTAATTAAACAATTAAGAAAGCATTTAATCAAAATGGGATTTAGGACATTTAATTAAATAATTAAAATTATTTAATTAAATGAGAGGACTTAAAGGATCTAATTAAATGATTTAGATTATTTAATCAAATAGGATGAAAATTAGCATGAAAGGGTTGAATTATAATATTAATTATTTGATTAATAGTGAAAATGGTGAATTTAATTAAACAATTGACAATATTTTATTTTATTTTATTTTTTAAAAATGAGTGAATCAAGATAGAATGTTGTTAATAATTGAGTTAGGTGTGTGATATTAATCAAAACATTTTTGGATGTCTACAAAATAAAATAAAATAAATACCTATCATTAAGATCTATTCTTTCTCAAAATATCCTCCACTATATCATGTCATGGAATAAATCATAATAATAATATGTATTCCCATCTTTTTCATAGAATTTTCCATGAATAGTAATATTATTGTCATAAAATAAGTTACTAATAATGTTTAACTCCCCAGTCTTGTCATAAAATATGCCAAGTGTCATAAAGTATGCTCAATTAAATATTAACATTTTAAAATAATATGTGCATCATAAATTAAGAGTACAATTTTTAAAAAATTATTTATTATTTATTATTTTAGTTTAAAGCAAATAACTAACACTACATATAGTGGCACTCCCTTTGTTAATCTAGACAAACCACTTCTTGGAAGAATCTACAGCCTACTATGGTTTAAAATTGGCTCAGTCCAAAGGTTTCAAGAAGGTTTGGTTAGAGGGAGATTCTTTGAAAATTATTAATTTCCTTAAGGATAATCAACCTCCAAGATGGCCAATTGAGAATATCATTCGAGACTCAATTTCAATTATCAATTCCTTAGATGTTTTCAATGTCTCTTATATTTATCAGGAGGGCAACAAGTTAACTGATTTCTTTGCTAACCTTGGTGTTTCGTCCTTACCTAAGAATGAGGTTCTTATGACCACCTCCCTTTCGACACCAAGAATATTTTTAATCATGAAAGTCAGTTGTTATATGGTGGAGTTTAATTTAATTATTAGAGATTGGAGTTTCCACATCATTTTCAATCTCATTATTATCAATAATATTAGTAGATTTAAGTTGGATTGGACTTTAAAGGTCATTATTACTAATAGTCTTTTCAATGTGATGTCCACAAGGATTCTAGGTGTGTTTTGTAGCCTCTTTCCTCATTTTTGGAGTTGGATTTTGGTTACTTTCTTGGTTCCTTCAATTTTATGGTTGGATTTGTATTGCTTTGTTTAGTCTATTCTCGAGCTTTTAGCTAGGATGGGGGGTGATAGGAGCATATTGGAGCAAGTTTCTTGTGATGAAACCAAGAATAGTTTGTGGGTATGAAAAATTATCATGGATGGTAGAGTGCCTCCCTACATTAAGAGATTCCATAGATTTGATCCAAAAATTTCCAAAGCTTTTGTTGTTGGGTGAAAGGACACTATTCTTACTATGAATGGAATTGGATTTAACATTTTTAAAGACTTCATTGGTAAGATTTGTGGTCTATTTACTAAAGGTAGGAAAATATTCTAGGATAGAAAAGCCTCTAATGAAGCCTTAAAACTCTTCTTCAAATGGGATGAATGTGATAAATTGGTAAAGGTTTCCTATGGGGGCTACAACATGAATTCTATTAAGCTCATTTTGGAGGATATTGTTGAGGCCTTAATGAAACATTTTACCTTGGATGAAAGGTTCTCTACACTTTTTGGTTGTCATTTTATTTTGTTGAACCATTTCATACATAAGCATACAATTTATTTTCCTTATTATATTTTGGCTTCATTAGAAAGTGGTATTAAAGAATATAGGAAAAACCCTAGGAGTCCCATATTGCATGAAGGTCTTATTATGTTGATTATGGAGTATGTTAAAAAAAATTGTCCCTGCTAAACAAAAGGTCTCAAAATCCCATCTTGCTAGGCATGTTGAGTAGCTCTTTGATTATGAGATGGGAGAGGATTTGGATGATGAGGAGTGGGAGGTTGATGGTGATGAAGGGGATTTTATAGTGATATACTCCAACCCTATATGTGATATTTTTCCTAAATCCAAGAAATCCTCCCATAAGAAACCTCAGCTCTCCTAGTCTGGGGACTCTCAAACTGGAAATGAGGATGAGGAGGTTAATCTTCCCTCCCCTACTGGTAAGAGGGAGAGTTTAAAATCTACTAAGGGGTATTGTGAGGGTAATGAGGAGGTTTTTTTTCCCTCATATGTCACTAAAAGAAAGAGTTATAAACCTGTTAAATGAAGTGGTAAGGGTAATGAGGATTTGGAACCGTTCGTTCACTCTTTGGCTGCTAAGAGAAATAAGTTTGTTACCTTTGAGGGAGTTGGTGAAGGAAATTTGTAGGGTAAGAATCCTGGTGTGGTTGTGGGGCTGAAAAATCCCTTTTTTGAAGGAGTGAAGGAGGCCATGAAACCTAAAATCAAATTGATGGAGGTGTATGGTAAAGATCATGGGAAAGATAAAGGTAAAGCTACTCTAGAGGATGGTATTTAGCAAGAAAAATAGGGTACTCCTTCACCTAAGTTTTATGAAGATCTTAGTTTTTTCAAATGCAACAGGGAGGAGATTTATGTTATTTTAGGCTTGGATAAGGAAATTTTTGTCAATTACTTCAAAATTTTCAAATGGTTCTTATGTAGATTAATAAAATCAATGCCAAAGTTTGATCTCTACATAATAGGACTAAAAAAAAGAATTCCAAAGAGAATGGGTCTAGAAATATTGATGAGAACAATAAAATGTTGGAAATTCTTCAAGAAGTAGCCAAGGATGCGGGCTTAATGAAGAATGATTTTGAGTCTCATATTTTTGTGCTTGAGGAGAAAACGTTGAAAGTGTACAAGAACCTAGAGAAAGTGGTTAAGGCTACTGAAACAGTTCTCCAGAACAATGCTAAAGGGCTTAGCCTTCTTAATGATAAGGTGACAAATTGGAAAGGTGAAGAGGTGACTGGGTTTCCAAAGGATGTTGAGGCTATTGATATGGGTTTGATTAAATTTAAATGGGTTCCTTCTATTGGAATTTTCCTGAGTACTCATACTCACAGCCATTCAAAGAAACCTACAGATATTCAGAAAAAAGAGCTATCTAAAGTAGTTGATCTTCATGAATGCATGATTTCATAGGACTTAAAGGTAGCTAAGATTCTCAAAGACATTAAATAGGCTTCTTTTGTTTGTTGTTTTATTTTTTGATGGTTCACTACTTGTCGGTAGCTTGTTTAGTCCGGTTCTTTCTTTAGTAGTGTCATTTTTGTAGAGAGTTTTGGATCCCTTAAAAACTTATTTTACCTTTAATAAAAACACTTCATATATTTTAATATTTTAAATTGATGTATCATGAATATTTTATTTATAATTTTTTAATGAAAATGGATTCACTATAAATAGTTTTGAATAACTAAATTTATTTATTTATTTTTATTTATCTCCTTTATTTTAGTTCTAAAAAATATCTTTAGTAAATTGTTATTACAACACTTTAGATTATAACTATTAACTAAATTAAAATATTTTTCAATCATTCTAAGGAAGGGGTCATGGTAGTCAAAGTATGTAGATAGCACTAAACCTATATAAATCCATTTTTGTGGTATCCTATGGGATATTTCTAGGGCACATTATTTGAAAAGAAGGATTGATGGTAGACCCCATGAAATTTACCCTAATTATGAAACTACCACCTTTGAAGATAGCTTCAGAATTTAAAACCTTCATAGGATACAATGGGTACCACTACAAGTTTATAAAAGGCTATGCCATAATAGTTTCACCATTGGAGAAATTATTGAAAAATAAAACCAGTAGAAATATCGAATGGAATGAAGCATGCCAAACTACATTTGACACAATTAAATAAAAAATTATGGAGGCCCCCATCTTGATCTTTCTAGAATTTATTACACCATTTCATGTGCATGTGGATACATCTAGAATTGTAATAAGAGTAGTGGCTCAAATCAAAGGAAATAAGGATCATCCCATAGCATTTTCAAGAATGAAATTATCAAACATGGAGAAAAACTATACTAGTACCAAATGTGAGGCACTAGCCATGGTCTATGCTCTCAAAAAAATTAGACATTGCCTACTATTAATACCTTTTTCATTATTTCTAGATCATGAGCCACTAAAGTACTTACTAAATATACCTTTTATACAAGGTCGAATATGTAGATGGATGCTTTTATTTTAGGAATTTGATTTCCAAATAATGGTGAAACTAGGGAAGAACAATCAACGTCCTCATTACCTATATCAAGGACCTCATTACCTAACTAAAATAGAAACAAGGGAAGAACTAGAGGATCAGCCAGAAGACCTACGTAGTGCACACTTATTTACAGTAAATGCACTACTAGATAAGTTACAAAGTATTTCCACTTTTTTTAACATTATAATTTCCTATAGATATTTCATTATAGGACAAAAAATCTCTAGTATATAACTCCATGAACTACACACTGATATAAGGATAATTACACCAAATGGGACGAGATGAAATCATAATAAGGTTTGTTTATGAACATGAAAGAGAATCCATATTAAGAGAGCACATGAAGTAATAGCCAAGGGAAACAATTATGGGGACACAACTGTTGGAAATTGAGATGTTGTCATTAATGTCAATAGCCAGAGGAATTTGGATAATTGCCAACATGGAATTTTGATGTTTATCAGTATTTAGTTACTCCGATAATAAAATTCTATTGATATGGTATTTTGATCCAGATTATCCCTTTTTGTAAGATCTATTCAGAAGCTAATAATATGTTTCATCTTGACATTTGTTGCATCCACTGACATGGTTTTATTTGTCTATGTTGTACAGTCGGAAAGGTATGGTTACTAGTAGGTTGGGAAACAATGTTTTGCTTATACACTGGCTTTGTATGATGATTTTATGGTCTAGATTCTATCTCAGAAAAAAATAATCATTACAAGACTTTGTACATAGGTTTGAGACTACAAGATGCATTCTACATTGGAGTTTCATAATGATATGTGAAGGCATTTGGAAGATATGAATGATTGTATTTTGATTTGTAGTCTATAATGATTTTTCATGCAATAAACTGATGTGGGAGATTCTGCATTTACTCACATTTGATTATCATATAGTGTGATGTTGAAGATAAGTAGTTCGATGGAGAATTCAATATGCTAACAAGTTTTTTGTGACACATTTGATGGATTGCATATATGTTTGGAGTTTTGGTCTATCTTTGGGTGACCTAATTATGCATTAATGTTATATACAATGAATGACCAAGGGATCTATCTTAGGTCCACGCCAACTGTTTATATGCAAAACTAAATATGTTTTGAGAGTCTTCTCTAATTAGGCGGACCTAATTAGTGAACACAGATATATATAGAGATATATGTAAGAAACTTTTAGAAGAATATGAGGAGGAGAAGTGTGAAAGAGAGAGATAGAGAAGAAGTGTGCAAGAGATACATGAAGACAAAAAAGAGAGTATGTATGTTTGAAATTGTATAAGATGAGCAGATAGGTGTGTTACTCATGTATTGAGCTTCACTGAAGTTGAACTCTAGCACAAGGAAGGTGCATTCTTTATTAGTTCATATCATTGGCAGTGAGCCATACCATTTTGTATCTTGGCAGTGAGCCATATCATTTTGTACTCAGGTTGTGAGCCCTTTAAGGATAGTGAGTCCTGGCAGTGAGACCTATAATATTCTATATCTAGATATATTATATTATGAGCTAATCCTCACCATGGTTTTTCCCATTTTGGGTTTTCCACAAAAAAATACCATTGTCCATGTCTGTTGATACATTGTCTAGATTCAATGTTTTCTCTTGTTGATTCAGTCAGATTTGTGATGATGTTTAGATGGATTTTATGGGAATGGTTTTATGGAATACTTATTCACCCCCCTCTTAGTATTCAAGGTTTTCAATAATTTGTAGCATATCCTAGTTCCTCTGAAGAAGTCTAATAGCTTGGAGAAGGTCCTAAAATTCGAATATATGGAAGATAAAAAAAATCTTATTCTTCTAAAAGTGATCTATGTTGGACATTCAAAATAAATTGAAGATTTGAAGAATAAGCTGAAGGAAGAACATGAGTGTATTAAGAAGTTGAAAGAAAAATATGAAGAAATCAGTGATCAGTTAAAGAAAGTAGATAAAGACGTCATCAAACTTAAAGAACAATTGGAAGAAAAGAGAAATATTGAAGATTAATAGAAAGCTAGAATTCAAAGGAAGATGGATGAATGTTAAAAGCTTGAGAAAGAAGTGGTAATTCTAAAATAAGATCTAGAAAAAGAAAAAATATATGAGGACAAATTTGTTACAAGTTCTATAATGTTGGACAAATTGATCGCAAGATAGAAGTTCTCTATGGATAAAAGTGGTTTGGGATTTGAAGAAGGAGAGTGTTCAAAGGAAAACCAGACTCTTGATATGAAGATTCAAAGCAATCATGAACAATTCAAGAATCTAAAAATAAATACTAGAAAGATTCCCATCAAACAACCTAATGATCAAACATATTTATCTTTTAATGGTGTCTATTATCTTTGCAATAAATTTGGACATAGGGAAAAAGATTATGAAAATAAAATGAAGCAAAATGATGGAATGAATGAAAATACTTTATCATTCTTCAGTCAATGTTTTTTTTTGTATTAATTATAGAGGAAACAACGATTACAAATTACTAACTGGATTTTTTAGTTCAAAAGTCTAGTTTCAAGCCTATCCCAAATACTACATATCAACAGATTAGCCCCTATTACATCAATTACAAAATATCATCAGATTACCCCATACATATGCCATGTTACATTTTGTTACATTGCTCAAGTCTGGCATAACTAGATATAGTTGAACATCATGTGATAGCTATATAAAAAACCTACACAAGTATATACCATTATCCTTTACAAGTATTTATATGAAGCAGAATATACAAAATGCCCTTTATTGTCCCATGGTAGAAGCTACTCTATCTTGTTTATACCTTTCATTGTCACTAATATCTCTGCTACTATCAGTTCATCCAAAGAATTTTTTGGTGCCCTACTACTCTGATCCTCCATAAGCCCTACTAATAAACCTTTTTTCTTGTCAAGTATGGTTCTTTTCTCCTCCGTAAGATCTTTCTGAAAAACTTGCAGTGCCCTTAGAAAAACATCCACCCCAGGGTGACATTCCTGCCACATATGTCCATATCTAGCTTCGAGGATGTCAATGGTTATTTCTCTATTCTCCAAGTATTTCCAAAAAAATCCTTTGAAAGTTCCATTTTTATATAAACCTGCATAGCAACATTATACAACATGAATCTTTTCTAAGACTCAGTAAGCAATTTTTTCCTTCCTTGAAACCTGTCTTCATTTCTAGCTTTCCATATGGCCCACAAAATGTTAGTTGAAAGGAAATTCCAGAATAATGTAGCATTTTTCCCCATTTTCATATTATGATTAAATAAAATCTTTTCAGGAAGAGGATCACCATTATTTCCCCAAATATTTGGTTTATTGCAAAACATGTTCCAAATTTCTTTAGCAAAAATACATTCAAAGAAAATATTATTAATTGTCTTAGGTATTCTGCATAAGGTACACATGTCAATGTCGTCATATTTGCTTCTAAAAAAAAGATTTTGAATTATTAAGAGTCATCTGAAATGGGCTTTCTTAGCTTCCATCTCTTTATGCCAGTTTTCCTGAAATATTTTTTGCTAGTGGTTTTTAGTTAGATTCATTTTCTAGATTTTGTTGATATTTTTTGTTAGATCTATTTGATATATTAGCATGGATTATAATTCCTTAGCTTTGGTGTTCATTACATTATTGTCATTTTTTCATTGGAATTCTTAAAGTTGATAGATATAATTTTTAGTTTCCACTGGGAATTTTATCTGGCTGCAGGCCTCCCTTAGTATTGTGTAAGTTCTCCAGTTACTATGAGGTATATTGAATTTTGAGCTAAGGTCATTCCAGTCTTTTATCTTTCCATTTTTTAGAATTTCACTGAAGCATTTAATTTATTTATGAGCCTAGTTTTTTGTTGAGCATCCCTGAATTAAAGAAAGTGGTTTTCCCTTATGCTTTAAGTTCCACCATATTGATTTATTATCATGGATGGTCTTGTTATCACTTTTTGTGAAGTGGCAATTGGTTAAACACTTTTTTATTATTTCTCACACCTTCCAAATGGTCTCGAATACATTGGGTCCTGTAGGAGACATATTCCATTCACTACTAAGAACATCACTGAAGAGCAGAGATTTCCATGATTTTTCTTGCTTGGGGATAGAATTTAGCATATTTTATCTAATTAGCACCTTCCATGGCTCCCCACCTTCTAAGGCTCCAATCACCCACTTAGCTTCTAGGGAAATGCCTTGTAGCCTCATATATTTCAATCCTAGGCCACCTTTCGATTTTTCTATAGTGCACCATTCCCATTTCACTGAGTGTATTTTCCTCTTTCCTTTACCATCTAACCAAAGAAACTCTCTTATCCTTTTTTGGATATCCTTAATCTACTAGGAATTGAAAAACCACACAGAGGAAAAATAGATGTTGTAATATGAAAGTATTTTTTGACAAACCTGGAGCCTTCCAGCCAAGGAGAGGAAGTGTCTATTCCACTTGGAAATTTTATTTTATATCTTGTCTCTTATCCATAAACACATTTCCTTTAAATTGGGTTACACTACAAAGGGGATCCCCAAATACCTCACCAGCTTTTGGGGTCCCCCATTGAAGACCAGATCTACCAACCCAATCTATAGATTCTTCTTTCCATCCCAAGAGGCAAGATTTTGAGGGGGGGAATTTTTCCCCAAAAGCTAAGCAAAGATACCCAGTTTTCCCATTAGATTTGTAAGATTATCCTCCTCTAGCCTCAAAATAATTGAGGTATCGTCAACAAATTAAAGGTTTTGAGTTCATTCTTGTCAATAAAAATGGCGCCCTTCTCTCTTAGGACTATTGAGTTCTCTCTTAAAACATATTGCAATGCATCTGAGGCTATTTCAAATAATGCTAGTGCAAGTGGGCAGCATTGTCTTATTGATCTCCCAAGGGAAATTTCTTGGGTAAGAACTCCATTGACTTCTACATGTGCAGCAACATCTTGGAAGAGGATTTTAACCATATGTTAGAAGGACTAGGGGAATCCAAAGGCCTCTAATACTAAAAGAACAAAGTCCCATTCAACTCTATCATATGCTTTTTCAAAGTCAAGTAACAACATTGTTGCATCTTGTCTTGTTTGCTTAGCCCAATTCATAGCTTCCTAGTTAGTAATTAGATTTTCCAAAATATATCTCCCCTTTATGAAACTAGTTTGTGTAGAATTAACAATATTGGGTAGGATTACTGCCAATATTTTAGCTAACACTTTAGCCAGGATCTTATAGGATACATTAAGGAGAGTAATGGGTCTCCAATCTTTGCCTATGATGCAGTCCAAGGTAGGAGGGTCCGATGAGGGACTTTCCCAGCTCAAAACTTAAACAACTAACACTCAAATATTATATATATACAATGAAAGCTAACAAATAATCAACATGAAGATGCAATAACACATGACACAACAATTATCTTGGGAAACCCTCAAAGGGAAAAACCCAGCCTTCAAAGTTCACTCCTAATTATATTATGATCTCAAAACATATTACATATGCTACTCGGGCTTTATAGATGCTAGGCTGCAGCCCAGGAATTAAAAACAACTCATACAATAATTTTCTTCCATCGCTTCTACCTTCTGCTCCATGATTTCTCTACTTTATGATCTTTTCGGATCAAAACATTTCATCACCGTGCTTCATGACTTTGTTCTATCAACTTCTCTTCGATTTATTAGAACATTATTCACACACAGAACTTGCACATCTCACACCTTGCCTTCATGCCTTTTCAATCTCCTCAAAACAATCAATCATATATATTCACATCTAAGGATAACATCAACTACATGTCGGCCCAACAAAATATGAAATGTGTACAAACTGTCAGCCCAAATCAATAAGCAATTATCAATGTGAATCAACCAATGTCGGCCAAAACATAGTAGGGACCCAAACCAAAACATCTCTAACATGGAACACCTTAAACAATTAACCTCAAAGATCCACAACATGCTACCATCACCCTATCGGCAATGAACATTGAAAAAACATGAACTCCCAGAAGAAAATCACCAATCACGAGCACAACAATCAATGTGAACCAACAACATAGATAGATAAAAATCTAGAAACATCCACAAGAATCATGAATCACCATATAATCATTCACAACAACTTAGATTACTAGAATCACATCATCTTCTTTTAGGAACACCATCTACAACAACAGAACAACTGTCGGAACACAGATACTCATAACTTAATCAAATCTTCATGCAAACCTCTAAAACTTTTGGTGGATAAACTAGATATACTTGACAACAAACCCTTTAACCCACAACTTTTTAACTAGCCATCATACTAAGGAATAGAATAAACTCCAAGGTCCCTCTCTGTAACAGAATGTTCTTTGTCCCAACTAATTGAATCTTCTGGATGCTCCTACATCAGACTCTCAGGGTTATTTGAAAATTTATCCTCTTCACTTTGGACTAAGTTATGTCAAAATCAATGTTGTATATTTGAATTGGTTTGGCGGTCTATTCACAAGTACTTGCAACTACCTCAAGGTCAGTGGTCTATTCAAGTCCACCTTGCAAAACTACCTCAAGTGGAATTTGGATTCGGCAATCTACGTGCAAGCCTTGCATTTCCTCAATGATCGATGGTTTGAGCAAGCCTTCTCTGTAAGTTTCCTAGAGATAAATGTTTGCTTCAATCAATTAAAAGTTAATGAATTGGTTTGGCGATATGTTCACATGTACTTGCAACTATCTCAAGTTCGATGATATGTTCAAGTCCACCCTGCAAAACTGCCTCAAGTTCTTCTAATTTCAGTGTTCTACTTGCAATCCTTGCACTGCCTCATTGGTTGGCGGTCTGAGAAAGCCTTCTTTGTAACTTGCCTCAAGATCATTGTCTTCTTTGATTCCTTCATTCACATTTACTTCACTCTGGTACATAAACTTTCTCCTTAAGATCAATGCTTCACTTTCTTCTAGTTCCTCTATGAAATCTGATACCTCCAAAGGTTCCCCTTCCTCTGCATAAACTAATTTTGTATTATCAAGATCTTCTTCATCTGCACAAACTATCTCTACATCCTTTACTGCTTCTCTTTCATTAGCTTCCCTGGTATTAGGTTCTTGATGGTATTCAATGCTTGATTATTTCTTCCTCCAAACTTGAAAATAGGTTCCTCCTCTATCAAATCTTTTTTCACTCCTCTTGTACCTTCATTATGATAAGTATTATGACTCTTGTCACCTCTCCCTCTATAGTTTGAATAATTGTCCTTTTTTTTCTCTACATAAGGTCTTCTTTCTCTCCATCTTGATCCTTCCTTTCCCTCAACACATGAATGCTTCAATCTATAAAACTTTCTGAACTTATGAGCAACATACTTCCATTTTGATCTATCAATCCATCCATAATTCATTTGTATACAATTTATCCTAGGCTTTTTCCCTCTCATTTTATTCCAACTCATCTTCTCAAAATGATTCCTTAATCCACAAAACTTACAAGGGTGTAAATTCCAACACAATTCATTTTTATGTCCATGTCTATTACAATGTGAACAAGACATACCTTTTCCCCCCTAATTTGATTTTCTTGGATTTGCAATAACATCCTTACCTTTTTCACATCCAATGCCTTCATTTCTTTCTCTCCTTACTGGTACAATAGGTTCTATCATTCCTTGTTGATTCTTTCCCAATCCTTTTCCTTTGTATCCCATTTTCTACATGATTTTGAAACCAATACCATCTCCAACAATTATAGGCTTAGTCGCACTTTCATCTTCAATCCCATTTTCTAAAGAAGTTTTTGCAACATCACACAAATCATAAGTATCACAAGAAACCTCACACACTTCAGGTTTAGATCTCAGATTCTCATTCTCCTTCTCCAACCGGTTAGCATGTTCCTTCAAGTCAAATATTTCCTTCTTCTGTAAACTATTCTCCTTGTTTAGCTCTTTCAAACTTTCCTCCAGATCTCTGCTCCTCTTGTCCAAATTCTTAAACAACTTGAATCCTTCTTCCATTTCATTTTCAATATCCTCAAACTTATCTAGCTCTGCTTCCATTTCTTCATTTCTCATTCTTTCAATTTCCAGTTCTTCTTCAAGAGCATCACACTTGTCCTTTCCCATTTCTTTCATCCTCTCAATCAATTCTGAATTACACTTCCTAAGTTTTCACAATTCTTCCTCCAAAGTATCCCTTTCACATATTAGGTTTTATTTTTCCTTCTTCATCCTTTTCCCAATCTTCCCCATTTTGCAATAGATTCACAACCAGCTCTGATAAACTCACAACCAAATATGATAAAATTATCCAACTCTAATACCAATTAATGCAGTCCAAGGTAGGAGGGTCTGGTGAGGGATTGTCCCACCTCATAGCTTAAACAGCTAACACTTTGATCTTATAGATACAATAGAAGCTAACAAATAATCAACATGAAGATGCAATAACACATGACACAAGAATTATCCTGGGAAACCCTCAAAGGGAAAAACCCAGCCTTCAAAGCTCACTCCTCATTATATTATGATCTCAAAACACATTACATATGCCACTCAGGATATACAGATGCTAGGCCATAGCCCAATAATTACAAACAACTCATACAATAATTTTCTTCCATCGCTTCTTCCTTTTGCTCTACGATTTCTCTGCTCTGTGATCTTTCTGGATCAAAAAATTTCATCACCGTGCTTCATGACTTCATTCTATTGATTGATCTTTGATTGATTAGAACATTATTCACACATAGAACTTGCACATCTTGCACCTTACCTTCATTCCTTGTCAATCTCCTCAAAAAAATTGAGCATATATATCTGCATCTAAGGATAACATCAACTACATGTTGGCCCAACAAAATATAAAATGTGTACAACCTGTCAGCCCAAATCAATAAGCAATTATCAATGTGAATCAACCAATATCGGTCAAAACATAGTAGGGACCCAAAACAACATGTCTCAAACATGTAACACCTTAAACAATTAGCCTTGAAGATCCACAACATGCTACCATCACCCTGTTGGCCATGAACATGAAAAAAACATGAACTCCCAGAAGAAAATCACCAATCGCGAGCAAAACAATCAATGCGAACCAACAACACAGATAGATCACAATCTAGAAACATCCACAAGGAACATGAATCACCAAAGAATAATTCACAACAACTCAGATTACTAGAGTCACATCATCTTCTTTCAGGAACACCAGCTACAGCAACAGAACAACTATCAGAACACAGATACTCATAACTTAATCAAATCTTCATGTGAACCTCTGAAACTTCCAGTGGATAAACTAGATATACTTGACAACAAACCCTTTAATCCACAACTTAATGAACTATCCATCATACTAAGGAATGGAATAAACTCCAAGGTCCCTCTCTGTAACTGAATGTTCTTTGTCCCAACTGATTGAATCTTTCGGATGCTCCTACATCAGACTAAGGCCTTATCACCTTCTTTTGGAATCAATTTAATGATTCCATTATTGATATTTCTTCCCAGTGAGCCTCTTTCAATGGCTTCCTTGTATACAAGGTATAAGTCTTCACAAACCCAATCTAGGAAGGTCTTATAAAATTTTGCTAGAAGGCCATCTACCCCTAGAGATTTTTCATCTTTGAGTGAGAGAAATGATTTTTTAACTCCATTTTTAGAGATCTCTTTCCCAAGTTTAAATGCCATATCATCATTGATCCTCTTCGGTACAATTTTATTTATATAATCCCTATACTTAGAGCTAGTCTCACCACCACCTTTAGAGATAAAGAGATTCTTGTAGAATTAGAAAAATTGCTCTCTTATCTCTTCTTAATTCATCAGAGTGGTATCATTTATAGTAATATGATCAATTTGATCTCTAGCATGTTTCTCATTGATGTACTAGAAGAAAAAAATTGTACCTTTATCACCATTCTCAAGCCAATTCATTTTGGCTCTGACTCTTATCCCTTGTATTTTGTTTGCCTAAAGCCTCCTTAGGTTGTTTTTGGCCATGGTTAGCCTGTTTGTTAGCAAATCCTCAACAAGGTTTGCTTGTAACTCAATTTCTTCTTGGAGAAGCTTATCTTGAATGAGAGTCTCCCTCTTTCTTTTGTCTTTGGCTCTTTTCTATCCAATAGTTCGGAACAAAATTTTCCATCAGTTTACATTCATTTTCCATTTTTGAATGGGAGATAGGTTTTGGTACAACCCTTTGTTGATTAGTCTGAGAGAAACTATGGATTTTCTTGCAATCTTTATCTTTGAGGAGGTTGGTATTGAGGCAAAATCCATTTTCACTATTCACAACCTTTGCCACATGCTCCTTAAAATAGAATCTAGCCCTTATCAGGTGGTGGTCAGATAGAGAGTAGGGAGTTACCTCTATTTTGCACCAATATTTCATTGGAATGGTTGATAAGAAATCCTTGCTTATGTAAAAAGTTTCTAGTCTATAATAAATTCTCCTCCCTCCTTTCTGAAAGTTACACCATGTAAACAAAATATCCTTGCATTCCTTCTTTTGGCCTTCCATAGGATCTTCAATTTTCAATTTAGATTTAATTCTTAGCCAATAAAATCTCTCATTTCCTTTCCAATCTTGTTCGAAGCCACCCCACTTGTCTTCCTCTCTCTCAACAAAATTAAAGTCTCCCCCAATGATCCAGGGGATATCTTGCATACTGTAAAGCCAATTCCAAAGGTAGATTCGGTCCTTGTAATCATTAGGAGCATACACAAAGCAAATTCCAAAACAAATCTCTTTTTTCTTGATGATCACCAAGACAACCCGGTTGCAAGGGGAAACCCCATAATTATCAACAAGTTGTGCCCATTTATCTACAAGAAAGATTACAGCCTCACCCTTCCCTTCTTCATGTTTGGTGACAAATTGGTAGGCTTCTTTCTAGATCACCTTCGGGCTAGTTTCAAGCATAAATCCCATGGATTTGACTTCTTGCAATAGGAAAAAGTCATTTTCTCTCTTTTGTAATATGAACCTTCTAAAAACATATTTCCTATCTGGAGACTCAAGTCCCCTTTCATTCCAAGAAATGAAATTTATGTCCATTAGGCTTGTTCATTAGGTTGGGGTTCCTTATCACTTTTAAAATTTTCAAAACATTTGGGGAGTCTATTTTATGATTCCATCCTTTTAGCATTGGGTGGAAAAATAACCCCACTAAGTTTTTTAACTCTTGTCCTTTGATAACTAGTTGAGATCTTTATTCAAGGGTTGCTTGGTAATTTCTAAGCCTTTCCTTTTTCTATATCTTCAGGTCTTTTAACTATGAACTCCATGGGGACCTCCTCCCCATCAGTGGTCCCCTTAGAGAAAACCCCTAGGTCATTTGCAAAATCCATGCTCAACTGGGAGGAAAAACTATCTAAACTTACCACTCCACTAAAAGTGTTAAGAGGGGCCAATGCAAGATTTGGGACCAAAATTTCATCAACCTTTTCATTTCCATTCATAAAAGATAAAATATTGAGGGAAACAAGTGCCACCGGTCCTTCTAAAAGATCATTAGATTGCAATTCTTCGGAATCCACTTCAATTCCATTGGATTTTCCTCCCTCCAAATCCACTTCAGAACTCTGAGGGAAGGTCCCCTACCCCACTGAGTCTGTTTCATTTCTATTAGATTGTGGGTGCTCTCTTCTCAATTTCAAGGGATAGTTACTAGCATGAGTATCCTCAGCCTCACTTATGTTATTTTCCTCTTTGAAATATTTTTAATTGAAAGAGTATATCTCTTTAACTGGTTTTGCATATTATTTTCTTTAGGTTTCTTTGTTTGCTTGATTTTTTGTAGAGCCAATTATTGAGCATTTAATTTACCATTATTTACAAGTTCTTCATATGCAACTTTATGGATAAGTTCAGTGTCTTCCCTCACTTTATTATTTTTTATGTATCTATTTTTCCATTCATCAGATTTTTACTTATAACCTACATTAGGGTTGTTAGGTTGTCATCCACCTGAGATGCCTCATTGTTATTTCTGATTGTTTCCATGTTCGCATGTTGGGGGTATCTTTAACCCCATTATTAGAATTAAGGTTCAAGGTTGAGGAGCTCTTGTTGAATTCTTCTGGAGTGAGGTTGCATTCCATAGTCTTCTCCAAATTATTTTCCATTCCTTCCTCCCTCCCATCCATTGTCGACGGCTACATCCTAGTTTTACCATTTCCGCCAAGGGTAGAATTCTTGTTATTTTTGTTTCTTATTAATGGGTAGTTTCTTCTGATGTTTCCTTCACGCCAACATAAATAGTAGGCATTAAGCCCATAGAGGGTTTCTAGTTCACAAATTATGCTACCACTTTTTAATTTTATTTCCAAAATCTCTAGAAGATCCATCCCTAGAGATAAGGAAACCAAGACCCACACATCTGAATGCAAAAGGGGAGTTTTGTATCATCAATTTTTAACACATTTCCATAAGGTTCCAGTAGAAGCATAAAAAATTTCCAAAGTCGAGGAGGGACTTACTTTATAACCAACCATCTGGGGCTCGAAAGTGCCAACACTTCCTCCTCCAGTGCCTCAGGGAGCCATGTCAAGGCATGAAAAATAACCTTTCCAACATTCCAAAAAAAAAAATTGTTTTTTTCTTGTTGCGATTTATGATTATTAAAGAAAATTACATACAACCCCTTTTGCACCATGTGACACTAGTAAAATTTAAACCCTAATCTTTTAACCCAAATGTTATGACACCGTTCATCCATGTATTTCCTTGTTGGAACCCTATTGGTATCAATGGTAGCAAAGAAAATTGTAGTTTTCAAAAGCCTATCATCTTCCTCAGAAATTGATTCATCTGGTATTTCATTAGGAACCAAAATAGCTTCCAAAGGAGGAAATAGGTATTGCTTACCTTGTTCCTCACCTCCATCTTCCACTAGAATCTCAACCCTGTCAAGCAAAAATTTGGTGCCCTGTGGAAGTTGACTCCTCTCACCCGCTACAATATCTCTGAAATATTTGGTGGGCACAATGTTTTCTTTTAAAATGGTAGGATCATCAATAGATTTTTTGGGGGTTATGTATCCCCCTCCATCATTCCAAATCAATGCCAAGAAATCACACATGCAGAAACACACATCTAGAGCATCCGAAGGGATGCCCCCTGTCACACCCACGACAAACGAAGTATATGGGCTAGACCACCAAATACTAAGCAACAAAGCCATACCTCAGAGGAATAGTGAGTGACTGTGGAGGAGAATTGAGCCACTTCCATGGCCGGTTGGAGAAACCCCACCAATAGACTTTACACGTGCAACCAGAATCTAAGAAGAAATACCAAAAGGATTCCCATCAGACAACCTAATGATCAAAGGTATTTATATTTTTATTATCTTTGCAATAAGTTTGGACATAGGGGAAAATATTGTGAAAATAAAATAAAGCAGAATGATGGAATAAATGAAAATACTTTATCTTCTTCAGTCAATTTTTTGAATGCAAAAGGATTGAACATAAATCTAAAGAATGCAGAAATCAGAAGTTGAATAATATGGTTCATACATTCATTGGGTACTATTACCATCGTAATTTATTTGGACATAAGGCCAATCAGTGTAAATATAGATTGAATAGAGGAAAATTTGGTTGGAAGAATATTGTTTGGTATAATTACAACAATCTGGGACACTCTGCTAGTAACTATAGAAGCAAAAATATGAGAAGCAACAATCTGGTAAAGAGATATGAACTAGTCATTAAATTTGATCCAACAAAATTTAAAAGGGAAATGGAAAGAATTTGGAGAAAGGAAGAAGAATCTAAAAGACAAGTAGAATCAAAAGCATTGGTTTCATCAATGTTGTTCCCCAATATAGATGCACCCATCAAAAATTGATCTAGGTGATGCCTAAGAGGGAGCAATAATCAAAATATTTAAAGACCTCTCTTTCGATATATGATGTCATACCATGACATGAATGTATTTATTAGTATAACGAATTTATATTTCATGCAAAAGGAAGTTGCAGATACACATCTGTGAAAAATGAATTTCATAGAGTTTGAAAGGATGAAAGTTTACATGAATTTCAAGATGATCTACTTGTGATATGAAACATTTATTGTAGAAGTATTTGGGATGAAATAAATAAATTTGAATAAGTTAATGAGAATTCTTTTGATGAATAGTATTTGTGAAAGGAAATTTGTGTACAAAAGAAGCTTGAAGAAACTAGAGCAATTTCATATGACAGAAATTTAGAATTTGGCTTTGGCAAGCAAAAATGAGGTAAGTCGAATTCTTTGATGAATCTTGTTGAATGCGATGGATATACCTCAAAACATAGATAATTCAGTGAGTTCAGAACCACAACTTAAATTTTACCCTATTAAAACTTTGGAACTTGATCCTTTGGGTTCTTTTTCAAATATTCCTCTTGGTGTTATATTGATTGAAGACATTGAAATATACATTTACCAAAAATTGGAAGAATCCTCTATGAAAAATCTCGCATATTGTGGGTTGAAGAACTAACTAGAAATGATTTTACCCTAAAAATAGAATACAATGTACTTACGAAAATGAAATTGGATGTATGGAATGATTTTCCAGACTTTAGTAATGAAGAAAGATGTATCAGGATGGCTCTTATCAAATTTCTTGGGGAATATGTGTGGCTTGACAAATCATATGCTATAACCAGAGATGTAATCAGGGAAGTAATTGGCTTATTATCCTCTAGATTAACTCCTGAATGCAATCATGATAGAGGAAAAGGTTTAATTAGGAACACACGTGATGGAATCACTAACCCAATAGTTTAGTATGCAAGTCTAGTTATTTCACAGTTAATTCTTGGTGACAACGATGTATCCACTATTGAAATTGATCTTGAATTAGATATGATTGAGAATAGAAAAAATAAGACCTATGTGAGTTGCTTCAACAATAGTTGTTGGAAATTTTTAGAGATATCAAGAACAAGAAGAATTGTGCATTCAGATATGGTACATTGGTATTATAACTAATTTTCTATTTTATGAAGGAGATTCCTAGAATATGTGAAGTTAGTTGGTAAAATACCAGACTGGTCATTCATCAAATTTAGGAACTTATGAGAAGTATTGGGGATTTGGATTCACAAGGATATTCCCTTGTTGCATGCTTTGGAAAGTTTTAAAGAAAAATGAACAAAAGAAGGAGAGTTCCAAGAGAATTGGTTATAAAGTATAAAAATGATATAACATTTTTGGTAAACCACTGATAGCTGCATTATCAAGGAAGTTGAACCAAGGAATTCATGGCTACCTAAGTTTGGATATGAGATTGAGAAGGACTATGTTGCTAATTGTATTGAATTGTTGATTAACACCCCCTAGGACCCTAGCAGACCTCGGTTTGGAACCTACACTGAAGTAGCTAAAGTTTTTGAGAAGACTGAATTAACCTCCAACAAATCAATGTCTACCTTCAGAGAAAAGAGAAGTCACAGAATTTCATGCACTAGTTGCTCAGTTTGAACCTACTCCAAGAATACTTAAACAGATAGCCAGGAGAAGGGCACAATTTCAGATAGTTCCTAGTGTCATCACCAATTCATCACAATCCACGATAGTAAGAAAAAATTAATTAATTGATAGATTTGATGAATTAAAGTGTAGAGCAGTAAGTGACATGGTCACTTGAGTTGAAGATAAAGGATTGTTGGAAATTGTAGAGAAATGAAAGTCTACTCACAACTCTACACTTGAAAGACTCAAATATATTTAAGAGTGTCAGAAAGAGGTCAAGAGTTTTTATTCACATTATTTTGGACTTGGCCTGATGCAATTCAGAAATTCAAGGATGTTGAGAGCACAATTTAAACACAGATAGAGTTTGCATCTATCACATTTGATCCTGCTCTTGATTTGGATGATCATACTTGGTATGGATTGACCAAATTGCATGAGAAATACCTTACATCACATAAAGAGAAAGGAGAAAATATTGTGGTGTATGGGAATCTTAGAGATTTAATCAAGATTAAGTGTACATGTGTCTACTATGTTCTTTCGGTAGCTGGTAGGATTCTAAAATATAATGTTACTCCCAGAACTGTGGTTAAAGGAAAGGATATCTTAAGTGATCTCAATTATCTATGCAGTGCATTGTCAAAGGAAAAAAGGATTTGGGATGAAGGTAAATCCTCATGGACAGGGATCCTTAGTAAGCTTTAAGAAACAACAACCTTTGATTATCATCTCTATTTAGAATATACTCCTTAGGGGGAGTGTTTAGGTATGCAAAGGATTTGTTAAAGCATTTAAAAAAAAAAAATTCCATTTATCTCAAAGGAGGAGAGAGAGAGTGAGAAGTATCATGTGAAAACAAGAAAAATATTAACAAATTTTGTAAATAATTTTTGAGAGATAAGTATCATGTGAATACTTTTTGGGGAAGAAAATTAAAAAAATTGGAAGAGGTATTTTGATGGTTTTCACATCGTGTGTTGCCATTAATGACAAAGCGGGAGATTGTTGGAAATTGAGAGATTTTCATTGATGTCAATAGATAGTGAAATTTGGATAATTTCCACAATGGAATTTTGATGTTTATTAGTATTCAGCTACTCTAGTAATGGAAGTCTATTGATTTGGTATTTTGATCCGGATTATCCCCTTTTGTAAGATCTGCTCAAAATTTGATAATATGTTTCATCTTTACATCTATTGCATCCACTGACATGGTTTCAGTTATCTATTTTGTACGGTCAGAAAGGTACAGTTACTAGTAGGTTGGGAAATAGTGTTTTGCATATACACTAGCTTTATATGATGGTTTTTTGGTTTGGATTCTATCTCAGAAAAATTTATCATTTCAAGACTCTGTACATAGGTTTGGACTATAGGATGCATTCTACATTGGAGTTTCATAATGATATGTTAAGTCATTTGGAAGATATGAATAACAGTATTTTGATTTGTAGTCTATAATGAGTTTTCATACAATACATTGATGTGGGAGATTCCACATTTACTCACATTTGATTATCATACCATGTGGTGTTGAAGATAAGTAGTTCAATGTCATGTAAAAGAGAATTCAATATGTTAACATTTTTTGTGTTACACGTTTGATGGATTGCATATATGTTTGGAGTTTTGGTCTAACTCTAGCCGACCTAATTATGCATTAATGTTATATAAGACGAATAACCAAGGGATCTATCTCAGGTCCATGCCAACTGTTTATATGCAAAAGTGAATATTTTTTTAGTCTTCTCTAATTA
Organism: Sequoiadendron giganteum; assembly: GCA_007115665.2. Lineage (NCBI taxonomy): Eukaryota > Viridiplantae > Streptophyta > Pinopsida > Cupressales > Cupressaceae > Sequoiadendron > Sequoiadendron giganteum. Next base: position 352,120,472 of record CM021101.1, read on the forward strand.
GGCCGACCTAATTAGTGAACATGGATATATATATAGATATATGTAAGACACTTTTAGAAGAAGATGAGGAGGAGAAGCACAAAAGAGAGAGATAGAGAGGAACTGTGCAAGAGATACGCGAAGATAGAAAAGAGAGTATGTATGTGTGAAATTGGATAAGATGACAAGATAGGTCTGTTACTCATGTATCGTGATTCACCAGAACTAAACTCCAACACAAGGAAGGTGAATTCTTTATCAGTTCATATCCTTGACAGTGAGCCATATCATTTTGTACTTAGGTTGTGAGACCTTTAAGGATAGTGAGTCCTAGTAGTGAGCCCTGTAATATTCTATATCTAGATATATTATATTGTGAGCTAATCTCACTGTGGTTTTTCCCATTTTGGGATTTCCAGGTAAAAATACTGGTGTTCATGTGTGTTGATACATTGTCTTGATTTCAAGTTTTCTCTTGTTGATTTAGTCAAATTTGTGATAATGTTTACATGGATTTTATATGAATGGTTTTATGGAATACTGATTCACCCCCCTCTTAGTATTTCAAATGTTCAACAACAACAACCAAAAGAGTTAAACTAGTTGGAATTTGGTGGTACCCCATTCACAAAGATGTGAAGGGTTATACAAAGAATTGTGACATCTTTCAAAGTGTGGTATGACATAATGCAAGAGATGAAATTCCCCAAAAACTGTTACTAGCATAAATTCCATTTGAAAAGTGGGCAATAGACAATGTGGGAAAAAGCAAAACCCACTAAGGATTCTATCGCAAAAACTATTGCAAGGCTCTTATATGTGAACATAATCACTAGGTATGATTTCCCACTAAGTATTGTAAGTAATCAAGTAAAACACTTTGTCAATAAAATAATTTCTGCATGAAGAAAATGTTAGGTGATTGCAAGGATTTATCAAAGTTTTTGGTGCAATTTCATAAATATTTACATGATTTTTTTTACTATTTCAAATCCTTGCCACTTTTTCTGGATTTTCTTCTTAAATGTTTGGATCCTCCACTATGCAAGGCATTAATCATAGAAAGGACCCCACATGGAAGCATGGAACACTAGGTACAATCAAGGCCACAATGACCTACAACCATACTATGTACACGTCATAGTTTTAAGTTCCTTGATTTGCTCTAGGAGAATGAAAGAAAAATGAAAATTATATTTTATGATGTAAAACCTCTCCGAAGAGTTTTATTTTTATATCTAGTTAACTAATTTGGTTTTATATGAACCTATTGGTATGTATATCTACTTATATAAGTACGTGTTTATCTTACTACTTTAATTTAAAAAATGTCTAATTTAGAATAACATAATATAAATAAGGATTTCTAATATATAGCATACTTTCAAGGGTCAAAATCTCATAACACTTATGTTCCTAAAGTTGCTAGAGGTAGTTGTCGGTATGTGGCGACTGATCATTCTATACTGTACACTCTTCATGTATCCTCGCCGGGGTCTGGGGCTGGGCCGGGCCCCAGGCGGGGGTTCAGGGGCGGTAGCCCCTGAGAAAAAATTTTGGCCTGCTTTTTCGTGAAATTACTGAAAAAGGGAAAAATCACAAAAAGGGAAAAATCCCCGATTTTGTATAACCCTAATTTATAAAGGGTTTAGGATAGAGTTACAGTATCATAAGAAACAGGTGATTATTCACGATATTGTAATAGGGTTTTACACTGGTTAATGAAATCATTGGATGGCTGTGGTTTGGTGGATGTAGCCCACATTGGGTGAACCACGTTAAATTCTCTGTGTTATTTTTCTGTGTGTTTTACTTCTGGTTTATTTGATAAAATCTGCATTTAGCTTTTAGATATCTGCCATTGAAAACCTAACAAGTGGTATCAGAGCGAGTTGTTTTCAATTATCGTTTGCAGGAAAGTCTCACGGTTGAGTGGGAGTCTCACGGTTAAGTGGGAGCAATGGCAGACGAGGGTAAGATGAAGGTTGATAAGTTCAATGGGCAGAACTATCAGTTATGGAAGATGCAAATGGAGGACTATCTCTATCAGAAGGATTTATGGCGGCCATTGGAAGGGAAAACCAAGAAACCTACAGCAATGTTGGATGAGGACTGGGATATTTTGGACAGAAAGGCACTTGGCAGTATTCGCTTATGCCTGGCACAATCGGTGGCATTCAATATCACAACAACAAAGACAACTCTAGAGTTGATGGAAACCCTAGCAAAGTTATATGAAAAGCCTTCTGCTTCGAATAAGGTATTTCTTATGAAGCGCTTATTTAATATGAAAATGGTAGAAGGTGGATCAGTTACTGATCATTTGAATGAATTTAATACTATTACCAGTCAATTAACTTCTGTAAAAGTTAACTTTGATGAAGAAGTTAGGGCTCTTTTGATTTTGTGTTCTTTGCCTGAAAGCTGGAATAGCTTGGTAATGGCGGTTAGCAATTTTGTTTCTGGTTCAAATACATTGAAATTTGATGATGTTGTTGGTGTTATTTTGAGCGAGGAAATTTGTAGGAAAAGCTCAAGTGGAACATCCACATCAAGCAGTGTTTTGAATGCAGAAAGTAGGGGCAGAACAAATGAGAGACAAAACAATTTTGGGAGTCGTGGGAAGTCACGAGGAAAATCAAGGGACAGAAGGTCCCAATCTAGAGACAAGAGGGATTGATGGTACTGTGGTAAGTCAGGGCATGTAAAGAAAGATTTTTGGTCTCGAAAAAATAAAGAAGGAGACAAACAGGAAGGAAATAAAGAGGCAAATGTGGTAAGTAATAAATCTGATGAGGATGCTTTGATTCTTTCTCTTGATAATGCTGATGATTCTTGGGTGTTAGATTCAGGGGCTTCATTTCATGCTATGCCCCATAGAAATTTTTTTCTTGATTATGTCCAAGGGGATTTTGGGCTAGTTTATTTGGGAGATAATGAACCTTGTCAGATTGTTGGAAAGGGAAGAATCAAGATCAAGTTGCAGAATGGGAATCATTGGCTACTACATGAGGTAAGGCACGTTCCAAAGCTAAAAAGAAATTTAATTTCTGCAGGGCAACTAGATGATGAAGGTTGTGTTGTTACATTTAGTGATAAAAATTGGAAGGTTACAAAAGGTGCCTTAGTAGTAGCAAAAGGTGCGAAAGTAGGCACCTTATATCTTTGTACAGGTCATACTATTCCTTCTACTTTAGCTATTGCAGATAAAAATCAATGTTCAGGAACAGTTGCTGCAGTTCAGCAGGAAGAAAATCAGATAGTTGCTGCAAATTCTGAATCAGTACTATGGCATAACAGACTTGGTCACATGAGTGCAAAAGGTATGAAAGTACTTCATTCAAAGAATGCTTTACCAGGTCTAAAATGTGTTAACATGGATTTCTGTGAAAGTTGTGTGTATGGAAAACAAAAGAGAGTTAGTTTTCTCAAGGATGGGAAACAAAAGAAAGATGAGAAATTGGAGCTTGTGCATACGGATGTATGGGGACCAGCTCAGGTATCTTCTCTCGGTGGCTCTCATTATTATGTCACATTCATCGATGATGCAACTAGGAAGGTATGGATTTATTTCATTAGGCAGAAATCTGATGTATTTGAAACTCTTAAAAAATGGAGAAGCTTGGTTGAGAATGAGACAGGTAAAAAGTTGAAATGTCTCAGATCTGATAATGGTGGTGAGTATTGCAGCAAAGAGTTTGAAGATTATTGTTCCTCTAATGGTATTCGTAGGCTGAAAACGGTTCCAAGGACTCCACAGGAAAATGGAGTGGCTGAGTGCATGAATAGAACAATAATGGAGCGTGCAGGGACTATGAGATTGCATGATGGGTTGCCTTTAAACATGTGGGCAGAGGCTGTAAACATTGTTGTTTATTTAATTAATAGAGGTCCATCTAATCCTTTGGGTTGTGGTATTCCAGAGGAAGCATGGAAAGGTAAGAAGGTGAGTTATTCTTTTCTGAAAACCTTCGGTTGTGAAGCATTTGCACATGTAGATTCTGAAAATAGAACCAAGCTTGATGCAAAATCAAAGAAATGTATATTTGTTGGATATGGCATAGATGAATTTGGTTATAGGCTTTGGGATTTTGAAAATAAGAAAATTGTGAGAAGCAGGGATGTCATATTCAATGAGAAAATGTTGTACAAAGATCTATTGCAGCAGCATGAGAAGAAAGAACAGGATTATGCAGTGCTGGATGATATTACAAACACCAATGTTCCAGTGGTTCCTCATGCTCCGCAACAGCAACAACAAGAAATACCACAAACTCCAGTTAATGTTAGGCGATCTTCAAGGTTAAGTAGACCTCCAGAAAGATTTTCTCCCTCTTTGTACTCTATTCTATTAACTGATGCTGGTGAACCAGAATGTTATCATGAAGCTATGCAGGTGGATACCAAGGTTCAGTGGGAGCATGGAATGGAAGAAGAAATGGACTCCTTGCTGAAAAATCAAACTTGGGAATTATGCAAGTTGCCTGCAGGTAAAAAGGCTTTAGCAAACAAATGGGTTTATAGGATGAAAGAGGAGGATGGAGGTAAGAAAAGATTTAAATCCAAATTAGTTGTAAAGGGATTTGCACAGAAACAAGGTATTGATTTTGATGAAATATTTTCTCCAGTTGTTAAAATGACCTCTATTCGTACTGTGTTAAGTATTGTGGCTAGTGAAGATTTGCATTTAGAACAGCTTGATGTTAAAACTGCCTTTCTCCATGATGATTTGGAAGAGGAAATTTATATGGAACAACCACAAGGATTTGAGGTCAAAGGTAAGGAGAAACTGGTGTGCAGATTAAAGAAAAGCTTATACGGCTTGAAGCAAGCACCTCGACAATGGTATCTTAAATTTGATAGTTTTATGGCTGAGCAAGGTTACAATAGGTGTAATTCAGACCATTGTGTTTATTTTAAGATGTTAGGTGAAGATAGCTACATTATTTTATGTTTATATGTTGATGATATGCTTGTAGCGGGGTCTAACATGGATCACATAAAGGAGTTAAAACAACAGTTAGCAAATTCATTTGCTATGAAGGATTTGGGGGTAGCAAAACAAATCCTTGGTATGAAGATTACAAGAGATAGGAACAACAGGAAATTGTTTTTATCTCAGGTTGATTATGTTAAAAAGGTGTTGCAGAGATTTCATATGGAGAATGTAAAAGCTGTCAGCACACCTTTGCCCAGTCATGTAAAATTGACTAAGGATATGTGTCCAAAGAAACAAGAGGAGGAAGAAAAAATGTCCAAAGTACCATATGCTTCAGCTATAGGTAGTTTAATGTATGCCATGGTATGCACGAGACCAGATATTGCACATGTTGTAGGAGTTGTTAGCCGGTATATGAGTAATCTAGGAATTGAGCATTGGAATGCAGTGAAATGGATTCTCAGGTATTTGAGAGGTACACCAGATAAACATTTATGTTTTGAGGGATCTAATACAGATTTAAAAGGCTATGTTGACTCAGATCTGGCAGGGGATATTGATACCAGGCGGAGTACCACAGGTTATGTATTTACCGTTGGTGGGACAGTAGTAAGTTGGATATCTCGATTGCAAAAGGTGGTTGCTTTATCCACCACAGAGGCAGAGTATGTGGCTGCAACAGAGGAAGCAAAAGAGATGATATGGATGCAACTTTTCATGGAAGAGTTGGGAAAACAACAGGCTGAAAATTACTTGTTTACAGACAGCCAGAGTGCTATACATCTTGCAAAGAATTCTGCTTTGCACTCTAAAACCAAACACATACAGTTGAGGTATCATTTCATTCGGTCAGTGATGGAGGATGGACAGGTAAAGCTGGAAAAGATACATACAAATGTAAATCCAGCGGATATGTTTACTAAGGCGGTGATAAGGGAGAAGTTGAGCTCCTCTTCAGCTTCGGTTGGCCTTCAAGGTTGAATTAAAGTATAAGAAAGCAGCAGGGTCCAAGGTGCTTATTTCCAGTGGGAGCTGTAAGTGCAGCGGTGTCGTCCAGGTTCAGTCTCCAAGTGGGAGATTGTTTAGGTGTGGAGCCTGATCAGTCTCCAAGTGGGAGATTGTTGGTATGTGGCGACTGATCATTCTATACTGTACACTCTTCATGTATCCTCACCGGGGTCGGACCGGCCCCGGGCGGGGGTTTGGGGGCGGTAGCCCCCGAGAAAAATTTTTGGCCTGCTTTTTCGTGAAATTACTGAAAAAGGGAAAAATCACAAAAAGGGAAAAATCCCCGATTTTGTATAACCCTAATTTATAAAGGGTTTAGGATAGAGTTACAGTATCATAAGAAATAGGCGATTATTCGCGATATTGTAATAGGGTTTTACACTGATTAATGAAATCATTGGATGGCTGCGGTTTGGTGGATGTAGCCCACATTGGGTGAACCACGTTAAATTCTCTGTGTTATTTTTCTGTGTGTTTTACTTCTGGTTTATTTGATAAAATCTGCATTTAGCTTTTAGATATCTGCCATTGAAAACCTAACAGTAGTGAGTCAAAGGTTATGGATGGTGTAGATTTTTTGTGGTGGATATTCCTATTTCTTTGAGGTAGTGAACCTCCTTGTAACAATCTTCTTCTATTCTCTTTTATTCTAAACAGTGAGTCCTTTGGGAAGTGAGCCATTCTTTTCTTCTAGGTAGTAAGCCCTTCTGACATTGAGCCTTTTGTAATCAATGTTATTATTCATATATATGTGAGTTAATCCTCACTATGTTTTTACCCTAATTAGGGTTTTCCATGTCAATTTGGTGTTCTATTGTGTATGGTTGTTGATGTGTTAATGTGTTGATATTTCACTTGTTGACATTCATGCAAATTCTTAATAAGGGTTTGAAGATTAATGAGGGTTTTAATGTTTTAATGTGCAACTGATTCACCCCCTGGCTCAATTATCCTATGTGTCTAACAAGAAATACAATATCAAAATCATCTTTGGTACCAAATATATTCCTTAACAATATAATGAAGGAAATCATTACTAAAATTGAAAGCAATACTCTCAATCACTTATAAGGTTGAGAGTCTTTATAAATTATCACAATTTTCTAGACAAATAAAAAGGCTTTAAAAAAATTTAAAATATTCAAATAGATAATTCAAAAGGATTTAAACATGAATCAACAATAGCATCAACATTAATTTCATTGTTTGAACAAAGATAAAAGGTCAAAAGTTTAATAATTAACATCACCATTATATAGAGATAGGAGGTTGATTAATTTGATATTAACATCCATGTTTTTTAGAGAGATAGAAGGTATATTATTTAACATTCATACCAAACAAAATTCATTTTTTAATCTCAAGGGTGGACTTAACCAAATGGTTAAGGACTTGATGACATTTCTAGACTAGAAAAGTTTGAATAGCCATGGGACTTACACATGTTTGTGACTTAATGTCATGGTTCCTTCATAGATAATATGATAACATATAGTGGTTGTAATACTTATCAATAGTGTATACAAATACAGTGGCTTAGTGTCATGGTTTCCTCATAAAGAATATGATAACACAGTGGTTGCATTTCCCATTTGTAATGCATATAAACAAAATTACTTAGTGTCATAGTTTCCTCATAAAGGATATTGTAATGCTTAAATGTATTGACATATATTATAAGTGACATAGGTAAGTTTCATTGTCCTCATGCCAAATGTAGGGTAACTATTATGCATAATACTCATTAAGGGTTTTGGAGACAAAGGTTGAAACATGCAAGACTTTAAATGATAATGAAACTCTCTAATGTTTGTTTTAAATTTAATATATAAATATGCCACAACTTAAAGAGATTTCCAATAATATTTCATATGAAATAAATTATATTGAAGTAATGAAGTCAATGCACATACCATATCACAGTAAAAAACTCCCATAAACTATTTGTCAATTTTTTTCCTTTAATTCCCCCTAGTTCCTCTCTCTCCCTTCCCATTTTCTTACATTACTTATTTTCCTAATCTTCCTCATTCTCACCTTTCTCTTTATTTTTACATGCCCTACACATTTCTATCCTCTCATGGGTTTTCATCTCCATGATATTTGCTTCTTTTACTTCCACTTCATGAGAAGAAAAATCATTTGCCTCTCTTAACTCACCACTTCGAATATTCTTGACATCCACATGCTTCCACATTAATTTTAAAGTTTTGAACATTAATTACTAATTCCCCAAGCTAGTATTTTTAGCATTGTAAATTGTCACCCTTGACAATTTCACACAATGTTTTGCTCCCCCCTAAGTGCATGGACCTAATTTCCTACATTATGCATTCTATAGCCCATTTGGATAATTATCAATAAAACAAATATAGAAAACCAATGCAAACATTTAATACTTTTCCCCCAATGCCTTTCATCTTTCAAAATAGGGCTAGGACTAAGTCACCCTAGGTGACTTGGTCCCCCTATTTTGCCTCCAAAATTTAATATGTTAGAGTTGGAATTTTATTAATTGAATTTCAAATGTCAAATGTTGGCTATCAGGATTTAATTGTTAGGAAATTAAAATAATTACATATAAATACCTAGTCATTTCACCATTTAAAAACTAACTAGCAATTATTGGAGATCTAGAAAGAATTATTGTCAAGAGTATTATCAAGCAAGTCAAGATCAGATTTATTGTATCAATTCAATATCAAAGCATCATGTCAAAGTGTATGTGAGTTTGTTCATGTTTATTTTATCATATTATTTGTGAGATCTAACCCTTGTAGGTCTTCAAGCAAATAAATCAAACAACAATCAAGACTCTAAGAGATGTGCATGACTTTAGTCCTTCAAGGAAGCCATTTTTTAGTGGTGAGTTGTAGGTCCATTTTGTATTCATCATTCATTTATCATTATCCTCTATCCCTCAAAAGGATAAGCTCTCTTTCATTAACATTTCCATTATGGAGGAGGAAACACCAACATAGGGTTTGATTGAGGGAGGACCTTATATGTCACAACCCTTCTCCTCTCTTTGAATGTGCAGGTTTCAAATGTGAAGAAGATTGGGAGATGATTGAAGACTAATTATATATTATTACATTCAAACCCGACACCTTGACAACATACAAAAACTCAATTATCTCAGTACCCGATGAAGATCTGGTGGTGCAACACATAGGGAAAGAAAGATTCGATCTAGATCCAAAGGACTATGAAATCAGATTTAAAATTCAGTCACAAGGACACTATCACCCTAGGAAATTTAGTCCTCCATTTTCAGCCCCAAATTCATATCATGGGTGCACAAAACTTTGCTCAGTCTATTTCCAAAGTCTGAATTTGTCTATGACATTCTAGATTTGTTGTTTTCCTATCAAAATAGTTATTTGCATCATTAACCTTGTCCAAATATTGCATTTCATTCCAAAATCTATCCCAAGTTTGGCCAAGGGAAAGTTGACTCACCTTTCAGGTCGTAATTCAGTCCTATACCTTGTCTAAATCCATCAAACCCCCACTACCTCAAACTCTAAATGAGATGTTTGGAAAAGTGCTTGAAACTCTAGATTAAAAACCTAGGTCACAAAACACAACATTTCATTTTTATGAACCTAACATGTTAACATTAAAACCTTCTAAAATCTGAAGCAATTCATTTTAGATCTTGGTGTAGCATTGCATTGTTTTGCATTGTTCATTTAGGCATTCAGTTTTTACATCATAAAAAGCATAAAAAATAAAAAAAAATTACTTATAATATTACATTATAGGTTGCAATAGGGTTAATTTCAGTCATCATAAGTCAGATCTACATTCTAATTTCACTTACGAATCTGCATTAGGTCATTTAAATCTGAAATCAAATCTAAAAGTGTTCATTGCATTCATTTAGGCATCTTTCATATAGCGCAAAAAGTAAAAAATTGTATTAATTTATTTTAAAAAGGTATCAACAACATCATTTTTAGAATTTGGTATATTAGAATCAGTCAATTCTTACATCATAGATCTAGAAATTATATTTACAATTATCTTTTATTGCTTGAACAATTTACAAATTAAACATGCACACTTGCATTTTGAATTACATAATCCTAAATTGGGGAATTCTAGAAAAGGATTCACTATCATACCTGTACACACACAACCTAAGAACCATAAATTTTATAACAGACAATCAAAATTTTAAATATGTAACAACCTGTGTAGGAAATAGTTGCCCTGGGCAACTTGGTCCAACTAATTTGAGCTCAAATTTGTATCAGATTTGTGTTTCTATGTTTCCTATCTATTTTTGCTTCTGAGTGTTTTGTTGTGACTATTTGGAAATTTAATGTTCATAGTGGGAACACCTAGTGTTTTGAAACTCGAATGAGCTTCACAACTTGGTTTCCTAATTCCAATACTTTGGTGAGACGTAGTTGTAGACTTATGGCATCTCACATTGTTACATTTGTTGTGGATCTTGAGTCCTCCAACTCTTTCATGCAAGGTATTTCCAATACCATGCCCATTTTGGACTCTATCCCTAATCCTACCATACCAATGACAAATTCATAAACAAGCACCTTTATGGATGTTGAGACTGCTATTTCCCATGTTCCTAAAGATAAACTCAAACACTTAGACAAAGACTTAGATGGATTCCAAAGAACATTTAATCACTAAATTATGAGTGGTATAAATAGTGCCTATAGTAGATAACCTTAGGAAATTGATCAATGATGCTCATGGATTAGAGGTTTTGTGTATTCTATTCATATAGTTTATGCTAACATTCATATGATGGCTAGTTGTGCTCAAGCTATGGGATACACTCAAATCCAAGGAGGAAGTCAAATCTCCCTCCCCACAACTATATCCTCTATTCCTACTTACACATTGCCAACTAGCTTCAACGATACAACAAACCAATGGCATAAATCCAAGCTTAGTACTTTGCAGTGGGAATCCTTATAGTTTTGTGATATCACATGTAGCACCTCCATATTCATCACCCCTCATAAATATGCAACATAGTAGTCCACCAAGAACTTACACAATCCCACCATATTTTCTAAATTCCCAAAACATGTCAAACAATGACTCAGTTATAAACCAACTCTTGCAAAATGTAAAATCATTGCAACAAAAAATATCCACATTCAATCAAGCTCAAAATGGAAAACCACCACAATATTTTAAAAGGATCTCATTATCACTTGAAATTTTAAAAACTCACATGCCATAAAACATAAAGATACCTAGATTTGATAAGTATAGTGTTAAGGGAGATCCTAATAGTAATGTATTAGCTTATAGGACATTGTGTAGCAATTTAAAATTTGAATATAAGCTCCTAGCTAGACTCCTTCCTAGGTCATTGAAATACATTGCCTTGGAATGGTTTTGCTCATTGCCAAACAACTCGATATATTTATTCAATTAATTTTTTTATCCATTACTTTAACATTTTCAAGTGAACATTGGTATTTAAATTATATTAATTGATTTAGTGTGGTGCAAATAAGAAAAAAATGAAAAGGTAATAGATTTCATAGATCAATTATACTCTCACTAATGTTGGTATTCAAAGAGTTTTCATAGGAAATTTATAACCTGGAATTAGGGATAAGATCTTGTTGATAAAATCCACATCCTTTACACACTTGTGTATGGCTCTTCGTGACTATCAAAATTTGATTAGTTGATGTGATGAGGCATCTTCATCGACTCCTACTGGGTGATCTAAATCTATACCTCAAAACAATTACCAACCATTTAAGAAGAAAAATAAGAATTTTATCAAGATAAGCACACCTCAAATAGCCAACCACATTGAACCACAAATCAAACCATAACTTCAATTCCTTAACAATTTAGGCCAATAGATAGATAATTTACCTAGTTTTCTGACTCCCTTAATTTGATCATGTTACAAATGTTGAGCAAGAACTTAATCCAAACACCTCTGATTAGACCTGTGGACATAACAAAACCATTATCTCCAAATTCCAACCCAAAATCCTTTTGTTAGTATCGTTGTATACATGGACACGATATGGAATGATGCATGCATCTTAAACATAAAGTACAATACCACATTGATTATAATCACATCTAGTTGACTAATGTTAATAACAAAGGAAACAAATCAATTGCCCCACCAAATCAAAAAATTCAAATTTTCACAAACCCCATGCCAAATCATGCATCCAACTTTGTGCAAGCTTTTAAGGATAAGAATAATTATGAGGATGGTCTAGATAATATTATTAATGCAATAGATGTTCAACCTCATAAGGGCCAAACCACTATGTTACTTGACATTGCTTTTACACATAGTGATGCACCTATGCATACACCTGATGATCCTCTCTACATCGCTAAACGTATCAATGGAAAGCCTACACCAGGGATACACATTGATCTCGTGTGTCTAGAAAATATGATCACTGAGTAATTCTTGTTTTTGCATGAACTTTATTAATATTATTATAAAAATCTAAAATCATGGTTAAATACTCATGATGGTTTTGATCTCCCTATAATAGGTTCAATAACTCTCTCACTCAAGATGGGTCCAAAATAACTAGATGTATCACTCTCCATCATCTTGATATCAGACAATTTTCATGTGAAGCTAGGTTATCCTTGGCTACACTCCATGAATTTCCTCTGGTCGGTTATCCACAAGTGCATAAAGTTCCCATTTGAATAGTTTTTTTTTTTTTTTGTGGTATTGCATTTGGGGGCAACCCCTTATCATGAGACAACTTTATTTGGAAAAATATCATTGGCATAGGGCTTTCCAAATAAGCTCTCATGACCTTTAACATATGGAATTTATCATTTTTTTACCTTAAAGCAATTTCTCATAGCATGGTGTTTTTCAATTACTTTAAGGTGGGGGCATACATTCCATTATGTGCTTCACTTTTTTCACACGTGTTGGACTTAGTGATGTGTTGGCATATAAATATTTTTCTTCACTTTTTTCACATGCACTAGACTTAGTGATGCATTGGCATAGCATTTTATAGCACCTTATTGGAATTATCAAGAGGTATAATTCTTGGTGTGGTTGACATGGGTGCACACCTAGTGAAAATTGATCCTCACTAGTCCTTGTGTGTTTCTAATTTTTCTACTTTATCTAGGGGGGTCACCTACTGAATATTGGACTTCACTAGCCTGTGATGCCTTCAGTTTATGGTTAACCTAGAAAATATCAGACTTTATTAACCCATGAGTCATGACTACCTTGGATATGGATCCTAGCATAATGCAACTTGCTAGTCTGTGATATTCATACCCTTCCTTTACATTTTGTGTTGGCATTGTGTATGTTGTCTTGTTCCAATACATACACATTTATTCCTTTGTCCTTATGTTGGTTTGTCATGGAATCTTGAATCCTAGGGGCTTGTGCATCCCCTAAATTCAGAATCATCCTATCTCTCCAATATTTGGATAATTGAACCCGTCTTGACATATTTTCTACTTTAGTGTGAGTCTGAGCATAAGTTCACACTCTCACTAAAGTGGGGACCAAGTTTAGCATCATAAATTGTCACCCTTAACAATTTCACACTATTTTTTTCTCCCCCCTAAGTACATGGGCCTAATTGTACATTTAATTTACCAAATTATACATTCCATAGCCCATTTGGACAATTATCAATAAAACCCATATAGAAAACCAATGCAAACATTTAATATTTTCCCCCTAACACCTTTGATCCTGCAAAATAAGGGCATAACTAAGTCACCCTAGGAAACTTTCTCCCCCTATTTTTCCTCCAAAATTTAATCTGCGGAAGTCAACATTTTACTATTTGAATTTCAAATATCAAATATTGGCTATCAAGATTTATTTTTTGATAAATTACAGTAATTGCATATAAATACCTAGTCATTTCACCATTTGAAAACCAACTAGAAATTATTGGAGATCTAGGAAGAAATATTGTCAAGAGCATTATCAAGAAATTCAAGAGTAGATTTATTGTAGTAGTTCAATATCAAAGCATCATGTCAAAGTGTACATGATTTTGTTCATGTTTATGTTATCATATTATTTGTGAGATCTAACCCTTGTAGGTATTCAAGAAAATCAAGCAAACAACAATCAAGCCTTGAGTAGATGTGGATGACTTCATTCCTTCAAGGAAGTCATTTTTGAGTGGTGAGTTGCATTCCATTATTTATTCATCATTAATTTCTCATTTATCCTCTATCCCTCAAAAGGATAAGCTCTCTTTCATTGGCATTGTCATTGTGGAGGTGGAAACACCAACATGGGCTTTGACTGAGGCAAGCCCCTATATGGCACAACCCTTATATTATCTTTGAATGTGTAGTTTTCATATATGAAGAATATTGGGAGAAGCTTGAAGATAAATTATTCATTATTGCATTCAAACCCTACACATTAACAACATATGAAAGCTCAGTTATCTCAACACCTGATGAAAATCTGATAGTATGACACCTAAGAAAAGAAAGCTCTGATCTAGCTCCATAGGATTGTAAAATCAAATCTAAAATTTAGTCACAAGGACACTATCACCCTAGGTGACTTATTCCTGTATTTTAAGCCCCAAATTCATATCACATGCGCACAAAACATTCCTTAGTCTATTTTTGAAGTTTGAATTTATCTATGACATTCTAGATCTATTGTTTTCGCATTACAATCGTTATTTGCATCATTAACCTAGTCCAATAATTACATTTCATTCCAAAATCCATCCCAAGTTTAGGGAAGGGTGGGTTGACTCACATTTCAAGTTGTAAGTTAGTCCTATACCTTGTCCAAATCTATCAAACCCCCTATACCTCTAACTCTAAATGAAATGTTTGGAAAAGTGCTCGAAACCCTAGAGTAAAAACCTAGGGTCACACAACACACTTTATCACCATTTTAGTATTCAATCCCAATTTCTTGTTTAAATTATAACCAGCTATACATAGATTATTTTATACCTTTAAATATATATATATATGAATATCCACCTCTCACTATATATATACATGTATTTAAAAATATTTCATACAATCATATATATATATATATATATATATCAACACATGTAGTTACTTGATGTAGAGAAGGGGTGGATAACCTCTACACCAACTCAACTAATCAAACTTTTCAATCTTAGCACCCAACTTGGTGGTATTCTCTCACAATCTTCCTATTCCCATAGTAGTACTTCAAACAAGGTTTTTTTCACATAACTTCCAGAGCGGGCCTAACACCCATAATTTGAACACCATTCTAGATACCCTTTATTCCATTTGAAAATATATCAAAATTTCAGATAGGGTTACTTTGAAACAAAGCCCTCAAATTTGGATGGTTACCACTCTAATTAGGCCTAATTAGGCTTGAACAACAAGGCAACAATATCGTTTTTAATCTCCAAACAGCAATACTTAACTCCAATGCTTCCAGCATGTCACATGGGGTCTATATATGTAACTTCCATCAACTGGAACAATCTCCAAATGACTTATCTATATAACCCTAGGTCTATCTATCTCTTAAGCCTAATACATGATTATATTACGCTAGGGCTTCATCAAACTTACACAAAAATCCATCCCTTGCCCCTACAAACACTAAAAACACTAAAATAATCCTATCTACATCCATTTCATTGATTATCAAGCCTTTTCACTGGTGGAATGGGCCAAAAACCATTTTTCTTCAATCAAACCCTCCTTAACTAGGGTTTCTGGTTGTTTGCAAAAAAATTGCTCTAAATCTCTCCTAACTTAATGAAAATGATAGAAGATTCAGTCCATCATCAATACCAATACAATTTAGAACATTTCCAATCCATATGGAACCATACTATCCTATGTAGTAGCAAAAAATCAATGGAAAACGTAGAAAAATAGAGTATATTTTATTGCTTACCACCAAAACTGAACACAAAAAAATTTCCTCAGCAACTACAAGGAATATTTAAACATAAAAAACCAAAACCAAATGTTCTCCAACTACCTTTCTATTTCTAATGGTTCAACTTCTCCTAAACACAAAAATGCAAAAGTTGCTTGTGCAACATTTTGCAAAATTGACATTTTTTACAAAACTAACCCCACATGACCCAGACCAACAAAAAACATGAGATATGGTCCTAAAAGACCTTATTACAAACAAAAATGACTTATCAACACAAAAACCCAACACTTGATCCCTTTTTACATGAAGACCCAAGTTCCCTGCACCATACTCCCAGGGAAAAAAATTCTCAAGTTCCACTTGAGAGAAAATTTGCCACTGTAGCACCATGCTTGTTGATGTCCTCCTCAATCATCCAAGTGGCATCCTCCATAGAAATTATTTACCACTTGACTAAGTACTGCAAGAACACCTTGTTCCTTGTCTTTTTGGCCTCTTTGGTATCCAAAATACATTCCAATTCAAAGGTTGACTTGGTGGAAAATCTCTGATCCATTCTCCATCTAAATGTATTAATGAACTTGCACTCTCACCTGCAATCACATCCCCTTTATAAGGGTAAATATCAGATATATTAAAAATAGGAGAAATGGCAACATTCAGAGATAGTTCTATTTCATAGGCATTTTCTCCAAACTTATGGACCACTTTATATAGCCCTATCTTCTTCATGCGGAGCTTTGAATATTGTCCTCTAGAGAGCTTCTTCTTCCTCAGATGAGCCAAGACTAGATCCCAAACTTTGAAGTGAACTTCTCTCCCTTTCTTATTAGCATCATGCTTGTACTTGTCTACACTCTTTTGGAGATTGTCTCTGACCTGCTAGTGTATTTATTGCATGGCTACTGCAAACTCCTCACCCTTAGCACTCCTTTCCATTCCACTCACATCTCTCAGTTCAAACACCCCTCTAGGCTGCAATCCATACACAATATCAAAAGGGATTTTAGCCACACTCCTATTCATAGAATCATTGTATACAAACTCAGCTTAGGGTAAGATCAAATCCCATTGTGTGGAATGTTCTTTTATCAAGCATCTAAGGAGTTTTGCAAGGCTCCTATTCACTACTTCAGTTTTCCCATCAGTTTGGGGGTGATAGGCAGAGCTAAAAGTTAGATGTGTGCCTAGTTTCTTCCATAGGGTTGTCCAAAAGTGACCCATAAATTTATTGTCCCTATCTGAAACAATTGTTAAAGGTAATCCATGGATCCTGACCACCTCCTTAAAGAACAACCCTACAATGTATGAGGCATCATTTGTAATCTTACATGGTATAAAGTGTGCCATCTTACTAAACCGGTCCACCACAACAAACACTGAATCAAAGCCTCTTTGGGTTCTAGGCAACCCCATCACAAAATCCATGTTGATGGACTCCCAAGGTCTATTTGGGATTGGAAATGGTTGATATAGACCTACATTATTACTACAACCTTGGGACCTTTGACAAACAACACACTTTTCTACAAATTTTCTCACATCACTTTGCATCCTTGGCCAATAATAGTGTCTTCTTACCTGTTCCAAAGTCTTGTCAACACCAAAGTGACCTACAAGGCTGCCACTATGATTTTCCTTAATCAAATTATCACTCATAGAGCATTTGGGAATACAAAGTTGAGCCCCCTTAAACAGTAAACCTTCTTGAATCAAAAAATCAGAATTATCTTCATGAAAAGTGCCATTGAATTGATTACAAGAAGCATAGATCTCTTTGAAATCATCATCCTCTACATACATACCTTTTATAGCATCAATCCCAACACTCTGTAACTGAACTTCTTGGACCAACAATGTCTTGCTCAATGCATCTGCCACCTTGTTTGACTACCCCTTCTTATGCTTGATGGTGAAGGTGAAACTTTGTAGGTACTCCACCCACTTCACATATCTATGTTTGAGTTTGTCTTGGCTATTTAGGAACTACAAAGCATGATTTTCAATAAAAACAATGAATTATTTAGGAGGAGATAGTGTCTCCACTTCTTCAATGATTGCACCATAGCATACAACTCCAAATCATAAGATGAATATTTTTTCTTTGGCTCATTGAGCTTCTCACTGAAGAAAGCAATAGGATTTACCTCTTGGCTCTATACTACCCCAATGGCATACCCACTAGCATCACATTCAATGGTGAAAACTTTGTTAAAGTTGGGAAATTCTAAGATAGATTGTTGTGCTACCCTTTGTTTCAGATATTGGAAACTCTTTTTTGCCTCATTAGACCATACAAACTTCTTTCTTTTGTCCCCTTTGATTGTGTCAATGATTGGAGAACATATATGATTGAAATTCTTAACAAATTTTCTATAAATTCTAGCTAGGTCATGGAAACTTCTTACCTCACTTACTGATGTTGGTGTAGGATAGCTTAGGATAGCTTCCACCTTACTAGGATCCATCTTCAAAAATCCCTTAGAGATTACAAATCCAAGATACACCAATTCTTCCTTCATAAATTCGCATTTCTTCAAGTTTATCTTCAGCTTTTCTTCATTCAATCTTTTCAAAACCAAATCTAAATGTTGCAAATGTTCCTCTTTAGTTTTGCTAAAAATAAGAATGGCATCCAAATAGACAACCAAAAAATTACCAATGAAGGGTTTGAGGACTTCATTCATTAATCTCATAAATTTACTTGGTGCATTTGAGAGCCCAAAAGGCATGACAATCCATTCATATAACCCCTCATTTGTCTTGAAGGCAGTTTTCCACTCATCCCCCTCTTGAATTTTGATTTGGTGATAGCCACTCTTGAGGTCTATCTTAGAAAAGTAACATGCCCCTCCTATAAAAATCATTAAGTCTTCCATTCTTGGTATGGGGAACCTATAATTTATGGTGATCCTGTTAATGGCCCTTGATTCAGTGCACATTCTCTAATCTCCTCCCTTCTTTGGTGCTAAAATGGTGGGAATAGCACATGGGCTAAGACTCTCTCTTATTAGGCCCTTATCAAGAAACTCTTGGATTTGTTTCCTAATTTCTTCATTTTGTTTCAGAATCATTTTATATGTTGCTTTGTTAGGTAGGTTTTCCCCTGGTATGAAATCTATAGGATGGCTCACATCTCTTATTGGTGGTAAAGAACTAGGAAGTTCATCTACCACAAAGCCCTTATACTTGTTCAATAATTATTGGTGGTAAAGAACTAGGAACATCAACAACCTCTACTACTACTATCGTCATAGTCTTTGGTCTGATCACAATGGAAAAACCTTCTTCTCCCTCTTCCTTCATGGTTTTCAAAAACTCCTTTTCTCCTACTAGCATTACACTAGACCCTACTTGTGTATCTAGGCCTTCATCTTGCAATGGGGTGAGAGTGAATGAGATCCCATCCTTTTCTATCACATGTGTACTTTTTCCCATCATGTTTAGCCTTCCTATCATATTTCCAAGGCCTCCCTAAAACAAAATGACAAACATCCATTGGGATGATGTCACACAAAATTTTGTCCTTGTATCCTCCTATGTCAAATTCCACCCAAGCTTGTTCCTTTACTAGGACCTATTGTCCCTTGTTCAACCAAGAGACCTTGTAAGGAGTGGGATGTGGTATCCTTTTCATTTTCAACTTTTCTACCATCTCAAGAGAAACTAAATTATCTGTGCTACCCGAATCAACAACTTTGCAAACCTTACTTTGAGACTTACATGTGGTTCTAAAGAGGTGTTTCCTTTGTGGAGGTTCTTTCACCATAGGAACTTTGATCAATGTTCTCCTTATCATCAGAGATTCACCCATTTCTGGAGTAGCATGTTGTGATGGAGAGTTTACACACTCATTGTCCTCTTCTTGCACCAATTGAGTTCTCCTTTCTCCTCCATGTGAAGTAGAGGTTTTCTTTTCCGTACATTGCCATGCTTGATGGCCAAACTTGTTGCACTAATAACACCTTCTCATAAACCCACTAGATCCTCTTCCTTGACCTCCAAATCTGCCCCTACTATTTGATCTCTTTCCTCTAAAACTTCCTCTTGATTTAGAACTTTTTTCTTGATGACTACATGTCTCCCCTTGTGGCTTTTAGGACTGCCCTCTTCCTCCAAACATTCCTCTACCTCTAAAACTTCTTCCTCTGCCCCTACCTTGCTTCTCCTACCTTCTCTTCAACTTTTCTTTTGCCCTGATTGCCAATTGAAAGAATTTTTTTGATGGTTTTTTTAGCACTTCTCAACAGAGGTAATGCATAAGTGCATCACCTCTCTTGAAAAGAAATCTCCAACAACAAGTTGCTGAAAATCACCCCAAGGTCTCTCGGGTGTTAGGTCATGATGTGCTTGGAATGTCTTAGGTTTTTCAAATGTGATATTGTTGGTTATCACAAGGTAGACTTACGTGAGTTAAGTTGGGAGGAATTGGTTCATTAAATGGAGTTTCAAGATGGGAATTTTTCTGCACATTTGTTGTAGGTTCGAACAATAGTATAAAACTCCTATTTCAGCTTCAGATTTGGCTTTACAATGTGCATTGAATATTGTTCAAAGTCACTATTAAAAAAAAGAAAAAGGGGAAGGGAAGTGAAAAGGTTCTTGGATCTAAAACTAGCAGTGAATAGTGACAATGGAGGTCACTGCAGTGGGCCAGCCTTCCCAAGACTTAGTTCCACTTAACCAAGAAAGCCTACAATATCATGAAACTAGTGCAATCTTCCATGGACTACAAATTTCAGCTTTTCATTCACCATAAACATGAATAAAGAGATGAGTTTTAAGTGTAGCAATAACATAAAGTTCGGACTAACTTTACACGATTGTATATCATCAATATACAGCCAAAAGTATGAACTAAGAAGAGGTCAACACCATAGCAATCTCCAGCATCAATGGACAAAATTTAACTAATCTACTGAAGCAAACTTAAATATATAAAATAGCAAAGTAAATAAACTCAAATTCACTAACTAAGAGGAGAAGAATCATGAAACATGCAAAGGAACTCAAGAATCCACCAAAGTCAATAAATTTCTATTAATATTCTAGCAGCATGTCTTTACAACAACTCGACTCTCTCTTGAAAATGAGAGGAGACCCCCTATTTATAGTTTTCAAAAAGTGAAATGAATGGCCAAGATTAATTTTCATTGTGTGGCCCAGATTCATTTTACATTAGGGTTTCACCTACCCCCAAATATATAGGAATTTAAAATACAACTTTGTCTTATTCCTATTTTGTCTTCTTGTGACAGCATTGTAGCTCTTTTGTCTTTTAGCAAATTATTGTTTTCCCTTTTGGCTGTAGCTACATAGTGAGAAACTCATCATCTATAATAGGCCTTCTAGCCTCCTTTTGCAATGTAGCATATTCCACAAAATTGGTTAATCAAAGGATGAAGCTTGTCCCATTCTAAAATGTCAAATTGAAGTACCTAGATGTTCAATTTTTTTGGATTGGTGGGTGAGCGTTTCCCAATCTTTGTCACATTTGGTTGTATTTTGTAGTGCTTGTTCTGACTGGGCGAAGGCACGAGCAACAAAACCCATGAAATACATTGTGAGCTTGCCCGTGGTTCCACTTTCCATCTTCTTATGGAAGTAGGGTCTTATCTTTTCTAGATCCATCTCCATAGCATGGAGCATTTAAGGTATTATTCACATGTTGTTCTAATCTCCTTGACCCAATCAATATCTTGCTCCACTTCATGGAGCACCCGCTCTAAGATTTCTTTCATGTGATCGAGGCCCAACTTTTAGTTCTCCACAAGTCAGAAATCGCCTTCCGCCAAGGAAAGTTCTTTCTTCACCGTTTTCTCGGGAATTTTGAGGATTTCCTTAATTTTAGGATATGTAATCCTATATATATCTTTGGGAAGTCAGTACATATTTTCCTTATATCCCCAAGATACTTCTGCACTTCCAAGAATTTATTTTTTTGTCCTGATAGCCCATCCAATGCCCATGTTCCCATTGTAGAGGACTTGCCGAAACCAATCTTCAGTAGCCTTGGTACAACTTTTTCTCTTTTCAAGTGTGTTAATATGCTCCTCCGACAGCAGCAATGGGGTAGCCACTGATGTGGTAGGGAGCTCCTCGCTTGAAGAACATTTTTGGATATATGTCGTCAAATCCACCACTTGTTCTTTTAACTCCTCTTTGGAGGTCTTATCCTTTTTCATCTGGTGCACAATGGTGGTGAAGGATCCATGAAGATGATAGATATTTTTCTCTCTTGTGGCCATCCCTAGGTCAATGGTGGAAATTTTATAGCTAACCCCTTTCTCACCCATTACCGGGGTGGTAATTTGTACCATTCTTGATCCGAATGCATCCATGGTCAGCTGAGATCTGACCTTTGGCTTCTTTTTCTTTTTGGTGTTGATTTGGGCTTGAGCCAAAATGTCCTCCAACCTTGCCTTCGGATCCATTTGGGTTGGGGTCTTCTTTTCTAGCTGCTTCTCAAGCCATTTGAGCATCTAAGCTTCCCTTTTTGGTGATTCATGATCACCTTCCTCTTCACGGGCATGTTGGATTTGCATTGTTTTGTCACCTGAGGTCTCTTGCTCTAGCTTTTCCCCTTCTTCTTCATATGAATCTTGAGTAAACACAGTCACCTTCTTTGGGGATTTAGTTTCCATGTGCTCCTTGGGGCTATCTTCTTTCTCAGAATTTTTCTCTTCTTCCTCATGTTCATGCTCTTCATGGTGTTCTATTGGGCTTCTTCTTATTTCAGCCTCTTCCTCAGGCTTGTCCTCTTCTTTATTTTCTTTCTCTCCCTCTTCTTGTTCTTTCAAAAGAGGCATCTCTTCATCATGTTTGGGGCCTTGATCTTGTTCCCCTGTTGGAGGTTCAATGTCCTCCATTTCTTTGTCAGCACCTTTCTCTTCAATAATAGGTAGTTTTTCAGCTTCTTCCTCCTCAACATCTTTGAGCTGTTGAGCCAACTCCTCCTTGAGGTCAGGATCAAAGGTTTCCATGATATACTTCAGCTCATCATCATCTTCCTCAAAGGATTTTTCTTCCTCTTCCTCATGGATGACCTCCTCAATTACTAGACGTTCATGTGGAGGATGCTCATGATAATCATCTACTTCTTCCTCCAGTCTCTTGGCTATTTCCTTATGTTGTCTGTCCAATTATTTGAAAATTTGTATTGTTGCCTCCATCATAGGAGGCTATGTAAGAGGAGGAGGGACAGGGAGACCAATTATGGCATGAGCTAAAGCGGTCTACACTGCGGGGTTTGAAAACATTCCAGAGAGCTCAGAGGGCATGTTATGCATGTATTTAGTGAAAGCCTCTAGGAGGATGAAAGTGGGCATCGTCATTGTTGTAGTGGCATGCAGAAGAGATAATGTGGGAGACATGGATGAGGAAGAGAGCGGGGAATTATAGAGAATGAGGAATCCATAGTTATAACTTGGGCCACATGAGAGGTGGAGGCAAGGTGGATTGAAATGTCCACCACGAGCGAAGAGGTGGCAACCACTGCTTGTGAGATAGGTGGGGGAGTAACAATATCGGAAGTTGTTGTAGCTCTGACAACAAGTGTAATATGTGGGGACTTTGGTTTCTCATCTCCCTCATGGAGCGGGTCCTCCTAGATAGTGGGAATCCCTGTGAAATTGCCCGACTTCTTTGACTTCTTTGAAGTTCCAACCTCTGGAGCCTTCCCTGAAGACTCTTTAGATTTAGGTTGATGCCCAGCAGCCTATTTTCTCTTCTTTGATTGTGTTTTTTGGGGATACAACGAGGTCTCTCCTATCGAGGTAGCATTAGAGGCACTATCAATTTCACCCTCCATTGACTCTTCGAGCTCCCCATATGTCAGGGTTACTCCCTGCTGCTTTAATTGGGAAATTTTCCCATCAATCCATTGTCTAGTTCTTACCTCAATAGGCCTTGTAATGATTTCAAGTTCATTGACCTCCTCTTCATTCCATTCTATTAATGGCAGTGGTAAGTTGGCGACAACGTCATACCTTGGGTCCACCACTGTGCCCTCTTCTTCAACCACCTACTCCAATACAAGAAATAGTTTTACCAACTTGACGAAGTAGGTTGTCATGTGCATGTATTTCCGCATATACACCTCCTTGTCATCCTTGTAATTGGCCCAAAATTCTTAAACATTGTGCAGGTGGGAATATTCCAATCCAACCATTTTATTCATCTTTCCATATGGATCCATCAACAGTCGAGCAATGTGAAACTTCAAGTTGTATTCATTTAGCTCCTTGTCAGAATATTTTGTACATTGGGAGGTATGGAGCTTGTACATGCCTTGGCTGAAGGAGAGGGGATAAGGAATCCCTGCTCGATTCTTGTCACTCAAGAGGATGTGAGCTCGTTGTAGCTATCCTGAAAGTTCAAGCAATACTATCCGGTCATTCGAGTATCGGGGCAACTTATATGGTTTATCAGAAAAAACCCTCAGCTCGGATGTAGGTGAATTTTTGGAATTATATAAATAGAAATCCAAACCATTGGATGAAGGCATTTGTACTATGTGAGTCTCTCCTTTCGGGATCACCCCCAAGAATTTTGATGATGTGGCCTATGAAGGCGTCATTGACTCTACAGTATTCCCTCTTGAAATTTCTATACTGAAGTTGAGGGTACTTATCATACACCTTTAGTTCCCTTTCTGGAGTTGGGTTTGGTGCCACAAATAATCCCCTATATTGGACATGGTTGGCAAGAAAGTAGACAAGATACGACATCATGTAAAATTTCAATTTTTTCTTCACTACCACAAACTGCTCATGCAAGTAGTCACTAATCATTCCCGCCCAATATAATTTTTCATTTCCTCAGATTATTTCCTCTATGAAATACCACATCCATTCTTGGAGGAAATTCATGGTCAAAAGGCACATAACTCTGCTCAGAAGAGTTACCAAGTCATGGTAATCTTCGTAGAAGTCACTTAGGAAGACCTCCTAGGGCACCTTATTGATGTTGCCCCTCTTCTCCTTCAGCCAATATTGATTGATGAGCTTCTTTCATTTAAGGGGATCAACGTCCCACATTTGTTTACCATATTCCTTGGGTTCCTGCTCCATTTCGCTAAAGGTAGGGATGTGAAAGGTCCTCCCTATTGACATGGCAGACAAGTCAGCTAATATGTTCCCATATCTTTCAACTATTATTCTAGTATCTTCTTGGTACGTCTCCCTACAAGCCATCACAAGTTCAGGGGTTGTGAGAGCTAGTGGGAACCTGGCAGCCTTGGCCAATCCACTGGCCCTAAATTTTTTGACATTTTTTGTTGTGGGATTGAGCTTGACCCTTTGTTTGAATTCATCAATGCCAATATGTCCCAAATTAGTGTCTGAGATCTCCTTCCATGTTGTGGTGACCTTCGAGTTGATGGGATCCCCTTGGAACTTGTACCTCATTTGATCTTTATCCTCCTTGCCTCGAGGTGTTTTTATGATTTTCTTCCCTTTACGATTTTCTTCCCTTTGTCTTTCTCTGTGGCCGCCCCCGAGGATCCGACAACTGGTTCCATATATCTTGCAACCAAAGGAGTAGTAAATTATTCGAGCATAATAGTACGAGGAACGTTAGCCAAGACCCTACAAAATAGCGTTAGATCAGATAATTCATGCTTTAAAGATCATAAAAATCCTCTAAAAATCATCTTTGTCTTTCATTTGGAGGAAATTGGGTAATGCAGGCCTAGGGGTGCGGACTTCCCTGGGCTGGCAGCTATTTTGAGGGCTTTGTCGTTAAAACGATACTGGCAGGGCGATATCCCTCAGACGGAGTCCCAGAACACGAGATCCGCAAGGTCAAAGGATGATAGACATATGCGGGCCGGATGAGGAAGGATGCGAGAGGTCATCCATTTGGAACGGCAGTGATAGGATGGCGGTCCGACATGGGAGGCCAGCACGGCTGAGTCCACAAAGGGGCATTGGCCGTCCATTCTTCATTTGATCTTGCTTTAATATTCCAGTGGAAAGGAGGATGTTGGGTTCCGTGGCATGAGAAGATGAAGACTAAAGACCGTTTGGAATGGCGAAATCCACACGGAGTCTCGCAGATGGAAGTCTGTAGGACTCCGCCCGCACGCCTAGGCCTTAATCATTTTTTATGAATTTTAGACAGCGCTCTCAGTCACAGGACCAAATGGATGGAGGGACATAATGCGATGACCGTTTGAAACGACGGGTGCCAAAATGAAGATCAGCGGATGGTGGTACGCGACTGTGGGCCCGAGAGGGTCCAAGGGTCATTCTTTAAACTTGTGAATTTTGCAAGCTTTTCTTAAACAACGATCACCAGGGTGGGGCCCAATCGGTGGGAGGATGAGTAATGGAGGTTGTTTGGAATGATCAAGCCTATGAGCAATCTACAGGCAGAATCCTGCATGGTCGGACGCGACAAAGCCGATGGACGCACCTTTGAAACTTTCAAGGTTTGAGCTTATCGACCACAGAGGCAGGACCCGCACACCAGGAGAGCGGAATCAGACAACTGTTTCGAGATGATGGAGCCAAAAGGAAAATTACATTTGAAGGTCCTCATCTGTAGACTAGGGGAAGTTGGAGGGTCTACCCTTGGACTTGTGAAATTTGGCAAGGCTTAGGACGGCCAAGAGGAGGGAGTATTTGGCGAAGGCGGGCCTCACAGGGGTGGAAGCCATTTTCAAAAGTTATCATTTGCGCTGGAATGGGATGGCTAAGAGGGTGATGCGGGTCTGAAGAGCATGGCCACCATGCTCAAGAACATCGGTGAGGGCGACTAGTTATGAAGGGTTACAGATTGTTGTTTTCTAAGGTTTTTTAGGGTTTCTAACTTGTGGGTTTTGTAGTGAGGTCATTTTTCTAGAACATTTCACCATTTTATTGAGTAAACACTTTAATCATTTTTGAATTTTGGAGGAAACAAAGATTGTGAGGAGCGATGGCGAACTCACCTTTGACTCCCGCACTAGATGACAATGAACAAACCTCGAACGATGCTTGAATCGGCAGAGAGTTTGTGGGCCTGATGTTGGCAATAGCTGGGGGCTCTAACACTTTGTTGTAAAATAATTTGGTGAAAATGATAGGTCAGGTAGGGTATTTATAGACAATATGGCATTTAATGCCTTCATTGAATGCTCGTACAGCGGTGCAAAAAGTTGGTGAACGGTCACTTCGAAACAGAACCGAGGATGGTAGAGTCCGCCCAACAGACGGCGGTCAAGCATTGGCCATTCAGAACGACAGGTAGCGAAAAATGGCAAAGGCATCCATGGATCCCGCAAAGTGGGAGGACGCCCAGGGACCGTTGTTCGAAATGTCGCTGGTGGGAAGGAAACCCGCACAATGCAGCCCACAAGGGCGGGCCTGCATAAGGCAAAGGACGCCAACTTTAAGACTTGAAGGAAAACAGCTAAGAGAATCTTGTGAGGACTTAGGGCTTTGAAATTTTGGGGGGAGAAAAATATGATCAACTCAAGATGATCCTTTCAGAGTTCCTTGACCATTTGGGACTCAAAAATAGGGGGCATGCAAAACAAGGTGAAGCAAAAATGACCCAACACAAGTGAAAAGAGAGGGTTCTCGTTCCCAATGGGGCATGTGTGCTATAGGCACAACACATTCTTCCACCATTCTTGGGATGGTAAGGCTTAACTCATATTGTAGGTTGAATCTCAACCCATTTATGTACCTTACTACTTTCTCCACCTCATCCTCCACATGACCTGCCCTTATGCTTAACTTGTGAAACTCCTCAGTATAAGCCATCACATCCATCTCCTTTTGTTTGAGGTTTTGGAGCCTTCTAAATGTTTGAATAAGATAATCACTAGGTAAAAATTGGCTCTTGATTTTAGCCACCATTCTATCCCAAGAGGAAATTTTTGACTTTCCCTTCTTTATCCTCTCTTCTTGTACATAATTCCACCAAGTTAAGGCAGGGCCTTCCAGTTTTGTTTTGGAAAATTTCACCCTTTGGTCTTCTACTATCTCTTCATACTCAAAATAATTATCTAGTGCCCCAATCCAATCTAGAACCTCTTCACTATCCAAGTTCTCTCCATACATGGGTAAATCCATCTTCACCTTAGGAGTGTCTCCTTTGACAGCCTTCAACAACCTTTCCATTCTCAATTCATTGGGATCCAACTCTTCCTCTTGGAATCCTTCTTGAGGGTTTTCATTCTCACCCTCTTCCCCTTCCTCTCGGTCACTCATGTCTCTAGTGACCACACCTCTCCTTTGATTTGACTCAAGTGCAACAAGCCTGGCTAGAATAGCTTCATGAGACTCCTTCACCTGTCTTAACTCCCTGGCATGTTTTTCTTTTAACTCACTCACTTCTCTAGCAATGATGGTATTTCCCTTTGGAGGCATCTTGTCCTTCTTCAACTCATTTTTTTTCCTCTTCAGACCAGACCTATGCTTTGACACCAATTTGATTTAGAATAGGGGTGGATAACCTCTACACCAAATCAACTAATCAAACATTTCAGTCTTAGCACCCAACTTGGTGGTATTCTCTCACAATCTTCCTATTCCCCAAGTATTGCTTCAAACAGGGGATTTTTCACATAACTTCCAAAGAAGAGCTAACATCTATAATTTGAACACCATTTTAGATACCCTTTATGCCACTTGAAAACATATCAAAATTGTAGATAGGGTTACTTTGAAACAAATCCCTCAAATTTGGATTGTTACCACTCTAATTAGGCCTAATTAGGCTTGAACAACAAGGCAACAATATGGTTTTCAATATCCAAACTTCAATACTTCACTCCAAGGCTTCAAACATGACACATGGGGTCTATATATGAAACTTCCATCAACTAGAACAATCTCCAAATGACTTATCTACAAAACCCTAGGTCTATCTATCTCTTAAGCCTAATACATGATGATATTAGGCTAGGGCTTCATCAAACTTACACCAAACTCCATCCCCTACTCCTGAAAACACTAAAAACACTAAAAAAATCCTACCTACATGCATTCCACTGATTATCAGGCCTTTTCACTGGTGGAATGGGCCAAAAACCATTTTTCTTCAATCAAACCCTCCTTAACTAGGGTTTCTAGTTGTTTGCAGCAAAATTGCTCTAACTCTCTCCTAACTTATCAAAAATGGATGAAATCAATTGAAAATTATAGAAGACTCAGTCCATCATCAATACCAATACAATTTATAACATCTCTAGGTTGTACGAAACCGTACTATCTTGTGTAGCAACAAGAACAATATGGAAAACGTAGAAAACAGATTATATTTTATTGCTTATCACCAAAACTCAACACCAGAAGTTTTCCTCGACCACTACAAGGCATATTTAAACATTAAAAACAAAAACCAACCATTCTCCAACTACCTTTTGAATCCCAACAGCTCAACTTCTCCTAAACACAAAAATGCAAAAGTTGCTTGTGCAACTTTTTGCAACTTTTTGCAAAATTGACAACTTTTTACAAAACTGACCCCACATGACCCAAACTGACACAAAACATGAGATATGGTCTTAAAAGACCTTATTACAAACAAAAATTACTTATCAACACAAAAAACCAAACACTTGACCCCTTTTTACATGAAAACCCAAGTGCCCTGCACCATTACTATTTTCTTATAAAAGTATTCAAAATTAAACCATATGAAATTATTGTACATAGAAGATATGGAAATTAAAAAGAAAGTTTCACTTGATAATAAACAAATATTTATAATCAAAACACACTTTCTATGTAATCAAGAAATATAGACTTAATAATTGATTCAGTAATCAAATCTTAGTAAGACGGACATGAAACCACATTGTAATCATGAAAATATTTATTAGTGTGTGAGTGTGTGTGTGTTCTCAAATCCTCGATGACCATGGTTCCATTTTAATTACTATGAACATTAAATGCATGATTTCATCATTTCATAATATATATACCTAGTATAAATGATTAATAAATATACCCTTAATTAATCATAATGTATGTTTTCAAATTTAAAAATGAAATGCATCACAAAATAACATAGTATAGAGGGTTACAAAAAATGGAATGCAACACTCCTAATCAAAATATATAAGAAGTTATAGATGAAAAGTTTAGGACCTTGTGAAATCATTTGAAAATTTGATTCGGGTAATAAAAATGAGGTAGTAACCTAAGGATTTAGTTATATCACTGGAATTCAACATTGAGAATTTATATTAGTATCATGAAGGAAGATGAATTAGAGACTAAATAGAGTAAACAAATACCACAATTATATAAGGAAGAGATTGAAGATATTTTGTATGCTAAATTTGGAAGGAGCACTAGAAACAAATAATATAAATAATATTTTTTAAATGGAACAAAAAGATGATTGAATACTTATCTTGGATTTCTAAGACTAAGGTAGACTAATTTTTTTTCTCTAGCCACTATAAAGTGAAGGAATGACTTTTCAAATTATCTTAGGAATCTAATGCAAGAACATCATAGGTGTAAGAGAAGTCTTTCATTACGTATAAATATTTTATTTCATGTTTATTTTTTTGTTCGCAAGTTTAACACACAAACAACGCAACAAGTAGTTCTTATCACAAAGGAATATTAGAGTTCTAGACTCAGTCATAGGTATATTAAATGCTATTGTAACATTTATTTTCCATTTTATAATTGAAGTGGATCATTCTTAAGGCTAAGGCTCACTATATAATTATCACTTGTGCTATTCAATGGAGTCAAGTAATTAGAGAAAAAAATAGATGTTGATTTAAATGTTTAGTGGTAGAATAAAATTTGTATTACAATATTATTGGAGAATTATGTAATTCACACATATCAAGGTTCTCATTTATCATTGAAGGTCAAGGTATCATATTCTAATCCCATTGAAGTAGACTATAATGTATTTTGTGATTACAATTTGATAGGTATCAATATTATTAGTTGTTATTTCATTGATTATATTGTATGTGTTTGTGTATTTGGATATGTGGTTGTATATGTTGGTTTGAACAAGGTATATTACCTAGTTGGTTTATCTCCTAGGTCCTATTCACACTAGTTTACTTAAGTTTATTTAGGGAACCTTTAGTTTATTTACAAGTTTTTTTTGTCTCATGTCATATGATTAATGAAATTCTCATAATTTTATGTTGTCCTATATCATCACCTTTCCTATATAATCAAGGCCTCTTATCCATTTGTATCAATTATATACCTTGTATCTTTGTACATTTTTGCATCCATTATCAAATAATTCATATTCTTTCTTCTCTCTTATGAAAGGTTAATCATGGGTTTCATAGGTGATCTTAGGAGCTTGAATCCATAATTGAATCTTACAATATAATCCTTAATTGAATCCTTCAAGCATGAATACATCAATTTTTAATTCAAAAGATCGACATGGTTAACCAACCTTATCAAAACTCTAAGACCATGGTTTTCCATTTTGATGATCTGTCAAACACTTAGGGTCCTAGTTTTAAGTCACCAAGTTGAATTGGAAAAATTGGTAGTTGATTAATGGTTAGGGTTTGAATCTAATAATTTAAAGAGAAATTATTTTCTTTAGAATCATGGAGGATGCTCAGCTGTAAATCACTATTTCTACTAATAGTGGTTATTTCTATTATTCTATTTTTCAATGGATGAGGGCATACTTTTGGTCAATTTAATGAGTTATATTTATTAGTTCTTCTAGGATATGTTTTCTTTAATTTAATTTCTTTCTTATTCTTTTTTTGCAACTTTTGAATAGATTGCTTCTTTTTTTAAATGGGATTTAACCTCTAAGTGCTTAGAGCACAAGATTTGAAAGATTATAGTTTAAGTGAAGCTTATATTGTAGAAACTATTATTTAGATAAAGTTATTGTTGAGATTGTGTTTATATTTTCATGAATTTAATTGGATGTATATTTTAGCATCAAATTTCACATTGGGAATATTGTCTACCTAGGTTATGGCTTTCCTTACAACTTAACAATTTAATTTGTGAAATTGTGTGTTGTCAACTTGTTTTTTATTCCTTTCAAAATATTTGTTTGTAGTGAATTTTCATTCTCTATTTTATCCAACTAGAATGTGTCATTTGTGTATTAAGATAAGTTTCTTTCATTTTGTTAAATCTAAAAATATTATTGCAAGGTATAGTTGTTAACAGTTTGGTGCATGTATTCAAGACAAAAATATACGTACTTAATTATTTCCTTTATGAAAACCCCCTTAGTGATATTTTGTATAGTGTGCATATTTATGTATAATATCTATAATTTTAGTCTAAGTTTTATTTAATTTTGTTTTATATTTAGCTAGATCTCAAGGAGCTTCCCCTCCTAATTTGAAGTGATGTTTTACCTTACACTATTATATTTTGTGTTGTCTTGGAAAAGATAAATTAAAAACTAACACATAGGAACAACCTAATGTTTAATGAATTGGATACTAAGAGGGGGGAGGGGGAGGGGTGAATCAATATCCACACAAACTTATTGAACAATCACCTTTAATTACCTTGCAGCATAGAGCATATAAGAGCAATAACAAAACATGAAACTCCACAACACAAGAACACTAGATTTTATGTGGAAAACCCAATGAGGGAAAAACCACGGTGAAGATTAGCTCACAATATATATATAGTTATTTTAATATCGGTTTCAATGAGGCTCATTGCCAGATACAAAAATCTCACTTCTTACAAGGACTCACTGTCCAAACATAGAGGCTCACTACCTACAGAAATTGTGTAAACAAAATTTTAGCTAACCGCCAGAGTTGAACTGATGAAGTTACACCACAAGTGCAGATCCAGTTCCTTTGATGCTCAAAGTATTCACTCGCATGACATTCGACTAATATTCAACCATCTATTTGCACACTTTGCTCATACACATATGCATACACACTTCTTCTTCTCTTCACATTCACATTCCTTTCACACCATATCATCTTCTAACCATCTTGCATATATACCTGATATATCTACATGCATTAATTAGGTTAGCCTAATTGAGTGCAATTCATATTCTTTTTAAAGATAACTTGTTGGGTTCATGTAATTCTTTTCAAAAGTAATTCACCTGTGTCATGCAACATCATGTTGGTTGGGACAAAAGCTAGGTCTCACATATAATCTGTAATCCATTATAGACTGGATATTAGGTCGGCCATGATTAACCTAATACCGAAATGCAATCACAAAAACTGATGCCAACGCATCACCCAAACATATGAACATCTGAAAGTACATACATACACGCTTCCAACCATTATAAGCCTTTTCCAAAAACCTTAGATCATACTGATTACTAGAGAGAATATGCGGACCAAAAAACTAGAGATACCGGATCAAATACCGAATGAGGTAAGTGTGATCTGCACACCAGTACAAGGTACCAGACCAACATGGTGACATCAATGACAATATAAGACATAATTCCAACACCTAACATAGGTACCTTAAAATTGAAATAATTTATTTCTTTAATCATTACATATTATTACTTTCTTAGCACAAAAATAACTTATTGTTTATTTTCTTTTTGACATCTTAGAAAATTTAAATATTGAATTTCATGCATTTCATTGAGCCTTCATATCTAAATCTTAGTGTAAAAATCAAGGCACATTATTACTTTATCATCATTTAAGGGGAAACAATAACTTTCTTAACCCTCTTTCTTAACCCTTAGAAGCAAACTTCTTGAAATACAAGAAGCCAAGACTATTCCATGAAACAAACTAACAAAAAGAAACCCTAAAATGGAAACTAAGAAATCAAAAAAGGGGATCCCTATTTTTCTAAGAAAAATGGGGCATTCCAAAGGAACAACAAGTAGAATATGGGAGCAGTCCAAGGAATGTTTTATAGTTGAGGTATATTAGTAATGAACAAAAGAGTAATTTAGAAGTAGAAGAATTTACAAATCATATGAATATAGTACATGAAGAAGCCATAAATTAGTTGAAGAAAATGAATAATAGGTATAAGGAAAGGATTGATGAGAAAAGAGACCTACAATAGTTTTTGGTAGGATATTATTAATGACTTATTTAAGAAAAGAGAGACTCCCATTTGGAATATACAACAAGCTATAGATAAAATTGGCCATTGTAGACTTATCAAGAATTTTGATTTTGGTAATACAAATGAGGTAGAGTTACCTAAAGGTTTGGTTATATCACTAGTATCCAACACCGAGGATTTATATTAGCATCATGAAGGACAAATGAAGGAAGGTGAATTAGAGACTATATAAATTAAACATACACCACAACTACAAAAGGGGGAGATTGAAGAGATTTTGGATGGTAGAGTTGGAAGGAGCACTAGAAACAAATAGTATGAATAGTATTTTTAAATGGAAGGAAAGGATGATTGAATCCTTACCTTGGATTTCTAAGGCTACAGTAGACTAATTTTGTTTCCCTCTATCCACTAGAATGTGAAGAACTCACTTTTCAAATTATCTTAGACATCTAATGTAGGAACATATTAGGCATCACCCAAAAACATTTTCTTTCATATTTAATTATTTTTTCCAAGTTTATAATATTTTTTTCCATTCATCACATAAATAGTATGGCTTGTAATTCTTATTGAAAAGGAATGCTAGATTTATAGACTTAGCCATATGTATATCAAAGACTATTGTATCAATGATGCAACAACTATATAATCTTTGCAACAATACTTGTTTAAATTTCTAAGCTCATTACTCCCAAAGAGGTTTGTATTATAAACTACATCAATATAAAATGCATATTCTTCATTGCATTCATTTTAAAAGGTTCCCAACTACATGCTATCGAGTATCACATTCTGTGCCACCTTAAAATTGAAGTGGATCATTCTTAAGGTTAAGATTCACTATATAAATGTCAGTCATGATTATTCAATGGTTTCAAGTAATTAGATGATTAAAATTTTGATTGGTAGAATAAAATGTGTATTGCAATATCATTGGAGAAATATGTAATTCACATATATTGGTACCTATTGAATGCCAAGGTCTCATGTCGTAAGTGTATTGAAATTTACTATAATGTATTGAACATGATTGTAATTCGATAAAGAGCAATCTTATTATTTGTTATTTCATTGAGCTCCATTATATGTGTTTGTGTATTTGGCTACATGGTTTCTATATGTTGGTGTGAACAAGGTATATTACCTAATTGGTCTACCTCGTAGGTCATATGTACTCTAGTGTAGATAAGTTTACTTAGGGAAAATTTAGGTTATTTATTTTTGGTCTCACATCATATTATTAAGACATTTGTCATAATCTTATGTTGTCTTATCTCATTGCCTTGCATATATAATCAAGGCCTCCCATCCATTTGTGTCAATTGTATATCTATGGTATCATATGCTCATTTTTCATCCATTATCACAAAATTCATCTTATTGCTTCTCTCTTGTGTAAGGTTAATTTCTAATTTTGTACGTGATCTTGAGAGCTTGGGTCCATCATTGGCTCTTATAGTATAATCCTTAATTGAACTCTCAGAGCATGGCTACATCAGTTTCTAAGTCAAAGGTGAAATTACAATTCGTAAAATTCATGCTAGGTGATGATGGCCTTTGAGTTGGTAGGTCTTTTCATTTCAAGGAGAAGATTCACCACAATTTTATGGTAAAATTAGCATAAAGGGTTCAAAATGTGGTCATTAGAATTTGACTTTTGTAGATATTTTTACTTGCACAATTTGAGGGGATGCTTATGGCTCTTCAAGAATTATAGAGGGGAAAAGATGAGAGAAAAACATAGGTAAAGGGAAAAATATAATAGAACTAATGTGGTTAGAGAGTTGGAGAGCTAGAGAAAGAGGTTATACTTCTTTGAGAATAATAACAAGACCTATGTAAGGAATTTTTATGTTCTAGTATATGGCATAGCCATGAAAAATTAGAAATTTTGAGCAACCACATGACTCATTTCTATGGAAATTTGGTTCACTCGAGGAGAAATTAGTGGATATCATATGTGGGATAAGAAAATTTTCTCAACCCTCTAGCATGACCTAGCACATTTCCAGAATAAGTTGTGGATAGGGGAGATGTCAATTTATATGGGGTTTAGGTGTAATATTGTTAGTGAATGGAAGTGTTTGGTTATGGGGAATGTGAATTTTGGCTACGAGTGATGCATTTGAAAAGGAAAGACTAATATTTTGCTTTTTTGTTGGGTGGTTAGAGAAAAATTGTTATTTTTTATCTTATTACAAATTGTGCAATTAGTGGCTAGTTGGTTTCTT
The DNA here is from genome assembly GCA_007115665.2 of Sequoiadendron giganteum. Lineage (NCBI taxonomy): Eukaryota > Viridiplantae > Streptophyta > Pinopsida > Cupressales > Cupressaceae > Sequoiadendron > Sequoiadendron giganteum. Next base: position 352,156,520 of record CM021101.1, read on the forward strand.
TCATTTAGAGGGTATTTTTGGTGTAATTTTTTTTTCAAGTGTCTTGTTAAAGTATTGGCTTGCAAGACTTATAAGTATATAACTTTTTATTGTATTTATATATTTATTTGCAAATCTATGTACATAAGATTTCTCTTTTCTATTATTTGACCCCTCTTTGATTAAAGTTCTTAATGTAATAACAAGTTTCCAAGTAGAGTATATTCCTCTATGAGTTATGTTAAACTAGTCATGTATTAGGTAATAATTAATTAATATTTAAATGATTATTAGTCTAATTATTCTCATGCACTTAAGATAAACTTAGGAGTTCTTTATTCAATTAATTGAAGTGAGCTATTATTAGATCATGATGTCTCATCTCATGTAATGGTGACACTTGTCATGATCTGATCCCTTTCCCATTTAGGGTTTTTCTCTTATAAGCACTCAACCCTCATTGTACTTATCATCTTGAGCTTTCATATCTTTTGAGAGTCTCTTGCTTATGTAACTTTTTCTTGTTGAGGAATATATCATATAATGTTTGTAGATCTCTTACATGGAAGGTGTCATTGTTCGTTGTTTGATCCTATGGCTCATGGTTTTGTGCTTGTTTCACAATTATAACATGGTATCAAAGCATGGATTCAATGAACCCCTTCTCTATTTATGAGATTTTTTTCTTCAACAAGGGTTGTAGGCTTCAGATCTGAATCCCCTTTACTTTTTTTGCAAATTTTGGAGGTGGGAGATTCTTAGGTGCATTTTGGTGCAAAAAGGACCTTTCCATTGGATTCAAAGCCATTGAGAAAGTCAATTTTGTCTTTTGTTTTGCCTGATTTGGGTTCCTAATGCCAGATCTGTGGGGGTTTGAAGTGGTTGTTTATTTTCCAAATCCAGAGGGTAGTTGCATTTTCAATGCATTTTGACACAAAAAGGACCTCACTGTTGCGTCTGGAAGGCCATTTCCATGAATTTTGACTATAAATTTTTCCAATTTCACCATTGGGAGCTTTTGAGAAAAAAAATTGCCCCAAGAGTCATACGGCCTCAAGGCACAAAAATTGAATTTTTTTTTAAATCTCAGGGCTGTGTTTTTGGTTTTTTAAAATTTCTTATTTCAAAATTTTCAAAATATATGTATAAAAAAGCAATATTGGGGCGGCATTTAAGGTCAAGGCTAATGCATTTATTTTTTCAATCGGTTCCTTACCATCGACGGCCTTTTCAATATTTTGTCGGGATCTTCATCAATTCCGAACGCTAGCTTCAAAATTCGCCACCCATGTTTCCTTTCCTAGCGGCCGCTCAAGTTTGCCGAAAAACTTTTCCTGATGACTTTTCCATTTTTTCGAGGAGTGCAAAATTTTTGACCAACAAATATCTTTTTTAGCACCAATATCTCCTTTTCAGCAAAAAATCTCTCTTGCTGACAATGATCACATTTTTCCGACACCCTGTATCATTTTTTGGTAGTTAGATTTTTTCCCGGGGGCTATTATTTTTTCCAACAGAAACAGGGAATATTCTCATAATATTCTGATGACATCAATAGGAAATCATGCTGATGTCAATAGTACAGACGGTACCAGAAGCCCCAAGTCCCCTTCTTTGGCCTCCAAAGAGCTATTTTTTTTCTTTCGGTCATAACTTGGGCATACGGAGTTAAAATTTCACAAACACGATATTGTCAGAAAGCTGGTTTTGCTAACTTTCCAATGGTGTGGGTCTCATCACCTAATTTTGCTACTAGTGCATTCTACAGCCTATTCAAGTCAAAGGTAGTATTTTCAGTCTTGAGCTCATAAATTTTGACCAGTTTCTCCATTTTTTGCAATTCCAACGGTGTTGGAATTGTCTCTCAGAGCTCTTCAGTTCTATCCATGCAATTTTTCTAGATTAATCTCCAAGTATATTTTATTCAATTTTTGTGTTTTCACACTCTAGTGAATTACTTGGATGTTTTAGCTCCTGAAAACTTTTAGTTCACGTGGAATGACTCATTTTTGGCTATTCTATATGTTTATCTAGTAATCTATCCTATTTGGGCATTACAAACATCTTTTTCATGTGCATACTCTTTTGTAGATGCACTAACATAAAGTGTCATTCTGGTGTATATCTTTTTGGGGATTTTGCACATATTGTTATGCCTTTTGTATTTGCACTATGATATAAAGTGTCATGGGGGGTTGATATTTTCCTTTGGTTTTCCATCACACCTTTGTCAAGTGAAAGTCCCTTCCACAACAGTAGTGAATCCTAGTGATTCTTGCCTCATGCATGTGTGCCTTAGTTTGCACACCCTTTTATTTGCAGGTTGTTTCTCCTACCTTCACTTCTTGGTTTCACACAATTTCAATGTACTTGTCATGGCTCTCCCTTTTCAACATTATGGGGGGTGGGGGGGGCGGTTCTATTGTTGATGCTAATGCTTCTTTGGTTTCGCATTTGTGTGATCTATCTATCTAGTTCTTGTTTCTATGTACTTTCAGATATAGCATACATCAACTCCTGGTTACATGCATTTTAGTGAGTTGGAGCAATTACCATATGAAAATTCTTTGATTCCTATTTCTGGAGGTGACCTTTTATTTTCATTTGATCAGAGACTACTGGATTATTATCTCCCTCATGATCAGTCTTCTTCAGACTAGTTGGTACTTGTATTGTCGACTTGCATTTTGCATGTTGAGTAGTGTCATTGGGGTCACTCATGCAGATTCAAGTACCACCTGTATCTTCAACTTTCAAATGTTTTCCTTTGTTCTCCATCTGATTTGAGTAGTGTTGTTGGGGGCACTCATGCAGTATAGTCTCCTTGATCTTGACATTTGTATCTTTGATTTTTTAGCTATTTTTCTTTTGTTTGCCATTTGATTTGAGTAGTGCTATTGAGGCACTCATGCAAATTCTTGTTATCTTGATCTTGATCATCATTTTCTTCAAAGGAGGTTCTTCATTTTAGCACCATATCAGCGTTCATTTGACAATAGTCTACAACTTCATGCTTCTGTGATGTTCTACATGTTCCTATTTTTCAAGGCATTGTCTTGTTTGGAGGCTTCTTTAGTCCTTCACTTGGCTTTCATCTCTTTTTGGAGTAGATTTTTTCCCATGAGGTTTTATCCATTTCTTTTCATTATAGAGATCTTCTATTTGTACATGGGTACCTTACATGGCCTTGTTTGCTGAGACCCATCATGCATTCTATTTTTAGGTTTTTAGCTACTCCCTAAGTTCATCTTAAGGGGGGTATTAGAGTAATCATGCATTAGCTAATAATTAATTAATATTTAATTGATTATTATTCTAATTATATTCTCATGCACTTAAGCTAAACTTAAGAGTTCTTTATTCAGTTAACTGAAGTGAGCTATTATTATATCATTATGTCTCATCTCATGTGATGTTGACACTTGTCATAATATGATCCCTTTTTCATTTAGGGTTTTTCTCTTATAAGCACTCAAACCTCATTGTAATTATCATCTCGAGCCTTCATATCTTTTGAGAGTCTCTTGCTTATGTAGATTTTTCTTGTTGAGGAATATAGCATATATTGTTTGCAGATCTCTTGCGTGGAAGGTGTCTTTGTTCGTTGTTTGATCCTGTGGCTAGTGGTTTTGTGCTTGTTTCACAATTCTAACAAGTTCAACCCATGATATCACCATAGCTAGATCATATCATCACGCATCCCTATCGATTGGTCCTAGTCCTTGGATCACATACTTTCCACCTTGGATCAAATCTACAAGTGTGATCTCGACCTATGTCTTTTCAATAGTCATGGAACTTAACCTTGACCTTATATAATTTAAATTCAAAATAAATCCTCCAACTCCCTCCTAGTTGTCATGAACTAACCTAGCATATATTTTGTGTTAATTTTTATGCTATTTTGTTGTATTTGAAGATATTCATTTCAAAATCATGTAAGAATAATAGACTCTGAAATAATATCTATGTTACACCCAAATTGTGTACTTACTATTTACTATTATTATGTAGGGTAAATGTGAATGTAATTTGAATTTTGAAGTTGAATAAATTGTACTTTCACTTTGTTATCAATGAATTATGAATGAATGTTATCTCATTTAATGATATGTGAAGAAATGCATATACATGAAATGAATGGTTATTGAATTGATATTCTAACTATGGAGATGTATTATGTGTAATGCATATTTTGTTGGACAGCTGACTACCATGTGCATGTGTTAGTTGGATGCAGGAATATGTTTAATTCCTCTAGGAGGAGGGGAAGTATCACTCAAGAGAAGATCTTGGTCGGGTAACTAGTAATGTAACCTATTTGAGCTTACACACACTCACAGTAGTATGGTTAAGTCAAGTTATTATGTTGGGAATTGGTATGTCATCATTAGTATGAATGTCAGCATTAGTAAGGGTCTTGATTACTATTGAGTGCATTATTAAATGGTGTTTATATGTTTGGAGTTTATGAGTTCTTCCTTATATCACTATGCTCGTATTGATGAGTTGAACATATGTGGAATATGTATATGAACGGGTTACTTATGCACATGAAACTATCAAATGGACCTTATGACATGTATATGTATATCACATGTAGGTACCTATTAGTATGATAGTAATTGTGTATGTGCTTGGTGTGCAATCGAATGTGTGTGTGTGTATATATATATATGATATATACATATACCATATGTATACATGTATCGATACACACGTATGTTTGGCAAATGGACATGCCCATACAAATGTATTGATATATGTATATATATATGTACAAAATCGATGTAATTATTATTACTTTGTGAATGTTAACTTGTTTGTATTCATTTGTATATCGAATGCATACATACTTTATTGACATATAAGATATGTATATATGTATTAACATATATATACGTATACATATGTGTGTGTGTGTGTGTGTTGATATATATATATACATGTATATGCAAGTATATGAATATATTTAAATATGATTATATGCTTGGAGATTGATTAACATATGCTATGCTTAGAGGCTGATTTATTTAGGTAAGCATAGGTTGATTGTACATATAACATATACAAAGCATGTTAAAGGCTGAATATTATACATATTAGCAATGAGTTAAGATCGATATATGCTATGTAATACATAGCAATTAAGTCGATATGGAGAATTAGACTTAGTCGATGCTTTGAGGAAAAACGTCTTTGACTTAGTAAACAAAAATTACTTGAGACACCTTATCATATATCAATGGATTAAATACCAGCAGTGTTGTAAAGTGAAACACATGATAATAGGATAAGTACCAGCAAGGTAAGGAAATGGTCAAAGCGACTCATCATTCCTTACTTTTTGTTGATCATAGACTTAGTCGACTATATGTAGGTGTTGAATTTTAAATATTGACTGATTCAATGAGTAAAGCCGCACTGAAACTATAGGGAGAAGGTTGCTTGCTTGGCACCATTTTATGAAATTCTAAATGTTGTAGAAGTCCATTTTGGAAACAATGTGACTAGCACTATTTGATCATGTGCAGATTGAAATAGTCTTAATTTGTTGTCAACCATAGAGGTCGACCTGTAGCTTCTTATGCTAAGTACACTCTTTGCTTGTTCGCCACCTTTTAGTTGAGTTGAGTGGGTCGACTAGCATGGATGTTGCTGTCAATTTACATGCCTTTTCTATAGGCTATGAAGTCTCCATCTTGCTATATAAATAGAGAGGCTTATGCTCTCTTTTGGGATGCATTCCATTTGCATTATATTATATTCTATTCTCCACTTCTAGTCTGTATTATTCTGCAAGTTCATTATGAGTATTGTGTGAAAGCTTGAGTATCTTGAGGGAAGTATATTATCAACTTGTGAGAGAGAGGTTTATTGAGGCGTTGCTTGTGATATCAAAGCAAAGCCAGTTGCTAATTCAGAAAGATGTGCAACAATCAGTCAATTGGATAAGTATTTTATAGGCATGCGGATACATCTTCCTTTATTTGTCTTTGTTGTGAAAGATTGATTCTTGAGTGCTTTATTTGATCTATTGAAATCACTTGCATTAGGAGAAGATAGCATTTTCTTTGAAAGGTAATTAGAAGTTGTTATGCTATTTTGGAAGTGCTTGTAATTACTCCATAATAGGAGGGATTGTTTGTCATAGGTACTATTATAATAGATATGATTAAATAAGGGTAGCTTAAGGGCTACTCATAGCTAAATTATTTGATTATACTTGATAGCTAGTGGGTTACTTCTTGGATTGTGTGTCCATTGAAGGAAGGGAACTTTTACATATGCTTTAAGAGTGGAAATACCCTAGAGTATGTAAGATAAATAACAGGTGAATTATGGGGTTAAATATTGCACAGAGGAGGGATTACCTATGCATAGATTATAGTGGCCTTAAGTCAAAACGAGCTTAAGTGTAAGTGAATAAAATGACCTTCACTCGAAGTACTAAGTGAGAACACTTTGGCCAAAGTAGTGTGATTGCCTTTGGCTCCACTGTTAGTTCACTGTGTCCATGTAATGCATGCTAGCTCTAGATTGTAGGGTTACAAGTTCTAGTCATGTAGGGCACAACACTAAGCTCAGTGTGGTTGTACAAGGTTACTCCACCAATCTCTTTGTCGAAGGGAAATGCCATCTATCATATGATAGGTGTGTGGGGGATCACATATGAATCTGTGGTTGGCGAAAAAGAACTTGAGTGATGCTTCTCCTCCTCAGCAGGCGACAAAAGACCAAAGTTTTGAAAGACAGATCCTAGACCATTTATATCTAGATTGCTTTGAATCTTGGGTGAGCTATGTATGTACTTGTACGCATTCTTGGAATATTGTAATTTGTGAAATTATTATATTGAAATGGAATTCTTGTTGTATATTGTTATGGCATCTATGTTCATTTGTTCTCAATAAAGAAAATAACTTTTTTATTGCAATGGCTTGTTACATAGTTTACTTACTCACAAAGTGAAAACTTAGGAAAAATTGCATCAATGAACGGTTGGCATGTTACAATCTAGGTCAAAGAATTTAAAGATGAATCAATTTTGCATTGTCTTCTTGTGACATCATTTGAAGCCCACTACATGCTTGTTTGCTATCCTCAATCATTGTTCCAAAGTTGTTGAATTGATCCAACCAAAGATCTAATTTAGAAGAACATGACCCTTGCAATTCAACAAATTCCCCAAAGACGTTAACATTGTCAATCTTTACCATAACTCAATTATTAGAAGATTGGTGCAAGAGAATCCCCATTATCACTTTTATATTAGCTCATTTTAATGGGTACAAGTTCAAACTTGCATGTCAAATCATCTATGCACTCATGAAGATCAATTTCATGGATACAAATTTAATCAAGAACAAAACATAATTTGTGGATTCTAAGATAGTCATTGAGTAAGCCCTAAAAATTCAACATTGTGTCAAATTGATTCCTCTATCTTCTACATTATTTTCCCTTCTTCAAAATTGAACTAAATATTACACTCAATTTATACATTTATACTTTTAATTTAACATTTATCTTTTATCTAAATTAATTATTTTCAATATTTTATACAAATAATTTATTTCCCCTTACAAATGTAATCATACTATATTGATATTATTTAACACTAAATAGCTATTAGGTTCTTTTACTTCCGTACAATTATAATGAATTGAAATCATCACATAATGAAATATGCCAATTGCCATTATTAAAAAAAAATATTATTATCACATAAGAACAAGTAGTAGTTATAGGTGCAATCCTCATTTTCTTTTAGCTATAGATATGACATGCCATTTAGCAAAAGTCTCGACATAGTCGATTGCTTGAATCACCTCAACAAATTTCTCTTGGCCTAGATTTAATGTTTGTGGCATGTGCGTTAGACATGAATACTTTCCTTGTAATCATTATCACAAGGCCATGCTGAAATTCGTCCGTAGTATCAATCATGGAACCAAATTGATTGTTGTTCTCTCAAAACATCTACACGCCAAATTCTTCATATGATAAATAAATAAAATTATCAAATATTTAGAAGTTTGGGGGTGATGATTTAGTAGTTAAGCATTCTAATTTCACACTTTTTAAAATAATGTGACAATTTCAAATCACTTTTATATTTTTATATTGATTTATTTGGTAAGATCCCTTACTTGTAACTAAAGTTTCAGGTCACATCATCAAATATGATAACACTTCAGTATGCTTTTTGTTGAGGTATCCGAACAAAATCTCCAAAAATGTTAGACTAGTAGTTGTGTATTAAATTATAATAATTGTGCATTACGTCGTGATTTATTGGTATGTCTATAAAACATCAGGTGAATTGTTATTTTTAAATCTAATAATCACTAACAACGTCAAAAACACAATTACTAATTAATTACTAATTACTACTATTAGACATTAAATCAATGTATTATTACTAAGTCTTAAACATGCTCAACTACTAATTGTAAAATGTTTGACATCCCACCATGGAGGCGGGTGTACTGCCCGTAGTGCTTCGTACCCGAGAGCGTATTAGATAGCGATTACAAGCTTTGATTGCCCCACCAACTGAAAGCAAATTTTGGGCTCCCACCAAATTGTTAATGGTTGGAGAAACTTATGTTCCAAGCTTTATGGCATAAGATATCATGGGACGTTACTAAAATTACCTTTCATTTATAGTAATAGTTTCATGGAAGTGGATGGCTACATCAATGAAATTTCGAATATCAATTTCTCCCCTGTATAAACGCAATAATGGAAGCTACGCTTAAAACCAACAAACAGGCAATCTTAAAAAAGACCTGAATCATTTATATTTATGGGAACAGAAGAGATAAATACTACTAATAATAATAAAGATAAAATATAATTTTTGAAAAAAAATCAAAGGCTGGCTCGTTTGAGCACTTTGCAGGCTGCAAGGAGCCCTTGAAAACTATACAGGACTCTGCTCTACCCGAGATGAAATATACCCAACTTTATATTTGCTCTGGAAAAACATGGTTTTAAGTATAATAATCACAGAATTGCAGCTGGAATAATCATGTATCGCCAAAATAGTCTGAGTAGTACATTACTCAATCTCGAGGCAGAGGCAGAGGCAGAGGCAGAGGCAGAGAAAACTTGATTCAGTGATCTTCGAAGCGCGATTGTATGACTCTTTTCTTTCTGGCCTTTTCCCGCGTGTGAAGAAACATGAGATTTAGGAGCGGATTACTTACATAAATAATGAGATTTTTTTGGGGGCGGGGCCATAATGCTTACTGTACAAGCTTATCGAGGGTCTGGTCCGAAGACGAAATCCACGAATCCACCATGCGATCGGGCCGCCCGTGATTATTGTTATGATGATCAGAAGCATTGGCGATGGCTTCGTCCAGGTTAAGGGTTCGACTCCTGCCCGGATCCCCTGATCCTGCGGATTTGCTGTAGCTCATCTTGCAGGCGGCGGGGTTGTCCTGTCCTGCGTGCCATGGAACCAGATCGGGCAGAGCGTGGGCGTTGAGGCCCAGCTCCTCTAACAGCCCGGCCTTCATCTGCGCATCCGAGATGTTGCTCAAGGGCGCGCCTGCTGTTTTATGGACAAGATTTGCCCCGCCGGGGTGAAGCAGTGACTGAAACAGCGGGGTCTGAGGGAAGCCCTGCAAATTGGGGCCGCTGGAAGGGGGAAAGCTGTGGGCGCCCGCCGCCATGCGCTGCGGAAACGGGCGGAGGACAAACGGACTATTGAGGCTCCGAGGGCCGCCGAGAAAATCGAGGCGGGCCCGCGGAAAGGGCGAGGCGGAGGCGAAAGGGGCGGGCGGGATGCCCGTAAACTCCTGCACCATAGCACGGAAGTTCGAGGTGTCCGTGGTGAGAACCGTGGTCGGCGCCCGGCGCGATGCCCGGGACCGTTTCTTGCCCACCTTCGATGCCGCCGCAGGCTCTACGGACAGCCGCCCGCTCGTTCCGTTAGAAGCACTGCTGCCCCCGCCCGCGCCCCGGCTCGTGGTAGCCACCGACGCATTACCATGGTGCTGCCAGTGCGAAGCAGAAGCTGAAGCCGCATCGAAATGCTCCATACTGCCGTTACTGTACTCCGGAGCGCCCCCCGCCGGCAGAACCCTTTCCCCACTTGTGGCATTGCCGCTGTTAATGCTATTATTATCTGCCGCCTGCGGATCACCCAAGCCCGGCCCGCCTTTCCTTATCAGAAGCCCCTGCTGCTCCCTCGGATTTATGTTCTCCAGATAAGAGGCAAGCGGATCATAGAACGGGTGATGAATCGCGCCTCCCCCGGTCGGACCTGCGCCTCCGCCCGCCTGGTCAAGGAGCGAAGAAATGGAGTTTCTTGAACCGAAGTCGTCTTCTATTGGGGATATCTGATACCCACAGCCATTATTGTCCATGATAGCAGTCTATCAGAGATGGATTATTATCTTCGGGCCCAGAATCACAAGCAAACTGATTACTAACAAAGCTGGAGGATTTGGATGAGGATTGAACGGCCCCTTACAATCATCTCTCCCTCATAATATTGTCATCCAACCCCTCAATGATTAAGTCGGTGGAGGCACTCACTCCACTTGCGCTCTGCTCTGCTCTACTCTGCTGTATTTCTCCCAGAAAGACTGCAATGGAGCCGCGCCTCGGACAAGCTTAATAATAACAGGCGCACGTGATTCCACCGGAGCGGCCAAAAAGACAAAAAGAGCGCAAGGGTCTCCCCACTCCCCAGATCTTCTACTCTTGTATAACTCTAAAAAAACTGTAGAGGGACCGGGCAGGGGCAGCTTATATCAAGATGAGACATGTTCCAAAAAGCATATTGCGCACTGTGCCGCACCCGTCTAATAACAGACTGCCTGTTTACACTAAATTTGATGTAGATTAGTGGGTCAAAGTCCAAATCCAGCTATATCTGGAAACCAGGATAGACAAACCCTTCTTTGTCCTCGCAAATATGTCGCTGTATATATCAACACAGTACTGGTGGCACTGTGTATGTTACAGCCAGGAGTTAATTTGGTAGGGTTAGGCAGTCAGTGAGGTGAGCAGGCCAACGGCTTCATTAAGTACGAGGTGTTTGGGTAGTTGAAGTGCAGCTGAAACAAAGGCATTAAATACATCTTTGCATTAAAAACTTTGCATTTGACGACTTGAAGTCGTGCCCAAGGCGGAGAAAGGGAGGCTCCTGTCGGCCTCTACCACTACATGTGGCAAAATTGCTGTGGAATCAGTCAAACCCTTCCCTTCCCCTCCGTCTCTCCAGATTACCACTAAATCTCTATCACGTCAGCTCATCTCCACACGACAAGTTATTTCTCTCTCCTCATCTAACTCCTACTCCCTACTAATGTAAATTGTAAAAACATATATATATATTTTTTATGTTTTTTATTTATAGATGAGATCTCTTAATCTTTTTTATAAACTGCTGCGTGTCTGATAAAGTGTTTTCACTGATGAATGATGCTGGTTCGACACGTCCTCCACCACGAAAAGGAAGGGAGATAAATTGTAAAATAAATATTACCCATTACTTCACAAGTTGGCAGTCAACTAGAGAGGTGTGAGGCTTGAATAGGAAGTTTGATTCGGCACTTTTATAGTAGGCCATATCCATGTCTTGTCCTAGCGTGATTTTTGGGCTTTGTTGTTGATAATGATGATTTATTTAGCTAGTTTGATGTGCCATGTCCTAGGCGGATAGCTCTCGCCCCACTTAAATTAATCCCCATTATTTATCACAATGGACCACACTTTCCTTCCTAGTGCAAAACAATGGACCAGTGTACTTACTTGTGACGCTCAAGGGGCAATTAAATGGAGCTTTTATTTTCACCTTCACTTTTATACTCTAAAGTATACCTACTGTACAATTTCATAAATATTTTCTTGGGGTGATATATCTTTGGAAAGTGTCGCCCCTTACATGGATATAGGTATAAATTAAACTACGAATGCAGACAAATTAGACCCGCGTATAAATGCCTTGCAAAGACGCTTTATAAGGGGGAAATCACCTATAGAAAAATATTTTTAAAAACTTATAAATACCCCCCCGCAAAGACGTTGTCTTAGCATGTTTGTCTTATGTGGGGAAGTTCGAATCACGTGTAGATTTTATTTTTTTATTTTAAAAATACCCCCATAAAAAATGCTTTGTATATATGATCTTGTGGGATTTTGTTTTTTGTGGAGAAGTTTGAATTCAAATGTTATGAGTGAAATATTAATAAGGTAAGTATTTATTAGCTGTGGATTTTAATTTTGATATTTTCAACTTTTTAAATAGTAAGTTATTAGATTTTTCCATTTTTTAAAGTGAGCTAAGAGTTTAAAGGATTTTTTAAAGTTATGGGAATTAACAATACAATCACATCAATTTTGTCATTGTTTAATTGTAAGGTCTTTTATGCTATTGTGATATTTGTTTAATTTATTATTTTAGTAGTATAATTAGGACACTTGAGTTTCTAGTATTTTATTATTATTTCGTTATTTTCTAGGTGTAAGGGTAAAAAGTATATACCTTGCACTTTTATCCTTTATTTTATACCACTTCACTACATTGTTATAAAGCTTGAATACTAACATTTATTGGTATATAGATTTAATATTTTTGTCTATGCAAAATAAAATAATCATAAATATAAGTGTTGAAGTTTCAAATAGCATGACACAACATTGAAGACCAAGTTGTAGCATATTTTGAGCATTTGGTGGCTAATAAATAGGTAGCTTCTAATTATTCTAACATGAAAAATATCATTGGAAACTAGCTCCAAAGTATTTTACATAGCTTCTAAGCAACATTCAATTAGCTCTAAAGAGTATTGTAGTCTTAATTTTGGTTACTTCTATAACATGGTGGAACTCTAAAGGTATATCATCTCTTGGGTACTGATGTCATGCCTTATTTTGTGAGATTTTGTTATTTTATAATAACAAAATTACAAGAAGGAAGAAAGAGTGTATGAGTTGGCAAATTACACCAATCTAAGACTTATTTTATTAATCAATGATTTTCTTGAGCACTTGAACACTCTTGTAGATTTATTTTTAATTGGTTCTTAGTCTCATTTAAAGGGAGGAACAAGGGCCCACTTAGCATGATGAGGAAGGATTATTTTTATGTTTTTTAGATTAGATTAATTTTAGTAATTATTAATCTTGATGTAGTTTTACTTTCAAATTGTATGTTTATCAATAGTTAGTGCATAACCTATGAAACATAAAAAAAAAGAAGGGTGTGAAGTAGGTTCACCAAAATGAAATGATGATCTAGGACACCCTCATTTTTCCTAGTTTCATTAGAAAAAGAGATCTCCCAAGGATAGAGTTGAGTTTCAACTTTGAGGTGAGTCAACCCTATTAGGAGGATCTGTTGTTTTCTTATGATAGAAATGACTGAAATGTAGTTTTGGGAGATAAAATTAAATGCCTTAATAAACTCAATTATGTGACCTAAAACTTATATTGCAGAGTATTATGATAGCACAAACAGAAACAATACATTTTAGGCAAATCTAAGAAGGGCATAATGGTATGTACCTAGCTCCAAAAGTGGGTTTTGAACACTGTTGAAGGACAATTTCACCCTAGGGAAAATGGATGTATGTACAAGGTGAAGGGAAAAGAATTCAGATCTACTGACCCAACAGTGCGGAATACATTCCCTTAACACCTTTACAATAGGGGAGAGAAGCAAAAACGAAAAACTACAGTTTCAAAAACTTATAAAGATGCATACAACCATGGCAATGAGAAACCAGAAAGATAAGCAAATAAAGATGACACAATATTTACATGGGAAAACCCTTTCAGGTAAAAAACCCACCACACAAAGTCAAATCTATTGTATTACAGTAATGAATCGATTACATACAATATCCAGACTTTTTTGTTCAACTCACAATCACCCAGAGAGTTTCAGATTCACTGTTACAATGTTTTTACAACATACAGTTCAAAACCCTCTTCAAGAACTCACGTCCTTCTTGTTCTTCAGTCTGCAACTTCAAAACTTGACCATATTAACTTATGAGAAATAGCACATCTCTCATCCATATGTAGCCGACTCAGAAGAGTCCTACACAATCAATGAAGTCCATCCTCAAATCACGCAATTGGTCGGCCCTGACAGATTTCCCTGCAACAAGCCGACTTTGCATTCAAAGCCATTACTCAAAATGGTTGAGCTCGCCACCCTTCATTGACAAATGCAACTGCCACAATAACTATCTTGGTATTTGTCTAATCACTATTCAACCAGGTGCCACACATCCAAGACCCATCAACAATCGCAGCTGACAAAGCAACCAAAATGGTCAAACAGACATTGGGTGCAACCAAGACTTCAAGTCATTTCTAACACTACCGGAGCCGGAGTCGGAACAAGAGTCAAAACAGGACTCCATCGAAAATACATACTACCAGAGTCGAAGTCAAAGTAAGAACTAGATTCAGAACATGACTCCACTGAAATTACAGGTTCAGGAACCATTTCGGTTCCGCGTCTGCCCATGGCAAAGTGGAACTCATCGGAAATAGTTCTGACTGGGGTAAGTCAACCCGGGGTCAAACCAAGACAGGAACACAAAAAACCAGAGTCGGAGTCGGAGTCGGAACAGGAACAGAAAACAAGACTTCACCAAAAGTCCAAGATCAGGAACCAATCTGGTTCCGGTCTCGCCTTCGCCAACTGCAAGAAACAACAATCCAGAACCAAGACAAGGCGAAGGAAAACACTCCGAGGAGAATCCAAACATCCAGAGGAACTAGATCGTAAAAGCAGGAGTCGGGTTCAGAGTCGAAACAGAAACAGAAATAGGAACCTGGCAAACAGACATTGCCAACTTCCAAAACTAGTTCTGCCTCTGCCAGAACCTACGAAGTGAAGCGAGAAGAAACATACGGTAGGAAGCGGAGTTGGAGTTGGAATGAGAACCGAAACCCGAAACTTAGGCAAACCGAACAATGCCAAGTTCCATCCCGGTTCTGCCCCTGCCAGAAACTCGGAACTTAGGCAAACAGAACAATGCCAGGTTCCATTTTGGCTCCACCTCCGCCAGAACTTTGCAAACAACACAAAATCACCAAGGCATAAAAACGAGGACTTCAAGCTGGAAGTTGAGACAAAATTTTTTCAACAATCTCCCACTTGGTGAACACTTCCAGCTTCCTCAAAACATCAAACCTTACCATCTATCATATGCCCCAAGGCCCATCGATTCTATGCACCATCTGAACTTGTCTGTGCTAACTGGCTTTGTCAAGGCATCTGTAACATTCTTCAAGGTGTCAACCTTATCCATAATGACCTTGCCATCTTCAACCATATCCCTCACGAAATGATATTGCACATCTATGTGCTTGGTCCTGGCATGGAAGGTCGGATTCTTTGCCAAACAAATGGCACTTTGACTGTCATAGTAGATTGAAATCTGCCCAGCATTAAATCCAATGTCTGAACACAAACACCTTAGCCACACTGCCTCCTTGCAAACATGAGTTGTTGCCATGCACTCTGCCTCTGTCGTGGACAAAGCAACTACAACTTGTCGCTTGCTCATCCAATTGATTGCTCCACCATTAAGCATGAAGGTGTATCCACTAGTGGATCTTCTACTGTCAATGTCCCCTACCCAATCAGAGTCAACATATCTCTGAATGCAAAGAGCCCTTTGTGATGCAACCATACTGCCATGGTAACACAAAGCATAATCTGAAGTACCCTTCAAATACTTGAACACTCTCTTTACAGCATCCCAATGCGATCTCCCTGGATTTGCCATGAAACGACTTAGAACTCCCACTGCTTGGGCAATGCCTGGTCTTGTGCAGACCATAGCATACATAAAACTGCCTACTGCATTTGCATAAGGCACACTGGTCATGTCCTCCATCTCAGTAGCTAACTTTGGACAGTCTTCAACAGATAGTTTCAATCCTTGCATGATTGGAACAACTAGCTGCTTGCAATCAGTCATGCTAAACCTCTCTAGAACGGTTTTAACATACTTACTCTGACTGAGCCAAAGCTTTCTGCTTGTTTTATCCCTGGTTATCTCCATCCCAAGAATGTACCTTGCTGCTCCAAGATCTTTCATTTCGAACTTAGCAAACAACTGAGTTTTAAGGTTAGAAATCATAGCCTTGCTATTACCAATGAATAACATGTCATCCACATATAGAGTAATAACAAGCATATGATCATTCTCACATTTATAATAAATGCAATGATCAGATTTTGATCTAACAAACCCAATTGACAACACAAATGTGTCAAATTTCTGGTACCACATTCTAGGAGATTGCTTTAGACCATAGAGAAATTTATTTAACTTGCAAACTAGATTTTGTTTACCTTTTTCAACAAAATGCTCAGGCTGGGACATGAAGATTTCTTCTTCTAGCTCACCATGGAGAAATATTGTCTTCACATCCATCTGCTCAATTTCAAAGTCATACACAGCTACCAATGACAACAAAAATCTGATGGATGTCAGCTTTGCTATAGGGGAAAAAATCTCTCCATAATCAATTCCCTCAACTTGAGAAAAACCCTTTGCAACTAGTCGTGCCTTATACTTCTCTACACTGCCATCAAGGCCTGTCTTCCTTTTGAATATCCACTTGTAGCCAACAGGCTTTCGCCCTTTAGGCAGTGGTACCAACTTCCAGGTATCATTCTTTTTCAAGGAATCCATCTCCTCATTCATGGCTTCCAGCCATGACTTTGAATCAACCATGTTGATTGCTTCTTTCATAATCCTAGGCTCATCAGTGCTGGTAATTAAGGCATAAGCACAATTTGAATCTAACATAGAGAAACCATACCTTTCTGGTTGCCTTCTTTCTCGTGTAGATCTCCTTAGAGGCTGAGGTTGTTCTTCATCATCAGAACTCCTAGAGCTGCTTGAGCTCTCCTCAGTCTCAAGTACACCATGTAGCTCTTCCCTTTCTGGATTTTGAGGAATCTCAACTACATCCTTCTTCTTGTCACTCTGATTTGTTTCAAGTTGTTGATCACTTACTGAAGGTTTTAGCTCAAGAAATATCACGCTTCTGCTATACAAAACCTTCTCAGTAACAGGGTTCCAAAGCTTGTATCCTTTCACACCAACTCCATAGCCGATGGGAATACATTTCTCAGCCTTGTTGTCCAATTTAGATCTCTTTTTATTCGACACATGAACATATGCCTCACAACCAAAGACCTAAACATGCCTTAGTGAGGGTTTCTTGCCTGACCATGCTTCCAAAGGTGTCTTGTCAACAAGAGCTGAACAAGGAGATCTATTTATTAGATAACATGTTGTAGCAACAGCCTCAACCCAGAACTTCTGCTCCAAACCTACACCACTCAACATACTCCTTGCTTTTTCCATCAACGTCCTGTTCAACCTCTCAACAACTCCATTTTGTTGTGGAGTGTAGGGGGTTGTCTTATGCCTTTTAATTCCATGATCAGTGCAATACCTTTCAAAATCTGCAGAACAAAACTCACCTCCATTGTCTATCCTTAAACACTTTATTTTCCTTCCAGTCTGATTTTCTACCAAAGATTTGAACTCTTTAAACCGACTAAACACTTTTGATTTACTTTTAAGTATACAAATGCCCTTCTCAAATAGTCATCAATAAAAGAAACATAATATCTAGACTTCGATAACGAAGGAACATTAACTAAACCAAACACATTTGAGTGAACATAATCCAGTATACCAGAAGATTTGTGAGGACTAGAGGAGAAAGAAACACGGTGTTGCTTTCCATAGATACAATGTTCATAGAAATCGAACTCAAGATTACAATCATCAAGCCTTTCTACAAGGTTTTTGTTCTTTAAGGTTTTTAAACCTTTCTCACCAATGTGACCAAGTCTATTATGCCATAACATAGTTTTCTCTGCTAGGAGTTTTACCTTCAATGCATTTGCAGACAAAGAGGAGTCATCATTTTTCTCTATAGGTGTAGAATTACATGACTTTACAGAGGCACTGTTACAAAGAATAGGTCGTGCATCTAGTTTGTACAGAGTGCCAGTACAAACACCCTTAGCTAACACCATTGCACCTCTAGCCATTTTACATCCCTTACTAGAAAAAGAAACTTCTACACCAACATCATTTAACTTACTAACAGAAAGAAGATTTCGAGCCAAACCTGGGATATGGAGAACACCACCAATTCCTTTTACTCTCCTGTCAGGAAACTGAATTATGACCCTTCCTCTTCCAACAATCTCCAACGTTGAATCACTTGCCAAGTATACCTTTCCACCATTATACTTCTCATACTTTGAGAACCAATCTCTATTGGATGTCATGTGAAAAGAGGCACCTGAATCAACCAACTAGACATCATCAGATGCCTGAGTTGTCAAGGCTGCCGCAATGAAGGCATCCGCATCACTTTGAGAAGATTCATTGTCAGAAGCATTCTTCTTCTCCTTGCAGTCCTTCCTGATATGACCAGGTTGCCCACAGTTCCAACACTTTACCTTGAAATTTTTACTAGGAGACTTTGATCTCCCTTTAGACTTGGATTTCGAATTTTTGTCTTTCTTCTTGCCTTTCTCCTTTGTTCTACCTCGAACAGAAAGAGCATCTTTGGCCATCTCAGAAGATTTCCTTCGCAATTCTTTAGACAAAAGCGAAGCAACCACATCATCAGTCTTGAAAGCAGTGGTTGTACTTCCAATAGCCATCACAAGATGATCCCAACTGTCAAGTAATGAACACAACAGGAGCATGCAACAATCCTCCTCCTCAATTTTTACACCTACAGATGCCAGCTGAGTAACACTCATATTGAATGAGTTCAGATGGTCTGCAACAAATGCACCTTCGTCCATCTTCAAGGAGTACAACTTCTTTCTTAGGAACAACTTATTTACCAGGGACTTTCCTTGATAAATATCACCAAGTTTCTTCCACAAAGAAGTTGCAGACGTTTCCTCATGAACATTTAGGAGCATAGAATCGGCTAGACTCAGTCTTATCAATCCTCTTGCTTTTCTATCAGCAAGATCCCAAACTTCTTGGGTCGTAGTTTGTGGCTTAGTTCCAGACATTGCAATCCAGAGGTCTCTATCCACTAGCAAGTCTTCTATCTTGAGTTTCCATAACTCAAAGTTGCTGCCATTAAACTTCTCAATATCTATCCTACCAGATGTACTCACCATCTCACAACAGAAACAAGTTTAACAATGCAAGTCTCCCACTGAACCAGTATTAGTACAAAAAACTAATTTTCCCTAGCAAGGATAACACGAACTGGCCAAGCTCTGATACCACTTTGAAGAGAAAAGAATGCAGATCTACTAACCCAACAGTGCGAAATACATTCCCTTAACACCTTTACAATAGGGGAGAGAAGCAAAAACGAAAAACTACAGTTTCAAAAACTTATAGAGATGCATACATCTATGGCAATGAGAAACCAGAAAGATAAGCAAACAAAGATGACACAGTATTTACGTGGGAAAACCCTTTCAGGTAAAAAACCCACCACACAAAGTCAAATCTATTGTATTACAGTAATGAATCAATTACATACAATATCCAGACTTCTTTGTTTTGCTCACAATCACCCAGAGAGTTTCAGATTCACTGTTACAATGTTTTTACAACATACAGTTCAAAACCCTCTTCAAGAACTCACGTCCTTCTTGTTCTTCAGTCCGCAACTTCAAAACTTGACCATATTAACTTATGAGAAATAGCACATCTCTCATCCATATGTAGCTGACTCAGAAGAGTCCTACATAATCAATGAAGTCCATGCTCAAATCACGCAACTGGTCGGCCCTGACAAATTTCCCTGCAACAAGCCGACTTTGCATTCAAAGCCATTACTCAAAATGGTTGAGCTCGCCACCCTTCGTTGACAAATGCAACTGCCACAATAAATATCTTGGTATCCGTCCAATCACTATTCAACCAGGTGCCACGCGTCCAAGACCCATCAGCAATCGCAGCTGACAGAGCAACCAAAACGGTCAAACAAACATCGGGCACGACCAAGACTTCAAGTCATTTCTAACACTGCCGGAGCCGAAGTCGGAACAGGAGTCGAAACAGGACTCCACCAAAAATACATACTGCCGGAGTCGGAGTCGGAGTCAGAGTAGGAATTGGAGTCGAAACATGACTCCACTAAAATTATAGGTTTAGGAACCATTTCAGTTTTGCGTCCGCCCACGGCAAAGAGGAACTCATCAAAAATAGTTTTGACCGGGGTAAGTCAACCTGGGGTCAAACCAAGATGGGAACACAAAAGAAAGGAGTCGGAGTCGAAGTCAGAACAGGAACAAAAAACAAGACTTCACCAAAAGTCCAAGATCAGGAACCAATCTAGTTTCGGTCCCGCCTCCGCCAACTACAAGAAACAACAATCCAAAACCAGGACAAGGTGGAGGAAAACACCCCGAGGAGAATCCAAACATCCAGAGGAACTAGATCATAAAAGTAGGAGTCAGGTTCGGAGTTGGAACAGAAATAGAAATAGGAACCTGGCAAACGAAGCGAGAAGAAACACATGGTAGGAAGCGGAGTCGGAGTTGGAACGAGAACCGAAACCCGGAACTTAGGCAAACCGAACAATGCCAAGTTCCGTCCCAGTTCTGCCTCCGCCAGAAACCCAGAACTTAGGCAAACTAGACAATGCCAAGTTCCATTCTGGCTCCGCTTCTGCTAGAACTTTGCAAACAACACAAAATCACTAAGGCATAAAAACGAGGACTTCAAGTTGGAAGTTGAGACAAAATTTTCTCAACACAAGGGTCCAAAATCTGATTTTCTAGTCCTCAGATCCTGGATCTAGGATTTTGATTTCTCCAAGTTTGATTATCGAAAAGCTAGAAATAAATCTCATAGGTGAGTTTATGTGGCTTGACAACTTTGATGACAACTTTTAGAAAAATCTCTTTTGATTGATTTTTAGTCTCACCTGTAAATTTGTACATATAAAGAGAGAAGAAAAATGTTTATTTTTGGGTGAATAGGGGTTTGCCTTGGTCAAACCCCAGTTTGGTAATTAAATCGTAGTGATGAAATAATGATAAATGAAAAGAATTTGATGAATGAACAATGTTATGTCACAACTCACCAAACCCCTAATGGTTTCCCTTAGAGGACTAAAGTCTAACACATCTCTCTAAGGATTGGATCTTGCTTGAATTGGCTTGAATGATTGCTTGATTTGACACTTGAATGCTTGAAACCTACATCACAATGTTAGCTCCAAA
This sequence comes from Sequoiadendron giganteum, assembly GCA_007115665.2. Taxonomy (NCBI): domain Eukaryota; kingdom Viridiplantae; phylum Streptophyta; class Pinopsida; order Cupressales; family Cupressaceae; genus Sequoiadendron; species Sequoiadendron giganteum. The sequence continues at coordinate 352,177,731 of CM021101.1, forward strand.
ACATGATATGAACACACATGAATCTTGACATGATGATATGATCTTGACTGCTATTGTAGATAACGTATAAATTTGCTCTTTAATTCTCTTGAGAATAATTTTTTCTCTTATGAAAGTTGCATCTTGCTTCTTAATGTTGAATTGATAAAATAACTATGCATTTATAGGTGTTTATCTAATTTCCCAAAAAATAGATTCCACAAGCTGGCATTTGAAACTTGAATTTGAATCATTAAAATGCCACCAAAAACATATTAAAAATTGGGTCTTGGCACTTAAGGAGGACCCATTCGCCCTTGAGTGAATGGGTCCTAGGGCGAATGGGTCCTAGGACCTAGATCCAAGACACACAATTTCCAAGGTGTTTAAATTAATGATGGAAAATATTTAATATGAAATTCCCTTTTAGAAAATGAGAATAATAAGGCTTTGTAAGGCATAATTTAGGTAATTAGAAGCTTAATTAGTCCAATTAATTAAGGGGATGCAAACATAGTGTGAAAATACAAAGTACATTTTTCTATAGTACATTTAGCCCCCACTTTTGTGAGAGTATGAGCCCACACTCAAACTCACACTAAAGTAGACAAATAAGTCAAGAGAGACCTAATTGTATAATTTTTAGAAAGATGAGATGGCAAGGATCAAGGAGGATGATCAAGCCCCTAGGATCAAAGATTCCATGACAAATCAACAAAGGCACAAAGAGACATACGAATGTAGTAGTGACACAAGATACAACACCATATAATGTCAAAAATTAATCCAAAGATAAAGAAGAAAAATGTATCAAGCTTCGACTGTTTGTTCGAATGATATGGGTCAATCCTAGGCTATTTATCCAAAAATATGCTCAAAAGGGCTAGTGCACTCCGATATACATTAGGTGAGACCCAAGGAAAAATGAGAAACACACAATGGTCTAGTGTAGTCCGATATACACTAGGTGTTGTTGAAAGAATGAAGAAGGAACCCTTTTATGTATTGATGCCAACATTGTTTGTTGATAGTTTTGTCTAATTTGATAAATAGTTTTGGTGACACCTTGATCCGATAATTTGGTCTATAATTGCTCGTGTTATAAGATCATCTTATGCAGTTACAATGTGCTATTTAGTACTATTAAATACATCTATGATCAATATTTCAATAATTTTGATTGATCAAGATGAAAGTTACAAATGACAGAAGATTGGCATATAATTTTTCTAGCTTATACAATTCAAGATGGTATGTGTAATCTGGTTTGCATTCCTTCAATGTTTGAAATCAAGCTTAGAAATTTTGGGAGATGGTTTACAGGTGTTAGTACTACATATATTCCAGATGGTGTGTTCTTATATGATCATATGGTTGATTGATGTTGGTTAAATTGGTTTATTTTGTGATTAGTTATAATTCTTGGTCGACCTAATACTTGAATATGTTCTATGAAGATTAATATGTATTACGTATGTTAAGGGGATCTATTTGTGATCCATGCTAACCCAAATCAAGCTTTTCACATTTTTATTTGAGCGTGAAGAAGTTTTATTTCAAGTATGAAGTCGACAAAGTGTTTGAATTAAAATAGGGTTGTATCTAATTAGGTCGACCTAATTAATGTATGTAGTTGTAATAGGGTATATATGTGGGAAATTTTTGAGTTTCATAAGTGGTTGACAATGGATGTTATGTGTGTGAAATCTGATATTGTGCGAACTTGCGAATTTGTATGTGTGAGATCAGTATAAGGGAAAAATTGTTGTGTGTTGAGTGATTGTTAAGCAGAGTAGTATTTTGTATTTAGAGCTTCATTGCAACTGAATTTGGCACAAGGAAGGTGCATCTTAAATTAGTTCACACTTTAGTTGTGTAGCCACCTTTGTTTTTTATTTATTTTTGGTTGTGAGCCTTATAAGGATAATGAGTCCTAACAGTGAGCCCCTATAATATCTTATAACTAGTTATAATATATTATGGAGCCTTTTTTTTTCATGATTGTAGCATAATGCAGCTTGCTAGCCTTGTGGAACCATTTTTTATGTGGTGCCTTATCAAAGTTATCAGGAGGTATAACTTTTGGTATGGTTGACATATGGGAGCCTATAAACCTGGCATGACTTTCCCATCAACCACCTTTTTGTGGGTACATATTAATCTAGTGTATGTTTCTCACTTTCTTGGGGCTCACCTAGTGGACACCAGGTTTTGCTAGCCCTCGTGAGTATATTTTGTTCACATAGTGGACAATGGGTTTTCACTTGTGAATGCATTTGATGGACAACAATGCAAACGTGGCTATTCCATCCTTCCTTTTCTTTCTTTTCACATTAATTTTGATATTGTATGATTGTGCATCTGATGTTTCTACTACAAGCATGTGTCTCTTTGTGCCTTTGTTGGTTTGCTATGAGATCTTAGATCTTAGGGGCTTGATCAACCCCTTGACCCTTGTCATCTTATCTTCCCAACACTTGTATAATTAGACCTCTCTTAACTTACTTGTCTACTTTAGTGTGAGTTTGAGTGCAAGTTCATACTATCACTAAAGTGGAGGCTAAATGTAGTGTTGAAAAATGTACACCTTTACATTTTCACACTATGTTTGCATCCCCTTAATTAATTGGATTTAATTAAGCCTTTAATTGGATCAATTATGCATTGACAAGTGTAATTAATTTCATTTTTCTGAAAGGGAAACCCACATTTAATCAATGCCTACACTTAATTACACATCTTGTAAAATGTGTGCCCTAGGTTTAGGCCCTAAGACCCATTTGCCCAAGGGAAAGGGTCCTCCTTAAGTCTTGGATCCCATTTTTTAATATGTTTTTGGTGGTATTTTAATGATCTAAATTCAAGTTGCAAAGGTTGGCTTGTGATGTTTAATTGTCGGGCAATTAAGGAAGATCACCTATAAATATAAGGTTATTTTATCAATTCAAATCCTAAGCTTCAAGAGATCAGTCCTAAGAGAAAGTATTATTGTCAAGAGCATTGGAGAGAAAATTTATTAGTCATTTATTGTGGCATTCAATATCCTATCATGATTTCAAGATTTATGTATGTTCATGCATGTTTTTGAGCTAACATTGTGATGTAGGTTTCAAGTTTCAAGCAAGCATTCAAGCATTAAGATCTATCATGAAATCGAGTCATTTCATGCAAGATCCAATATTTGGAGTGATGTGTTAGACTTTAGTCCTCTAAGGGAAACCATTAAAGGGTTTGGTGAGGTGTAACAAGATTTTTTCATTCATGAATTCCTTCATTTTTGTCATCATTTTATTATAAGGTTTAATTACCAAACTAGGGTTTGACCAAGGCAAACCCTTATCCACCAAAAACAAAACAAAAATCTCTTTTTATGTTTAGGTTTATAGTTGAAGAAGGATTGAAATTGTATCAAAAGTGCAATTTTTCAAAGTTGTCAAAGTTGTCGTCAAATTTGTCAAGACACATAAACTCACCTACAGGTTTTATTTCTGACTTTTTGACAATCAAAACTGGGGGAATCAGAAGCTTAGATCTAGGATCCGAGAATTGCAAAAATATTTTTTAGACCCTAGTACAAAGACCCATTTGCCCTTGGGCGAATATATCCTTCAACAGAGTCTGAAACCCACTTTTGGAGTTGGGATATACCATCCTAACCTTCTTAGATCTATTGGTTAATGTTTGTTTTTGATAGTGTTATCATAATACTTTTCATTTCAAGTGTTATATCTCATAATTTTGATTCTTAATGCACTTTTATTCTTCTCCCACGACTGTTGTTTAGTCATTTTTTTCATAAGGAAGTTAAGGTAGCATAGTGTCCAAACCTAGGGTTGACTCATCTTGATGGTTGGAAGTCAATTCTAATCATTTGTGGGACTATCCCTCTTCCTAATGAACATGGAATAATGAACATGGAAAAGGTGGATTTGTGATTAGGTGGACACCCCCTTTTACTTTAGGCATAGGTTCCTCATTTCACATCTCATTTTTAGGTCTCCTATCCATCTCCTACCCCACCATTTTTTCTTATCGTTTCACAAGCAATAGATTAATAGAACAAAACAAGTGAAACCTAATTAGTAGTAAAGGTCTATATAACTATATTAGGCTTACCACACTTTCATGTTAATCCAAATCCAAGGAGTGGAAGAGTAGGGTATGCCAAGGTCATGTACCACCTTGACACCCCTTGCCTTGAAAGAGTGTGAGCCCTAACAAGACACCTTATCTCCTTAACCAAAGACTGGACAAGGTAAATTCTCATGATGATGCTATCATGATGCACTGATATAGAAGACATTCAAAAGGTCTTAGGATTCTAGTACAATTTGTTTCTTAGTGGGTGGAAAATTCGCAAACACCACCGACTACATAGACGTCTCCTCAAGATCTGGAATTACCCTGGACCCCTAGTGAAAGTCTAGTTAGTTACATGTGAGAATCAAAATATATCTTTCTCTCTCATCCAATTTCTATAGCACATCCAATAATGTCGCTTGCGGTCAATCCCTTAGGTTCTCAATAAAGATGTGCCCCAAGACAAGCCTCCTACCAACAATAAGGGAAAACTTGTGTGTTTCTATTTCTCATCACCCAAGATCGCATGTAGCGCAAGGGGAGAGGATACATAGACAACACACCTTTGGTTAAAAGAAAGAAGAAAAAAGAGGTATTTCTCTTCACCCAAGATCACACAAGGTGTGAGGGGAGAGGATACGTACACTCCAACTTACATTACATGTCAAAAAACTTGATTTTAAGGCACCAAATGCAAATGTGATTTAATCTACCAATCAAGAAAGAATACAAGTTCAAATGATAAAATATTGCATAAGGAACCTGCAAAAAATGTATTAGTAGTTTGAAATATTGCCTTGGGTCGATCGAAACCTACAACACAAATACATTAGAAGTTTTGAATAATTTATCTTCCCCCAAATGAATGTTGCACAAATATGTTAGATTAAAAAGCAAACAAAAACAAAAAAACAAAGGTTAGGGTTAGTGTAATTCAAATCAGCCTTGAGCCTAATTTGCATTTTAAAGATCCTAACCATTATCTCAAAGTGTCATAGGTTCTTCTTTTTCGCAATATTTTCAATGATTCCTAGGTTTAAATCATTTTTCATAGGGCTCTAGGTTTGGATAGGGAAGGTGTTTGCTTTAAATCCCTTGCTTTAAGTCCATTATAAGTTTTAAATGGGGCTGTTAATTCATATTATTCGATATCAAGTTTTTCAAAGTTAAAGAGGCTTTTATTTTGTATTCAAACACTGGAAAGGATATCTTAGCTATTTCTAAAGCCTATCTCCATGGGAATCCATTGGATTTTTGGCAAGATGATAAAGTTGAAACTTTGATTTTGAATTTTGGAGGGAAAGCAATGAAGGTTTCCATGTTTGCAAAATGATTCACTTGATTTTTGGACAAAACAAGGTTGAAAACTTGAGTTATGAAGGAAAATACAATCTACAAAGGGAAAGAGCCTGGTTTTCATGCAATACTCACATTTTGGATAGGTTTGCAACATTTTTCAGTTTCGTTTTCATGAATCTACCTCACAGGGATTGTTTTGCTTCATCTTTGTGTGTCTGAGGAAGAAACAACATTCTTTTCTTCATCCTTTGCATATTGAGGGTTTGTTTTCTATTTTGAAGTTATTTCTCTCGCATTCACGGGCTAGGGTTTGATACATGTTGTTGAAAGTGCATATTCATTATGAAAGATTTCCTTTTGAATCCCTGATTATATGGAAAAATGTAGTAGCAGAGGATAGGAGGGTTTCAAGTAAATCCCGTGCAATATTGAACCTTGGGTAGTGATCATATTTCATAATGTTATTAAAATGTATTACATCCAATATCCCTGCATTAAAAATCTTATGCATGTAGTAAATCATGAAGTAACAGTCAATGGAGGATAGGGTCTTGAGCTAATGAGCTATATGTTATCTTCTTTTCTATGTATGTTTCAAGAGCTGGGTGCATATGAATAGAGGATTGTGTTTTCAAAGCATGATAGCTTACAAACCCGTGATAGTATATTGTCCAAAGGCATTTGGATAGTTACAATCCATGGATAAAGGGGTAGTCTTCCAATTGAAGGGATAGTCATCTAAGGACAAAATTGAGTTCAATAGTGATAAGCTTCCTATTGAAAGAACCTTCACAATGACATGTAAAAAATGCAAACTTATAGTGGAGATCAAAAGATATTGGAGTGACAACCCTATGATGATTATGTTTAACATTGCAAATACTTGCATTGAGTCCATGGAATATCTTTAGCTTACAAAATTTTAAGCAATAAAATGCAGATATAGCAACAAAATAGGGTATTCTTCATGATGTTAATTACAACACATGGTTGATGACAGTTATAATATCATAATCTATGTACATTGTAAGAGACAATAAATTATTGGAGTTGTAGTGTTAAAAGGATTGACAAACATGATAGAGGACAATGAGATCCTTTCAAAAGGTAAGTCCATAGTGTCAAGTGAGGGGCAGAGATCCAATGCAAAGCATAGAGGAACCCTAGAAAGCTAATGGGTATGATAGAGGTGACTAAAATAAAGGTTGATTAAGCACATATTCCATGGAAATTTGATGGCAGTAATTTCATATCAGGTAAAGGACTGCATATGCCAAATAAACCTCAATGTTGGAGGCAGTCCAAAGCTTGGAGCATGGAGTGAACACAAAGGAGTGATTTGTTGAGTGAGTAAGGTTCAAGAAAACCCTAAGGAAGGTATCCTTCTCAATCTTAAGGTTTGGAAAATGATAAGGGGTGAATTGTATGAGTTTGTTGAGCTAGTCACCTTGTCAAGTTTAATTGATCTTTTGTATCATGATCTCAGTAATTATTAAGCGGGAGCTTAAAAAATGTTTAGTGACAGTGTGTATGTAACGGATAGACTATGAAAATATAGTGGGAGTGACCTTATGTTTGAGATAATGAGGATACAACCTACACAAAGGATTACAACAATAGGAGTAGTATAATGCATAGTGAATGCATGAAGATAGGGCTAATGGAAAGGTTCTAATAAAAGGAAACAAATGGTAGTGGTTTCAATAGTTTTGTTGCCACTATCATAACATGTGAGTGCTTTGGGACAAGCCTTTATAACTATATTTTCAATCACTATGGGAAGGTAATAAACTACTATTCCAGTACCTTAGCCTTTGTTCCTGCAGAGGCAACAAGGTTAAGACAATCTAGAGCTGACTAACCATGCAAGGTTTGACACAAGGACTTGTAATGAGTGAGTTGCTAGGCCTTGTGGGGGTAACATTATGTCATACCTTATGAAGGAGATCTTTAAATGTATGCATGATGATATCTTGGTGTATGTAGTTGCTTTAGTGTTTCAAGGTTATATGATGTAGTTCAAGGTAGGAGGGTCCGGTGAGGGACTGTCCCACCTCGTAGCTTAAGCAACTAACACTCATATCTTATAGATATGCAATGAAAGCTAACAGATAATCAACATAAAGATAACAAATATTTATGAACACCTGACACAAGATGTATCCTGGGTAAACCCTCAAAGGGAAAAACCCAGCCTTCAAAGTTCACTCCTTATTATATTATGATCTCAAAACACATTATATATGCCACTCAAGATTTATAGGTGCTAGGTCATAGCCTAGGAATTACAAACAATTCATACAATAAAAATCTTCCATCGACTTCTTCTCTTGCTCCACACTTTCTCTGCTATGTGATCTTACCAGATTAAAAAATTTCATCACCATACTTCATGACTTCATTCCATCGACTACCCTTCGACCACTGCTTTGCATCAATCCTTTATCTTCCATTTATATCCTCCACAAGCCTTCTAATCATTATCAAGTTGACTTCATTACAACGGCTAGCAAGGTAACATGCAGACTCAAATAGGTTGGCCCAAATCAATAAGAAATTCTCCATGCAAATCAACCAATGTTAACCCAAACATAGTAGGGACCCAAAACAACATGACTCGAACATGGAACACCTCAAAAAATTAGCCTCAAAGATCCACAACATGCTACAATCACCCTGTCGACCAAGAACATGAAAACATGAACTCCCAGAAGCAAAATCACCAATCACGAGCACAACAGTCAATGAAAACCAACAACATAGATAGATCATGATCTAGAAACATTCATGAATCACCACTGAAGCATCCACAACAACTTAGATTACTAGAATCACATCATCTTCTTTCAGGAACACCAACTAAAGCAACCAAGCAACTATCAGAATATAGATACTCATAACTCGATCAAATCTTCATGCAAACCTCTAAAAATTCTGGTGGATAAACTAGACATACTTGTCAATAAACCCTTTAATCCATGACTTTTCATCCTCAATATACTGAGCTAGCCATCATACTGAACTTTACTGCATCATTAACACTCAGTAACTGAATGATCTTTGTCCCAACTAATTAAATCTTCTAGATGCCCTTGCATCAGACTCTCAAGGTTATTTGAAAAGTGAGCCTCTTCACTTTGGGCTAAGTTATGTCAAAAATCAATGTTGTCTCTTTGAATTGGTTCAATGATATGTTCATAGGTACTTGCAACTACCTCACGGTTGATGGTCTGTTCAAGTCCACCTTGCAAAAGTGCCTCAAGTGTAATATGGATTTGGTGATCTACCTGCAAGTCTTGCACTACCTCAATGGTCAACGATTTGAGAAAGGCTTCTCTGCAAGTTGCCTCAAGATCAATGCCTGCTTCAATCAAAAAGTTAGCAGGTACTTGCAACTGCCTCAAGGTCGGCGGTCTGTTCAAGTCCACCCTACAAACTGCCTCAAGTTCTCCTAAGTTACCTGTAGGCCTTGCACTACCTCACTAGTCGGAAGTCTAAGCAAGCCCACTCTACAAGTTGCCTCAAGATCATTGTCTGCTTCAATAAAACAGAATTTAACACATACTTACATCCTCCAGAACAGTCATGTGACTTCCTTGACTCATCAATACAATTTTGAATTTCCTCTGCAACACTTTTTGATTTCTACATTTCCTTTACACAACTCAACATGTTATATTTTCTTCTCCGCATCTATTATTCCTACAGTATTCACTATAAAATTTCTCCTCCTATCACTTCCTCCTTCTTTGCAATGTAGACTCCCCTTTTTGGTTATGCTTCACATCGGTTCATTGCTTTCACAAGTCTCCTTAAGATTGCAATGTCTTCTTCTGGTTCCAGTATCGAATCTGATGTCTCCAAAGGTTCCCCTTCCTCCGGATAAATCAATTTTGTATCAACAGGCTCTTCTTCATCTGCACAAACTATCTTTGCATCCTTTACTATTTCTCTTTCATTAGAATCTCTGGTATTAGGTTCTTGATGGCATTTAGTGTTTGATTCTTTCTTCCTCCAAACTTGAAAATAAGTTCCTTCTCTAGCAAATCCTCTTTCACTCCTCTGGTACCCTTCATTGTGATAAGTATTATGACTCCTGCCACTTCTCCCTCTATAGTTTGAATAAATATCCTTGTTCTGATCTGCATAAGGTCTTCTTTCTTTGTATCCCGATCCTTCCTTTCCCTCAACAAATGAATGGTTCAATCTATAAAATTTTTTGAACTTATGAGCAACATAATTCCATTTTGATCCATCAATCCATCCATAATTCAACTGTATACAATCTATCTTAGGCTTTCTCCCTCTCATGTTATTCCAACACATCCTCTCATAATGATTCATTAATCCCCAAAACTTACAAGGGTGTAGATCCCAACATAATTCTTCTTCATGTCCATATCTATTACAATGAGAACAATACATACCTTTTCTTCTTGGATTTGACTTGTTTGAACTTGTAACAACATATTTACCTCTTTCATATCCAATGCCTTCACTCTTTGCTCACTTTATTGGTACAATAGGTTCTATCATTCCTTGTTGATGCTTTCCCAATCCTTTTCCTCTATATCCCATTCTCTGCATGATTTTGAAACCAACACCATCTCCAACAATTACAGGCTTATTAACATTATTATTTTCAGTTTCACCTTCTGTAACATCACACAAATCATTAGTATCATAAGAAACATCACAAAATTCAGGCTTAGATCTCATATTCTCGCTCTTCTTCTCCAACTGATTAACATGTTCCTTCAAGCTAGATATTTCCTTCTTCTACAAATTGTTCTCCTTGTTCAACTCTTTCAAACTTTCCTCCAGATCTCTACTCTTCTTATCCAACTCCTTAAACAACATGAATCCTTCTTCAAAATTATTCAGCTCTGCTTCCAATTCTTCATTTCTCCTTTTGTCAATTTCCAGCTCTTCTTCAAGAGCATCACACTTATCTTTTCCTAGCTCTTTCATCCTTTCCATCAATTCCGAATTACACTTCCTGAGTTCGCACAATTCTTCCTCCAAAGTATCCCTTTCACATATTAGGTTTTCTTTTTCCTTGTTTGTTCTTTTCCCAATCTTCCCCATTCTGCAACAGATTCACAACCAAATCTAATAAAATCTACAATTGGCTCTTCAACCAGCTCTACAACCAACTCTGAAAATAGATTTATAACCATCCAACAATTTCACAACCCACGAATAGATTCACAACCAGCTCTGATACCAATTGACGCAAACCAAGGTAGGAGGGTCCAGTGAGGGACTATCCAACCTCATAGCTTAAAACCCTAACACTCAAATCTTATAGATATGCAATGGAAGCTAATAGATACTCCACATAAAGACTAAAGATATGCAATGGAAGCTAATAGATACTCCACATAAAGATTAAAGATATGCAAGAACACATGACACAAGAATTATCCTAGGAAAAGCCTCAAAGGAAAAAACCCAGCTTTCAAATTTCACTCCTCATTATATTATGATCTAAAAACACATTACATATGCCACTCGGGCTTTACAGGTGCTAGGCCGTAGCCTAGGAATTACAAACAATTCATACAATAACAATCTTCCATTGACTTCTTCTCCTACTCCACACTTTCTCTGCTCTGCGATCTTACCAGATGAAAACATTTCATCACCATGCTTTATGACTTCATTCTATCGACTACCCTTCGATCATTTCTTTGCATCAATCCTCTATCTTCCATTTATATCCTCCACAAGCCTTCTAATCATTATCAAGTCGGCCTCATTACAATGACTAGCAAGGTAATGTGCAGACTCAAATAGGTTGGCCCAAATCAATAAGCAATTATCCATGTGAATCAACCAATGTCGGCCCAAACATAGTAGGGACCCAAAAAAACATGCCTCGAACATGAAAAACCTCAAATAATTAGCCTCGAAGATCCACAACATGCTACAATCACCCTGTCAGCCAAGAACATGAAAACATGAACTCCTAGAAGGAAAATCACCAATCATGAGGACAACATTCAATGCAAACCAACAACATAGATATATCATGATATGGAAACATCCATGAATCACCACTGAAGCATCCACAACAACTCAGATTGCTAGAATCACATCATCTTCTTTCAGGAATACCAACTAAAGCAACTAAGCAACTCTCAGAATACAGACACTCATAACTCAATCAAATCTTCATACAAACCTCTAAAACTTCTAGTGGATAAACTAGACATACTTTTCAACAAACCCTTTAATCCGCGACTTCACATCCTCAATATACTGAGCTATCCATCATACTAAACTTTACTGCATCATCGAAACTTTGCAATTGAATGATCTTTGTCCCAACAAATTGAATCTTTCAGATGCCCCTACATCATTATACTATTTTGGTCAAATGCAGGTCAAAAGAAAAAAGGAGGACAAAACACAATAAATTAAGAGAGCATTAGTTGCATCTATATTCAAAGTGTTTGTTGAATGAACAAGAAGCAGGAATAAATGATGATCTTCCTCTTCATGCAATTCTGATGTCGGGAGAATATACCAATGGATTTGAAAGAAGGTTATTCATTAAGACTTGCATCATGAATGTATAGTAGCAACATGCTAGTCAATGCAAGGGATAAAGAAGGTCCATAAAAAAATTTCAAGATGCAAAGAGACAAATCATGGTGATAGTGACTCTAAAAATTCATCCAAGATTAGAGTAGATTTTGGAAAGCCAAACATAGAAAACCTGAGAGTAGATAAGCTTGGAAATGATGGATTTCCTTTTATTGGTTCAAAAACATATTAATTGGAAAGGTGAGTTCACATCCTTCTAATGCAAACTTTAGCTTCAAGTTGAAGCATATTGAAGGAGGAAGGGTTGATCAAGTTTTAGTGTCAAATAATGATGGAAGGAGTTGTGGGGTTTATAGAAGAGCAAGAAAATATGCCTTTTACAATAGAAGCCATTGTTTCAGATTTTATCATAAATCCACATGCATTTCCTTCAAGACAAACACTTGGAAAAAAATATTGAATGTTCCGTATCAAAGATAATTGTGTCAAGTGGAATTGTTGAATCCATTATTGAATAGCTTCATAGGTATGGTTATGGGCTATCATATTGTGAAGATTGCAGCCATTGCAGGGATACAAATTTTATGCCATTTGAGGATATTTTTAGGGGTAATTTCTTGATTTGAAGGGTAGATTTTAGAATTTGATGTCCTTATCAGGGAAACCTTTCAAAGTTAGAAACACTAAGTAAATGGTCTGATTTGTAGGAGTTTGACAATGCTAAATGATAAAGGTAGAGTTCATATGCAAAATGGGAAACATTTCAATCATCTTCAACTACAAAGAAGGGCATCCAGTTTTGCAAATCAGTTGTTTCCTCAACCTAGAAGCTAATTTTGTGGAGTTTGCATTAGTTAGGTTCAACAATCAACATAAATCAAGTTGTATGATTGATTTTATTTTCCAAATCAATCAAGGATGGAATTAGAATTTTTTTTTCTTTATAAATGTAATGATGGATTTTTTGCAAGATAGATTGTTAGTAACATATGCATGCATGTAAATTAATTAAATCCAATAAAGCAATAAAATGCATAGGAGAAATAAGAAGCAACTTCACCCAATCTTTCCTCCTCCATGGCTGACTTCCATTGCACCTTCTTAGCTTGTTGTGATGAAGAGTGTGCCCTCAGATTTGATGAGAAAACTTCTATAATGGACTAGCCCTAAACAAAGCTTTGAAGGATTTTGTATAAACTAAATGCAAAATGAAGTTAAATCCACAATGCAATCAGCTAAATGATAAACTAGAATACAAGAAGATGAGTTAATAGATTAAGAGATTTCTCCAAATTTCTAATATTGTTGAAATTGAGGACAAAATTGACATTTTATAAAAAATGAAATTTTGGATGGATGAATGAGATTGAAGATTGAGACAATGCCCTAGAATCAATGGTCGAGATTCAAAATGACAACTCTCAATTAGGGTTAGGCCAAAATTATCAAATGAGTGGACAAGATTTAATTCAAGAATTAAATCAAGGATGGAGAATGAATGTGACATTGAGATGGAATTAGTAAAAATCAAAAGATAAGAAGATGAGATTTTAGAAAATCAGTAATTTTAGCAATTACTTGATTTGTAGACGAATATTTCCATTTTGAATTAAAATTAATTCAAAATATGAATTTTGTGAAATAGTAAGTAATTGATTTAAAATTAATTACTAAAAGAAGAAGTAGTTAACCATGTGAGACATTTTAAAATAAATTGTTTTATTTAAAAAGAGGGAAATGTCACATAAAGCAATTAAATAATTAGGAATAATTATTTAATTTAGAAGAGGTAGTTAATTAATAAAATAAATTAATAAATCTATTTAATTAAAAGAGGATTTGGGAATTAGTGACATATTAAATAAATTAGAATATATTTATTTAATAATCAAGAGGACATTAATGATAAAGATTAATTAAATAAATTGAGAACTTTATTTAATTATGAGAAGACTTTGATAATTAGTGACACATTAAATAAATAATCATGAAGAATAGAAAATCATGAATTAATTAACTAATTATGAATTATTTAAGATTTATTTATTTAATAATCATGAAGAATAGAAAATCATGAATTAATTAGCTAATTATGAATTATTTAATTAATAGTTGAAGGTGGGTTAGAAACATAATTAAAAAGTAATAATTATGCTAGGACGAAAAGTGGTAAATAGTGCTTGGAGGCCTTGGTCATTTTTATGTGTCTACAATAAATACATATCCAGGCCTTTCTTTTTTTAGTTTTTTCTTTCTTTCCATGCCTATAGCAGAAAATATTGTTTTGTAACTCAATTCTAAGATTCATTGTAAAACAATCCTTTTGATTCAATGAATAATGACAACAATTTCTTCTCACTTTGCTTTTGTCTCATATTGTAGATGAATTGATAGATGATTAGTTGTGATTGGAGTCTTTATTCCTTCTTTTTGTACCATTTTATGTGATGTTTTGGCAAAGGATGCATGTTAAGTGCAGGTTATATGTATTGTATTTATTTCAACAGATTGTAGTTATGAAACCTATTTTCCTTCATGCAAAAGGTTGAAACCAACACCTTCATATGAAATATTTACATGCTTCATATTTTGATTTGAGTTGTGAACAGTTCAAAACCTTATTGAGTCATATTGTTATATGTTGTAGTAGTTAAACATAAATATTTTGGTGCATCACCTCTTAGGAGATAGTTTTCAGTTTCAAGAAAATCCCTCTTTCCCTTTTCCTTGGAGCTTCCTGCAGTTTAGGTGATTCATCAAGGGAACCAACCTGCTCTGAAGATTCATCCTCATTATAAGCAACCCACAACTTGATGATGTTTCCATGTTACACTGGATGGTTGATTGCATACTCAACTAGGGTGTGATCCTAAGTGATAATAGTTAGATGAAAATCTAAAAATAAAAAAGTTACCATAGAAAAATAAAGAAAAAATATAATAGTCCAACATGGAATTACTTATGGAGGTGACTTTATTTACCTCAATAGACGCAAAAGGTTTCACAGATGTGGTAGTTTGTAGTTGATAGACACAATAAGGTTTTCAAATGTAGCTATGTTACAAACATAGAAAAACCTACAAACACATAAAAATGAGCAAAGAAACCCTACACGGTAAGAAAACAAATGCAGGAAAATTATGAAACGTGTCAAGATTAGTAGATGTAGCCATTCAAAGTTGATATAGGTAGCCATTTTTAGTTGTTCTGATCACACCAAAAACCTGGAAAGTATAAAAACTCAAGAGAATTTTGTTAAAATAGGGACGTGGGTCCCACCAAGCATGCTAATTTGTAAAGTGGGAGATTTGGAAAATGGAAATGAAATCAAACAAGGGCTAGAATTCTCAAAATCCAAAACAAGAGAAGATCAAATCCCACTTACAAATGAAATTGAGTGCGTACATGGTTAGAAATCAACATATAGTAAATGGAAATCAATTCAAAACAAAGAAAACAAACCATGTGCAAGCCTTGTATTCCATTTCAATGGTGATGGTATGTTGGATTGCTCAATCAAGAAGCTCCCATGATTGCAAAAGCATGAAATAAAGACCTAGATGATGATAATTTCTCAAAATTCTCTATGGTATGAATATGCTCAAGTGCTCAAGAATTCAAACTTTTCTCCAATGATCTAGGTGTGTGATAATGAGGAATGATGTTTATTTTATAGATTTTCCAAATTATGATCAATGGTTGAGATTAAACATTAGAGACACATGAAGGAGAGTGAATCAAGGAAGATGATGGATCAAGATCAATTTGAACTCAAAATATCTCCATAATTTAAGGAAAATTGGTTGAGGATATTTTAAAATGAAGGGTGAAGATTAGATCAAGAAATGAAGGGTTAAGGATGAATGAGAGGAATGATATATTTTAGGATATTTTAGAAAATAATATTTCATGGGAATATGCCTTTGAGAGGGAAATTAGAGTAATTAAACAATTCAAGATTATTTAATTATGGAGGATTATGATATTCTTTATTGAAAAGGAATATTCCAAATGAGTGGGATGGGAATTAGATAATTAAATAATTCAAGATTATTTAATCATAGGACATTAGAGGAAAATTAAATTTATGGCTAATTAAATAATTAAAATTATCCAATTAGGGGAGATAAGAGGAAAATTAATGAAATATGATGAATTAATTAGATAATTTAATATTCTTTAATTAATAGAGGAAATAGGATGGGCGTGGAGGGCCTAGCTCGATTGGCTAAAGCATCCTATTGTAGGCAAGAGGTTATGAGGTCTAGTCTCCCCTCCATCCCTGTGGTATCAGAGGGTGTTTCACGCCAATGTCATTGGTCATGTGATTTTTTTTTACCAGGTGCACCATAGTTTATAGGGGGGCCTACTTGATTCCTACAGTCCAAGTTTTTTTAAAAAATAGGGGAAATAGGATGAAAATGATGTTAAAAAGGGAATTAGCAATGCAAGTGATGAAAATGATGAAAATGCACTGACCAAGGATGGATATGATGAAAATACAATATTAATGATGTGTGATACGAATTAGGAAATTTTGCATGTCTACACTTTTCTTCATTTAAATTCAACTCTTGTGTTGATTTCTATTGCCACTGCCCCTCCATTGAATTCCCTCCTCTCCACATAATCTCCAACTTTGTCTCCTCATTCCCTAACTATGTTTTCTCTCACTTGATCCATGTGATTCTTAGAAATAACTTCATGCCCATCCCACAAGTCTTGTCAAAAAGAGGCACATTGTCCATTTTTTGTCCCAAGTGACATGCTCTATTATAATCTTCTTGCATTCCATCATAAAATTCTAAATTTTTGAACTTGGAGGGGGATTTTGGATTGTGAAAATCATTGTTCGGTTTGGGGAGTCTAAATATTTATTCTATAATATCTTTTCCTAATTTTATTAAGAACAAGTTGTTTATTGAGAATCAGAGTAGAAATTAATGTCATCGCCCTTATTGCATAGGAATAGGCATGCAAGACTAGTTCCTTAGCTATTGACTAATTTTAGGAATGCTAGTTAGGGATTCTATACTATACTTAAGTAATTGTTCTAACTCTTGGATATAGAAAATTCAAGAAAGAAATAAAAGGCAAGCTAGTATATGGCAGTCATTTTTAAAAGATTTATTTTATTGATCAATGAATTTGGAGCACTTGAACACTCTTGTAGATTTATTTTTAATTATTTCTTAGTCTCATTTGAAGGGAGGAACAATGGCCCACTTAGCATGAGGAGGAAGGATTACTTTTATATTTTTTAGATTAGACTTATTTTAGTAATTAATAATCTTGATGTAATTTTACTTTCAAATTAGGTACTTATCAATACATTTAGTGCATAACCTATAAGATTTTAGTGTGTGGTAGGTGGAATGACTAGATTTATTTTTCCAATGGTTTTTAACTACTTTACTTTTTAGTCATTTATTAGTCCTTTCCATGGAACTATATCATCAATGGTGTTTTCAAATAGTTATTAATCCATACTCTCTTTTTATTAATAAATGTGGCTAAGGGGCCACACCTTTGGTTACACCATAATTTACATCAAATTATGTTAAGAGCCCCCCAAAAAATAAAAAGTTGAAATCCTATATTTTTAGGGCCTCCCTAAAACTCAACAAATTCATTCCATGTCTACCATTGGATACATGCAAGAATTTGGGTCCACAAGGAGGGGAAGTTTCAGCCAAAAATAAAATGTAGAAAGGAATGGGTACCCATTTTAAAAAAAAGCGGTTACTTGTTTAGGAACGAGAACTTGAGCCTTGGATTGATATCTCATTCCTAGATGGGTACCCATTCTAAAATAGAATGGGTACCTATTGTAAAATAAAATGGGTACCCACTTTAAAATGTGTACCCATTCTAAAAATAAAATAGGTATCATTTTAAATTGGGTACCTATTCTAAAAAAATTGAAATTACAAGCCACTTTTTGCTTGGGTTTTAGGCTCAGGAAAGGTTTGGCAACCCAACCCTTAGCCTTTGACATGCAACTAAAAAACTAAGGCCGATTCAAGAGAAATGTCTTTGGCAATATAGCTAATGAAAATTTTAAGAACTAACTTATGAAATTAAAACCATTATAGATCACGATGTCTGTTTTTCAAATATATAATTTTTTAAAGATTTGATTATGTTTTCTAATTTTTAATCAATTTTTAAGAAAAGTGGTCCATAAACTTGAAATATCAGGTTTTTGTTTTGTTTTCTAATAACTTTTAATCTGTTAATTTTTTGTCAAAAAATTATCTGACATCAATCTTCAAACAATTATCTACACAATAAATCTTTTTTCCAAAAAATGATTAGTTTAGGTCAAACTATTGTGTCCATACACATTGATTTTTAAAAACAGGAATTAGGGCCAATAACAAATCAATAAAAAAAAAATTCAGAAAAAAAATACAAAAAAATATCCTCATCAATACTTAGGTTGTTACATATATTTCCCCAAAAGGAATTAGAAAAATACTTTTATTTAGGTCAAATTATGGTGTACGTACACGTGCATGGTATGGTAAAAAAAAAGGTGGCATTTAAAAAGTGGTTTTTATACATGCCTATTAAAAAATAATTTGTATCATCCAGGTATTAGAATAGATTACATATTTGGAAACTAGATTCAAAATACTAAATTTCATATTACTGAATTTTTTAAAGATTCAATGTGTAAGTGATTCAAATTTTCAGTCCAAGTGTGATTTGTTTTGAAAAACAGGAAAAAACTTCACTTTTTGAGCTTTTTGTGGACCCAACTTCTTGCATCAACCCTATTTAAACCTACAACTTTAATTAAAAATTAATAATTCTTTATCATACTAGCCCTTTGTTTCTCAATATTTTTTTGATGGTGTTGCTCCCTTCATTTGCATCCCACTCTTCTCAGTCATGTTCATTGGTTTTTCTAACAGTTCTTTCAAAGAAATTATTCTCACAACTCCTTGGACCCTTCTTGTATTCTTGTCCATATTTCTGCCCCATATAAGGAATAGGTTCAACAAACTATTATTTATGTAGTGTAGTCGTGACCAAAATCCTCCTTGGTTTTTGAATCCACCACTAGTCTCCACCATATCTAGGAATTTTTATATCTCCTCCCTCCACTTCACCCATACATACTTTTCCATTATTCTCTTCAAAGATTCTTTGTCCTCAAGCTCTAGGAGCCAAGCCATGAAAGTCAACACAATATTTGAATTTATGTAGTATTTGTGATTCAACTCCAAATATTCCTCTCCTAGTACCATTTTCATTTATTATAGCATCATCTCTATGTGACACCATAACACTTTCCTCAGTTGGTCATTTGTGATCTACCCTATAAATACCATTTGTCACTCCTGCACACTCAAACCAAAGGTGACCTCCATTATTTTATGATATTTACCTAGTCTTGGAATTCAACTAAATAAGCCACTCCATTGAGCCACATATTTCCAATCTATTCTCATCATCCTTCAATTCATTTGGGAGTCATATTGAGTAGCTTGCATAATTCTTGTATTTAATTATTTTAACATGTCATTCTCTCTGTCATCACTAATTCCTCTAATTTGTGTCAAAAATCTCTCAAAATTATTTTTCTATCCTCCTCTCTTTCAATCACCTAATTTTTTAATTTTTTGACGATTGTATTTCCCTCTCGATAAATGTGATACTTTGAATTCTTCAAACTCCTCCAACAGTTACCAAATTGGCCAAACAATATTTAATTTCTAGTTAGGAACCTCCCCCCTCCAAATCACATTTACGATGATCTGGGAATCACCTTCCCAATGAATTTATTAGCAATCTATATATCAACATGTTCTTAGTGTGAGCTAGGCCGCTTGAAAATCAGCCTCATTATTGATCTCATTCGATAGTTTTTAGTGTTTATTGCAAAAATTTCCCTTCTTGATCTCTCACCACACAAACTGCATGTAAGGGTGCTAGATTTCATCAAGATGCTCCATCAAAGTTTACTTTGACCCATCCTTCCTTTGGGGGGATCCAAACAACCTCTCCTTTATTGTCAATGAATAGACCAACCTATCTAATCCCATAAATAGGGGAAACCATCAAGCCTATCCATCTTAATCTAATATTTTCATCCCTTGAATTAGAATAATTGAACTTTGAACTTTGATTTCTTACTACATTATTTACAACTTTTGTAAATGCATTTTCTATCTTGTTGAACAATATTTCTATCAACATCTTATTACTTTGAAAAATTCTTCAATTTCTTTCTTTCCACAATTCCTATATCATGACCGATGGACTCACCATCCATATACATGAAAGTGTTGATCTCTACCTCTGGCTCAACCACCCATTGAACATTGCAATTAGGCTTGCAATTAGGCTTGTTGGACATGGAGAATTCTAGCTTAAGAAATTAATTACATTCTTATAGCATATTTTGCCAAATCACAGTGTAGCAGTAAGTGATCTACTATCTCTTCCTCTTTCTTGCATAGAGGACAACAATGGGGTCCCATAAAACCTATTTTCTTCAATTTGTCCTTGGTAAGTATTGTTGGAGATTGTTGCACTATGTTATCATTAGTTTTGTCATTAATGTACACCTACGTCAACCTCTAGTGTGGTCATGTTGAGAAGGATATGTGGTGTTGAGCAAGTGTTGCTAATGCAACTGGTTCACTTGGTTTCTAAGTGCTTTTGAGAAAATCTGAATAGAGAGTATACAAGATGAAAGTTGTGTTCTAAATTGTGCTCCACATTTCTTCATGTTTGAATATGTGCTTATGCGGTTTGGATGAGATGATCAGAGGTGTTATATCCAGATTTTTAGGTTATGGATTGTGCGATAGTGGAAGATGTGTCTGATAGTGTGTTTCTTGTGAAGAAGGTTGTTTGAGAGAAATGGAATTGATCCACAATTTTCTACATTGAGGTTTCTTGTCTTGCAGATTTAGGAATTTGCTTATATTTCTTGCATCTACCTTCCCCTAGAGTGATTGTTGTTATATTTTTCTACAAGGTTGGTTAGTGAGTTGTATGTCTATGGTAGTGTGGTTGGTTGCACAAGATGATATTATTCTTAGTTTCAAGTGGTTGCAACAATGTTGCTGAATATTCTGATGATGTTGGAATATTCTAGGATTTTTTGTAATGTTGATGCATGGTCCACATGATGTTTCTAGACCTTGTCATGTGTGAAATGGGTTGTTTGATAGTGTTAGTATAGGTTTTTCCAACCTAGAATGCTAGCAATGATTGTGGACATGGTTTTTTGTTTGTGGAAGCATGGTGTAGCATGTCGGTGTAGATTTGGGTCCTAGTTAGCCCTTGGTTTGGTTTCCCTTCACTTCTTTCCATCACATAAGTGTTTGATGCTAACCTATTTGGTGGTTGCACATTTGAGGTGCATACATTTCATTGAGACCGACTTAGAGAAGTTGTTTGAGGTCGCAAAAAAATATTTAATCAAAGGTTAATTATTGGAGATGTGTGTGATGAGTAGATATGTGAATGAAGGTGCAAATATAATCAAGTGTTGTGATATGAGTACGAGCTTAAATTCCTAAGGCTATCAAAAGAAGTGAGCAAAAGGTGTTTATATTTTTAGTGTACTTGAAGTTGCTAGAGGCAATGAGTTGAAGATTGTGGATGGTGTAGAGTTGTTGTGGTGTATCTTCCTATTTCTTAGAGGTAGTGAACCTCCTTGTAAAATTATTCTTATATTCTCTTTATATGTCAGATAACGAGTCCTTTGGGCATTGAGCCCTTAGCAGTGAGCCATTATTTTCTTCTAGGCAGTGAACCCATCCAACAATGAGCCTTTTATAATAAGTGTTATCATTTATATATATATGTGAGTCAATATTTATTGTGGTTTTACCCTGATTATGGTTTTCCACGTAAATCCGGAGTTCTATGGTGTATGGTTGTGAATGTGTTCATGTTTCATTAATTTAAATTCATGTTGATGTATATTAAAGGTTTGAAGGTTAATGACGGTTTGAATGTTTGAATGTACAACTGATGAATCTGATCTGGATGATCTTGATGAGGTGGAATCAAATCTTGTAAGGAGATTGAAAAAGGGAACTGGAAAATACAAAGGTAGGCTACCCTTCAAATTTTTCAATTGTGGAAAGATAGGTCATTATGCTTCTAAATGTCCAATCAAATTTTCAAATGATAAACATAAAGATCATAAAGGTAAATATGTCAAGAAGAGTTATTATGTTTAAGAAGATAGTGGTGTGTCTAATGAAAATGAATCAAACTATCTAGATGATGGAAGTGATGAATTCTTGTTCATGGCTCTAAATGTTAGAACTAATTCTACTAATCCTAAAAGATGTGTGAAGGAAATTTCTTTGAAAAAAGGTCACAATATTGAAGGAACTATGTTGTTTGCCTTTCATGCAAGAGAGGAGAGAAGCTTCTAGATAATTGATAGTGGATGCTCAAATCATATGATAGGGGATAAGAGTAAGTTTCTTAAGATTGAAAATTATGATGGTGGTCTTGTTAAGTTTGTTGATGATACATCCGCTAAGATATGTGGAAAAGGTTCAATTATTTTTTATGGAAAGCATAAGATAGATGATATTATTTATGTCAAGGGTCTTCGACATAATATTCTTAGTGTAGGAAAAATGTGTAGTAGAGGATACAATTTGGTGTTTTAGGATGATGGTTGTGAAATCGAAAAAGGAAGTTCTAAAACAATGGTTGCAATTGGAACAAGGAAAAAAGGAATTTTTTATCAACTCAAAGGTGGTGGTGTTAAGTTCATTATGTCTCAAATCAATGAAAGTTGGCTATGGCATAGAAGAATGTGTCACATCAATTTTGATAGCCTAGTCAAGATTAACTCTACTCAAGTTGTGAGAGATCTACCAAGAATTACAAAGCTTATCAATGCAATTTACAAGGAGTTTCTATTTGGAAAGAAAATAAAGAAGAGGTTCAAAACTAAGGAATATTCTACCACATGAATTTTGGATTTGGTGCATACAGAACTATGTGGACCTACCGAAACAAGAATCTCTCAAGGTGATAGGAATTTTATGTTGTTTATAGATGATTACTCTAGAATGACTTAGGTGACCTTTCACAAAGAAAAAATAGAATCTCTAGACAAGTTTAAAGCATTTAAGTCTATGGTTGAGAATTGTTATGCCTTGCATAACCACCCCATCTTTTTCCTTGGTCAAAATGGGTCCCCCTTTTTTTTTAATCCTTGGTTGCTTTTTAAACAAAGTTTGGAGTCTTTCTTTTCGAACACTTTGTTTTTCTTTGGTTTGTTCTGTCGGAACTGGAACCAGAACCGAATCGGGTTTTAAGAACTTCCTTTCAAAACTCCTTCCGATTCCCATCTCAATAGTTTTTTATTTTTGACTTTGTTTTTTGTCTTTGTCGGAGCCAAAGCCAGGGTGGAAATTAAGTCGTAATCTATTCAAAGTTTCAAGATCAATTTTCATCCCGACTCTGCCTCCGCTTTTTTATCTTTTGTTTTAAACTAGGTTTTTTATGTTAAGTTTTCTTGTTTCGGTCTTTGGGTTTTATTTTGATGTTTTGTTTTGCTTTATTCTTTGTAAGCGGAACCAGACCCGGAATGGGAACCAATTTGGGAAATTACTTAAATTTCCAAAACCGTTTTCATTCCAATTCCGCTCCCACCGTTTCTTGGTCGTTGACTTTATTGAAGTCACACAACAGTAATGAGCCAATTCCTTCTACAGTTCTAACTCCGCTCTACTACATTTATTGAATTAATGACAGGTGCCATGCATGCGTGAAACTTTGATTTTTTACCTTAATTAGGGATTAACGCATAGTTATTACCACTATTGTTAAAAGATTGAAGAGTGAACCAGAGTTGCAGTGAAGATTTTGTGTGAGTGAATCAATTGAAAGAGAGACTATTGTGCACAAATTGCTTAAGGAAGGTAACCTATTTATTTGCATTTGAGGTAGGGTTTTCTTTTCTCGTTCTTCTTTGTATTTCACATTTTTTTTGTTTCTGTCCATCTTGGATTGTTTGGTTTCATGCGCGTTTCTTAGTAAGTTCATATGTTTTGTTTTTTCTTTCTCTGTTCATTTGTTTTCTTATTTACATGTTGCTTTTATGGTTTTGTTTCCTATCCATTTGTTTTAAAGGCGGTCACTTTCACATTTTAGTTGTGACCACATCATGGTGCCTATTATCACAGAATCTAGCAGCGCTCGATTCACGGATAACCCCCCTATGAAACTAGTATGTTTCCTACAACCTTGTGTTTCAAGCACGTAAAATGAGGCAAACTTGTTTTACGAGGTCTCTAATCCTACCTAGTCCAAGTAGGTGATGATAGGTTCGAGTTTCGAGTTTAAAGTTTGAATCCTTTCAAACCCAGGAGTTAGTCATTTTTTCTAAGAGTTTGGTACTCAGGCAGTGAAAATCACCGCCGTTGCACCTTTTTCACTCTGACTGTTTTTGGTGCACGGGCGGTGATTTTCACCACCGTCGCACCTAATTAAGTTTTAACTCTTGGTGCTCGAGTAGTGAAAATCACCACCATTGCACCTAAAGTTTTTTTTGACATGTTTAGTGCTCGAGCGGTGATTTTCATTGCCCGAGCACCCAATTGTTAGTTGAGTTGAGTTCACCTGTCACATTTAATACGCACGATTTAGGTTAATTTTTAGGTTTTTATTAACTCTAACATGAGTTATTTTCTCATTTTCGCTAATCGACTCCTCTCCACACTTTGCTCCCATGCTATCATGAGTTGCCCCCATTAAGATTGAACCTTGGTGTCTACCTCTAGCGTGCGGTTTTTCACAGTCATCTTTGCCATAGTTATCACACCATTGAGGTATGTTCGCATTTTACTTTGTTTTCAACTTGTTAGTTTTCTTTAAATTTGAATGCTTTCGGTTTATCGTCGATCTTTGGCATTTCTTCTTTCATTGTTCCTATCACTTGTGTCTTTTTCGTTTCTCTTTGCTGTCATTTTGTCCTCGTATCCTTTGCAACTATCGTGGCAAAATTCTCCCCGCCTTCATGCATGCCGGTCTTTGTTTTTCGCCATCGGTGTACAGGTGAGGTTTTTCACCAACGTCACATGAAAGTGCTAAGTTATGCACCGGTGTCTTGGCGGTGATTTTCACCGCCATGACACTCATTCACAAAAAATACCTAGGTGTTGAGGCGGTGAAAATCATTGCCATGACACCCAATAGTTTTGACATGTTGATGTTCGAGCAGTGATTTTCACCGCCTCGACGCCAGCATTGCCGTCCCCTGAAATCCTCCAAGTCTGACTTCGGTGTTTGAGCGGTGATTTTCACTGCCTCGACACCAAACCAAAATATCATTTAAGTGCTCGAGCGGTGATTTTCACCGCCTGAGCACCAAAATCTGCACTTTTTCTCTAAACACTCTAAAACATATTTTCTCTTCATTTTCACCTCCACGCTCATTTTCGCACCTCATTTTCTACACCATACAGCCAAAACACTGTGACTCCATATCACCATGTTCATTTCACGTTTCCCCATATGACATGTATTTCCTGACAATCATTGCATCCACCATTCTTGCAGTTAATTTCCAAAGTTCCATCAAAAGATCCTCGGAGATAAGAAATACATCAGTCTCTGCTCCCCTACATGCCAGCTGAAACACCATCACCATCTCCTAAAAAAAAAGGTAAGATGAAGTATACGTACTAGGGCATTTTTCCTCCAACCATGGTGTTGTCCAAGGTGGATGAGATCAAAGACACCGAGATCGGTCATCAAGATCTGGCAGATTTCATGAAGAGGATCAAACAAAGGCCATGGGATGAGAATTTGAAGGCCATTGTACATAGCAATCTTCATATGGTATCTACTTTCCCAACTTTAGCTCATCACATAGAGTTAGTAATTTAGGTTGTTGCTCACTATATCCAAGAAGACAAAACTGTGAGAGATTCTGCTGGTCAGGTTGTAATGAGGCTTGATGATGAATTCTTTGATATGGTCTTCAAAGTTCCACAGATGGAATAATACACTCCCATCATGATCCAGAAGGCTCAAGAGCTATTTGATAACGATTCAGTCAAGGCCAAGACATTGATCAAATCACAATGGTTGAAGAGTCCCTGACATGCTGTTTCTAGGTGGCCTAAGCGACTCCCCAAGAGTGACTTCAAAGAAGATGTGAGAGACATGATTACCTTGTTAAGCAGAGTTAAGGGCTTGCCTGAATCCTCTCATTTTCAAGATTGGATGTATGAATACATCCAGGTCATCAGAAGGAGGAAAGTACACATTGATTGGGGAACACAGATGAGTAATGAAATCCATGAGTAGCTGATCAAGGTGCCCACCACCTTGAAACTTTATATGACTTCTTTCTTGGTGTACGCAACAATAGTAATGAGGCAGTTTCCAGGTTTAACTACTGAAGGTAATAGACATTCTACCCCTATCTATGATTACTATTACCAATTGAACATGAGGGAAATCTTCCACCACTTCAGGAGAGTCACATATGCTTTCTTCACTCCTTTATTGTTCACCTTTGACCTGACTCTAGAGAAGAAGAGAATTTCAGATGAAGCTTACAAGGTGGTCAGCAAGGTTGGATGTGTTTTTCTACAATTCCCAACCTTTACTTACATAAGGGTAGGTTGTTTCACGGGATGTCCTTACATGCTTCCCAGATACCCCTCAGACAATTGAATTCTTATGGAGTTGTGCAGGCAATCAATTTCAGTGCAAAAACAATAACAAAAGAATCATCAGCCAAGCTTTAAGTTTCCATTAACCATTGGCAAATATACGATCAGAAGTGTTGAGAAGGCTAAAAATGTTTCAACAAAGATGCACATAATGACTATCAAGACCTATACGTATAGGCATGACTTTGACTTCAGAGATGTAAAGAAGAAACTCAAGAAAGGTCACAACCATGTTTACCATTTTGAAGACATATGGGTAGAATGTAGAGATGAGGAGGATGTACGTGAAATGGATTTCTACAGGTTAATAGTTGAACAAATTAGGGCCCTCCATATAGCTGATTTGCCTGAAGATTTCAAAGATCAAGGAGACGTCCTCAATTCTACCTATGATGAGGATAATATCATCGGGAAACCTTTGCCTCCAGTACAATGGTCCAAAAAAGAATGTACTTACATGAGGGAAAGGTTAGCCCCTATGCTACACAATGCAACAGAATGGCTTCACAAGCATGGAAATCAGATGAAAGCCTTCAAGACAAATTTTGAGGGTGAGCTTCCCAAAGAAAAACCCAGTCAATGGGCAGAATCCCTCACCAAAGAAAAATAGGCCGCGATTCCCTCTTCATCCCGAAAAGGGCCAAGGATCAAGTTCACTATGGGGAAAAATGCTCCACAGACCACTAAAATATGAGAAACAAGGGCTACCACATCTCGTGCAGAAGAGAGGGAGATTGTTTCCGAGGAATTATCTTTAGATGAGGAAGGAGGAGATACAGAGTTTGAATCCAAAGAATCAGATAATGAAGACTCTAGAGAAACTGAATCAAATGAAGGAGAAGAGAAATCTATAGAAGAGGCTGAGGAATACCAAGAGGATGAGTAGCTTTTATCCCCTCCTCGGGGTGAAACCGAACAGGTCCCAGTGTCTTCACCTCCTCACACTCCTTCAATTCCTTCTTCTCCTCTTCCTACCATCATTACAAGAGTAGAAGATGTTTCTTCCCCACTAGTAGTGTCAATGGTGTTGGTTTCTTCTACAATTGACCGAACACAAAATATCAATGATCTATCTAGTTCGCTAGTTTCTCTCCCTAGTTTGTCATCTTCATCTTTTCACATTTATTCGGATGCTGAATTTAATAGATTCGTGAATGAATCTTTACAGAGTCAGCTTGGTGTACAGACAACTGGGACCATAATGACTACAATGGAGCCTATAGTTACTATCTCAACTATTTTGCAAGGAGCCCCTGTAGCTCAAGAATTAGTGGTAATAGGAGATGTATATACTTCTTCCCTCCCTCCTTGGTTGGTGTCACAGGTTCCTAAGTGCAAGAAGCAGATGATATCCCTCGATGAGCTGGACCTGGAAGAAATACCTTCCCCCAAGATCAAGGAAAAGAAAAAGGCTAAGGTGCTGTCAAGACTCCATGTTGATAAAGCTGGCCAGAAGTTTGTTGAGGTAGGTTTTCCTTCACAACCAGAGGGTGATGTAAACATGGAAGATTATATTGTACAAAGAATACAACTTGGGAAGGTAACCAATGAAAGTGCTAAAGCAGATTCCCAAGTAGTATTGGATGCCCTTGTAGGAAGGCTTGACAAGATGGAGCAAGCTAAGAATCTATACAAGGAGAAGGCTGAATGCTATGTGAACATCTTAAGAAACATAGCAGGATCTTCAATGGGTGATGACCAATCTATGACCTTGGTGAATGTTGAAGAACTAGCTGTACAAAAGGCAGAAAAGCTTGTAGCCAAGGGTAAAGTCTTCAATGAGTTCATTGAAGAAATCATAGATCATGGGACACAAGTCATCACCACTGCAAGTGAAAAGAAAATGCAAATAGCCTAGCTACAAACTGAGCTTAATAAAGAGGAAGGATCACTTGTGAAGGATCTACATGAGATGGAAAGGTCTTTATCATCATGGCTGAAAATGAAAGAATCCAAGATCAGCAAATTGGTAAAGAATGGAGTAATACCTAACAAGGAGAAATATGTGGAGGTGAAAGAATCATTCAAATATAAAATCTAGGTATTAAATTTTTTGACTGATGACATTCACTAGGTACAAGAGGATGTAGAAGGTTACCGGGTTCTCCTGGTAAATGGGATGGAAGAGTTGCCAAGTGATCTCCTTGATGATGAGCACACCTTTCTTCCTCTCAACGAGATTATTCAAGTGTATAAAGAGGCCTTCATGAAGCTGGTGGATGATAAAGGTTTTACCAAAAACACCATGCACATTGTATGTGATTTGTGGCTTTCACTTGATTGTTTCAAGGCTCATCTTCAAAGGTGTAAAAAGGTTTCTTCATCTGCGAAGAAGATGATTACCAAAATACACACGCTGGTGGATTATATAGTCGAGCCAGATGAAACTTTCCTAGGAGAGATGAAAAAGAAATATGAAGATTTCCATGGCTAGTGCAAAGAACAATAGTCTTCTTTTTGTGTCCAGTGTTCACCAGTTTTGGTGTCCCCTACTTTGCACATTGTAAATAGTTTTTGACATCTTAGATGTCTTTTTGTAAAATGTAATTGCACCAAAAATATGAGGTGCGATTACGTAAAAATAAATTACACTTAGTTAGATTAGGTTTCCTATTTTTACTCATCTAATTCCCTAATTTTTCCCTTCCCTCGTTTCTATAAATAAGAGGGATTTCTTTTATAATAGTTACCTTTTGATATTTTGCAACGAAGTGCTGCTCTTTTGAAACAAGCATTGAGACTTTGTGTTCAATATTGTGAATTTAGATCTAATCAATAAAGAAGAGGATTGCATTCCAGACTTTGTGTTGGAATCGATTGTCTTGTGTGTTGATTATATCAGTAGTGACTAGTGTATGAGATTGAAAGGGCTTCAAGTGGTTGATGTAAACTTTGTGTTAAATTTATCGTTTGGATTTGTTTATGTTTGAACATTTTTGTTGAAGGATCTACAAGACTTTGTGCTTATAATCATTCATGCTGTTTGAGGAATCACTATATCTAAGAAGACTTTGTGCTTCTAATAGAACGGATGATACTACTACAAGATTCAACATTTAAAAGGATACAGAACGAATTTGTGCCTTCATGAGCTTTCCTTTTTCCTTTTAATTTTTGTTATTATAGATCATACTTGGTATTTCTGCGCTGTGCTTTGACAAGATAGAAATATTGGCATTGTTGTTGTTGTTTAAGTTTAAGTTATCAGATCTAAAGCTTTTCATCGTGAAGCATTGTAAACATCTTCTTTGAAAAAAGAGAGAAGTATGCATGTAACACCCCCCCCCATTTCATGAGTACAGTGTACATTTTGTAAGTATTCTTTTAAGTTTACTATAGCTTCTAATTAGCAGTAAGAAGGGTGCCTCCCCTTTCTGAGAGGAGAGATTATATCTCACACAGTTGTGGTTGAAGTCTAGATAGCGTAATTCTTTTAAAAGTTGATTACACTATTTTCACCCAACATTTTTTTGGTGACTCCATTGAGGAATGAATCACACAATCGAAGCCTCATGCTTTTGATTGAAGTGAATATGCTTACTCATTTCTTATTGTAGGTTGTAAACTTTTCTCTGTAAATCTTCATCTTTTTCAGATCTATGTTCTGGCGGACCGAAGCTATACACAAAGTTTGAGAGCTCAAGGAGTTACAGATACTCTGTTTAGGGAGTTACTGCAATGTAACTTTCCTTTTACTCCTTCACGAATGAGGTCACCATTGCAATGTGCGATGATTTTTCCTCCTCAGAAAGAAAGATCTACTTTCCCACCTGTTTGGTTTTTCCACAACAGACATCCAACTCAAGCATCCGTCGTGCA
This sequence comes from Sequoiadendron giganteum, assembly GCA_007115665.2. Classification (NCBI taxonomy): domain Eukaryota; kingdom Viridiplantae; phylum Streptophyta; class Pinopsida; order Cupressales; family Cupressaceae; genus Sequoiadendron; species Sequoiadendron giganteum. The sequence continues at coordinate 352,208,141 of CM021101.1, forward strand.
CCCAGTAATGGCCACACCACCTGCTGGACCATGGGGAAATGCCTTTGGCCCCCTTTGTTTGGATGCACCATTGCACGATCTCCCACGTGTTTCAAGGAAACATCTCCCAAAATTAACCGGTGACAACAAGCAACACCTTGAATGAACACATCACTACCTTCTACATTGTTTATGGCATTTTGGACATTGAACACGAAGACATTTCTGTGAGGCTCTTCATCGAATCCCTCCAAGGGGTTGCTACCGAATGGTTTTACACTCTTCCCAACGCTTCAATCACTAGTTGGGCTACTCTCTAAACCAAGTTTGAGGAGAGGTTCAAGCCTATTGAAGATGCACATGCTTTGTTAGCACAACTGAAAACCATGCGGAAGGAGGCTCATGAACCTATGAGAGAATTTGTGGCAAAATTCAACAAGTTGGTGACATGGATCCTGCAAGATGCTAAACCTATGGATCACAACTTGAAGTTCTTTTTCATCAATACCCAGTTACCCAAGGTAAATTTCCTCTTACGTAGGGAAACTCTTGCTAATGTTGAAGCACCACAGCAATTAGCTACAAGCCTTGAATATGACATGATCTTAGCTGGAGAGATCAGAATCAATGGTAGCTCCAACACAAACAAAAGGATGCAAGCGTCGGGATCTTCAACATCCAATGCCATCACCCCTAGCACCAATTCCAACTTCACTGATCCTATGGTGCAACAGTTGGAAAATGAGCTTCTCGCTCTGAAGAAGCAAGTGGCCAACAATAATACAAATTACAAGGACGTCCCCATAAGGAATTTCCCCAATTGTGCCGGGAACAAAACTCAAAATCGTCTTCCGGCACCACAAGGTAGGATCGCCATTGAAGCTCCACTTACCAATGCTACTGTAGGATATTATGAAACTGAACAAGAAGATTATGCTCAACCAGATTATCCTGAAGAACAAAACATCGATCTCTTCCAAGAGGAAGAAATAGAATCGGCTGGAGACTCCAAGATCAACTACTTGCAAATAATGGATGAAGAGGATCTAGAGGACTTGGTGATAGACACTTACGCTGTCTTTATGCGGCATCAACAAAACCAACTTGACAAAGTTCAAGCTATTGCCCCACTTGAAAAGGAAAAGCTGCCTGTCATGATTGCCAAAAGAGGATCTCCCCTCCCTTGGCAACCTAAAAAAGCAATAAATCCATAATCCAATGTGCCATGTTCCCCAACTCCAACTCCCGCTCTACCCAAAGCTAATCATCCGGTTCCAAAGACCAATGTGCCTTTCATAAAACCGATTAGTGAAGTCACTACATCTAGTTTACAAAATTCTTTCCAAGCCTTTGACATTATAAACCATGCAAAAAGAACCAAGGTTCAAATGTCTAAGGCAAAATACCTCAAAGCTAATCCTGACCAATTTGACAGGCTTGTCCAATTTGTTAAGGATCAAGGAATTACTCCAACTCAGGATTAACCCCTCGAGGTCCCAATTGCTCCTAAACCAAAGGTACCTTAGAATAATTTGGTATCCAATCCCCCAACTTCTTCTAGATGCATTGACCCATTCTTTATCTCTTTGTTAGTAAATGGTTTCAAACTAAGTAATTGTGTCATAAACTTTGGTGCATTTGACAATGTGATGCCCGCCAAAGTAGCCACTATCTTGGGTCTAGAAATGACCAAGACTTTTAGATGTTGCTTTTCTATGGAAAATAAACAAGTGCCCTTGATTGGTCAGATCAAAGATGCGCAATATGCGTTTGCCGTATATCCCGATAAAAAGATCAAAATGACGGTCCTAGTGGCCGATGTACTAGCGTCATATGGAATTCTCCTCGGGTGGAATTTCTGCAAGGATGTTGGGGGAGAATTATGTATGGATATGTCCAAAGCTAGAATACCAATAAAGGGCATAATGCAAAAGCTTATTCCTAAGAAAGAAGCCAAATTCTCCATAACCCAATCAGATGACCCAAGAGCCCAGATCCTATTTGAATCTTCAAGGATGGGGACTTATTATCTTCAAATACAAGAGGTTGGTGAATCTTCAATGACACATGAGTTGGAGAGTTCCGAATCTTTTTCTTTGACAAACGATTCATCACCAGATGATTCGTTGACATTAGATCTTGAAACTCTTCCAGAAGACGAGTTTTCAAATTTTGATACCATTAGCCTCAGTGATCCAAATGACATTTGGTTGTTAGAGTTCGATGGTAGCTGTTCTTCAACTAGTTCCGGAGCTGGAATAGTTTTCATTTCTCCTAACAGAAAGATCTTCCCTTTTTCTTTCAAGCTACAGTTTGATAATACCAACAACACCACAAAATATGAAGCCTTGCTGTAGGGAATGCAAATAGCATGTAAGAAAGGTATTAAAAACCTCCATGTACAAGGTGATACTGAGCTAATAGTATGTCAGGTAAGAAACCTGTACCAAACAAAAAATGATAGGCTTAGGCATTACCGCAATCTCATTTGGGATTTCATTGAAGAATTTGATGCTTTTGATATTTCTGAGGTACCAAGAGAATACAATGGCCGGGCAGATTCTTTGGCAGTGTCAGCCACGCTTCTCATACCACACAAGGATTTTCAAGGTTCTACCTACACTATAGAGTTGGTTTTCCATCCAAGTGTCCCCAATAATTTAGAGAACTGGAAGATCTTCAACGATGATCATCAGATAGTCGCCTTCTTGGAAAAGGTTGAGAATTTCAATGAATTGTACTTCGAAGGAAGTGATTCTCCTCTTTGAGAATCTGTGTCTGGCATAGATCCAGTTTCCAGTGAAGAATTCCTACAACTTAAGGGGAAAAAAATCCCTAAGGGGTTTGTATCTCTGGAAAGGATCTTTGACAAACATGACCATTATGTCAAACAACAACTCGTCGAATCTGATTCATCCAATGAGGTTGAGCAATACAATCTGGGAACTGAAGCTGATCCCAAGATGGTAAACATTGGAAAATGTTGCACTGCAGAAGAAAGGATCCAGTTCACTAGACTATTACAAGAATATATGGATGTTCTGGCATATTCATATGAAGATCTCAAATCTTTCTGACCAAAGGAAGTACAACATGATATCCCACTGAAGGTTGGAGCTTTGCCTTTCAAACAAAAGCAAAGGCAGTACAACCCAAAGATCTCTAGAACCATCCTTGCAGAAGTCCAAAAAATTCTGAATGCATGGATAATCTTCCCAATTCACCATTCGACATGGATAGAAAATATCATCCCTGTGCACAAGAAGAATGGTGAGATCCGCATCTGTGTTGATTTCAGGAATCTCAACCAGTTGTCACTTAAAGACAATTACCCTCTCCCTATCATGGATCAAGTCTTACAGAATGTGACTGGATCCGAGATGCTCTCCATGCTGGATGGTTTCTCTGGTTACAATCAAATTGAGGTCACCATAGAAGATCAACACAAGACCGCTTTCACAACACCATGGGGTACCTTTGCATACTGCTAGATGCCCTTTGGCTTGATAAACGTCGACGCTACTTTCTAACGTGCTATGGACCTGGCTTTCCATGATTTGATGGGAAAGTTCATTGTGGTGTATCTTGATGACCTCACAGTATATTCCAAAAGGTGTCATGAGCACTGCAATCACCTAAGACAAATCTTGGAGAGATGCCGTCAGGATGGCATTTCCCTCAACCCAAAAAAGTCAGTTTTTAAGGTTACAAAGGGAAAACTACTTGGTCATATAGTCTCCACCAAAGGAATTAAGATTGACTGAGAAAGAGTTAATGGCATCAGAACCCTCTCCCTGTCATTGAGCAAGAAGGCGTTTCACTAATTCTTTGGTAAGGTAAATTTCCTGCGAAGGTTCCTCCCGGACTTTGCGGAAAAAACTCGTCATACTATAGACATGATGAAAGGTAATACCACCTTCCACTGGATTGCGGAAGGGAAAGTTGAATTTGACAGTATCAAGGAAGTGATCACTCATGCTCCTGTATTAGTTTGTCCTAATTTCACCAAAGATTTTATAATGTATAGTTAGGCTTTCGAGCATACGCTTTCAGCGATTTTGATATAGGAAAACCATGAAGGTTTTGAATTTCCCATTGCATTCATGAGTTGCCCCCTCAAGAACTACGAGTTGAAGTATTCTCAAATGGAAAAACATGCCTTTGCCGTGGTCAAGTCTGTTAAGAATTTTTGGTTTTACATCCTGAATAGTCACGTCAAGGTCTTGGTTTCGAATACAACGGTTAAGTCAATTCTAACACAACAGGAATTCAGGACAAAAAGAGGCAACTGGGTTGCCAAGATTCAGGAGTACGATCTGGAGATTAAACCCACCAAACTAATACGAGGACATGGTTTGTGTCAACTCATTGCTGAGAATAACCCCGATGAAGAAGTTTCAGAGGATGAAGAAGTTTTAGATGCTGAAGAAAATTCCAATGAACTACCCCTCGTGCTGTTTGTCAGCACCACTGATGAGTGGTTTTCTAATATTGCTCATTTTCTCACTTACGGTGAAGGTCCCAACAACTTGACATCCAAAGAGAAAAGGATTGTCAAGTTAAAATTGACCAATTTTGTCTTATGGGACAATGGCTTGTATAAACGCACCATTGATGGTACCTTTCTATGGTGTGTAGACAAGGAACAACAAGAAAATTTGTTAAAATCATACCATGACTTGGCATGTAGAGGAAATTTTTCAGCATCGGTCACTGCTCACAAATTTTTGAGAGCAAAATACTATTGGCCTACGTTCTTCCAAGACACGTACTCCTAGGTACGTAAGTGTGAGTTATGTCAACAATTTGTTGGCAGACCCAAACTGGCAGCTTTACCACTAAAGCCTGTAGTAATTGAAGAACCTTTCCAACAATGGGGAATCAACTTCATAGGTGTAGTTAATCCATCTTCAAGTGCTAGAAATGTTTATGTTCTGACTACTACCGACTATTTTACCAAGTGAGTAGAGGAAATTCCCACTAAGCGCACAACTTCTGAAGGTAAATTATTGAAAGAGAATATCATTTCCAGGTTTGGCATGCCAAACAAAATTGTTGCCGACAATGCTTCTACCTTTTCATCAAACGAGATCACCGAGTTTTGTTTTGAACATGGCATAACCTTGTCACATTCTTCTAATTATTATCCACGGGGTAACAGTCAAGCTGAATCGAGCAACAAAATCTAGTGACCATCATTCGGAAGCTAGTAGAGGAAAATCAACATCTTTGGCATACGGCTTTGTATGATGCCTTGTGGGCAGACAGGATCACTCCCAAGTGGGAAATTGGCGTGTCTCCTTTTCAACTCTTGTATGGGTTAAATGCCGAATTAACCATAACTCTAGAATTCCCAGCCCTTAGGCTGGCAAAGGCTATCGAAGATGAGACCTTTGAAAATTCTGCTGATAAACGCATAATGTATCTCTTCGAACTGGAAGAGAAGCGTGTCCAAGTTGCTGATCGCATTTCTGAACACCAGCAACAAGTAAAGAAATTGTTTGACAAGAAAGCTAAATCCAGGGACTTTCAAATTGGTGCTCTTTCTTGTATGGGACAAATGGAGGGAGTCAAAAGGTATGCACGGAAGTTCAATTCACTGTGGACTGGACCCTTCTTGGTTCACCAACTATGTGGTGAAAATAGTTTCTTGTTGGCATACAAAGATGGAACATCATTTGCTCTTCCTCACAGCGGGCAACACCTCAAAAACTTTGTGTGTTAAAATAATGAGCGTTCCAGAGGTAAGTATTTTCATTCTTGTTTTTACTCCTTTGCGTCTTTTTGTTTTTGTTTTGTCGTTGTCGCTTGACTCCAAGCCCAATGGATGGATAAAGGCCCTTGAATTATAGAGGTTCTTCTCTCTTCACTCATTTGAAAGAACGATTGAAGAAAGATCCCCAACAGGAGCTAGCTGTTATCATAGAATCTAGTAGCACTCGATTCACAGATAACCCCCCTACGAAACTAGTCCATTTCCTAGAATCGTGTATTTCAAGCACGTGAAACGAGGAAAACTTGTTTTATGAGGTCTCTAATCCTACCTAGTCCGAGTAGGTGACGATAGGCTCGAGTTTCGAGTTTAAAGTTTGACTCCTTTCAAACCCAGGAGTTAGTCATTTTTTCTAAGAGTTTGGTGCTCGGGTGGTGAAAATCACCTTCGTTGCACCTTTTTCACTCTGACTATTTTTGGTGCACGGGAGGTGAATTTCATCGCCATCGCACCTAATTAAGTTTTAACTCTTGGTGCTCGGGCGGTGAAAATCACCGCCATTGCACCAAAAGTTTTTTTTGACATGTTCGGTGCTCGAGAGGTGATTTTCACCTCTCGAGCAACTAATTGTTAGTTGAGTTGAGTTCGCCTACCACATTCAATGCACGCGATTTAGGTTGATTTTTAGGTTTTTATTAACTCTAACATGAGTTATTTTCTCATTTTCGCTAAGTGACTCCTCTCCACACTTTGCTTCCATGCTATCGTGAGTTGCCCCCATTAAGATCGAACCTTGGTGTCTACCTCCAGCACGCGGTTTTTCACAGTCATCTTTGCCATAGTTATCACACCATTGAGGTATGTTCACGTTTTACTTTCTTTTCAGCTTGTCAGTTTTCTTTAAATTTGAATGCTTTCGGTTTATCGTCGATCTTTGGCATTTCTTCTTTCATTGTTCCTTTCGCTCATGTATTTTTTGTTTCTCTTTGCTGTCATTTTTTCCTCGTATCCTTTGCAACTGTCGTGGCAAATTTATCCCCGCCTTCATGCACATCGGTCTTCATTTTTCGGCATTGGTGTACAGGCGAGGTTTTTCACTGACGTCGCACGAAACTGCTAAGTTACACACTGAGGACTTGGCGGTGATTTTCACCGGCATGACACTCATTCACAAAAATACCCAAGTGTCGAGGCGTTGAAAATCACCGCCATGACACCCAACAATTTTGACATGTTGGTGTTCGAGCAGTGATTTTCACCACCTCTACACCAGCATTGCCGTCCCCCAAAATCCTCCAAGTCTGACTTCAGTGTTCAAGTGGTGATTTTCACCACCTCGACACCAAACCAAAATATCATTTAAGTGCTCGAGCGGTGAATTTCACCGCCTGAGCACCAAAATCTACACTTTTCTCTAAACACTCTGAAACGTGTTTTCTCTTCATTTTCGCCTCCACACTCATTTTCGCACCTCATTTTCCACACCATACGACCAAAAAACTGTGACTCCATATCGCCATGTTCATTTCACGTTTCCCCATATGACATGTATTTCTTGACAATCATTGCATTCACCATTCTTGGAGTTAATTTCCAAAGTTCCATCAAAGATCCTCGGAGATAAGAAATACATCAGTCTCTGCTCCCCTAAATGTTAGCTAAAATGCCATCACCATCTCCTAAAGCAAAAGGTAAGATGAAGTATAAGTACCAGGGCTTTTTTCCTTTGATCGTGGTGTTGTCCAAGGTGGATGAGATCAAAGACACCGAGATCGGTCATCAAGATCTGGCAGATTTCGTGAAGAGGATCCAATAGAGGCCATGGGATGACAATTTGAAGGCCATTGCACATAGCAATCTTCATATGGTATCTACTTTCCCAACTTCAGCTCATCACATAGAGTTCATACTTCAGGTTGTTGCTCACTATATCCAAGAAGACGGAACTATGAGAGATTCTGCAGGTCAGGTTGTAATGAGGCTTGACGGTGAATTCTTTGATATAGTCTTCAAAGTTCCACAGATGGAACAATACACTCCCATCATGATCCAGAAGGCTCAAGAGATATTTGATAATGATTTAGTCAAGGCCAAGACATTGATCAACTCACAATGGTTGAAGAATCCCTGAAATGGTGTTTCTAGGTGGCCTAAGGGACTCCCCAGGAGTGACTTCAAAGAAGATGCGGGAGACATGATTACCTTGTTAAGTAGAGTTAAGGGCTTGCTTGAATCCTCTCATTTTCAAGATTGGATGTATGAATACATCCGAATCATTAAAAGGAGGAAAGTACACATTGATTGGGGAACATAGATCAGTGACGAAATCCACGAGCAACTGATCAAGGTGCCCACCACCTTGAAATTTTATATGATTTTTTTCTTGGTGTACGCAGCAACAGTAATGAGGTAGTTTCCAGGTTTATCTACCAAAGGTAATATACATTCTACCCTTATCTATGATTACTATTACCAATTGAACCTGAGGGAAAGCTTCCACCACTTCAGGAGAGTCACAGATGCTTTCTTCGCTTCTTTGTTGTTCACCTTTGACCCGACTCTAGAGAAGAAGAGAATTTCAGACAAAGCTTACAAGGCGGTCAACAAGGTTGGATGTGTTTTTCTTCAATTCCCAACCTTTACTTACATAAGGGTAGGTTGTTTCATGGGATGTCCTTACATGCTTCCCAGATACCCCTTAGACAAATGGATTCTTATGGAGTTGTGCAGGCAATCAATTTTAGTGCACAAAGAATGACAAAAGAATCATCAGCCAGGTTTTAAGTTTCCATTAACCATTGGAAAATATATGATCAGAAGTGTGCAAAAGGCCAAAAATGTTTCAGTAGAAATACACATAATGATTATCAAGACCTACAGGTATAGGCGTGACTTTGACTTCAGATATGTAAAGAAGAAACTCAAGAAAGGTCACAACCATGTTTACCATTTTGAAGACATATGGGTAGAATGTAGAGATGAGGAGGATGTACATAAAATGGATTTCTGCAGGTTAACAGTTGAACAAAACAGGGCCCTCCATATAGCTGATTTTCTCAAAGATTTCGCGGATCCAGGAGATGTCCTCAATTCTGGCTATGATGAGGATAAAATCATCGGGAAACCTTTGCCTCCAATACAATGGTCTGAAAAAGAATGTACTTACATGAGGGAAAGGTTAGCCCCTATCCTACACAACATAGTAGAATGGCTTCACAAGCATGGCCATCAGATGAAAGCCTTCAAGACAGATTATAAGGGTGAGCTTCCCAAAGAAAAACCCAGTCCATGGCTAGAATTCCTCGCCAAAGAAAAACAAGCCGCGATTCCCTCTTCATCCTAAAATTGGCCAAGGATCAAGTTCACTGTGGGGAAAAATACTCCATAGACCACTAAAATATGAGAAACAAGGGCTACCACATCTTGTGGAGAAGAGAGGGAGCTTGTTTTCGAGGAATTATCTTTAGATGAGGAAGGAGGAGATATAGAGTTTGAATCCAAAGAATTAGATGATGAAGACTCCGGTGAAACCAAATCAAATGAAGAAGAAGAGCAATCTACAAAAGAGGTTGACGAATACCAAGAGGATGAGGAACTTTTGTCCCCTCCTCGGGTGAAACCGAATAGGTCCCAGTGTCTTCACCTCCTCACACTCCTTCAATTCCTAAATCTCCTGTTCCTCCCATTCCTTCTTCTCCTCTTCCTACCATCGTTACAGGAGTAGAAGATGTTTCTTCCCCACCAGTAGAGTCAACAGTGTTGGTTTCTTCTGCAGTTGTCCAAACACAAAATATCAATGATCTATCTAGTTCGCCAGTTTCTCTCCCCAGTTTGACATCTCCATCATTTGAAATTTCTTCGAAGGCTGAATTTAATAGATTCATGAATGAATCTTTGCAGACTTAGCTTGGCATATAGACAATTGGGCCCATAATGACTACAACGACGCCCATAGTTACTATCTTAGCTATTCCGCAAGGAGCCCTTGTAGCTCAGGAATTAGCAGTAACAGGAGATGTATATACTTCTTCCCTCCCTCCTTGGTTGGTGTCGCATGTTCCTAAGCACAAGAAGCAGATGATCTCCTTGATGAGTTGGACCTGGAAGAAATACCTGCCCCCAAGATCAAGGAAAAGAAAAAGGCTAAGGTGTTGTCAAGACTCCATGTTGATAAAGCTGGCCAGAAGTTTGTTGAGGTAGGTTTTCCTTCACAACCAAAGGGTGATGTAAACATGGAAGATTATATTGTACAAAGAATACAACTTGGGAAGGCAACCAATGAAAGTGCTAAAGCAGATGCCCAAGTAGTATTGGATACCCTTGTAGGAAGGCTTGACAAGATGGAGCAAGCTAAGAATCTATACAAAGAGAAGGTTGAACGCTATGCGAACATCTTAAGAAACATAGCAGGATCTTCAATAGGTGATGACCAATCTATGACCTTGGTGAATGTCGAAGAACCAGCTGTACAAAAGGAAGAAAAGCTTGCAGCCAAGGGTAAAGTCTTCAATGAGTTCATTGAAGAAATCATAGATCATGGGACACAAGTCATCACCATCGCAAGTGAAAAGAAAATCCAAATAGCCTAGCTACAAACTAAGCTTAATAAAGAGGAAGGATCACTTGTGAAGGATCTACATGAGATGGAAAGGTCTTTATCATCATGGTTGAAAATGAAAGAATACAAGATCAAAAAATTGGTAAAGAATGGAGTAATACCTGACAAGGAGAAATATGTGGAGGTGAAAGAATCGCTCAAACATAAAATCCAGGTATTAAAGTTTTCAATTGATGACATTCACCAGGTAGAGGACGATGTAGAAGGTTACTGGGTTCTCCTAGTAAATGGGATGGACGAGTTGCTAGGTGATTTCCTTGATGATGAGCACACCTTTCTTTCTCTTAGTGAGATTATTCAAGTGTATAAAGAGGCCTTCATGAAGCTGGTGGATGATAAAGGTTTTACCAAAAACACCATGCACATTGTATGTGATCTGCGACTTTCACTTGATTGTTTCAAGGCTCATCTTCAAAGGTGTAAAAAGGTTTCTTCATCTGTGAAGAAGATGATTACCAAAATACACATGCTAGTGGATTATACAGTCGGGGCAGATGAAACTTTCCTACCAGAGACGACAAAGAAATATGAAGACTTCCATGCTGAGTGCAAAGAACAATAGTCTTCTTTTTGTCTCCAGTGTTCGTCAGTTTTGGTGTCCCCTACTTTGCACATTGTAAATAGTTTTTGACATCTTAGATGTCTTTTTGTAAAATGTAATTGCACCGAAAATATGAGGTGTGATTACGTAGAAATAAATTACACTTAGTTAGATTAGGGTTTCCTATTTTTACTCATCTAATTCCCTAACTTTTCTCTTCCTTCGTTTCTATAAATAAGAGGGATTTCTTTTGTAATAGTTACCTTTTGATATTTTGCAACGAAGTGCTACTCTTTTGAAACAAGCATTGAGACTTTGTGTTCAATATTGTGAATTCACATATAATCAATAAAGAAGAGGATTGCATGCCTGACTTTGTGTTGGAATCGATTGTCTTGTGTGTTGATTATATTAGTAGTGACTAGTGTATGAGATTGAAAGGGCTTCAAGTGGTTGATGTAAACTTTGTGTTACATTTATCGTTTGGATTTGTTTATGTTTGAAGGTTTTTGTTGAAGAATCTACAAGACTTTGTGCTTATAATCATTCATGTTGTTCGAGGAATCGCTGTATCTAAGAAGACTTTGTGCTTCTAATAGAACGAATGATACTACTATAGGATTCAACATTTAAAAGGCTGCGGAATGACTTTGTTCCTTCGTGAGCTTTCCCTTTCCCTTTTAATTTTTGTTATTATAGATCATACCTGGTATTTGTACGCTATGCTTTGACAAGATAGAAATATTGGCATTATTGCTGTTGTTTAAGTTTAAGTTATCATATCTAAAGCTTTTCATCGTGAAGCATTGTAAACATCTTCTCTGAAAAAAGAGAGAAATATGAATTTAACACAACCCCCCCATTTCATGAGTACAGTGTTATTTTGTAAGTATTCCTTTAAGTTTACTATAGCTTCTAATTAGCAGTAAGAAGGGAACCTCCCCTTTCTAAGAGGAGAGATTACATCTCACATAGCTGTGGTTGAAGTCTAGATGGCATAATCTGTTGAAAAGTTTATTACACTATTTTCACCCAACAGTGCCCTAGTTTTTAAAATGCATTAGCTAATTACTATTCCACAGTGAGTAGGGTTTTGTAAATTTTCATTGTTTACTTAGGAATCTATTATGCATCTAGTCTAGTTAATTTAGAAGTGTTAAATTCATGCTCTAGTTATTTGAAATCGAGGGTTTTAGTTTAGGGTTTTTTACGCATTTCTGTGTTCATGTTTTTAATTTAAATTTGATGCCCTAAAAGGTACAGTCGCCTTTCGGTCATATGGGGATAGTATTATTAGGTTTTGTTTAATCCCCCTTTCATTTTGATATGACCTAGCCCTTAAATCATGAAGCTATCTATCAAACTATTAAAATTACTTATGATGTCATGATTATTTTAGCGGAAGCAGGATCAAAATCAATATAAAATTTGAACCATATTTTCCAATAAGTATTGATTCCATTTCCATCCTATCTCCGACTCTGCTTATAGTGAGAAGCATTATTTCAAAATAACGATAACCTAGTCAAAAGCGGAATGGGAACTAAATATGATATTAGAAAATCTGAAAGAAACTAAATTAGTTTCCATTCCGGTTTCAGTTTCGATTACCATGCTAGGTCTGACTCTGGTACCGCTTGTTATTATTGTAATCTCAATAATGGTTTTGGCTCTGAGCCTGAGAGTGTTTTAAAGGAGACTATTCAGAGTTTTTTTATGCTTGGTTTTGCCTCCGTTATATATATGAAGGGTAAGGTTTTGAAGTATATTTTGTGATTTTTATTCAAAGATCTAATTAGAGGTTTTGTTGCAGGAAAGCTAAAGAATGTCAGGAGTATCAGGAGAATATTCCCAAAGGAATCGGCCCGCAGAAACATCAAAGGCAACAACTAAGCCTAAGAAGATTAAGCTAGAGTAGCTACCTTATACCTTGAGGTATAACCATAGGGGTCCTGTTGTCACTGCAAGCAAAGTGGAATCAGATTGGTCTGATATAACTGCCACCAATCTAGGCTCATACAATTTTGGGGAGTTGTATTTAGAAACATTTGTTGAGGATATAATAGGGAGAACTCAAAGAATAGTTGAGTCTATCTTGGCTCACATCACCTTATTTCCTCTATCTATCCAGTGCTCGGAGTTGATTATGATAGTAGCAGGAGCTTACAATCCAGCAACTAGGCACTATATGGTTACATAGGACAATATTATCATTGATCTACCTGCCTAAATGTTTCAACATATGTTTAGTGTCTCAGATCCAAAGAGCCTGGTATAGTTGAAGGAGGTAGATGATTTAGAGAAATATAGAAAATAGAAGGAGGCAAACAAAGCTCACTTGAACAAGAAATGGTTGAGAACAGAGAAGAAGTCTCTGACCAAGCTTCATGATCAACCAAAGAGGACAAAATTCTACAAAGAAGTATTAGACTTGATAATGATGTTGTCTAGAGTCTTTGGGAAGAGGGATGCATTTCATTTTAAGGAATGGATGTTTCCCTTCATTCAGACCATGTTTAATGGAAAACAACAGTTTGATTGGCCAATGGTTGTCTCTGATGCTATTCATGACTAGTTAACTAGAATAAGGGAAACCAAAAGCTTCTTTATGAATTCCTATGTAGCAGCTAGAGGAGGCATCCTTCAAGGATTGAATAGAGTGGGTATATTGGGAGAAGCTGATCGACAAAGGAAAGTATGGGATCATTATGATCAGCTATCTCTACAAGTGTCTGAAACATAATTTCGAAGGGTTAATGATGCATTCTTATATGTAATCATTAACCAGCTTAATGGAGATGCAGGATATAGATTGAGCCAAGAAGCTATGGCCTTTATCACCGAATGGGGATGGTGGTATATCCAATACCCCAAGTTCACTTATTTCAAACTGGCTAGATTTGAAGGTCATCCCCACTTACTTCCAAGATGTTGTAGCAACAAGATGGTTCTAATGGAATTTGTATATCAAGCTCAAGGGGTCAATGCCAGATTTGGGTTGAAACATAAAATAGGGTGACATAAGTTTCCCATGCAATTGGGTGAATACAGCTACCAACATCTTGTGGGAGCTAAGGTAGTTTGCAGTGAATTGATACATTCGAAGCTAGGTTTGTACACTGCTCAAAAATACTTTGACCCAAAGAAGAAAATGAATGCTTTGCTGCCTTTGGTTTTTGACAAACATTTCAACCTGCTAGAAGACTTTTGGAGGGATCTTCAGGATGACTATAACCTCAGGAAAAGGAATTATGGGAGGTTTCCTATTGCACTCATGGTAGAATTTGGGATCAAAGATGACATCCCTGATACATTATTAGATGAATAATGATGTTAGATCCATCATATGAAGCATTAAATATTGGCACCAAAATTTTGGATCCGATGGACTGGGACGGTGAGGAGACCATTGACATAAAGAAAATAGGGAGGCTAGTTTTGGATAGAAGTATTCACTGGGCTATCCTAAGAACCAAAACTCCTCAGGAACTGACTCCTAAGAAGGGGAAGGGATACAAAAGAATCAAGAGGAAATTTCCTTCCAAGGAGCCCTTGGAATTATTACCTCCTGACATTGAAGAGATTGAGCTTAAAGCATCAACTCAAGATGAACCAAAGGCACAGGAGAAGGAGGCCCAAACAAAACCCATGGCTTCAACACCAGCATTGGGTGAGTCATCTACTCAAGTCCCACTTACAAAGAAGCAAAGTGAAGAGATGCCTAAGGGGACTCTTCATGATATTGCTGAGTCATTAAAGGGGAAATAAGTAGAGGTGGAGATCCATGATGTTGGAACAGAGTCTAATGAGACTTTATCAGAGAAGGATGCACAAGAAAATATGCCTCTGGAGGAGGAAATTGAACATGTACTGATAGAAAAGGATCAATGGGAACTATTTGAGGAGGCAAAGAAGGCTTCAGATGATCAAGCACATGCAGAGGCAATAGAGAAGAAAAAGGTAGTTAATGATAAGGCACAAGATGATGCCTTACTCCAGCAGCAATAGGTAGAAGCCAAATGAAGAGTTGATGAAATAGAAAAGCAACAAAGGCAAAAGGAGTAGGAGCTCAAGATCAAAGAGGAAAATGATAAGTTGGAGTTAATACAAAAATTCACGATTTGGAGGAAGAAAAGGCAAAGCAACGAGGAGAGAGAGAAGTTCTTGTGGCCAAATTGAAGCTTGTTGAAGAGGCTTATAAAGAGAAAGAGGAAGCAAAATGAGTGCAAAAGGAAAAGGATGCCGAGGAGCTGATTAAGAAACAAAAGGAAAAGGAAGATGCTGATAGACTGAGGGCATTAGAGGAAGAGAGAAATTGGGAACTGGGGAAGAAGAGATTAGAAGAAGAAAAGTTGAAAAGGGAAGAAGAAGAGAAGAGGATACTAGAACAAAAGGATAGGGAGGAAGCTAAAAAGATTGCTCAAACAAATGTGGAACAAGAATAGCAGGGGAGAGAAGGGGTTGATTCTAGACCTCAAGTAAATGTGCAACCACCCTCTACTACTACTATTGCTTCTTCTTCGAATATAATGACCACTACTCCAGGTGCTCCCACTTGGTTAAAATTGGATCTTCAGAAGAGATCAGTGACACCTTCACAACCTCTCAATTAGGGTGATATGATGAAGGAGATTGAAAAGGAAAGGCCCAAGAAGAAGGCCAAAATCCTACATTCCACTAGACTCACTAGAAAAGGAGAAATTGTTGTTGAATTATGCCATACAGATGATGGAAAAGGATGTAGGAGACATGCAATTGACTGATTAGCAGTTGGGCACTGTGAACATGGGGAGACCCACAAGAGATCAATAGATGAACCTAATAGATGTGGTAGCTTCATCCACTAAATCCAAAGTGATGAAAGATAAGTAGAGAAAGGATGAGCTTAAGGATTAGTTGGATCAGTTGCATACTTTCTTGAAAAGTGTTTCTTCTCCAAGGTCACAAAAAGTTGCCACCATTGAGACACCAATTTTTCTTAGTAAGAAAGAGGTGGATGATTTGGTACATGTAAGGAGTAAGGCAAAGATGTTGGATAGGTGGAATAATAAATTAAATCAAGAAATAAGTGAGGTGCTGGATAATAGTTTTGAGGTTCACAAAATGATAGAGGAATTAATAGAAGAGATGAACTAGTATGTCAAAGTATTGGGAGAACAGGAAGAGGAGTACAGAGGATATAGCCAGAAGCTGAAAGAGGTTAACAAATTTCCTAAGTCCACTCTTCTAGAATAATCAATACTTGAAGAGGACAATAAAGAATTCTTGGAGAAGACTTCCAGTATACTTTGGTTTAGGTCTGACTTTCTATACAAGCATAAAAGTGAAGTTCAAGATTCTGTCAAGGATCTAAATGAACAGTTTGAAGAGTTGGAAGCAGTTATTGCTGTCATAGTAAATGTTGATATACTAGTAAAGGAGGGCCTACCTTTGAGCCAAATAAAGGAGAAATGGGATGATAGGTTTAAAGAGGTCATGCAAAAAGGAGATGATGGTGAAGATCTGCTGTTAGATCGGTTAAAGGATATTAAAGAAGAGATAAGGGCAGCTAAGAGGGAGTTAACAAACCTAAAAGACATGAGAGGATTTGCTACTGCAGAGTTAGAAAGGATCAAGTTTGAAGACAATTGGATTCATAGGCCGGATTTTGAGGTGCTTCAACAAGTCTTCTCCAGTTATGACGATTACATTGTAGAGTAGGCTTCTCATGCATAATTGATAACCTCATGCATGCATGGTTTCTTTTTTTCTCCTTTGCATGCATAACCGGCAGTTTGTGGGCGCATGACTTTCTTTTCTCCTCTCCATTCTTTTCTTCTAGTTTAATTGAGTTTCCAAGATGAATTTATCCCTAAAAGGGTGGATCGACCTAAAATAGAGGGGACTTCAGATTTTTGTATATCTATGAATACCTGTGAGGTATCATATTGTAAGGGTCGGCTGATGAGAATAAGATTAGCCACCTGATAGTATTAGATAGAATTTTTGTAGTTTTTATAGAGATACTTTGTTACTTTATTTATAGTTGAATATAATTATAGGTTTTTTTTACACAATATGGTGTTGGAAGTGAGTTTTATTGGATAAGGTTGATGAATCAGAGTCTATCTGTATGCCAGTGATTGTGCTGAAGCATGAGTGTTTCTTATGTGATGAAAATCATTAGAAAAAACCAGATTTAAAGATTATTTCATTAGATTATCTTTGAATTGAGTTTATTAAAGTCTATTGATCTATGGTCTTGGCAACGAATGAGAGTGTGTTCTTTTATCTTTGAAATATTTATGATGTGTGTTTGTGATATTAAATTAAGCACCTTAGATACATGCAATAGTATGGATTATTCTGTAAATTTTATCATGCTATGGTTTTCTTGATCTATTAGAAGAACATTTGTTGTTGAAGATATATGTTTGGATATTAGATAAGTTTTATTCATGTTTACTGATGTACGCCCTGATCTATCTTTTTCTTTTATTTAAAAACCCCCCTTTTCATTAAAGATAGTTTGATGAATAAGTCATTGCTTGCATTCCTCATTACCAACAAAGGCCCCTTGAATAATATAGTTGGATGGACTAATTGAGTGACACCAAACAGTTGAGAACCAACTAACAGGACCTTGGGAGGTAGACTACTATATGTTGTCTTTATTTTTTAGGAGAAATAGAGTAGAAACATTCTGTTTAACGTTGTTTGTGTCATTTTCACCATCAACAAATTTGGCACTAGAAGGAGGGCCTAAAGGAACAAGCTATCTCACATTGTGTCATTCTCACTGGAGAAATACGAGAGGATTCTTAGATCCTCTACTAATCTTGAACCATTAGAAGAATTTGAAACTTCGATCAGACCTAGACCCCATGCTCTTAGAATATTGATACCTACATTGCCACCATCGCTTACTCCACCTGGATTTTAACCAAATCCACCTACACCACTGCCAGTTCAATCTACATGACCCCCACTGGTTAGGCCAGTATCACCTCCATCTGTTAGGCCAATATCACCAAAAATTCGGCCTATATCACCACCTGCTCAACCAATTTTACCCATGGCTTATTTTGTGAATAACCCTTATCCGTTAGGGACTATTCCAGGAGGAATCCATGATTTACCGAAGAGCCCAAAAAATTTGGGTCCTGAGTATGTACATGGCGAATCAAGAAGTGCTGAGGAGAACATACAAGCATTGAAAGGTGCTTGTACACGTGCTCAATTTTCTCATCAGGATATGGTATGTAGATTGTTTCCTCATTGTTTGGGGGATATGGCATATAACTGGTACTTAAATCTGCCTCGAGGATCTATCTTGGGTTGGACAGATTTAGAAAATGCATTCATTAATCAATTCTGGGTTTATGTAGATCTTGCCATCTTGTATCACCAGTTTTCCACCATAAGAAAGGAACATCATGAGCCACTACCTCTATTCAACACTAGGTTCCAAAGGATGTTTCATAGGTTGCAAGATCCTTACTTAGTAGCCGAGAATATTGCCATTCAGGCATATTTAAGAGTTGTTGATCCCTTGATTGGCTTATTCTTACAGAGAACTTATCAGGCCAATGAGATTGACTCCCTATCTAAGGTTTATCATTTAGCTATCAAATTGCAACAATAGACAAGTCTGCAATCAAGAGGTTTAGGAGTAGCTCTTCCTCCCATGAATTATTAGATGCCTAACCCACCATTGTACAACACTGTCCCAAGGATGTCTTACTCCCAATATGGACCTATGTCTGAGTTACAAGCTCCATCTACCATGCCCTTTCTTAGAAATGGTGTGCAAGATTCTTCCTAATGACCTCAAAATCAACAAGCAGGAGGATCAACCCATGTTCATTCCCCATCCATAGTGCAGAATGTGCAAAATGAACAAACTGTTCAACTGACTAGTGAGTTAGAAACTCTCAAGAAAACTCTATCTCAAATGTCTAATGACATGGCATAGCTTAGGAAAAACCCTCCCCACAACCAAAATCAGAATTATCACAACCAGGGAGGTTACAATAATCAAGTAAATTACTCCAACCAAAATGGGAATTAGAACACCAATTGAAAATTCCAGAATCATAATTCCTCTAACCAAAATTACCAAAATCAGAATAGAGGATATAATTAGAAGTTCAACAACAACAATAAGCAGTGGAATAATGGACCTAACAATGGGGGAGTTCCCCATAATTATCAATTAGGTGAGGAGATATCACATACTGCTAATGTAGCTAACCTTAATTTCATGACTAATTGGTGCAGGCTACATGATACTGAAGCACATTCTGAGGTTAATTGCCTAGAAATGGAGAAAATTGTAAAGATTGCACAAGTTGATGCCCATCCTCTAGCAGGAAATTCCAATCAGGATAATGGGCTAGTAAGTACAGCTATGAATTATGAGACTATTGAAGAGAAATACCAATTTCCCATGTAGGGAGACAATGAGCTAGAGGAGGATGTGTATGATGCCCAAGCTTTCAGTCTAAAGGTGGTGATTTTATGAGAAATCAGAATAAGGGCCCATTTACTACATCTGCACCTCCAAACAATATGGTCCCACCTAACCAAAATGCAGATAATAATCCACCACCACTAAAGCGACCTTTTGATTCTCAGAATAGAGTAGTCTGCCTCATTTTCCTAAATATCAAGTGAGGAATGATTCAGAATTCGATTTTATTGTAGAACTACAGAGACATAAGACATCATTATCATTCTTTGACATCATGAAGTGGTGCCCAGCTCAATGTGAAGTGGTATTGAAGGCCCTGGAGGAGGGAGATCGCTTAAAAGGAAAAGGTAAAGTGACTCCTGTGAAGGAGACAAACACAACTATCTATAAAGGTAAGACCAGTACCTTGCCTTTTCTTTTAAGTTTAAGGATTTTTGGAAAGAATTTGCATAACTGTTTATTGGAATCTGGAGCATTGGGAAATGTTATGCCCTTTTCAATATGTAAGAAGTTAGGATTAAGTCCTATCTCGACCAATAAGAAAGTGATTCAATTAGACAAAACTGAGGTTAATGTTGTAGGAAAACTAGAGAACATGCATGTATAGGTTGGATCAGATCCAAGGATCCAGACCTACATAAATATCCAAGTAGCTAACATCCCAAAGACATATGCTATGCTCCTAAGTTGGGAGCTAATGAAAATTATTGGGGGATATTTTTCCTTGGATTTCTCTCACATGTGGCTACCTTGGAAGGGGGTTGCAACATAGATAAGGATTGAAAGTGAACCAAGACTCAATCATATGATCACAAAGTATGATGCTTCAAATGAAGTAGCATATTTTGAGACTGAGATAGGAGTTTACAAACAAGAGGAAGTCCTTACTTTCTCTGTACTTAATCTTGGGGATACATTGCACCTAGAATACAGTGACCCAATGATCTACATCAACCAGTAGGTTCTAATAAGGAAATTGCAACAAGATAGCTAGTTTTAGGAGAAGAAACTGATTTGAGTAGTTTGTTACTTCCTATTGGTGTAGGATTCATTATCATAATCATTCGGAGTTAACATGCCAATCATGCCTAGATATCTTAAGTCATGTAGATCAGGCTCAAAAAATATGTCAAGAGAAACCCCAGACCCCTATCAATGAGTTTTCTTTTCAGGTCAAGGATGCTACCATTCTCACCAGGACTAGCCTTTCTCAAGAGGAAGGTTCCTCACTAGTAGAGCAGACTCAGATTCTGAGCTCTAAAATTCAAGAAGAGGTTGAGGTGTCTCAATTCCCATTCAATACACATGCCACATATACTTTTCCAATACCCAAGGTATTGATGAAAGATGAGTTGGATTGAAATTTAACCCAAGAAGTTGTTCAGGAATTGATTTCTGAGCAATTTGAAAACATAGAAAAATATTCAAGTGAGCTTTGTCCCAAGTCAATTTCTGATGACCAACAAAAGTCTGAGCCACCACATATCTCAAGTAAGTCATCCCCTGTTGTCCCTAAGAAGAAATAACTCCCAGCCAAAGACCAATTGTGGACTCTTATATTTGATGGTTCTAAATCTAAAGTAGGAAGTTGAGCAGGGATTGAACTAACCAACTCGAAAGGGAAAACTTAATTTGCGTCTTACAAATTGTAGTTTGGCTGCACAAAAAATGTGGCTAAGTATTAAGCACTTGCTTGAGGCCTTATTTTTTCTCATAAAAAGAAGGTTATTGCTCTCACAGTTATGGGGGGTTCTGAAGTGATTGTAAAATAGGTACATAGCTAATATACATGTCATAACAAAAGACTGGCTGCGTACAAAAATATAGTTTGGAATTTAATTGAAGACTTTGATGCTTTTGGGATTAGTCTAATCCCTAGAGAAGCTAATCAAATTGTAGATGCGCTTGCTATTGTTGCTAGCACGTTGGAACCCATGTAAGATTCTGAACTAAAGAGATTTTTAGTTGAACTCATTTCATTCCCAGCAGTCCCTGATAATGTACAAAATTTTTAGGTATTTGATGATGATCAACATATATTGGCATTTTTGGCAAGTTCTGATGTTTTTCAAGAGAAGATAATAGATGAATCTAAAAGAGATCAGGGAGATTGGGATCTTGAGAAAGAGAGTCCAGAAGGGATATTGGATTTAAAAAGTAATAGCATTCCAAAAGGGATGGTAGATTTGGAGAGAATATTTGACTCCGAATCATGAGCTCGTCAAAGGATGCCTACAAAGAGTGATGGAGGGAAGTAGGAATCTGTTAATTTGACTCACTCAAGTCCTGAAAGGAATGTTCTTATAGGAAAGACTTGTCCTCAAGAAATTAAGGACAAGATAGTTAAAGTTATGGAGCAGAACATTGAATCCATTTCTTGGAGTTATGATGATCTAAATACATTTGACATTTTGGTGATCACACATACCATACCTCTCAAGTCAGAAGCAAAGCCTTTTCATCAGAAGCAATGCCCAGTCAATGTTTTAATTGAGCCCCTGATTCAGAAAGAGGTGAAAAAGCTCCTATCTACAAGGATAATCTTTCTTGTTAGACATTCTACCTGGGTGGCGAATCTAGTTCCTATATGCAAAAAGAATGGTGAGATCATATTATGTGTTGATTTCAAGAATCTAAACAAAGCCTCTGCAAAAGATAATTATCCATTGTCCTCTCTAGATGAAGTACTACAAAAGGTTAATGGATCTTAGATGATGTCCTTCTTGGATGGTTATTTTGGCTACAATCAGGTTCTTGTCAGTCATGAGGATAGAATGAAAACAACTTTCACAACCAAATGGGGCACATTTTCCTATTGAAGAATTCCATTTGGTCTTATCAATGCTAGAGCAAACTTTCAAAGGAAAATGGACGTAGCCTTCAAGGATTTGATAGGAAAGTGTATAATCATTTATGTGGATGATTTAACCATCTTTTCTAAGAATAGAGAAGACCATGTTGCTGATCTAGAAAAAGTTCTTAAGAAATGTATAAGTTATGGTGTCTCTCTTAATCCAAAGAAGTGTGTGTTTGGAGTATCTGAAGGGAAACTCCTGGGTCACATCATATCAGAAGAAGGGATATCCATTGACCCTGATCGGGTGGAGGCCATCTTGAAATTGACAAGGCTAGGCAACAAGAAAGAAATGAGATCCTTTTTCGGTAGGATCAATTTTGTTAGAAAATTTATAATAGGGTTTGTGGAGATTTTCAAACCTCTAAATGAAATGATGAAGAAAGAGGAAAAGATTGAGTGGAGTGAAGAGGCTAAATCTGCTTTCTCGCAGATCAAACAGTCAATATCTGAGGCACCTTTTTGACAAGCCCAGATTATTTAAAACTTTTTTGTATCTATTCATTTGCATCTGACCATTCATGTGAAGCTATGTTAACACAATGAAGAGGAGAGGGAGAAGAAAGAACTATTGCCTTTATGAGCTCTCCATTTAAGAATTCAGAAGTAAGATACTCACCACTGGAAAAACAAGCCTTTGCATTAGTATAAGTGGTAAAGAAGTTCAGACAATACATTCTTCGAAGTCAAGTAATGGCTATAGTTCTAGATCCAGCTGTGAAGTCTCTTTTGATGCAAAGTGAATTAGGAGAACGAAGAGGGAAGTGGATGGAAATCCTACAAGAATTTGACTTAGAGATTCATCCAATGAAGCTTGTTTGAGGGCAAGGTTTTTCAAAAGCAATGGCAGATGTGGATAAAAATATCACTTGTCAACAGTACACCGTCCAGTCATTTACTAAGGATCTCTGGTACATAGATTTGATTTTCTTCCTTCTTAATAATAGATGTCCAGAAGGAATGAATGCTACTCAGAGGAGAGAATTGAGGATGAAGAGTGCTCACTACATTCTTAAAGGGGGATCCATCTACATAAAGAATTTTCAAGGGACTTACTTGCGCTGTTTATATCAGCAAGAGGCCAAGCATGCTATTTCTGAGCTCCATGGAAGACATGGAACATGACATGGATCTACGGATGCTTTGGCCCATCATATTCTTAGATTAGGCTATTATTGGCCTTATGTATTTTGGGATGCACACCAACATGTTAGAACTTGTCATATATGCCAAACTTTTGCACCCAGGGAAAGAAATCTTGCAATGCCTTTGCAATCGGTGTATAAGGTAAGGCCGTTTGCTCAATGGGCCCTGGATTTTGTAGGTGTTATTAATCCCAATTCTTATGTAGGACATAAATTCATCTTGACTACAACTGACTACTGTAAACGCTGGACTGAGGCCGAGTCCTGCAAAAATAGCACCACAGAGGTGGTCATCAAGTTTTTGACTAAGAACATCACAACCAGGTTTGGAGTTCCATTTGCTCTGGTATGTGATAATGGCCCTGCTTTTTCTTCTGCTGAATTCATTCAATGGGCATATGAGCATAAAATTATTTTTAAATATTCATCTAATTACTACCCTCAGGGAAATAGAGTGGTTGAGTCCACTAATAAAAACTTGTTGGAAGTGATAAGAAAATTGCTAGAAAATAATCCTAGAGACTGGCACACCCAGTTGAGATTTTCCTTATGGGTAGATCGGACCCAAATCAAAGTAGCTCAAGGAAAATCACCTTTTAAGTTAGTCTATGGCATAGACCTTGTCTTCCTGATTCATTTACAAATACCTGTTCTTAAGCTCATGCATGAATTTTATACCAAGGATGATAGGATTGAGGTTAGATTACTTAATTTGCTTAACATGGAAGAACAAAGAGATGCTGCTTTGCAACAATTATCTAAGCATCAGGCTTTCGGCAAATGTTGGTTTGAAAAAAGAGCCAAGATAAAAGCTTTTAGGATATCGGATCTTGTATTACTATGGGATAAAGCTAGAGAAAAGAAAGGAGATCACAAGAAGTTTGATAGACTCTGGTTAGGTCCTGTTGGAACTGTAAAATTTTGATAACCTGATTAACCCTTCATGCTTCTTATTTTCCCAAGAAGTTCATATTACAGACATAAAATTTCCTCACATAGCATTTTTTCACCAAGGTCCTGGTTAAATTTTGTCATATAGCCCCATAAAATTCATCTGACATTAAATCTTTAACATTTGAAAATATCGGCATAAGTTGATGCAGGTCTCACCAATAATAATATACATTTCTTCAATATATCGCCAAGACATCAGAAGTGTCATACCGATGAGGATATATACCAAGAGAATGTGGGTTTACATTTCCTATCGACAAGACAAAAGGTATCGGCGTAGCAATGTGAGGTCATATCGAGCTAAATTTATTTTTACCGATTGGAATATGAAAAAGTGTATCGGCCAGACTATAGTCATCGGAGTGAGATTTCAAAGGACCGCCCGAAGAATTCACTGGTCTTGCCAATAAAGTGAAAAGAAGACTCATTCAATAAGACAATGATGTCGAGGAGAGTTCAAGGAGTCTTACCGACCCCTCATGTTGTATCGACAGAACTGAGCGTATAGAGATAAAAGTTGTTGAGAAGACAATATGCATGGTCTCACTGAAGAAAAAGTGTATCGGTGAGATAAGTCTCAACGGGGAGATCTAAGAGAGGTCATGATGAATATCATTTTGTTGGTACGAAAATTACTTGGTCTCGATGACTTAAGTTGACAAAGTGAATATCTTGGTGAGACAAAGAGCTTTCAGAGTGAAGTGAAGAATTGTTGGCCCAATTTGTTAAGTCTGGGCGATAGTTTGCTTCGGTGAAGGTCATGGTGACATAAACAACTAAAAAGGAAAACTATCAGGGAGACTTGTGATGTCAGGGGAACTACAAGATGTCTTAGTGGATGTATGAATGTTGAATAGACAAATTGACCAGAGATTTGAAATGTCTTGCCGATATGATCCCTGATCTAACAGTGAGAATTTCAAAAAACTTGCTTCATTCATGTCTCAGTGAAGACATCAATGGCACCACGAAGCATAAAATATTTTGCAAATCATGGTGAGCTCAATTGAAATCATTTTTTCACAGAATTGGTAGCAAAGGAGAGTAGAGGAATGAGCGAAAGAATCGAAGCATTCGTCCAACTTGGATTTTCAGGAGAAATACAATAAGTTCCTCATCCTCTAAAAATTGTAAATTTCGAAGAATGGAAGGCACTAGTTCAGAAAAGATGAAAGGAAGAAAACATGGGGAGGGTAGCCAACCAAAGGGAAAAAATAAAAAAATTGAAATACAACCAGAGGGCACCGAGAGAAAATTAAACCAAGATCTCATAAACTAGCTACCTGGTTCAGGACCTAAAGCTAGGCGTTCTACGTAGCTTAAGTTGGACATAGATAAATTGGATGACAAATGTAAGTTCATAGGAGATGTTTGGACTCCAATTAGAGGATACAAATTGTTTAGTTTCCACTACCATAGAAGAAATCTCTTTGAGCCAGTATGTAACCCGTGGAGGCTCAATTCGGGAAAATAGGTGTGCCCTAATGTTTTTATTGATATCGAATTGGTGAAATTATTGGCTGGTCATTATAATCCGAAGAATAGGGCCATATGTGATTTATCTGGGAACCCGATGATACATGTGTCTGAGAATGCAATAAGCGAGGTTTTCAAGTTAGAAGGAATGTGCAATAAGAAGATCATAAGTGAGGAGCTCGAGAGTGAATTCAAAATAATGGATACCATTTACAAGGGCTGGAGGTTACCCCTACATAGAATTAAGTGCCATGGAAAATTAACTCCGATAGAAGACAGTGAGGGACCACCATTTCATGTGGATCTCTTCAAACCCTACATAAAGTAAACTTATTTTTCAGTGGGACAGGTATTGGGGATGGAGGTCCCAGAGCATATGACAACTATACCTATGGAATTGCTGCGGATGTTCAATATCATAACTCCAAGTCTTTTGATTATGCTTCACATGTGTTTAAAGAGCTGGATGCAGGGTTGATGGAAATAAACAATGGAGCCTCTGTCCTACACCTCAGGAATTATTCATTGTTGATGCACTTGGTGCTATATTTTGGACATGAATTAGGATTGTGGCCCCAGGAGTTGAGGATTTTTCAAATTGATAAGGAAGGCAAGCCATTGCCTATTTAGTTATGGACTGTTCTTTGGGACAGCAGGTTTGCTAATTCTAATTTCTTGCATTTTTAAGAGACTTTGTAAAGCCTTTGTATAGGTTTCATAATCATCCTTGTGACTATTCCTTGTCTGATGAAATAAAGAGGCTTCTCAGGCCTAAGGATTATAATGGACCAATCAACTACAACTGGGGGGATTGGTATTGTTTAGAAAATGCCACTATGATTAGGGTTTATGGTTTTGAAGGTACTCCATTTATTTTTCCAAGGACAGTTCCAGATAGAATTGCATACTCGGAGATTGTTAGGCAAATTGATTCTTCCAGTGTCATGAAATTAAGCTCTTATGGGAAGCAATCTTTTAAGCCAAGTACGCTATGTTTTGGTGATTTTACTATGTTAGCAAAGGAGGGATACAATTTAATTCTAGATAAGTTATTGCATTATAACATGAGAAAAGTGCTATCGAGGAAAAAATTTGATCCAGAGGGATATATTAATTATGCCAGATAGAGGATAAACTTTGGAGGGTATCAGCATGTGCCCTATCATTCTGATGACATAATTAGAAACTTGGAAGCAAAAGAAGTAGAAATGGTGATTGAGAAACATGATCAAGAATTGATAGATGTTGAGCTATTGTCCTCTAGTAAAGAAGTATTAGAGGTTGATAGGCCACAAGGCCTATCTGGGAAGGTATCGAGGACAGGAAGTCAGGATTACACCTATTTTACCAGAGAGATAAATATTGAGGAAACTGTGGATGTGGATACAAGACATGAAGAATATAGATCTTTTATAGTAGATGATGAATTTGTGAAAACCTCAGAATCCAAATTTTGTTTATACAAACAAAATGGAAAGGAAATAAGAGGACTGGTTGACAATGTCACACCAGGAAATGAGGAGCAATTGTTAAAAAACTTGAAGGATGATGTGGAGAAAGAGATGACAAGCATGACCCCTAAGAAAGTGAGAGAGATGTTAGAAAAGGCTGGTGTCATGATTTTCCCAGGGCTAGATCTCAATTCCTTATTGGTTTTTGACAGTTTCCTGAAGGACAACAATGCTACACACAAGCTCAACATATAAAAGGTGACATAAGTGTATACAAGATCAAGATACAATCCTGATGAAGAGACATTGATGATCTGGGCTTTATATCCCCCTCACAAGAAGTTAGTTTTCATTGATACTGAGAAGAAATTTGGACATATCATGTCTTTGAAGGTTGGAGAGGTTGATCTGGTTGCAACTGCAGAAATTGGGATCAATATAGCAAAGTTAAATAAAGCCCAAATACAAGCATTGATCAGAGAGAGAGAAATGTACAAAACCAATAATGAGAGAGTACTACGAGAAAATGAACATTTAAAGGACTTGGTAGGTGCTGTAATGGGGCCAACAAAGATGCTCACCCAAGGTGAAAGTTCACAAGTGAAGGACCATTGGGAAGGGTCAAGTGCATACTCTCAAGGGAAAATGGACACACTTACTGCAATAATCAAAAGGAGGTAGGTTGTTTTAACCACATGGTTAAATAAACTTTGGGGAAAACATTCACAATACGTGGATGCAATAAAAGAACATAAAAGAGTGGATGGTAGAATCCAAGAGAGAATTGAGGACATAAAAAAGGATACTTCTAATACTGTAGGGATTGAAAATGCTAATTGTATCATGTATAAGCACAGGGAATTCTTTGAGGAATTACAAGGGTATGCGCAGGGACTGATAGAAGCCACCAAGGATAGATTGACTAAGTTCTATGATGATGAAGGAGAATTGAAGAAAAGACTACATGGAAGAGTGAATGTGAATTAATACTCCAAGAGATATTGAAGACAACCACTGCGAAAGATATAATGTTGGATGAAGCATGTAAGCATAATGAATGACTGATGATGATGGAGATCATGATCCACGATGTGTTAGGAGATGCAAATACACATAAGCGCCAAGATTACATAGAGCACATGTCTAAAGTTCACTTATGGCTTAACAGAACTTAGTTAATGCTAATCTTGTTAGCATTTTATGCTTAAATTTTTTTTTGAAAGGACACGTCCTTCCACCATCTAAATGTATAAATGTTCGTTGTTTATGGTAGAAAAAGGAGTAGAAGATAAGTAGAACTAGAATAGGATAGATTTTTGTAAGCACAATATTTTTAGAATGATGGCATTCAAGAAGACTATGTTGCATGTATAAATTTTGAGGAAGATAATGAAAACTTGTTGATTTGGTGGCTTCATTCTGGTATGAATTGTTTGTTGGATTTCTACGATAATTTGATTATCTCCAATCTGATGTTTCTTGATTGTTTAAATTGAAATATCAAGTATATGTTCAATTTATCAGTGCACATTTTTTGTTTCGGTGTGATTTGATTTATTGGGTTCTTTAAATGAAGAATTAAATTCCTTTCAATCATTTATAGTAATCTGGGAATGTCATTTGGATCAGTAAGAAGAATCAGATAATTAGATTTAATATTCTTCCTTAAGTAGGGTTTATCAATTACATTTTTGCATGTTTATACCAGTTATAAACTCATATTTGTATGTCAAACAATTAGAGAACTTGCTAGATAGGAACCACTCATCTAAGACTTTCATTTGACTTCGTTTTACCAAAAAAGGCACTGGTCTTCCATATTTCATCATTTAGTTTTATCCATTTTATTTAACATTTGTTTACTGAACATATCAATCTTCATTTACATATTGCATACACTATTTATACCAAATTAGGATCATATCTTTCCATGATCAGATTGCCATTTGTGGATAGTTTGGTCAAGTAGGAAGCATAATTCAAAATTTGTGTCATTCATATAGGTATACCAGTCTAGGTTTAGCAGAGCCTTAAGAGTAGAAGGTTCAATTGTACTGGTTGGCCTTGTTAAGTTGGCCAATAGCGTTGTGAGAGCTTGGCAACCTTTCGTGGTTGAAACCTGCATTTTTGAGACCTAACAAATTGGCGACTCTACTGTGGAAACTATCTAGAAGTCTGGTGGTAGACAACCTTTCCATATAGAGTCACTAAATGAAAACCATAATTAAAAATTTGAAAATTGACTCCACTGGGTGAAATAATAACATCTTTTCTCACTTTTAGAAAAAGTGGGTGGTGACTCTGAATGAACAAAAGCATTGAGACTTATACAATAAGATACAAAGCCGAAAGGAATCGACCTAGAGTTCAGACCATCACAGTTTCTCACAACATGCGAGGAAGGAGATCTTTTTAAAAGGAGGGGGAATGGTCCTAATGACAAGGGTAAATGAACTTATAAAAATGATCAAGGCAAGAAGGTATTCAATGACCTAGATCTAGTCGAAAAAACATAATATCAAAACCACCGATGGAAACACATAACTCATACGAGGCATTAAAAAATGAAAATAGCCCATCTAAAGAGCTTCATACTCCTGAAGAGAAGAGAAATCCCTTCCATCGAATAAGCCATGATAAAGATGAAGAGTTCATGGCTGAATTTGAAGCTGAGAAAAGGAGAGAATTTGAATGTGATTAGAGAGTTGCACTTTTTGAGGAAGGACTTGAATATGAGGTAGCATCTGAAGAAAAGCATGAACTCGTGACCCAAGATGAGACAGATGGACAGTGGGAACGTATGAGGCAAGAAATAGAAAGGTTAAGGATAGAATATGAGCAAAGGCTTTAGGCCATGGAGGAATTTGAAAAATTGAAGTTATAGAAGGCTCAGGTTAAAACATCAATGGCTAATTCACCCAAATATACGCCCCCTCATAAGAACAACAATACGAAGCCATCAAATTCCCCACAAGCCCACCGAAATCAACCAAGGAATCAATATAGAAACACAAATGCTCCACCACAACACTAAAATATTCAGCCACCTCCTCATCAGCAGTATGTACCCCCACAAGGTCCACAATATGTGGCAAATACTAACCCACTATACCAGCATCAACATTTCCAAAATTCCCCACCACGATACACAACCATGATTAGAAAATTTGATCTTGCTGGATTTCAGATATACCCTTACCCTCTGGACAATCATTGGAGGAACCTAGTCCCTAAGTTCACAAGAAGTAATGCAGTTACAGTCGAGGAGCATCTGAGAAACTTTAAAGCAGTCATTCAAGACTTGGATATGTAGTATGAGGATGTACAAATGAGATTATTTATGATGTCACTGATTGAGGATGACAAGGACTAGTTTAACAGTCTACCAACAACATCCATCTATTTCATTCATGTATTTCATGAATAGTTTCTTCAGCAGTATGGGAATTAGTGTGCATCAAATTTTTCTTTGCACGAGTTAGTGACTATCCAAAAGAATTAAAATGAGTCAGCCTTTGATTTTAACAAAAGATTTGTTAAATTACATAATAAAATACCTCAAGGATCCAAGTTGGCTGATCCTCCTACATTGAGTATCTATTTGAAAGCCTTTGATCCCAAGACAGGATATGAATTGAGAAACAAAGGTCCCAGGAATCTGGCTGAGGCCCAAAAGATAGCATTAACTATTGAAAATAATAGGAAAGTTGCAGGGATGTTTTCTAAAAGGGAAAACCCTAGGGTTCCCCAATATGTTCCCCCAAATAGACAAGAGAATACATATAGGAATGAAAGACCGAGGCTACATGACATGAATTATAATACAAACTAGAAGGATGGGAAGCCGATAAATGATAGACCAAGAAATAAAGAAACACTGGATCCATTAAAAAGGAAGGGAGCATATATGGTAGATAAGAGTCCCTGGTGCTCAGTCTGCTATGCACCACATTCCCTAGAGCATTGTGTAACAAATCAGTCAATACTGGAAGAAGACACATTGGAAAATGATGGTGGTGAAGACCAGAATGTCTATCTAACTCCCCACACTCTTAACTCTTTGGAGCGGGAATATGCATCTTTAGAGGAGGAAGGATATGATTATAATGTTGATCACCAAAAATACAATATTCACATGGTAGAGTAGCATGTTTTTTCTGATCATGAAGAAAGTGATAATGAGCAAAATCCCCCTGTTGCATCAAGTCAAAGTAATAGATGCAGTATAAGGAGACCGAAGTGAAGAAGAGGTTAAAAGATTGACAATTTCAGCAGTGGAGGAAGCTAGAAACAAATATCGTTTGAGGAACAGAACAATGAATAGAGATGAGGGTGTCCCAAGGGGAATATTTATAAAAAATAAAAAAGTATCAAATGAGACATCAAAAGGGATAGATGATAAAAAACTAGACAAAAGGGGACATAAGGGATCTCCTAAGGAGGAAAGTAAAGAAATTCCAATTGAGAAGCAAAAGCCAGATCAAACATCCAAAAGGGAAAAAGAAGAGAACAAAGGAGAATTGATAGAACCTAAAAAGGTATTCAGAACTGAAGGTACATCCTTTGATTTCATACAAGCCTTATCTCAATTGAAGATGTCTATCCCATTAATTGAAATGATGAAGATCAAGGAATATAGGGAAGGTGCCATACAATTAATGTCCAATGGGAATCAAAATATGAACCCTGAAAATAAAGAAGTTTCTGAAATAAATAATAAAAGGAAGGAGGTAAAAATTCTAGAGGCCTACCTAATGAACACACCACAGATTGACTCATTCTTTACTACTTTACTCATAAGTGGAAAAATAGTAAGAAATTGTATGATAGACTCAGGTGCCTCCATGAATATCATGCCAGTAGGGGTAATGAAATAGCTTGGTATGTGGATAGATGTGGAAGGAGGTAATGCTACACCATGGATAGTAGGCCTGTTCTGGTTGTGGGAATAATGAAGAATGTGGAAGTAAGATTAACAAATTACCCACAAGCTGCCTACAATATTGACATAACCGTAATTGACACACCTCCCTAGTTTGGAATGCTTCTGTCAAGATAGTGGACTACAATAGTAGGAGGCAATGCACAATTTGACTTATCATATGCCATCATACCAGTGAATGAAGAAGAGGTCAAGTTATATAGGGAACCCAAAATGAATCAAATTATTGAATATGTTCCTCAAGAGCAGCTTAATTGTTTCTGTGATGTTGATTTGGGGAGTTTTAGAGTAGAACTATCTCAACCTGAGTTGGTAAGCAAAGATCCAATTGATAAAAATATTTCTGAAAATCAACAAGGGATATGGAAAATGTACTTCGATGGAGCATGCAACCAAGAAGGTAATGGAGCTGGGATAGTTTTCATATCGCCTAATGGTTCAACTTTTAAATATTCATTCTTGTTGGAATTTGAATGTACAAACAATGTGGTGGAATATGAAGCCTTGTTAACTGGTTTGAACATGGCAGTCAAGCATAAAATTAAACTGTTAACTATTTTTGGAGATTCGGAGCTAGTTGTGTCACAGGTCAGATCTAAATATGTTACAAAGAACAAGAGGCTGAAACAATATAGAAATGCTATATGGGATACAATCAAGCTATTTGATGCTTTCTCCATAGATTGGGTAGATAGATCAAAAAACATAATGGCAGACTTCCTAGCCAACGTGGCATTGAAAATAGATGACATCATGCTAGAAGGAATATCCCAAATTGAGTTCAAAACAAGGCCCACTGTACCTGACAATATATACAGTTGGCAGGTTTTTAATGATGACACTGATCTCTTAAACTTCCTTCAATGCATAGAGTAATATGAGGCTCAAGAAATATATTTCAATGCCTTTGTAGAAGAAATAGAGGGAGAACAAACATTATTTGGAAGGAAAGTCTTACAACTTAAGACTAATAAACTTCCCAAGGGGCTGGTAGCATTGGAAAGAGTATACGATGGAAGTGATCGATCCCTTATGAAATAGACACCAATAAAAAAGAAAGATATTGAATAAATAAATTGAGGGACTGAACTGGCACCAAGGAAAGTATATATTGGGAAGAAAATAAGCCCAACTATCCAAAGAATGCTGATTTCATTGTTAAGAAAATATAAACATGTGTTCGCATGGTCTTAGGAGGACCTCAAGGCATATAGGGAGGATTTATTTCAACATGAAATTCTGTTGAATGCAAATGCAAAGACATTTAGACAGAAACAAAGGCCTATTAACCCCACATTGGAACCAAAAATGCAGGAGGAATTGGCCAAAATTAGAGATGGAGGTATCATTAAACCTATCAGGCATTCAACATGGGTGCAAACTTTGTTCCTGTTAGAAAGAAAAATGGAGATATCAGACTGTGTGTGGATTTCAGAAATCGGAATGTAGCATCCCTCAAAGATAACTTCCCTCTACCTAACATGGAAGCTATACTACATAAAGTAACCGGTTGTGAGTTGCTGTCTATGATGGATGGTTTTTCTGGTTATAATCAAGTTAAAGTCAAGGAATCTGAGCAGTACAAAACAAATTTCACAACTCCATGGGGAACATATGTATATGTGAGAATGCCTTTTGGTCTCACAAATGCATGAACAACCTTCCAAAGAGCTACGGACTTAGCATTTGCAGATTTGATTAATGCTATAATGGTGGTGTATCAAGATGACCTTACTGCTTACTCAAAAAGAGCCGAAGATCATGTAGAACATCTTGAAAAAATATTCTTTAAAGCTTTGGAATATGGCATTAGTTTGAACCCTAAGATATGTCATTTTTTTGTTATAGAGGGAAAACTCTTAGGACACATTGTGTCAAAAGAGGGAGTTAGGATAGATCCCGAGAGAGTTGAGGCTATAGATAAGGTCCCTATCCCTAAAACTATAATAGCCATCCAATCATTTTTTGGGCAGATTAATTTTATTAGGAGGTTTGTGTCTAACTTTTCTGAAATTGTCAAGCCCATATCAAAGGTGCTAAGGAAAGGAAAACAAATTGAATGGACCCCAGAAGCATTAGATGCCTTTGTATCCATTAAAAGAGCCATTAAGGAAGCCCCTATCCTCAAATCTCCTGATTTCACAAAACCTTTTCAAATATTTTCATTCGCTTCCTTGCATACAATAGTTGCTGTTATGTTACAAAAAAATGAGGATGGTCATGAGCAACCTGTGTCCTTTTTTAGTAAATCTTTGCAGAGATCGGAATTGAAGTATGACATAATGGAAAAACAAGCCTTTGCACTAGTAAAAGACACAAAAGCCTTTAGACCATATCTTGTTGGAGACAAAGTGATTTCTTATGTCCCTCACGCAGTTGTCAAAGACATTTTGACATAGTCAGAAGTAACAGGGAAGAGGTGCAAGTGGATTAATATAATTTAGGAATTTGATATGGAAATACAGATTACTAAATTGATAAGAGGCCAAGGATTGGACAAATTAATGGCAGAAGAAAACATTGAGGAAAATCATATTTGCAATGTAGAAGAAGAAGGGAATGCAATTGCAAGCATTGAGCATACACCCTGGTATACAAACATCATGCATTACCTCAGAAACACAAAGTGCCCTGAAGGATTCAATGATAACCAAAAAAGAACTTTGAAACTACAGGCCTCTAAATATGTATTCATAGAAGGTGATTTATTTTGGAAAAAAGAGATGGAATGCTACTGTTATGTTTAGATGAGTCACAAGCTGATCATGTTCTGAAAGAAATGCATGAAGGGGTCTATGGAGGCCATTATTCCACAAAGACAACTGCACATAAAATCATCAGGGTAGGTTATTACTGGCCAAAAGTTTTTAATGATTTATTTTCATATGTAAGGAAATTTGAAGCATGTCAAAAGTTTTTAGGCAAAATGAAATATCAGGGAGCTTTACCACTTAGAACTATGCAAGTTGAAGCCCCTTTTCATCAATGGGGGATTGAGTTTATTGGGGAGATACTAGAGAGATCAAGTGGAGGACACAGATGGATACTGGTAGCCACTAATTACTTTACCAAATGGGTAGAAGCAATCCCAACCAAATAGGCGACAAGTAAAGTTTTGATAAATTTTTTGATGGACAACATTATTACTAGGTTTGGTACTCCACTAAGATTGATCACAGACAATGGGATGTGTTTCAGATCAGATGAGTTTAAAGCCTTTTGTAGTATGCATGGTATTTCTATCTCTTATTTAGCTCCTTACCACCCACAAGCTAATGGTCAGGCAGAATCTAGCAACAAAAGCCTTCTAAAGATCATTAGGAGAATGCTGGGTGGAAACAAAAAGATATGGGATTCAAAATTAAAATTAGTTGTATGGGCTGATAGGATCACTGTCAAAAAAGCAATTGGAAAATCCCCGTATGAGCTAGTATATGGAACACAAGCCAGAATGCCTTTACAAAATCTATTGCCAGTTTATAAATTTATTCTTCATGAAGACATGGAGGTTCCTGAACCAATGGAAGAGAGAATGGAACAATTAGCAGAACTTGATGAAATGAGAAGATTAGCCCAAAACTAGAACATGAAGTTGCAAACACAAATGAAGTATTTGTTTGATAAAAAGGCAAAAAATATAAAATTTGAAGAGGATGATTTGGTATTGATGTGGAATGCTAGGTGCAAGGAGAAAGGAAAACATGGAAAATTTGAGGGTTTGTGGGTAGGACCTTTTGTTGTTGTTGGCAAGTGAAAAGAGGATTCATATTATTTGCAAAATATGAGTGGTGAAGAACAGGAGTTACCTGTACATGGGCAATTTCTAAAGAACTTTTTCTCTTGAAAATTACAAAGGATCAAGGGTTTCCAGTGCATGGACAACTCTTGAAAAAACTTCTCATAAAATTTTCATGCATAGTAGTATAGGAAGTAAAGGATACATGAAATTTCTAGTACATGGAAAATCCTGGAATCCCTTATTTGATCTTTTCTCCATGTACAGTAGTTTAGGATCATGTTCATATCCACTTGCTTTCATCCATAATGTTTGGTCTACTCACCCAGAGATATGGATCCTTGCAATGATCTCACAATCATTCATCCCCAGATGAAGCCACTGTTGGAACTGTAAAATTTTGATAACCTCATTAACCCTTCATGCTTATTAGTTTCCCAAAAAGTTCATATTATAGAAATAAAATTTACTCACATAGCATTTTTTCACCAAGGTCCTGGTTAAATTTTGTCATATAGCCCCATAAAATTTCATCTAACATTAAATCTTTAACATTTGAAAATATCGACATAAGTTGATGCAGGTATCACTGATAATAATATACATTTCTTTAATATATCGACAAGACATCAAAAGTGTCATACCGATGAGGATATATACCAAGAGAATAAGGGTTTACATTTCCTATCGGAAAGACAAAAGGTATTGGTGTAATGATGTGAGGTCATATCGAGCTAAATTTATTTTTACCAATTGGAATATAAAAAAGTGTATCGGCTAGATGATAGTCATCGGAGTGAGATTTCAAAGGACTACCTGAAGCATTCATTGGTCTTGCCGATAAAGAAAAAAGAAGACTCATTCGATAAGACAATGATGCCAGGGAGAGTTTGAGGAGTCTTATCGACCCCTCATGTTGTACCGATAGAACTGAGCATATAGAGATAAAAGTTGTCAAGAAGAAAATGTGCATGGTCTCGCTGAAGAAAAATTGTATCAGTGAGATAAGTCTCAACAGGGAGATCTAAGAGAGGTCACGACGAATATCATTTTGTCGGCAGGACAATTACTTGGTCTCAACGACTTAAGTTGACAAAGTGAACATCTTAGTGAGACAAAGAGCTTTCAGAGTGAAGTGAAGAATCATTGGCCCAATTTGTTAAGTCTGGGTGATAGTTTGCTTCAGTGAAGATCATGGTGACATAAAAAACTGAAAAGGAAAACTATCGGGGAGACTTGTGATGTCGGGGGAACTACAAGATGTCTTAGCAGATGTATGAACGTTGAATAGATGGATCAACTAGAGATTTGAAATGTCTTGCCGATATGATCCCTGATGTGACAGTGAGAATTTCAAAAAACTTGCTTCATTCATGTCTCAATGAAGACATTAATGGTGCCACAAAGCATAAAAGATTTTACAAATTAGGGTGAGCTCAATCGAAATCATTTTTTTGCAAAATTGGCAGCAAAGGAGAGCAGAGGAATGAGCAAAAGAATTAGAGCATTCGTCCAACTTGGATTTTCAGGTGAAATACAGTAAGTTCCTCATCCTCTGAAAATTATAAATTTCGAAGAATAGAAGGCACTAGTTCAGAAAAGATGAAAGGAAGAAAACATAGGGAGGGTAGTCAACAAAAGGGAAAAAAGCAAAAAACTAAAATACAACCAGAGGGCACTGAGAGAAAATTAAACCAAGATCTCATAGACCAGCTACTTGGTTTAGGACCTAAAGCTAGGCACTTTGCACAACTTAAGGCAAAAATAGATAAATTGGATGACAAATGTAAGTTCATAGGAGATGTTTGGACCCCAATCAGAGGATACAAATTGTTCAGTTTCAACTACCATAGAAGAAATTGCTTCGAGCTAGTATGTAACCCATGGAGGCTCAATTTGGGAAAATTGGTGTGCCCTAATGTTTTTATTGATGTTGAATTGGTGAAATTATTGGCTGGTCATTATAATCCGAAGAATAGGGCCATATGTGATTTATCTGGGAACTCGGTGATACATGTGTCTGAGAATGCAATAAGCAAGGTTTTCAAGTTAGAAGGAATGTGCAATGAGAAGATCATAAGTGAGGAGCTTGAGAGTGAATTCAGAAGAATGTATACCATTTACAAGGGCTATAGGTTACCCCTGCATAGAATTAGGTGTCATGGAAAACTGACTCCGATGGAAGACAGTGAGGGACCACCATTTCATGTAGATCTCTTCGAACCCTACATAAAGTACACTTATTTTTCAGTGGGACAGGTATTGGGGATGGAGGTCCCAGAGCATATGATAGTTATACCTATTGTGATTGATGTAGATGTTCAATGTCATAATTATAGGTCTTTTGATTATGCTTCACATGTGTTTAAAGCGCTGGATGTAGAGTAGATGGCAATAAAGAATGGAGCCTCTATCCTGCACCTCAGGAATTATTCATTGTTGATGCACTTGGTGCTATATTTTGGACAAGAATTAGGATTGTGGCCCCATGAGCTGAGGATTTTGTAAATTGATAAGGAAGGCAAGTCATTGCCTATTCAGTTGTGGACTGCTATATGGGACAACAGGTTTGCTAATTCTAATTTCTTGCATTTTGAAGAGTACTTTGTAAAGCCTTTGTATAGGTTTTATAATCATCCTTGTGACTATTCCTTGTTTGATGAAATAAAGAGGTTTCTTAGACCTAAGGATTATAATGGACCAATCAGCCACAACTGGGGGGATTGGTATTGTTTAGAAAATGCCACCATGATTAGGGTTTATGGTTTTGAAGGTACTCCATTTATTTTGCCTAGGACAGTTCTAGATAGAATTGCATACTTGGAGATTGTTAGGCAAATGGATTTTTCCAGTGTCATGAACTTAAGCTCTTATGGGAAGCAAGCTTTTATGCCAAGTATTCTATGTTTTGGTGATTTTACTACGTTAGCAAAGGAGGGATACAATTTAATTCTAGATAAGTTATTGCATTATAACATGAGAAAAGTGCCATCAAGGAAAAACTTTGATCCAGAGGGATATATTAATTCTGCTAGACAGAGGATAAACTTTGGAGGGTATCAACATGTGCCCTATCAATTTGATGCCATAATTAGAAACTTGGAAGGAGAAGAAGAATAAATGGTGATTGGGAAACATTATCAAGAATTGATAGATGTTGAGTTGTTGTCTTCCAGTAAAGAAGTATTAGAGGTTGATAGGCCACAAGGCCCATCTGGGAAGGTATTGAGGATAGGAACTCAGGATTACACATATTCTGCTAGAGAGATAAATATTCAGGAAACTGTGGATGTGGATACAAGACATGAAGAATATAGATCTTTTATAGTAGATGATGAATTTGTGAAAACCTCAGAATTCAAAATGTTTTTATACAAACAAAAGGGAAAGGAAATAAGAGGAATGGATGACAATGTCACACTAGGAAATGAGGAGCAGTTGTTAAAAACCTTGAAGGATGATGTGGAGAAAGAGATGACAAGCATGACCCCTGAGAAAGGGAGAGAGATGTTAGAAAAGGCTGGTGTCATGATTTTCCCAGGGCTAGATCTCAATTCCACATTGGTTTTTGACAGTTTCCTAAAGGACAACAATGCTACACACAAGCTCAACATATAAAAGGTGACATAAGTGTATACAAGATTGAGATACAATCCTGATGAAGAGACATTGATGATCTGGGCTTTATATCCCCCCCACAATAAGTCAGTTATCATTGATACTGAGAAGACATTTGGACATATCATGACTTTGAAGGTTGGAGAGGCTAATCTAGTTGCAACTGCAGAAATTGGGATCAATATAGCAAAGTTAAATAAAGCCCAAATACAAGCATTGATCAGAGAGAGAGAAATGTACAAAACCAATAATGAGAGAGTACTAAGAGAAAATGAACATTTAAAGGACTTGGTAGGTGCTGTAATGAGGCCAACAAAGATGCTGACCCAAGGTGAAAGTTCACAGGTGAAGGACCATTGGGAAGGGTCAAGTGCATACTCTCAAGGGAAAATGGACACGCTTACTACAATAATCAAAAGGAGGTAGGTTGTTTTAACCACTTGGTTAAATAAACTTGGGGGAAAACATTGACAATACATGGTTGCAATAAAAGAACATAGAAGAGTGGATGGTAGAATCCAAGAGATAATCGAGGAGATAAAAAAGGATACTCCTAATACTGTAGGGATTGAAAATGCTAATCATATCATGTATAAGCACAGGGAATTCTTTGAGGAATTACAAGGGGATGCGCAAGGACTGATAGAAGCCACTGAGGATAGATTGACTAAGTTCTATGATGGTGAAGGAGAATTGAAAGAAAAGACTACATGGAAGAGTGAATGTGAATTAATACTCTAAGAGATATTGAAGACAACCGCTACAAAAGATATAACGTTGGATGAAGCATGTGAGCAGAACGAATGACTGATGATGATGGAGATCATGATCCGCGATGTGTTAGGAGATGTAAATACACATAAGCACCAAGATTACATAGACCACATGTACGAAGTTCACTTATGGCTTAACGGAACTTAGTTAATGCTAATCTTGTTAGCATTTTATGCTACAAACTTTTTTTGAAAGGACACGTCCTTCCACCAACTAAATGTATAAATGTTCATTGTTTACGGTAGAAAAAGGAGTAGAAGATAAGTAGAATTAGAATAGGATAGATTGCTATAAGCACAATATTTTTAGAATGATGGCATTCAAGAAGACTATGTTGGATGTATAAATTTTGAGGAAGACAATGAAAAATTGTTGATTTGGTGGCTTCATTCTGGTATGAATTTTTTGTTGGATTTCTGCGATAATTTGATTATCTCCAATTTGATGTTTCTTGATTGTTTAAATTGAAATATCAAGTATATGTTCAATTTATCAGTGCACATTTTTTGTTTCGGTGTGATTTGATTTATTGGGTTCTTTAAATGAAGAATTAAATTCCTTTCAATCAATTACAGTAATCTGGGAATGTCATTTGGATCAGTAAGAAGAATCAGATAATTAGATTTGATATTCTGCCTCAAGTAGGGTTTATCAATTACATTTTTGCATGTTTATACCAATTATAAACTCATATTTGTATGTCAAACAATTAGAGAACTTGCTAGATAGGAACCACTCATCTAAGACTTTCATTTGACTCCATTTTACCTAAAAAGGCACTGGTCTTCCATATTTCATCATTTAGTTTTATCCATTTTATTTAACATCTGTTAACTGAACATATCAATCTTCATTTCCATATTGCATACACTATTTATACCAAATTAGGATCATATCTTTCCACTATCAGATTTCCATTTGTGGATAGTTTGGTCAAGTAGGAAGCATAATTCAAAATCTGTGTCTTTCATATAGGTACACCCACCTATGTTTAGCAGAGCCTTAAGAGTAGAAGGTTCAACTATACTGGTTGGCCTTGTTAAGTTGGCCAATAGCGTTGTGAGAGCTTGGCAACCTCTCATGGTTCAAACCTGCATTTTTGAGACCTAACAGGTCCGTATGAAGTGGCTGAGATACTAGACAAGAATGCTTTTCATTTAAGTACCTTAATAGGAGTGCTTGTTCCATTACTAGTTAATGGTCAGTTTCTCAAGCACTATTTTGGTGCATAGAAGGTCTTATGTTTTAAAGAAAATGTATTATACTATAGCATATGTAATTAAGTTTCTATTTTTAGTTTTAGTTTTTATTTTTTGTTTGTTTGTTCTTTTTCTTTGTTTTTGTTTGTTTTGTTTTGTCTTGTTTCATTCTGGATCCTCATTTTGTCCATCTCAAGACAAGGGGTTGTTATTCAAAGTATCCTATTGGTACTAGGAGAGAAATTTGTGTAGGTATTTTCATCATCACCATTGAAAAGTATTTCGTTCTGAAACTTATGTTTTAGGATCATTCTAATATGGGTTTGAAATGTTATTAATGATAGAAGATACATTGTGAATATCTCATGAATTAGGATAAAAAATCTATCACCAAATTAGAAAAACATTTGCCTAAGTATATGCCTATCTGTTTTAGGATGGTTCTACCTTTGATTTAAGTGAAAAATCTGATTCCAAGACTATCATGAAATCCATTGTAGTTCTCAACCCAAATTTCAAATCCATTGTGTCTGAGTATTGAGGAAGGTGCATGAAAGATTTCCACAAGTGAAGCTTGAGTAAAAAAAATGATAATGAAAAGAAAGAAAGAAGAGGCAAACTCAACATCAAATGGGTAATCAAGTATCTCTATCAGGGCTATGGATGCCTAGCTGGTAGTAGAGAAATGCTTTGAGAGAACTAGAGGTATCTTCGTCGGGGCTATGGATGCTTGTCTGGCAGCGGAGCAATACCCATGATTTTATTGCATGATAGTTAAAAGACTCAACCTATGTAGCTTTAATCTTAGGTATAGTTGTTCAGGAGCAGAGAAAGTATCTATAAATAATGATGCATAATATATGCACACACTCAGATTCAAAAAATAACTCATGAGCACATACATCTGAGATTCCAGCTCAATCTTATTCTAGAAATATATGATCTTATTCAAGATTAGCATGCTTCATAAGCCAAGTAGTTTTAGGGTGAATAAAATTTCCTTTGGGTATCTTGAAAATGGGTAAACCATTTTCCCATCCAAGTCACCATTTTTTATGCCTTGCATAACCACCCCATCTTTTGCCTTGGTCAAAATGGGTCCCCTTTTTGTTTTTATCCTTGGTTGTTTTTCAAAAAAAGTTTGGAGTCTTTCTTTTCCAACACTTTTTTTTTCTTCAGTTTGTTCTGGGAACTGGAACCGAATCAGGTTTTAAGAACTTCCTTTCAAAACTCCTTCCGATTCCCATCCCGACAGTTTTTTCTTTTTGACTTTGTTGTTTTGTCTTTGTCGGAGCCGGAGCCGGGGTGGAAGTTAAGTCAAAATTTATTCAAAGTTTCAAGATCAATTTTCATCCCGCCTCCACCTCCGCTTTTTTGTCTTTCATTTTAAAATAGGTTTTTTATGTTTAGTTTTCTTGTTTTGGTCTTTTAGTTTTATTTTGATGTTTTTTTTTCACTTTATTCTTTGTCAGCAGAACCAGACCTGGAATGGGAACCAATTTGGGAAATTACTCAAATTTCCAAAACCATTTTCATTCCGATTCTGCTCCCACCATTTCTTGGTCGTTGACTTTACTAAAGTTGCACAACAGTAATGAGCCAATTCCTTCTACAGTTCAGACTCCGCTCTACTACATTTATTGCACTAATGATAGGTGCCATGCATGCGTGAAACTCTGAGTTTTTACCTTAATTAGGGATTAACGCATAGTTATTACCACTATTGTTAAAAGATTGAAGAGTGAACTAGAGTTGCAGTGAAGCTTTTGTGCGAGTGAATCAATTGAAAGAGAGACTGTTGTGCATAGATTGCTTTAGGAAGTTAACCTATTTATTTGCATTTGAGGTAGGGTTTTCTATTCTCGTTTTTCTTTGTATTTCGCATTTTTTTTGTTTCTATCCGTCTTGGATTGTTTGGTTCGTGCGAGTTTCTCAGTAAGTTTGTATGTTTTGTTTTTATTTCTCTATTTGTTTGTTTTCTTATTTACGTGTTGCTTTTATGGTTTTGTTTCCTATCTGTTTGTTTTAAACACGGTCGTTTTCACGTTTTAGTCGTGACTGCATCTTGGTGCCCTAGTTTTTAAAATTCATTGGTTAATTACTGTTCCAAAGTGAGTAGGGTTTGGTAAATTGTCGTTGTTTACTTAGGAATCTATTGCACATTTAGTCTGGTTAATTTAGAAGGGTTAAATTCATGCCCTAGTTATTTGAAATCGGGGGTTTTAGTTTAGGGTTTTTTACGCATTTTTGTGTTCATGTTTTAAATTTAAATTTGATGCCCTAAAAGGTACAGTCGCCTTTTGGTCATATGGGGATGGTCTTATTAGGTTATGTTTAAGCCCCCTTTTGTTTTGATATGACCTAGCCCTTAAATCATGAAGTTATCTATCAAACTGTTAAAATTACTTATGACGTCATGATTTTTTTAGGCAGAAGTGGGATCAGAATCAATCTAGACTTTGAACCATGTTTTCCAATAAGTATTGATTCCATTTCCATCCCATCTCCGACTCCGCTTATAGTGAGATGTATTCTTTCAAAATAATGATAACCTAGTTGGAAGCGGAACCAAAACTGAATATGAGATTAGAAAATTTGAAAGAAACTAAATCAGTTTCCATTCTGTTTCTGGTTCTGATTACCATGCCAGTTTTGACTCCGGTCCCGCTTGTTATTATTGTAATCTCAATAACGTTTTTGGCTCTGAGCCCAACAATGTTTTAAAGGAGACTATTTAGAGTGTTTTTATGCTTGGTTTCGCCTCCGTTATATATATGAAGGGTAAGGTTTTGAAGCATATTTTGTGATGTTCAAAGATCTAATTAGAGGTTTTGTTGCAGGAAAGCTAAAGAATGTCAGGAGTATTAGGAGAATCTTCCCAAAGGAATCAACCTATAGAAACATCAAAGGCATCAACTAAGCCTAAGAAGACTAAGCCGAAGCAACTACCATATACCTTGAGGTATAAC
Organism: Sequoiadendron giganteum; assembly: GCA_007115665.2. NCBI lineage: Eukaryota > Viridiplantae > Streptophyta > Pinopsida > Cupressales > Cupressaceae > Sequoiadendron > Sequoiadendron giganteum. Next base: position 352,252,562 of record CM021101.1, read on the forward strand.
CATAGGGGTCTTGTTGTCATCGCAAGCAAAGTGGAATTGGATTGGTCTAATATAACTGACACCAATCTAGGGTCATACAATTTTGGGGAGTTTTATTCAGAAACATTTGCTGAGGATATAATAGGGAGAACTCAAATAATAGTTGAGTTTGGCTTGGCTCACATCACCTTATTTCCTCTGTCTATCTAGTGCCCGAAGTTGATTATGATAGTAGCAAGAGCTTACAATAAAGCCACTAGGCAGTGTATGGATTCATAGGACAATGTTATCATTGATCTAACTCCCCAAATGTTTCAACATATGTTTAGTGTCTTGGATCCAAAGAGCCTGGTATAATTGAAGGAGGCAAAAGATTTAGAGAAATATAGAAAATACAAGGAGGGCAACAAAGCTCACTTGAACAAGAAATGGTTGAGAATAGAGAAGAAGTCTCTAACCAAGCTTCATGATCAACCAAAGAGGACAAAATTATACAAAGAAGTATTAGAATTGATAATGATGTTGTCTAGATTCTTTGGGAAGAGGGATGCATTTCATTTTAAGGAATAGATGTTTCCCTTCACTCAGACCATCTTTAATGGCAAACAATAGTTTGATTGGCCAATGGTTGTCTCTGATGCTATTCATGACTAGTTAACTAGAATAAGGGAAACCAAGAGCTTCTTTATGAATTCCAATGTTGTCTATGTAATAGCTAGAGGAGGCATCTTTCCAGGATTGAATAGAGTGGGTATATTGGGAGAAGTTGATGGACAAAGGAAAGTATGGGATCATTATGATCAACTATCTCTACAAGTGTTTGAAACACAATTTAGAAGGGTTAATGATGCATTCTTATATGTAATCATTAACCAGCTTAATGGAGATGCATGATATAGATTGAGCCAAGAAGCTATGGCCTTTATCACGGAATGGGGATGTTGGTATATCCAATACCCCAAGTTCACTTATTTTAGACTGTCTAGATTTGAAGGTCATCCCCACTTACTTCTAAGATATTGTAGCAACATGATGGTTCTAATGGAATTTGTATATCAAGCTCTGGGGTTCAATGCTAGATTTGGGTTGAAACATAAAATAGGGTATCATAAGTTTCCCATGCAATTGGGTGAATACAGCTGCCAAAATCTTGTGGGAGCTAAGGTAGTTTGCAGTGAATTGATACATTTGAAGCTAGGTTTGTACACTTCTCGAAAACACTTTGACCCAAAGAAGAAAATGAATGCTTTGCTACCTTTGGTTTTTTAAAAACATTTAAACCTGCTAGAAGACTTCTAGAGGGATATTTAGGATGAGTATGACCTCAGGAAAAGGAATTATGAGAGGTTGCCTATTGCACTCATGATAGAATTTGGGATTAAAGATAACATCCGTGATACATTAGTAGATGATGGAGTGGTGTTAGATCTGTCATATGAAGCATTAAATATTGGCACCAAAAGTTTGGATCCAGTGGACTGGGATGGTGAGGAGACCATTGACATAAAACAAATGGGGAGGCTAGTTTTGGATAGAAGTATTCACTAGGCTGTCCTAAGAACCAAAACTCCTCAGGAACTGACTCCTAAGAAGGGGAAGGGATACGAAATAATCAAGATGAAATTTCCTTCAAAGGAGCCCTTGGAATTCTTACCTCTTTACATTGAAGAGATTGAGCTTGAAGCATTAGCTCAAGATGAACCAGAGGCAGAGGAGAAGGAGGCCCAAACAGAACCTGCGGCTTCAACACCAGCATTGGGTGAGTCATCTACTCAAGTCCCACTTACAATGTAGAAAAGTGAAGAGATGCCTAAGGGGACTCTTCATGATATTGCTGAGTCATTAAAGGGGAAAGAAGTAGAGGTGGAGATCCATGATGTTGGAACGAACTCTGATGAGACTTTATTAGAGAAGGATGCACAAGAAAATATGCCTCTGGAGGAGGAAACTGAACATGTACTCACGGAGGAGGATCAATGGGAACTATTTGTGGAGGAAAAGAAGGCTTCAGATGATCAAGTACATGCAGAGGCAATAGAGAAGAAAAAGGCACTTGATGATAAGGCACAAGATGATGCCTTACTCCAGCAACAATAGGTAGAAGCCAAACGAAGAGTTGATGAAATAGAAAAGCAACAAAGGAAAAAGGAGCAAGAGCTTAGGATCAAAGAAGAAAATGATAATTTGGAGTTAATATGAAAAATTCATGATTTGGAGGAAGAAAAGGCAAAGCAGTGAAGAGAGAGGGAAGTTCTTGTGGCCAAATTGAAGCTTGTTGAAGAGGCTTATAAAGAGAAAGAGGAAGAAAAATGAGTGCAAAAGGAAAAGGATACTGAGGAGCTGATTAAGAAACAAAAGGAAAAGGAAGATGCTGATAGACTGAGGGAATTGGAGGAAGAGAGAAATTTGGAACTAGAGAAGAAGAGATTAGAAGAAGAAAAGTTGAAAAAGGAAGAAGAAGAGAAGAGGATACAAGAACAAAAGGATAGGGAGGAAGATGAAAAGAGTTGATTCTCAACCTCAAGTAAATGTGCAACCACCCTCTACTACTATTGTTGCTTCTTCTTCGACTATAATGACCACTACTCCAGGTGCTCCCACTTGGTTAAAATTGGATCTTCAGAAGAGATCAGTGACACCTTCACAACCTCTCAATTAGGGTGATATGATGAAGGAGATTGAAAAGGAAAGGCCCAAGAAGAAGGCCAAAATCCTACATTCCACTAGACTCACCGACAAAGGAGAATTTTTTGCTGAATGTGCCATCCCAATGATGGACAAGGATGTAGGAGACATGCAATTGAATGATTACCAGTTGGGCACTGTGAACTTGGGGAGACCCACAAGAGATCAACAGATGAACTTAATACATGTGGTAGCTTCATCCACTAAATCTAGAATGATGAAAGATAAGAAGAGAAAGGATGAGCTTAAAGCTTAGTTGGATTATTTGCATACTTTATTGAAAAGTGTTTCTTCTTTGAGGTCATAACAAGTTGCCACCATTGAGACACCAATTTTTCTTAGTAAGAAAGAGGTGGATGATTTGGTATAGGTAAGGAGTAAGGAAGAGATGTTGGATAGGTGGACTGATAAATTAAATCAAGAAATAAGTGAGGTGCTGTATAACAGTTTTGAGGTTCACAAAATGATAGAGGAATTAATAGAAGAGATGAACTAGTATGTCAAATTATTGGGAGAACATGAAGAGGAGTATAGAGGATATAGACGGAAGCTGAAAGAGGTTAAAAAATTGCCTAAGTCTACTCTTCTAGAACAATCAATACTTGAAGAGGACAATAAAGATTTCTTGGAGAAGACTTTCAGTATTGTTCTATGTTTCTTACATCGGTTCGGCTGATCGTGTGTTAAGCACTATCTTTGAAGTTGATGAAGCGTGTTGGATATATTATGGGTCACGGTGAAGTGTGTGTTTGGGTCACTCTCATTCTAATTCCACCCTAGGATGTTTTGGCACCAACCTAATTTGAATTTGAAGTTAAATGGTCGACTTTGTATCTTTTCAAGGTTGGAGATAGTTTAAATAGAGGATGAGCTAGCAATGAGAAATGTATAAGAGAAAAGAAGGAATATAAGTGAAAGAGACTACACAACTTTGATGCTATTTAGAAAGTGTGCATTAGTTATGTGTGTGGTAGATCAGTGCGAAGCTTAATGCCGAGTTTCCGAATGTAGTGAGTAGAAGGCAAAATCTATCATTCATGCAAGTTGATCAATGATTGTGGTGGAATCCTTTATTGCATTGGGATTTTTGTCTCTCTATAACAAGTATTATTTGTCTTTCTTCTTATCTCTATGGCAGTGAGCCCTCTAGGTTGTAGCCCTATTAGATAGTGAGTCCTTATTGTAGGTAGTGAGCCTTTTTGTAATCGATTTTGATATTCTCTATAGTGTGAGTTAATCCTCACTGTGGTTTTTCCCTCATTGCATTTTCCACATAAATCTAATGTTATTGTGTTTTTTCATTGGATTTAAGTTTCTGCATTGGCATTTGATGATTAATCATTTAAGTGGTTTATGTATTAGTTCTGGTAATTGAATTGAAGGTTAGAATATGTGATAACTGATTCACCCCGCTCTCAAATTTCCTATCCAACAATTGGTATCAGAGCTTGGTTCCTTGGTGAAGAGCTTAACCACTTGAGGAAGGCCTGAGATGGCTAGCAAAATGATCTTTGATTATCTAAGGTTTTATGGAACTAATTATGGTATCTGGAAAGTATTGATGGAAGAATATCTAGAGTATTGTAGCTATGATGTGGAGAAAGATTACAAGAATCCTTACACTCCTCTTGCTAATGGTCTGAGTACACCTAAAGAAATAAAATTACATGAAGTGAAGAATAGTCTCATACATTCTGAGTTGATTGAGGTTTTGAATTTTAAGACAACTAGGGAAGTCAGGGATGCTTTATAAAGAGCACATGATGGTGATGAAAGAGTTAAAGAGGAAAAAATGTAGAATTTGGAAACACAGTTTGATATTATACATATGTCTGAAGATGAAAATTTCAAATCTTATGTATAGAGATTGAATGAGGTAGTGGTTGGAATGCAATGTCTTGGTGCTATTATAGATGAAACCAAGATTGTAAAGAAGATTCTCAAAACCCTTCCTGATGCTTATAGTGAAAAGGTGAGTGCTATTGAGCAGACTATGGATTATAAGACCTATACTAAGTATTTTCTATTAGGATTTTTGACATCTTATGGGATGAGGAGGCCGAGTCTAAGAAATGGAGGAAAAACAAAGACTTCTTTTAAAGCTACAAAAATTGAAGATTCGGATGAAGAAAACTTTGATGAAATAGAAACTAACTTTTTAAGAAGATTGAGAAAAGGCTTTGTTAAGTATGAAGGAAAGTTTCCCTTTAAGTTCTTTAGTTGTGGAGAAATAGGTCACTAAGCTACAAATTGTCTAGAAAGAGCTAAAATAAACAAACAAAGATATGAGAAAGAAAAGAAAGGAAAGAAGATTAACAAAGCTTACTATGTAAATGCGAATGCTAGTATTTTAGATGAAGATTGAAAATATGAAGATCTAGATGAAAATGAATGCTTGTTCTTGGTGATTAAGGATGAACCTACTTCTACTAATTCAAAAAATTAGGTAAAGGAAAGTCCTCCGAAGAAGGAGAAGGAGAAAAATGAAGGTGTGGTTATCTCTTCCCTACATGCTAAGAAATAAAATAATTTTTGGGTAGTTTATAGTGGTTGTTCACATCACATGACTAATGATAAGAGTAAGTTTGTAAATATTGAGAAATATGATGGAGGTTTGGTTATGTTTGGAGATAATACTGGTGCTAAAATCTGTGGGATAGATTCAGTAAGTTTTGATGAAAAGTTATCATACTGACGATGTTTACTATGTTAAGGGTTTAAGGCATAATTTGCTGAGAATTGGTTAGATGTGCAAAAAAGGATATAATCTTGTGTTAAGGATGATAAATGTGAGATCCGAAAAGGATCTAGAACATTGATTGCTACTAGAAGGAAATCTGAAGGGAATATTTATTAGCTTAAGGGTTCTAATGGACGATGCTTTATGACTCAGATAAATGATAGCTAGTTATTAAATATGAGAATGTGCCACATGAATTTTGATAATTTGGCAAGGATTAGTTTTGTTCAGACTGTGAGAGATTTACTAGGAATTACAAATCCTATCAATGCTATTTGCAAGAATTTTCAGTTTGGGAAGCAAGCAAGAAATCATTACAAATCAAGAGAACAATCTACTATTGGATTACTGGATTTGGTTCATACAGATCTCTATGGTCCTATGAGAGTGTGAAGTATACTTGGTGAAAGATACTTTATGCTTTTAATTGATGATTATTCTAGATATACATGGGTTACATTTCTTATAGAGAAATCAATTCATTAGATAGATTCAAGGAATTCAAGGCTATGATTGAAAATGAAGTGAATTTGAAGATAAAATTCTTAAGATCTGACAGAGGTGGAGAATTCACCTCCCATGAGCTCAATATGTTTTTTTAAGTGCATGGAATAAAGAGATAATTATCTACCCCGAGAAATCCTCAGCAAAATGGAGTTGTTAAAAAAAAAAATAGAACAGTTCAAGAAGCTACTAGGTCAATGAGCACTGAAGCCAGATTACCAAAATTTTACTAGAAAGAAGCTATTCATACTGTTGTATATATATTCAATCAAGTTCAAGAAAGAGAAAAAAATACAAAGTCTCCCTTGAGCTATGGCATGGAAGAATTCCTACTGTTAAATATTTCAAGGTATTCAGAAGAAAATGCTATATCAGAAGAGATGAAGAAACTTTGGGAAAGTCTGATGCAAGAAATGATGAAGGAATATTTCTTGGATACTCTACCAAAAGCAAGGAATACATATGTTTCAATAAATGACTGAGAAATATTGTAGATAACTTGAATGTGAAGGTTGATGAAATAGTGAAGATTTCTATTGATATTGATGGATATGTGTCTAATGAACATGAATGTTCAAGAATAGAAGAAATTGTGGAAGAATAGGATAAAGATGAGCAAGAAAAGAAAAATGAACAAAATTAAAGAGAATATGCTTTGGTGATGTCCCCTAGGACACTAAAATATGTACAGAGGAATTATTGAAAAAATTAGATCATTGGAGACAAAGACAAAAGGTGTGTTAACGAGAAGCAATGTTACCGCTGAACTAAAATTGTGTTGATTCTCTAAGATTGAGCTGAAGATAGTAAGTGAAGCCTATGAATATGAACATTGGAAGGAAGCAATGAAAGAAGAAATTTTTCAGATTGAGAAGATTCAAACTTGGGAATTGGTCCCAAGACTGGCAAACAAAAATATCATTGGATCGAAATGGGTATTAAGAAATAAGTTGAATGAGAATGGAAAATTTTTCAGAGAAAAAAACAAGGCTTGTGTGTAAAGGCTACTCACAAGTAGAAGGAATAGATTTTCAGGAGACATTTGCCCCAATAGCAAGAATCGAAGCTATAAGGATGTTCTTGCATTAGCTCCTTATAAAGATTTCAAAGTGTATCAGATGGATGTCAAGTCAACATTTTTGAATGGCGAGCTAGAAAAAGAAGTCTACATGGAACAACCAAAAGTATTTTAGTTAACAGATCAACTGGATATGGTGTGACAATTGACGAAAGCTTTATATGGATTGGAGCAAGATCCTAGAGTTTGGTATGTAAGGTTAGACAAGTATCTGATTCAACAAGGATTTGACAAAGGTACGACATAAAATAATTTGTACTTTAATATTAAAAATGACAAAATCTTGATTGTAGTTGTATATGTTGATGACATTATCTTTGGAGGAAATGAAAATATGTGCAAGATTTTTGCAGAAGAGACAAAAATAATTTGAAATGTCTATGTTTGGGGAGATGAATTCATTTCTTGGGCTACAAATTAATCAAACAAGGAAAGGAATTTTCATTTCACAATCTAAGTATGTGAGAGAGATGTTGAAGAAGTTTGGGATGGATGGTTCCAAACCGGTAAGTACTCCTATGGTGACTGGTTTTAAGTTGGGTAAAGATGATGATTCACCTAAGGCTGGTCAGAGGAAGTATAGATCTATGATTAGTGGACTACTGTATTTGATTGCTACTAGACTAGATATTATGTATGTGGTATGTCTTGTAGCAAGATTTCAAGAAGATTCGAAGGAAACACATGTTGCTATAGTGGAAAGAATATTCAGATATTTGAATGACACTCCAGATTATGGATTATGGTATCCTAAAGTTACTGAATTTACACTTATTACTTATATAGATTTAGATTGGGCCGAAAGTATAGATGACAGAAAGATTCAAGTGGTGGTGCATTCTTTCTTGGATGCAGGTTGATGGCATGGCTAAGTAAGAAGAAAGATTCAGTCTCTTTTTCTACTACTAAAGTTGAGTATATTGTTGTTGCATTTTGCTGTACACAAGTTCTATGGATGAAAAAGATATTGAAAGATATCACAATGCTATATGATGATCCCATTTCTATCTTCTGTGATAATACAAGTGTAATTAACCTTTCGAAGAATCCTGTGATGCGCTCGAGAATGAAGCATATATCTATTAGATATCATTTCCTGAGAAAGAAGGTCATGGAGAATGAAGTCAAGCTTGAGTATGTTTTGACAAAAGATCAGATTGTAGATATATTCACAAAGGCTCTTCCTAAAGATAATTTTGAATATCTTCAGGAGAAGTTAGGGGTTATTACCCCTCCCTATATAAATTATGATGAATTTGGAGATGCATCAATCTAATGGATTCATGGTTCTATCTTTTTGGACTGATTTTTTGGTGGCTACCTCTTAGGGGGAGCATGTAGTTTCAAGTGTTGTCATTATGAGTATTCTATTATCATGTCAAAGGAAGATTCAGTGAACATATATTTTTTTTTACTTTGCCATTGATGTCAAAGGGGGAGAGAAAGCTAATGAGAGAAAGCAGGTAATGAGGAAGATGATCTCCTGAGGGGGAGGAACAAAAAGAAAAATATTGAGAATTATATTCAGAACTAGTATGGTGTCGTTGATGGTTTTTCACATCATGTGTTTCCATCAATGATAAAGGGGGATATTGTTGCAAGAATGGAAAAAGGAATGAAAGTGTTGTTATTGATGTCAACTGGTTATCTACTAGTTGTTGTTGGTTGTATATGTTGAGGATATTGAGAAAATTGTATTAAAAGAAGTTTACAGGTATTTAGGATGATGATCTGGTACTTGTCCCTATGGTTTTCTATGTTTTGGCTGAGGTCTGGAAGAAATTTTGCTGGTCCATATTTCTCTTTGATGATGTCTTTTGACTAGTGGTTCTACAGATAAGATGTTTTGATTATATTTTTGGTTTTTTGAAGTTTCAGGCTTAATTGTTCTATGTGTTTTACATTGGTTTGGCCGACCATGTGTTAAGCACTATCTTCAAACTTGATGAAGAGTGTTGGATCTATTATGGGTCTCAATGAAGTATGTGTTTGGGTCACCCTCATTCTAATTCCACCCTAGGATGTTTTGGTGCTGGCCTAATTTGAATTTGAAGTTGGATGGCTGACTTTGTATCTTTTCAAGGTTGGAAATAGTATAAATAAAGGATGACCTAGCAATGAAAAATGTAAAAGAGAAAAGAAGGAAGATAAGTGAAAGAGCATATGTGTCTTTGATGCTATTCAGAAAGTGTGTGTGAGTTATGTGTGTGGTAGATCAGTGTGAATCTTAAGGTGGAATCCTTTGTTGCATTGGGATTGTTGTCTATTTGTAATGAGTCTTCTTTGTCTTCTTTTATATCCCTATGGTAGTGAGCCCTGTATGTTGTAGCCCTATTGGATAATGAGTCCTTATTTTAGGCAGTGAGCCTTATCTCAAGCAGTGAGCCTTATCTTAGGTAGTGAGCCTTTTTGTAACGGTTTTGATATTCTCTATAGTGTGAGTTAATCCTCACCATGGTTTTACCTAATTGGGTTTTCCATGTAAATTTGTGTTTGTGCATTGAATTTGAGTTTGTGCATTGGTATTTGATGATTAATCATTTAGGAAGTTTATTTATTAGTTCTGGTAATTGAATTGAAAGTTATAATCTATGACAACAAATTCACCCCCCTCTTAGTTTTCCTATCCAACATCTAAAAGATGAAGCTATTTATACTACAATGTTCATTCTTAACAAGGGACAAGCAAGAGTGAACAGTTCAAAGACCCCCTATAAACTATGGTATGGAAAACCTTGTACTATGAAATATTTCAGGTGTTTCAAAGAAAATATTATATTAGGAGAGATGAATAAAATCTAGGAAATTTTGATGTAAGATCAAATAAAGGAATATTCCTTGGATACTCTACAAAGAGTAAGGCATATAGATGCTACAACAAAAGGTTAAAAAAGATAGTTGAAAATGTAAGTGTCAAAGTGGATGAAGGATCACACCAAAGCTTGATACTAATAGAAGGATATGAATTTGATGAACCCCCTTGTAGGGAAGAAGAAAAATAAGAAGAGAAAGAAGAAAATGAGATACTAGTTGAAGACGAAGAAGCTCTAGAAAAGAATCCTAAGACTCCTAAGTATGTGTAGAGGAATCATTTTGAAGATCAAATAATTGGGGACAAAAGAAGAGTTGTGTTGATAAGAACAAGAGCTGATATGATAAAGGAGCATGCAAAATTTTGTTTACTCTCTGAGGTAGAACCTAAAATAGTAACTAAAGCATGCAAGGATGAGAATTAGATCAAATATATGGAAGAAGAACTGAGGCAGATTGAGGAGAATCATACATGGGAACTGGTCCCAAGACTAGAAAACAAGAATGTGATAGGAACTAAATGGTTTTTAGGAGAAAGTTAAATGAGAATGGAGAAGTCATTAGGAACAAGGCTAGACTTGTGTGCAAGGGCTACTCACAAGTAGAAGGAATATATTTTGAAGAGACTTTTTCTCTGATGGAAAGAATGGAAGCTATTAGGATTTTTTTGGATTTTGTAGCACATAAATACTTCAAGGTATATTAGATGGATGTAAATTCTATATTATTCGATGGTGTTAGAAGAGGTGTACATTAAACAATCAAAAGGTTTTTAGTTATCAAAATATTTTGATATGGTTTGCAGGTTGAAGAAATCTCTATATGGACTCAAATAGGCTCCTAGAGATTGGTATGAAAGATTAGAGAAGTACTTATTACAATAGGGATTCAAAAAGGATACTACATAAATCAATCTTTACTTCAAGGCTGACAAGAGATAAAATATTGATTGTGGTTGTGTATGTTGATGACATAATATTTGGAGGGAATGTGGAAATGTGTAAAAGGTTTCAAAAGGAGATGCAAAATGAGTTTGAAATGTCAACGTTTGTGGAGATGAATTTCTTCTTTGGGCTACAAATCAATCAATCTAATAAAGGTATATTCATCTCACAATCAAAGTATGTTAAGGAAATGTTAAATAAGTTTGGAATGGAGGAATCTAAAATACTATGTACTCCCATGGTTACTGGTTGTATGTTGAGTAAAAATGATAAATATCCTAAGAAATGTCAAAGAAAGTATAGATCCATGATTTGTGTATTTCTATATCTAACTGTTACTAGACCAACTATCATGCATGCAATATGTCTTGTGGAAATATTTCAAGAATATCCTAGAGAATCACATGTGATGACTATAAAAAGGATATTTAGATGTACTTGAAAGGCACTCCAAAATTTGGTTTATGGTATCCTAGGGATACTAATTTATCTTTGAATCCTTATACAAATGTAGATTGAGAAGGTTGTACAGATGAAAAAAGAAGTACAAGTGGAGGTGCTTTATTTCTTGGTTGAGTAAGAAGTAGGATATAGTGTCACTATATACTATAGAGGCATAATATATTACACAACATATTGATGCACACAAGTGTTGTGGATGATAAGCCTATTCCTATCTTCTGTGATAATACAAGTTCTATCAACATTTCAAAAAATACAGTGATGCATTCAAGACAAAGCATATCTCTATATAATATCACTTTCTGAGAGAGAAAGTTGTTGAGAATGAAGTGAAGTTGGAGTATGTTCCTACAAAGGATCAAATAGAAAACATTTTCACAAAGGCTCTTCCAAAATATACATTTGAGTATCTCAACCAAAAGCTATGGGTTATCATCTCTCGTTTCAACTAGATGCATAAGTGGGTGCATTTTTCTAGGTGAGAAATTAAAGATTTATTCTTTGTCTTGGATTGATGGAGGCTACCTCTAAAGGGGAGTAGGTAGTGGTGTCTTTTGTTGGTGTAGTCAGGGGGATCATATATTGTTCCCCTAAGGGGGAGAGAGTAGTGAATATAGTGTAGTGGGGAGAGAGCAATGGAGAGAGAGTAGGGGAGTGAAAGTAAATGGGAGAAAAATTAGTTTACATGTGTTTCTTGAAGTGAAGTTTGTAGGTGTTTCCCTTTTCCATTGATGTCAAAGAGGAAGAGTGAAGTATAAAAAACACAAGAAAATAATTGTAAGAAAAGGGGGAGAGAAAAGAAGAAAGGGGAGTAATAAAGAAGTCTAAAATGTAAGAAATGTCCAAGTAAGGGGGAGTGTTACTTGATTCAAGGTTGATTTTGTTGTTGATGGTTTTTCAGAGCTGGTGTTTCCATCAATGACAAAGGGGGAGATTGTTGGAGATTATTGCACTATTTTTTCAGTATTTTTATCATTGATGTCAGCCTATGTCAACCTCTAGTGTGGTAACATTGAGGAGTTGTGGAGTTGAGAAGGTGTTGTTGATATAGTTGGTTCACTTGGTTTCTAAGTACTTTTGAGAAAAATTGAATAGAGACTATATAAGGTGACAGAGTTTTTTTTTGAAAATTTTCCTCAAAACTTATTCATGGTTGAAGATATACTTTTGAAATGTGGATGAGATGATCAGAGGTGTTCAGAGGTGTTATATCTAGAGTTTCAAGTTTTGGATCATTCAACAGTGGAAGATGTGTTTGACAATGTGTTGCCTATGAAGAAGGTTGTTTGGGAGAAATGGAATTTCTCTAAATTTCTTTGTGTTTAGGTTTCTTGTCTTGTGGATTTGGGAACATGCTTATAGTGCTTGCATCTACCTTCCCCTAGAGTGATTTTTGTTCAGTGATTTTTGTTCACTTTTTCAACAAGGTTGGTTAGTGAGTTGTATGCTTGTGGCAATGTGGTTGGTTGTACAAGATGATAGTATTCTTAGTTTTAGGTGGTTACAACAATGTTTCTGAATATTTTTATGATGTTAGAATATTCTAAGATGTTATGTAATGTTGCTACATGGTCCACATGATGTTTCTAGACCTTGTGATGTGTGAAATGGGTTGTTTGATAGTGTTATTGTAGATTTAGCCAACTTGGCATGCTAGTGCTGATTGTGAACACGGTTTGTTGTTTCTGAAAGCATGGTGTATATTTTTGGTGTAGATTTGGGTTTTGGTTAACCCTTGGTTTGTTCCACCTTCACTTCTTTCCACCATGGAAGTGTATGGTGCCAACCTATTTGGTGGTTGGATGTTTGAGGTGCATATGTTTCATTGAGGTTGAACTAGAGAAGTTTTTTGAGGTCATGGAAGATATATAATCAAGGTTAATTGTTGGAGATGTGTGTGATGAGTAGAGATGTGAAGGATGATGCAAATATAATAGTTTTTTGATATGAGTGTGAGCTTAAACACTTAAGGATACTAGAAGTAGTGAGCAAAAGGTGTCTATATTTTTAGTGTACCTAAAGTTGCTAGAGGTAGAGAGTTGAAGGTTGTGGATGGTGTGGAGTTTTTGTGGTGGATATTCTTATTTCTTTGAGGTAGTGAACCTCCTTGTAATAGTCTTCTGGTATTCTCTTTCTATTCTAGATAGTGAGTCCTTTGAGCAGTGAGCCCTTGGTAGTAAGCCATTCTTTTCTTCTGGGCAGTGATCCCTTTCGACAATGAGCCTTTTGTAATTAGTGTTTTTACTCATATACATATGAGTTAATCCTCACCATTCTTTTTAATTAATTAGATTTTTCCATGTAAATCTGGTGTTCTATGGTGTATGGTTGTGAATGTGTTCATGTTTCATTACTTTACATTCATGTTGATGCATAATAAATGTTTGAAGGTCAATGTAGGTTTGAATGTGTCAATGTACAATTGATTCCCCCCCTCTTAGTTGTCCTATTTTTCTAACAAGTATTCTATTCCAAATGGCCACCCAGACAAATACTCCCACTTTGGGTAGGTAATTCTTATGCCAACAAAGGCATATTACCCAATTTTACTTTTTCACGAAATCCTCGTTGAACTTGTACCCCATTTTCACAATGCAATTTCATGTCTTTGAGTTGCACGATCACACCTCACCTTCTCTCTCTAAAAAAAATATTTTTCTTTCCTTGAAAATATTTGTGATGGTTATTCTTTTCTTCATTTAAATTCAACTCTACTATAAATTTCTATTCCCACACCTCCCTTCTATTGAATTCTATCCTCTCAACATAATATCTAACTTTCTCTCCTCATTCCCTAACTAAAATTTATCTCTTTGATCCATTTCATGATTTGTAGAAAGAACTTCATTCCCATCTCACAAGTCTTGTCAAAAGGAGGCACATTGTGGATTTTTATGTCCCAAGTGACATTCTATATTATAATGTTCTTGCATGCCATCATGAAATTCTAAATTGTTGACCTTGGAGGGGGATTTTAGATTGTGAAAATCCTTGTTTAGTCTAGGGAGTATAAATATCTATTTATAATATATTTACTCACTTTTGTTCAGATTTGTTATATATATTCCACACTAACTTTGCTCCCAATGCCTTATTTAATATAGACAATTTCCTTAACTCCACTCCCCATTCTTCTTTTGGAAAGAAAATATTATCCGAAGAAATCAGTGGGATCTTGTTTTATTTTGATCTCCCATTCAAAAAAAAACATCGTATACTATCTGGCTATTTATTTTATGTAGAATTTTCATGGAGGACATTGAATAAATCAAAATGGATGATATCATTGTTTTGAACATCATGATTCTACCCAAAAATGTTATCCATTTCCCTTTCTAAGATGACAACTTTGTGTTGCAATATTTTATGATGTTATTTCATAGATTAATTTTGTTTGGTTCAACAATTAGAGGTAAATGAAAAACTTTCCTTGGTAGTTTTGATACCTTGAAGCCCAAAATTTTATAAATCTCTCTATGATTTCTCACATATATGTTAAAAAAGATTTTTTTTAATTTAATGTCAGTTTATCATCTATCTAGAGGAAACACAATATTTTTCTAGAGTTAATTTTATTGTTCTTTCCTCTCTTTGGTTTTCCACTCCAAAGAGAATTGTGTCATCTCAAATTTTTGATGAATTACAACTTCCACTCTAAGAGCAATCCTAATACCCCTGCATGTCCCAAATGTCTTGGCCTTAGTAATTCTCCTAATTAAAGATTCTATCATTATTATACTTAAAGAGAAAGGGGAACAAAGGGCCCCCTTTTTGAATTCTTCTTTCAATTTGAAAAAAATCCTATGGCTTACCATTGACTAGCACTGAAAACCTAGGGATTGTTACACAAATTTTTACCCAATTTATCTAAGTGTTGTAGAATCCAATTTTTTTCATCACCTCCAAAATAAATTGTCTATCTAATTGATCATAATATTTACTTATATATAGTTTCAAAACCATTCTCTCCACCTTAGCTTTTCTAACATTGTGAATTTTCTCATCGGCCAACAATGATGCCTTCCATGATTTATCTTCCCTAGACAAACCCAATTTATTCCTCTAACATGATGTCTGGGAGAAGTAGCTTCAATCTATTAGCCATTACTTTGGTTATAATAGTGTACACTATATTGCATAAGGATATTGGTTTGACGTCTTCAAAAATTTTAAATGTACTCTTCTTAGGGATTAGGGCTAAGAAAGTATTATCTTAACCTTCAACATTATTACCTTTTTCCTAGATTCATCCACCACCTTTACAAGGTCTATTTGAATGATCTCCCAAAATGATTGGAAGAATCTAGTTGGGAATCCGTCTGGTCCAAGATCCCTATCCATTCCAATATAAAATATGGCCTTTTTCACCTCCACCACTGTAACTAGATAGCTTAAATTTTCATTTTGTTCTTGTTCAATATTTTGAGGAATGTTGCTTAGAACTTCATTTGTGGTTATCTCCTCCTTTTAATTAATCCCATTCATTTGTTATTTAAAAATATGTGACCACCTCTATATTAATTTCCTCAATTTTTTGTAGAGGGATTCCATATTTGTTTTTAATCTCCAATATTCTATTTCTATTACATTTTGAATATTAGTCAAATTGTAGATTTTTTTTGTGTTATTATCTCCATCTTTTAGCCATAATTCACATGATTTTTGACTCCAAAATATCTCTTCTCTTTCTAGTACCTCCATGTATTCTCCATTTAGAGTTTTTTCCCACACAAAATATTCTTCATACATGCCTTTCCTTATTATCCTTTCATTCAACTTTGTTAGCTCATCCTATATTGTGTTCTCCTCAAATACATTTTTGAAATGTTCTATGTTCCACTCCTTTAGCTGAAACTTTATAAATTGAAGTTTTTTGAAGAATTGAAAAATTCTTGAACCCCCACCTTTGGGAAATTTCCTCCACCATTCTGTATTTCTCTTTATTAAATCTTTATCTCTTAGCCACATGTTATTAAATTTAAAGGGGCTTATATTCAAGATTTTATCTGAATATAGTTGTATCAACAGGGGGTAATAGTATAATATTGAAAATGGGAGGATGGAAGTTTCAAAGGTGATTGGGGTGTTCTCCCAACTTCCAACCAACATGAATCTATCTAATTTATCTTCTATACTTATGAATCTCTTCTCCTATCAATGCAAAGTACAAATTCAAATTTTTGGGGGAAATCTCTTGCAAGTGATTTTCAAATATTTTTTTTGAAAATGTATATGAACTTGAGTTAATAATTGAATGCTCCCCTTTTTTATAAACATCCAAAATTGCATTGAAATATCCACCTATTACCACTTTCGATTAGTTTAGGTTCTATATTACTTTTGAGATTTTGTTCCTATTAAATCCAAAAGGGAATGCAGATCTAATTAGTTTATGTTTATGCAAAGAATAAAGTGCTTTAAATGCTTTATTTTTCCAAAGTAGGCATACAACATTTTCCAATGAAAATGAAATATTTAGATCGAATGCCCTAAACAAGGAAAATCATATCTAAAACTATACGATTGGATCAAAATATTTTGCAAATTTGATCTAAATTGAATTCAACATAGTGTTTAGTGTTTTAATGAATAAAGAGTGCAAATTATTGATTTTCAAAATGAAAAAAATGAATGCCAATAATAAGATATTCAAATAACCTAATGCTTGATCAAATTACATAATTTTTTATAAAAATCAGACAAATTTTAAGTGTAAGATACATTAGGTTCACTAAAATGTTAACTGGTAAAGAGATCCAAGATCCCACAAGTGAATTATCTTAGATTGAATTTTCCCTTTTGGACTTAACATTAGAACACAAATCAACTAGGGTTTGATGATTGGATAACTACCACAATGAAGAGCTATTTTTCTAGGGTTTGGCTTCTTTGTTGCTAAGAGGATATATTTGATGTGTGATTTGATTAACTTATTTGACATAAACCTTATATTTGAAAATGAAATTGATCACACAAACAAAAATTAAAAATTATAGAAAAAAATATAGATCTAGAATGAGAAGATAGAGGGGAACCTATGATAACAAGGAGATCCTGAAATAGTTGGACTAGGGAACTAGGCACCCCAGTTTGAAATGAGGGTTTTGAAAACTTTGAACTAGGATCTGGAAGTTGTAGGTCTACGCTCTACTCTTCTACAACTTGTTGTTGATGAAAGTTTCAGATCTGATTTGTACACATGGAGAGAGGGGAAAATTTGTGTTGTATATGAGTTTAACTCATCAAACCCTAGTTTTGGTGTTTCCACCTCCATAAACAACAAATGATGATGGTATGACTTATATGCCCTAGGTCAAGTAGAGGCAAAGTGAAAAATAAATGACTACAATAAATATGACAATTGACAATATTACCTTAGACAAGAAACTCTTGTCAAAGTGATGCCACACCATTAGTTTCCACAAATATTTGAGTGATAATACATGAATTTATTTAAAGACCTGTAAGAGGTTAGTCCATATAACACAATAGATTATTGTAGAAAACATGTAGAGAAGAAGTCACGTGAATCTTCATAATTTACACATAATAGCTATTCATAGTTTATGATAGAGTGTAGATGTTCAAATGAGAGGGAGAACTTATTTTTATATGCACCCCAATTAATATTTTTGGGTATAGCCCAACCAGGGATCATTTTTAAATCACAAAATACCAACACTCAAAATTTGTAGCTCTTAAATATCACATCTCTATACTAGGGCACCCAACACCTCTGTCTGAAGATTTTTGGCTCAAAATTATTGGGACGTTAGAGAATTTAATATATTTTTCTAGCATGGACCAAAAATGATCAAATTATGAATATATAATTAATGTTATATATGAAATAGTGTGTCAATATAATGTGAAATTGTCAAGTGTGACAATTTACAATGCTATAGTTCTCTAACTCCTTTTTCTTTGATGTACTTGTGGGTCCGTATATATTTAAAAGGAAAATTAGTCCTATCATAGCTAAACTCTTGATTTTTACCATTTTCCAATTTTGATAGGTTCAAATGGTTTTGATTCCATAATAATCCTAAACTACTCAAGGACCTATTCACTTATATGAAAATGCCTTTCCATTGTCTCCATTTTTGTTTCAATTTCCCTACCTCAACCTTGTCAATTTTTTTTCTTGTAATAATATTATATTTGGTTTCACTTGATCAATCTATTTTTTGATTAAGCGATTCTTGTTAGTGTTAGGAAAAATGGTGTCTCAACCTTGCAATTATAGAAAGTTAATATATTGAGCATAAGGGGTTGCAAGGGTGGGTATCCCCCTTGTGAAATCTGAGGGGATGACCCTCCCAATGGGGGTTTGGGGATAGTTCCTCTAAAATCCACACCATTCATCATTAGGTCTCATATATGGTGGTAGATATTTTTTTGTCTTGTCTTACCCTAGAAGACAACCCTATTTTATGAGGGCATTGTATTATGGATGTGTAGTGTGATGTATTCTAAGAGTTTGATAGATGTTATGTTGCTTCCTAATATTTGGTTGGTGATATTGAAAGGCACACAATCTATGGAGAGAGAGGGTGAGTCAGTAGATCAAATATATTTAAAAATATTTACTTCAACATATGTACCTAAATATGAAACTCGAATCAAACAACTACTAAGAAATTAAGCAACCACATAAGCACACATTCACACATGATAACACCTGATATACGTGGAAACCCAAGATGGGAAGAACCACGATGAGAATAGTTGCTTGGATCTACTATCCAAATCTAGCCTGACAAGTAAGAATATAATGAAGGAATTTATAATATGAAGTAGGCACCAACCTACCAGAGACACTAATCCCCAATTGTATTTATTGGAACCAACGTATGTGAGACACTAATCCCCAATACAAAGACCTGAACAACAACTCAATAAGTTGAACACTAGTCCTACAGGATTACAAAGATAAAGCTTTTGGATCTTCAATGTTGATAACATAACATACATGGATTCAAACTTTCTTAAGACTCTCTTCTACATTTCTTATGATCTTTTGATGATGGTACACAATGCTTGAGATAAAAATTGCATTGACTAACACTATCTTTCACATTCGTATCCTTGTATATTCACTCACTACCTTCTCTTCTCTTATTCACACTTATCATGTGAAGTGAGATATATATCATATATAATAAATTGCATTAACATCAATTCATGTTGACTAGGGATCTACAATTAACTAGGACGAATTTTAAGATGGACCTAAATTCAAATTACATGAAATGTGTAACAAGTCGGTCCTAAATCAAATTTTTTGTCACCAAAAATAACATGATGTCATGCAGCTCCACAAGAAACTTAACTAGGACCTATCTTTGAATGAGGCATGCTACTAGCCATTGCTACATAGTTTCAGAACACTAACTAGTTGACAGACAAGCACATATAACCTTTTGTCACTTCAAAATTTTTGCACACCAAACATAACTTTTGAAAACTATGGAATATGTTAGAAAATCTATAGTCATAGTCTCCATTCAAATCGTAGATCCATACCTGCCTTCAGGAAGAAATATAGATTATAAATGTATTGCTAGAGAAATCTGTTTGCCTTGAGTAACTGACCCCAAACACTTCAGATCATACTTCTAGATCACTTTTGTTATCATGAATAGATGTATGTATGATATTGAAAACATACTATAGTAGTAAGCAGTTAGATTCATTATTCACAAAATACACATAATGATAATTCAAGTACTACTACCTTCATTGTTCAGCTAGCAATACACTTTTTCAGGCATCACACCTTTGACATCACTAAACTCCTTTGATATCAATGACAACCTATGTTCAATAGATACTCCTATGAGAAGATTTCTCTATAAGTATACTATAATATTCATTATTTTTTAATAATATATTGGGTGACTTTTGGTGTGTGGGTTTTTCTCTTGAAAGGGTTCTCCCCATGTAAATAACTGTGTTTTGGTAAGAATGATATTTATTTTTATTTTTGTTTAATTTTGGTAATTGTTACATAAAGATTTCAATTGTTTTGCATTACCCTCCTTTCAAGATTAGTGTAGGAAATTGTTCTACTATATTAACTCATTACAAGTGGTATCAGAGCCTAATCACTTTTAGTTTCAGTTGTGAGTTGGGTTTTTTGACTAATATAGATTTGAATGGGAGATTGTGTAGAAGATACTTTGTGATATTTTTGCAGAAACTTTTAGATGGAAAGTTCATCAAGAAAAATAGAGGTGGATTTTTTTTTTGAAAATAATTTTGAGATTTGGAAGTTGAAGATGATCTATTTATAGATTGAGATCTATGGGATGCTATTGATGAGAATGTTTTAAGACCCATAGATCTTAATTTGTCTACTGAATATGATTTTATATAGATTGTAAAGCCAAGGGTCTAATTAGATTGTGCTTCATAGATTATGTTTTAGTCAATTTCCATGAAGATACCTCTACATATAAACTATGGAAGAAACCTTGTGAGATGTATTTGTAGACATGCAAAATTTCCTGATTCATATCACACATCATTAATCTTGTATTTTCATCATATTCATCCTCAATCACTACACTCACAGTATTTTTATCATTTGCATTACTAATTCCCCTTTTAACACCATTTTCCATCATTTCACCTTATTTCCTCTATCAATTAAGTAAATTTAAATTATTTAATTAATTCATCCTATTTAATTAATTTCCCTCTAATATCCCCTAATTGGATAATTTTAATTATTTAACTAGCCCTAAATATAATTTTCTCCTAAAGTCCTATGATTAAATAGTCTTTATTATTTAATTATCTATTTCTCATCTCATTCATTTGAAATATTGCTTTTTAATAAAGAACGTCCTAAGCCTCCATGATTAAATAATCTTGAATTATTTAATTATCCTAATTTCCTTAAATGCATATTCCCTTGGAATATTCTCGTTCAAAATATCTCATTCCTCTCATTCATTCTTATCCCTTCATTTCAAGTATCCTCAATCAATTTTCCTAAAATTATGGAGATATATGAGCTCAATTTTATCTTGATCCTTCATCTTCCTTGATTCAATCAGATTAGTAGGTCTTAAGGTGCAATATCAACCATTATTTTTGGGTCTTGAGGTTTAATCTACTCCATTGATTCAAACATAAAAATATACATAAAAAATAATTCCTCCTTCATTATTACATTACCTAGATCATTTGAGAGAATTTGAGCACTTGCGAACATCATATTCATGAGGATTGGATCAATTATCTCCATTTAGGTCACAATATTCATGCTTTTGCAACCATGGGAACTTCATGATCAAACAATCCAACATTCCTCCTTAATTATTATATTACCTAGATCATTTGAGAGCATTGGAGTACTTGAGCACATTGTATTCATTAGCATTTGAGAAATGATCTCCTTTTAGGTCATCAATATTCATGCTTTTGCAACCATGGGAGCTTCATGATCAAGAAATCCAACATTCCATCACCATGAAAATGGAAGGAAAGGTTTGCAAATAGGTTGATTTATTTTCATTATTTATCTCAATTTCTAACCCTTGTATGCAATCTTTTTCATTTTGTGAGTGGGACTTGACATTCCATTGTTTTGGGTCTTATTGATTTCCAAACCTTGTTTGATATCAATTCCATTTTCCACGCCACATTAATTGGCAGACTCGGTGGGACCCATGTCCTTGTTTTAATAAAATTATGTGATTTTTTAGTGAATTTATAGGATTTTTAGCCACAATTGCATTTTACAGAGGTCATGTTTTCTATTTCTTCCACACTTTCTTTACATCATAACACATTCAACATTTAAAGACAACTATGTTTGATCATCCTATCACATTTTCTCCTTGGTTTTTCACTGTATTTTTTCTATGTAGGGATTTTTTTGTGTCTTCCAATTAGCAGAGCTACATTTGCTTCATCAAGCCGTGTTTGCTCAACATCTTGTCACATTTGTTAGATTGCAGAGGCACATCTACCAACAAGGCCACGTTTGCTCCAAAATAAAGTCATGTTTGTAGGTATACGGGTCATGTTTGACTATTTTTTGTCTTTTTTTTTGTTTTGATAGTCAATTTTTGGTTTCAGATTACCCTAACCCTATCCCTAACATTCTTTGTTAGATTTTTGTGCTTCTTTTTCTAATCTATTTATGCAACCTTTTCATTTGGGAGAAGAAAATTATTTCAGAACTTCTAACATCATTTGTCTTGTAGGGTTTTTGAATGGTCAAAGACAAAAGTAGTTAAAACTACTAAACATTGATTGTAGGTTCCTAATATAATGCTTTATCATTTTGTCATTTACGCTTTCATTGCTTAGTAGTTTAGTTCACACTTGAATCTAGGGCCTAAAAATAAATTATATGACATGTATTGTAAGTTGAAGTGTATGTATACTCTCCCCTTACGCTTTGTGTGATCTCAGGTGAAGAGAAATACCTTCAATTTACCTTTATTTCTCTTTGGTGGAAAGCATATTGTCTACGTATCCTCTCACCTTACGCTTCATGTAATCTTGGGTGAAGAGAAATAGAAATACAATAAGCTTTCATATTTTTTCTTTTGTAGGAGGCTTTCCTTGAGACACATCCTAACAAAGTACTCAAGGGTTCGACCTCAAGCAATTTTTTTGGGCGTGCTATATAAATTGGTTGAGAGTGAAAGTTGTGGCTTGATTTTTGCATGTAACGCTCTAGAATTTTGCTAGGGAAATATGGTTTTTCGATTTATTGAGGAGATGTCTGAGAGGTTGATGGTGTTCACCAATGTTATACCCACTAAAAACCAATTTGTACTAGAAGCCTAAGACCTTTCAAATGTATTTTAAGTAGTACAAGGAATGTGGATCGTACCCTGAAGCCACTCACCATGTAATCTCTTAGGTTGAGATAGAATTTTTTTATGTTACTAGAAATAGCTTCCCAAGAAGTGAAAGAAGGTGTTCCTATGCCATCTTTCAATGACCCTGTGTTACTAGAAATCTACTATCCACCTTCATAGGAAAGGGTTTTGAAGTAATTCACTATCTAATCTATTTGTATTTACCCCTTAAATGGGAGGTGGGCCTACTTAAATTTACACACCTACTACTAAATTTAGGTTGAAATTGTTTGGTTCTATCAATCAATTGAAGTAAGTCCTGATTGTTCATGTTTTTTTCATATCAGTTACTACCAAAAATACACCTAAACTTGAAAATCACATCAAATTTTATCAAACTTGCAAGAAATTTTAGACACAAACACAAAATTAATGTTTGCTAGAGAATAGAGTCGCTTTTGCACAACCAGTCACATTTGCTTTGCATTCTACCACTTTTGATTTACATTTGGCCACCTTTTCCCAACATATTTCTGACTTTTTTAAACTATCCACTTTTGCAATTACTTTGTTTTGTTGGTGTGAATTATAGTCTTATACCTATTAATTTATTTTACTAGGTAATTAGGGGACTTATTCACATGTTAAGTTTACTTAGGATATAAGATTATTTCTAGAAGTCTTAGTTGGATTTTCTAGAACTTATCTTATCTAGATTTTGCATCATTTCCTAGGTGATTAGTTAGTTAGTTGTCATATATCATGGGATTAATACACATGTCATAATCCTGTTATATCCTATTCCTCAACCTTTCCTATTTATGCAAGGCACTTGTACATTTGTAAATAATTCTAGAATAGCATATCTTCATTCATGCTCATGTTACAACACTTTCTTGTTCATGTGGATGGTGTATTTCTTGGTTGATCCATTGAAGACTACAACTTCATTTGGGTTATTCTTCATTCATATTTCCAACATGGTATTAAAGCTCAGGCCATGCAAAGTCCATCTCATATTAGGAAGTTGAGCTAAGGAGATTTTCATTGTAGTTTGAAGGGTTCACATCAAGGGCTAGTTGTTCTCATCCAGGAGGCAGTTGATTTCTGAAGCACATTGGGTGAGATTTGACCCTTCCATTGCAATTAGGTTGTCCAAAAACCTTAGGAACGCCTATCTAATTGTCAAAATATGATACTTTGACCTAGAGGCATCAAAGGTTTTTTGCAACTGGCTCCCCCTTTGACATAAACGAAAAAGATACACAAGCTCTAAACCACATATCTGAATCATCTAACTACTCCTCTTGAGTAGAAGCCATCACAACATCAATCTGGATCAAGATATGACTAAGAATTCACAGACTGATGCAAAGACTATGCATCTTAGTTTTGATTAGGAGGGGTAATCACCCCTAACTTCCCCCTGAGATACTCAAAAGTATCGTTAGGCAAAGGCTTAGTAAAGATGTTTGCAATCTGTTCCTTAGTAGGCACATACTCCAGTCTAAATTCCTTATCACTCACTTTATATCTCAAAAATTGGTACTTGATAGATATATGCTTGGTCTTTGAATGCAACACAAAATTCTTTGAATGCAACACCATATTCTTAGAAATGTTTATAGAACTTGAATTATCACAAAATATGGCAATAGGTTCATCATCCACAATACTTGAGTACAATTGTTAGCAACAACAATGTATTATGCCTCTGTAGTAGACAAATAAATGACAATTTTCTTTTACTTTACCATGAAATCAACTTCTTCCCCAAGAAAAATGCACCACCACTAGTAATTTTCCTGTCATTTACATCTCCTACCCAATCAACATTAGTAAAGGTACTTAAAGTAAGATCATCATCTTTTGGATACTATAGGCCAAAGTCGACTGTTCCTTTCAAGTATCAAAAAATCCTCTTCACAATAGTCACATGAGACTCCTTAGGATCAGCTTGAAATCTTGCAACAATGCATATAATATTCATGATATCTGGTCTAGTTTGATTCAAATAAAGCAATCCACCAATCATTGATTTGTATCTAGTCCGATTTACCTTCAGAGAATCATCATCTTGTGTCAACTTACATCCAGTCACCATGGGTGTACCAATTGGCTTTGAATCTTCCATACCAAATTTATTTAGCAATTCCTTTACATACTTGAACTGAGATATAAATATTCCTTTATCTAACTGAGTAATTTTCAGTCCCAAAAAGAATTTAAGTTCTCCAATTATTGAAATTTCAAACTCATTCTGCATCTCATTAGCAAGCTTCATGCACAAACCATCATCTCCTCCAAAAATGATATCATCAACAAAGACTTACACAAACAAATCTTCATCATCATCAATCTTGAAATACATATTACTATCAGCAGTACCTTTGTTAAATCCAAGCTTCATCAAGTACTTATCCAATCTGGCATACCGACAAACCATATCTCCCTGATCAGTTAATTGAAATCCATCAAGTTTTTCAATATACACCTCTTTTTCTAATTCACCATTTAGAAATGCTGACTTGACATCCATTTGATAAAATTTGTATTTTTTGTAAGCATCATAAGCAAGAAAAAGTCTCATTGCTTCAATTCTAGCAACATGAGCAAAAGTTTATTCAAAGTCAATTCCTTCCATCTGAGAGTATCCTTTGCACACCAATCTTGCTTTGTTTCTGATAAATTCACCTTGTTCATTCAAGTTGTTTCTAAAAACCCATTTGGTTCCAATTACATTTTTGTCTATAGGTCTAGGAACAAGAATCCATGTATTATTCTTCTCAATTTGTTGTAGTTCTTATTTCATTGCCTCAATCCAATGTTCATATTTTATTTCTTCATTTACATTACTTGGCCCAGTCTTTGAAATCAAACAATATTCTTTTTCAATTCTTCTCCTAGTTTGGACACCTTTGTTCTTATCTCCTATAATTTGATTTTTTTAATTATTTAATCTCACATACCTTGGAGTCTTAGAGTGTTCTTGAGTTTCAGGCTCTTATGATCTCTCGTGTGTGCTTTCACTAGTCTCTCCTTCTTCTTGATCTTCTTGATTCACTAGAAAGATATGAACTTGATTTGAAGTCTAAATCTTGTTTGTACTATCATTCTGATCATCAGAATCATATCCATAGGTTATGGAGGGTCTAGCAATGTATTCATCAACCTTAACATTTTCACTTTCAACCATTTTCTTCAATCTCTTGTTGTAGCACCAGTAGGCCTTGCTCTTAGTAGAATAAAAAATTTATATTTCTTCATCACTTCCAACATCAAACTTTCATATACCTTCATATCTCCTGATATAGCATTTACTCCTAAAGATTTTGAAGTATTTAATAGTAGTATTATGACCAAACCATAGCTTAAAAGGATTCTTACCAGTATTACCTTTGATTTGTACCCGGTTGAAGATATAAACAACAATACTTACAACTTCTCTCCAATAGACATGAGGGACATTTCCTTCCAACATCAAACTTCTAGCAGCATCTTGAACTGTCCTATTCTTCCTTTCCACAACTCCATTTTGTTGAGGAGCCCACGGTGCAGATAACTGTCTCTTTATCCCATGTTCTTCATAAAAAGAATTAAACTCACTGGAAATGAATTCACCACCTCTATTTGATCTTAGACACTTAATCTTCAGACCGATCTCTGTCTCAACCATAACTTTAAAGATCTTGAACTTTTATAGAGCTTAAGATTTCTCTCTTGAGAAAGTAACCCACATCATCCCAGAGTAATCATCAATAAGCAACATGAAATACCTGTAACCTTGCAGACTCTTGATTCTAGCATGACCACACAAGTCAGTATGCACAAGCTCCAATAATTCATTTGAACAATTTTGTTTGATCTGAAATGAAATTCTAGTTTGTTTTCCTAGCTGAAATTCCTTGCATATGACATTAGTAGGCTTCACCAACTTAGGAAGATCTCTCACAACCTATGAGGAACTTATCTTGATAATATTATCAAAGTTTACATGACACATTCTTCCATTCCACAACCAACTTTCATCAACTTGAGCAATCAAACAAATTTTACTACCAGCATTCAAATGAAAGATGTTACCTTTTGTTTTTGTACCATAAGCAATCACATTTCTGAAACTTCCTAATATGCTACACTTTTCATATTTGAATTGAATATTATATCCCTGATCAATCATCTGTCCAACACTTAGAAGATTATGCTACCCACAACATAAAGAACAACATTATTATTATGCTTACCATGAAAAGAAATATATCCTCTACCACATATTATACCACCATTGTTATCTCCAAATATTACAATATCACCATCATACTTCTCCAAGCTTAATTTTTTTTTTTTATCACCTATCATGTTATGTGAACATCCACTGTCAATTACCCATTCATCTTTTTCTTCAACTTGAGCACCTTAGGATTTCTCCACTTTTGTACAACTAGCAGATTTAGTAGACATAGGATTAGTTTCTTTAATAGCAATAAACACAAACTCATCTTCACTTGCATTCCCTTTTTTGAATTCATCATCTGTCACACCTTCATCAACAACATAATAGCACTTCTTTTGAAATTTAGGCTTGTAAGGTTTTGGCTTAGGAACTCTTTCTGGACACCTTGATGCAAAATGACCTATCTTATTGCAAGAAAAACATTTTATAGGAAAATTTCCCTTATACTTACCTTCTCCTCTAGCTTTCATTTTGACAATAAGTGCTTCAAGCTCATTTGGTTCTCTTTCTTCTTCTTCAATCTATCTCATTTCTTCCTCATACCTGAATACCTTTCTAAAAGAACTTTCACCCGGATCACATCTTTGTTTGTCTCTCCCTGAAGTAGTAGCTTTGATTGTAGGTTCTATCTTAGGAAGGGCATCACCGAATTCACTCAACTCAAAAGCAGTAAGTTTTCCAACCAACATATATTTTGTTACATTTACAACAGTCTAGAGCTCTTCAATGGCTACAACTTTGATTTTGTATGCATCAGGCAAGGATCTAAGCACTTTAGCAACAATCACTAATTCATCCACCTGTCCACCAACACATCTAATACCACACACAAGTTCATTCACTCTTTGCATGTAGGTAGAAATATTCTCATCATTTCCCATCTTCAACAATTCATATTTTCCTTTCAGACATTGTAGCTTAGCCATCTTCACATTAGCATCACCTTCATATAAAGTTTCCAACTTTTTCCAGATCTCATAAGAAGTTTTTAGATCCGTAACATTTGTCATCTTAGTATCAATTAAAGCACTCTACAATGCTTCCTTAGCTCTGATATTATAGTCAACATCCCTAATCTCAGTAGTAGTAGAAGGGACACTCTGAGGAATAACACACCTATTACTTGTAATGTTCCAGTAGGATTCACCAATGCATTTCAAATGACACTCCATTCTAGCCTTCCATAGAGTGTAGTTTTTTCCATTAAATCTCAAACTATCCTTCTTGTATGTCGCCATCCCGGATCACCTCAAGCTATTAAAATTCTTCCAAGGAACCTGCTCTGATACTAATTGTTGGAAACACAAAGGCATGCAACTGAGAGGGGAGGGTGAATCAGTTGTCACAAAAATTTAAACTTATTAAACTTATTAACCTTAATTCTCAAATCTGATTATTAATAGTGAAATCATGAATCAACAACACATCAAAAACACACATAACACCAATATTTTTGCGTGGAAACTTTGTTAGGGGAAAAAACACAGTGGAGGTTAGTCCACAAGTTATACCCTATTAAAAGTATAAGAAAATATATGTGGAATGCACATGCATTCAGGAACACTTCCTAGAGCTCATTGTCTTATAGAAAACATTCAGATTAAAACCATCTGACGAATTTGAACTGAGAAAGTAGCATTTGCTAATTCCTGAGTACAGTTATGGTTAAGCACATGAACTCTTCTTCACACTCTGCTCTTCCTTTGAATGATTTGAACCTTATTCACACATAAAACACACACACTTCACACTTCCACACTTGCACACACTTCAAATGAAGAAATAATCACTTATATATATCAGTAACAAGGAATTACATTTCTTCATGTGGGATTCAACAAAATAATAGAAAGAATGCAATCTGTCAGCCCAAAATAATAAAGATTATTAATGCACATCAACCAAGGTCAGCCACAACATATTAGAGACCTAAAATGATGTCCTCTAACACAAAAAACCTTCAAGCATTCTTCCTTGAAGATCCACAACACGCTTCAAAAACTTGTTGGCCATGAAAATGAAAAACATGAACACGCAAGAGAAAATCTTGGATCACGAGCACAATGATGAATGTGGATGTGCAACATAGATAGGACATGATATAGAAACATCCACGAGGATTTCAAGAACATACACAATGCTTTAGATTGCCAAAAACACATTATCTTCTGGCGTGAACACCATTTGTAGTAACAAAATAACTGTCAGAACATAGAACTTTATAACTTGGTCAAATATTCATGCGCACCTCTAAAACTTCATGCATAGGCAAACAAACCCTTTAATACAACTTCTCATCATCAACATACTAAAATTTCCAACACACTGATCTTCACTACTTCACAGACAACCTATAACATATTTTATTACAATTTTCTCAATATCCTCAACATATACAGTCTTAAAGACATTAATGCTAATAGTGTTGACATCAATGACAACCACATATCAAAAATACAACCACAACATCCAACATAAATATTTTTGCATGCTTGGGTATAATATTTCATTTGGCGGATAATATTGTATTAGGGTTTGGAAAATAATTAATGTTGACTCATTTATATGTTGGTGGAAATTATTTTTTCTAGTCGATATATATTTAAAAAGATTTTTGATTTTTAAATGCCCACAAGGCAATATTGAAATTCTTCAAAAAAAAATTGTCGGCCTATTCAATAGAGTTTGCAGGCATGCCAGCTATTTATTGGCCCTATAGGCCATGCGTACCTTTTGTAGGCCCTTGTCAGCCTGTACCTTCCCTCGTCGATCACTTCTTGACCTCCATCTACTCCTCAATATTTTCACTAGCTATCATCCATGAACACTTCACTATTGCCAATTTCATATTCTTTGGTGGTTGTCTTTTATTTTACTGTGATCGAGGTTTATAAGAGGTGCTATTAGCAATGCTGCCCCGTTGTTGTCCTCCCTCCACTATGTCACCACTCCACTTGATGATACTTTTTTTTTCTAGCTCATGCACCTTGGTCATATCCTATTTTTTTAGCCCTATACACTTGATATTTTTGCCTAGTTAGCCTACAAGCCCAAATTGGGAATTTTTTTCAATGGAGCATATCAGATTTTTGAAAATAAGATATTGATGGAAATTTGGTTTCATGTACTTTACAGTGGTGTAGATGATTTTTATAGCTTTTTCTTGAGGTACAAATTATAGCCAACTTAAGTTAGTACTTCCATTTGGACTCCCAAGCTTGTATCCTTTCACCAATTTGTCAGATTTTGGTGATTCCAACAACATTGAGAAGGTGATTCTGAGCTCTTTCATTCTATCCATTCACTTTTTTTCAAATTCAGCTCTAGATACATTCTATTGTTTTTTTTCAGTTTGAGGAATTTGCTTGATATATTGGACATACTACAATTTGGAGAAGGTTCATTTGCATTGGGAGGATTCATTTTCAGTTGCATATAATACTTTGCGGGTTTCATAGTTAGTTCCTATCAAATATATTGCCTCTTTCTTGATTTGTGTTTTTGGCTCACATGGGAGAATCAAGATTTGAGCTTCTTACTCCTCACAATTATCACACATGGAAGGTGAAGATATAGAGGTTACTTTGGTATAAGGGATTATGGTCTACCTTGAGTGAGGGACAACTAGAATTCACTAGAGAATATGAGAAGTTTTCACATAAGAATAAATGTGATGAGGCAATGGGCTTGATTGTGCTGGATGTTTCTGACTCTTTATTCTTCCACATTGACGAGTTTACTACACCCAAACAGGTATGGGATAAGTATAAAGATGTATTTTGTTTTGTTAGTGATGTAAGAGCCTTGCAATTAGAAGCTAAGTTGGAATCTCTTTCCACTGATTCATTCCCTATAATTGAGGATTATTTGGTGAAGTTTAAGTCTTTGCATTCTTAGTTAGCAGGATGTGGGAAAGATAAAACTAACAAGGAATGTATAATCTTGATTTTGTCTAAGTTGAAGGGTGCATTTGCATATTTTTCCACTTCTTTCTATTCCACTATGGATGGGTTAGGTGATAATTTTGTCATGCCATCATTTGAGACCTTTTGTGAATGATTGAATAGGGAATAGTCCAAACTTAGTCAACATGATGTCTCCACTAAGCCTCATGCTTTGATTGAAAATCCACCTAAGGGGAAAGGGAAGAACAAGAGAAAACCTAAGGCAATATCTAGTGAAACTTCCATTACTTATTTTAAAGACGATAAACCTAAGAAGGAGAAACCCAAATGTACTTTTTGTAAGGGTCTTGGGCATAGTGAATAGTTTGGTACAAGAAGGAAATCCATGAGTTAAAAAAAATCCTTAAGGAACATCATATTCCCATTCCTTCTTCATCCACTAGTTCACATTCTTCTTCTTCCACACATAAGGGAACCTCTCACACTAGGATTATAGCATTTGGTACAAAATATTTGAAGGGTAAGGGTCTTGCTTTAGTTACCACTCATTTTGATAGACCTGATGGATGGATTGTTGATTCAAGCTCCTTAGAACATATAACTCACTCTTTTGATCACTTTATTCTAGGGTCACTTAAAGCACGACCCTTTGATGAGATATTGATTGCCAACAATAATGTTTTTCATGTTTTTTGTTTGTTTGATGCTGATTTGGGTACAAGGTGTGTTACTAATACACTTTATATTCTTGAGATGCACCATAATCTATTCTTAGTTTATCAGATTACACAGGATGGAAATATAGTTTAGTTTACATCTAAGTAAGTCTTCATTCAAAACGAGATAAGAGAGCTCATTGTAGTAGGCTTGGCTAATCATCAGTCAAAGGTGTATACCTTCTCCCACTTCTATCATGATGATGATACTTATATTTCCAATTCCCTTGATTCTGGAGTGGGTAGTAAGTCACATGATGGATGGTTAAATTTGGCTCTTCTTTGTGTGGTTCCATCATCTCCTTCTTCATCTAAATTGATAGTTACTGCAAGGACTTCAACAAAGTAAGATATATTCAACTTTTTAGACTTGCAGTTCCAAGATGGATTTGTTTCAAGTATTGCAGACTTGGCTTCTTCTTTAGATTTGGAGGACATGCTTGAGGGGATCACTCTCCTCTTTGCAGATACTACTTTTGAGAATATTCTTGAGTCTCCTCATTCAATTATTTCCACCTTAATTGGGGATCCTAATTTTGGTGAGAATTTCTTGGAGGCACTTGATTCCTTTTCAGAGCATTCATTTATGAGACTTATTCCCTCTCATTTCATCATGGAGTTGGAGTTTTTTCCACATCTACAATTGGATTTTTTTCTTCCTAGGGGGAGAGAAGTAGTTTTTCATGATTGGATACTTTTTTGGCTTCAGACTCTCTTCAATGGTTTTGATGATGCTTCATTCAGGGGGGAAATCTAGTCTCCATCTTTCCCTTCATTGGAGGGGTCATTGTATTGTATTCTTGTGATGGGTATAGTTCTAGGGGGTATTGATGTTGGGACCTCCACACATCACTTCCATTACTTGTACATGATTTGCATTAGATTTACATTACATCTCTTTTTGAGAGAGGAGTTTTGTCCCATGAGGTTTTCTCTTTTTCTCTGTTTGTGAGAGATTACATTTTTATTTGTACATGGGTACCTAAAATGGCCTATTAGTTGGGACCCATCTTTTCAATTTTGCATCATTTTCATAATAATCTTCTCCCCTAAGTTGCACTTAAGTGGGGGTGTTGGTGTGAATTAAAGTCTTGGTCCTAGTAATTTATTTCAGTAGGTAATTAGGGGACTTATCCACATGTTAAGTTTACTTAGGATATAAGATTCTTTCTATAAGTCAGTTAGATTTTCTAGAACTTATTTTATCTAGCGTTTGCATCATTTCCTAGGTGATTAGTTAGTTAGTTGTCACATGTCATAGGATTAAGACACATGTCACAATCTTGTTATATCCTATTCCTCAAACTTGGCTATTTATACAAGGCACTTGTACATTTTAAAGTAATTCTAGAATAGCATATCTTCATTCATGCTCATGTTGCAACACTTTCTTGTTCATGTGGAATGTGTCTTTCTTGGTTGATCCATTGAAGACTATAGCTTCATTTGGGTTATTGTTCATTCATATTTCCAACATATTTTGCTTGACTAAAACTTGCATTGAATCACCTTTGGTTGCACTCTATCTCATTTTTCTTTGCATCTGGCCATGTTTTCTCTACATCCTGTCACCTCTACTCAATGCTTTGATGCATTTTCAAAAAATAGCAAACACATTTTCTAGAACTACTACATTTTTCAATGATCTAAACTTTCTAAGACCTATTAACATTTGGAACTAGAAACTATCATAACTCTTGGTCCTGCCATCAAAAAATCTATCATAGTTGATCTTCAACTTCTGCACAACCATTTGTACCTTCAAAAATCATAGCTACACTTCAACTAGCTTTTCATAGGAAACATCAACATATCTATTTTTTTATCAAAACATCAAAACCTTTTCAAAGATTAGAAAACCTAATGAAAATCAATCTTTTAAGACAATCACTAACATCCTTTTGGGATCAAACATCAAATATTCTCCTTGGACATCAACGTATCAAACCCATCAATCATTGATAGTACCTTTAGATATCATCTTTCCATATCTTGTGAAATTAGAAGAAATATATTTCTCATAGGTTTAAAAATCATCACTATCATCCCTCTTTGTTTGAATTAATGAGTTGAATCCAAACAAAGATATCAATAAATCATTCATTAACATCTTGAGATACTAACAAAAACCAACTTTTTTATCCTTTTTGTCTAAAGGTTAACCATATAATCCAAAATCAACTTGAACATCATCTAGATTTAATATCAATTTGAAAATCACTCCTTTGAACAAAATATTTCATTACATATGCTTTAAATCCAAATTTAAAACAAAGTAATCTAAGAAAACATCACAAGTCATAGATCCTTTCCATAACTTAGGTCTATTAGGACTTTTATGACTACATCAAGATCACAACATAAAAAGAAAATGGTAACCAACACTAGTAGCTCAAATTTTCCAAACACTACCAATGTCAACACAAAAAATGTTCATACCAAAAATATTGATACTTCAACTGAAGAGCCATGGGGTAATTCTATTCAACCAACAAATATAAATCCAACAAACGTAAATCCCTCATTTAATACAAATGTGAATCTTTCTTTTCAACCAACAAACATAAATCCTTAATTTCATGTAAATGTTAATCCTTCACAAATAGAAAGTGTTGATCCTTCATAACAAGACCTACATCATACACATCAAGACTACATAACTCAACACATGAATCAACCAACTAGAGGACATAATGTTTACATAGAAAAATATTGCAATGAAGACCTTACCGAAGAGAAGAGTTTAGAAATGATACAAAACCCTAAAATTTTGAAGGTAATGGATAAATTACTTAGCTCCAATCCCAAAACATACTTTTATAGACTTGCACAACATGGTGCCAAATTACCCTATGATTATAATATTGAAAACCTTAAGGATACAACCCTTGTTTCTAGAAACAAATATATAGTGGTTAGAAAATTCTTTAAAACTCATATTCCACCTAAGGTTCCAAGATTTTTTGCACAAACAAGTGATCCTTATCAAGAAAAACAAGTGGAAAACCTATTGTATAGGAAACAAACCCAAATAGAACAAACAATGGAAGCTCAACAAAATCAACTTGATCCTAATATATTGGGAACACAAAACTTGCCTTGATAATTCACAAACCCCTTTACAACTGCTTTGGTAACTAACAATGCTTCAACTAGTACATGGGGACCAAGTGCATCAAGAAATCTATATGCAACATCTTGGGTACAAAATAAACCTCCATAAGGTCAAAATTCTAATGTAAAAAACATCTCAAATATTTCTTATAGACCACCAAAACCACCATTGCATGCTACCATGCCACCAACACCCCAAGACATTATATCACCCATTTATACTGCACCAAATCCACCCACACAATCACAACACCAACCATCCATATATTGACATACATAAATCAATCCATCCAAACAAAAACCCATGTATCAACAACATAACACTCATCAAGGAATGGTATAGCATAACACCCCACAAGGTTTGGATCAACAACAACAACCTTCTCATCAAGACCCTTCATAAAATTCTCAATATCAACAAGGTTAAACTTTCAAAATCAAGATTCCAATGCAATGCAATATCAACATGGTCCTTCATATACATAAACTCCTCAACAAAAAAACCTTGTTCCATAACAAAATATTTTTCCACAATACGTATA
Source organism: Sequoiadendron giganteum (assembly GCA_007115665.2). NCBI lineage: Eukaryota > Viridiplantae > Streptophyta > Pinopsida > Cupressales > Cupressaceae > Sequoiadendron > Sequoiadendron giganteum. The sequence goes on from CM021101.1 coordinate 352,288,101, forward strand.
GAATATTGTGTATCAACAACAAAACATTTTTCCATAACAAAACCTTGTTCCACAATAAAATCTTGTTTCGCAACAACAAAACATGAACACACAATATCAATAGAATCTTGTTGCTCAACAATAAAATCTTGGTGCAGAAAAAAAAAATTATGGTCCTCAACATCAAAATGTTAATTCTCAATATACATACATCAATCAATAAGATCTGAATGTTAGTCCACAATATCAATGTAATGCTCCTTAAGGACCAAGCCTTTCATCACACACATAACATCCTTCAAGGTTCGATGCATAATCTAAACCTATCTTAAAACTCATCATTCTTTGGAAAACCAAACTATAACCCATCTAATCCTCCAAAAAATACACAAGGAAATGAGTTAGCATTAAAAATTAAAAACATTATCAAAAGTTACAGGATATACAACTTGGGAAGACCAAGAAAAGTTATCCCTTAGAGGACATTTGTACTTATCCTTATGATCAAAGCATATCTATGATTCCCTTCCCTAAGAAATTTAAAATTACCAAATTTGATAAATAAAAAGGAAGAGGAGATCCCATTGGGCATATACGTGAATTTTATGTAGCATGTATGGATGTGGCTAATAATGAATCTTACATGATGAGACTATTTTCAAGGAGCCTTGGTGGACAAGCCATATAATGGTTTTCTCATTTACCTCCTAGAATTAAGACATTCAATGAATTATCAAAAAAATTCACCAATCACTTCTCGTACAACATTGAAATAGATATCACCGTACCTAACTTGTATAAAATCAAACAAAGTCAAGGAGAGTATTTTACTTCTTTCTTGCAATGGTGGCGACACTAAGAAAGTAAGTGTAAATGGCCCATCCTAGAAAAATAATTTGTAGAAATATTCATGGGAAATCTAAACACTAACTTAAGCCTCCAATTAACCATGTTATATCCGAATACATTTGATGATATCATTGAAAAGGGTATAACCATTGAAAGAGATCTTATTGTGAAACGAGATATCAAATATAAAAATCAAGATCAACCTTCTAATTCAAATGATAAAACTTTCTTGTGGGTGAAGAATAAAAATATCACTAATGATGGAGTAGTGGATACAAAATTTGTAAAATCCATACAACCTTCACCTAATAATCCTCAACCCCATGTTGAAAGAAAAAAAAAAATCCTCTAGGATATCAAATGAACTATCAAAATAAAAATCCTCCAAAGGACCACCAAGAAATAATAACATTACTTTCAATCAAACTAGATGGAAATACACTCCTTTGGGAGAACTTGTTGAAGTGGTCTTACAAAAATTGCTACAATCAAACCTTATCAAATTACTCAAATAAAGAAACTATGAGTAACCACAATTTAAACCCCCTTGGTACAACGAGAATGGCCATTGTGAATTCTATAGAACCAAGGGAAATAAGAAAATAATTGCATGAAACTAAATAACCTCATACAAGATCTAATTGATAAGGGGAAGGTTGATATTGAAAATCATCCTAGAACTTTTGATAAAAATGACTTGGGAATATACAAGGATCCAATCCCCAATCACACTAAAGGAAATGACCAAGGAAAAGGGAGGGATTGCAATAAAGCCACACACAACTATGACCATGTAGTGGGAGCTAAATTTGAAGCCAATCACCATATTGCAGTTGTGATTATAGTTGGTGAAAATCCTGAGTGTAATGTAACTACACGACGAGGGAAGATTACAATCCAGGTAGCCACACTACAATCTAAATTTTTTCCCAAACCTCCACAAGCTGGCTACAACCTTATTAATCATCTTAAAATGACTCCTACATAGATTTCCATCCTCAAACTTCTTAAGATATCCCAAACTCATAAATAAGTTCTAGATAAAGCTCTTCTAGACTCAATAATGCCTAATTATATAAACATTGATAAATTTAAATCCATAGAAGGGCACATTTCTTCTACTCACTACCACGTATTTTTTGAAAGGGATCTTCCATTACATACCTATGATAACCAATATTTATACCTTGAATTTTTCATCCATAAGCACAAACTAAAGAGAGTATTGATAGATGGTGGCACAGGCCTAAACATTTATACCTTGAAATTGGTAAAACAACAAGGATATTCCAACGAGGTTATAGAAAAGAAAATAAGTATTACAATAAGAGCTTATGATGAAAATGAGAGAGACTCTGAAGGTACTATTAAACTTCTTGAACAAGTGGGTCCAACAATAGCTGAAATAACCTGTCAAGTACTAGATCTTGAGCTTCCCTACAACATTCTCTTAGGACACCCTTGAACTCATACAATTTAGGCCATGCCATCAAAATACCATCAATGCTTTAAATTCCCTTACCATGATAATGAGGTTACCATCTATGTTGATTGAGAACCTTTTCATTATTGTAAGAACATATATGATAACTACACAAATATCTTCCAAGTGCCTAGTAACAATATCTCCTTTCATTCATTAAACTATGTTGATCCTACCTCTCTAGCCTCATCATCCACCACTCCATCATCCTAAAAATATCTACCTAAATGTGAACTCAAGATCAAAGTGCTAGATAATGGTTGTGAGGATTATCACATAAAGAAATCCCTTTGTCTGGGAAAACTTTCGTTATCACCAAGATCTTATGGAAAGCCAGAGGAAATCAAGGAAGAACATACTAAAACTATTAATTTTAAACCCACAATCTTCTCTAAGTGGGGATATTTGAGCAAAGAAGTCATAGAAGAAGATGTTTCTACTTGGCCATACAAAAGAAGAAGAGAATGAGCTATAACCTATCCCATTTGATAGAAGCAATAAATGTTTTCAACTTGTTAAGAGCATGGGGTTCATAGGAAATGTTGGCCTTGGTATACATGAGAAAGGTATGAGAGAGCCTCTTATCCCAAAGAAACGTAAGAAGAATCAAGAACTAGGATATGATTTGTTAGACAAAGCAACCCCTAGCACCGTTTGTGAGGATGTTTCTTCCTCTCTTGTGGTTAAGACATTTGATGATGATGATTCCATCAAGGAAATATCTATGTATATCACCAACCTATTTGAGAATTCCTTTAACAATATCAGGACTACCCTATCATTTGACCAACCATATGAGAAACATGAACTTCAACTCATTTACTCGACTGAGACCAACAATGAGTGTCAATTCTATACATATTCCAAAAACATGAAGCTATTGTTGAGCTTATAGGATTGAGAGATGGTATACCACCCAGGGATCATAAGGTAGGATTTGACATTTAACTTGGTGAAGACACATACTTTGGAGGAGAGATTGGGTCCTTTAGTCACAAAATTAAAAATCAAAACAATAAAAAGAGATCCTTTAGTGAAAACAATAATACGACATTACTGGATCGAGGAAAAGAAAAAATAGACGTATATGAGGGTGAAAACCTCTTTGAGGTACTCGAAGATGAAGGATTCAATCTCCTTGACATTATTCAAAACCAAAAGAGATCAATAGTATTTATCAAATACTCAAAGTGGATAAACATGGGAACATCAATATACCTAGAATCACTTTTTATGTAGCTTCTTTGGACCTTGATAAAAATAACTTCATAGATTTCTTGGGAAACCATACGATTAAATTTTCTTGGTCCTATGCGGATATGCCTGGATTGGATGCAACCTTGGTGGTTCATCATTTGATATTCTTTCCTATAGAAAAACCAGCAAAATAAAATCTTTGAAAGATGCATCCACAAATAACACTTCTATTTAAGGTTGAACTATAGAAACTTCTAGATGTCAATTTTATCAGACTGATTGATTACCATGAGTGGGTGTCCAACCTAGTACCTATTTCTAACCTCACTAGGGGCATAAGGATTTGTACTAATTTTAGAGATCTTAATAAGGCATGTTTGAAAGATGATTTCCCTTTGTCAAATATTGATATGATAGTGGATTTGATAGTGGGTCACAAAATGCTTTCCCTAATGGATTTCTTTTTGGGATTTAACCAAATCAAGATAGAACCTAAAGAATAACACAAGAATACATCCACTTGTCCTTGGGGAATGTATTGTTGGAAAATAATGTCATTTGGGCTTAAGAATCTGGGATCCACCTATCAGAGGGAGATGACCGCTATATTTCACGACATGCTCCATATTACCATGGAAGACTATGTATACGATATATTAGTGAAATCCATAACTAGAAGAGGTCATCTAGACAACTTGACACACATATTTGACAAGTTAGAAGAGTATAGTTTATGCATTAATCCAAATAAGTGTGTGTTTGGTGTCAAATCAGGAAAGCTCTTGGGATACATTATATCTCACAGAGGTATAGACGTAGATCTAGCTGAGGTTAATGCAATCATAGAAATTCCTACCCAAAAGAATTTGAAACAATTGAAAAGCCTTCAAGGTAAACTATAATCCATTCAAAGGTTCATAGCCCAATTAGCAGATAAATGTCATCTTTTTACACATTTTCTCCATAAGGATGTTTCCTTTAAGTGGGAAGAGAATTTTCAAGAAGTGTTTTAGTAGATCAAATACTATCTAGAATCACTACCTATATTGATGCCTCCTCTTACTAACAAACCTTTAACCCTTTATATATTAGAAATGTCAGTAGCCTTAGGTATCTTGTTGGTACAAATCAATGAGAACAGTAAGAAAGAGAAATGTAATATATTAGTCATACACTTGTGGGCTATGAATTTAACTATACACCTGTAGAGAAAGCTTGTTTAGCTATTGTCTTTGTGTCATAGAAGCTCAAGAACTACATGCTAAATCAAAAGATCAAACTAGTCTCTAAGGTGGATTTTTTAAAATATCTCTTGGCTAAGGCATCTTTAATAGGTCAAATGGTGAAATAGGTCATGATTCTCATGGAGTTTGACATAGAATACATTGAAAAAAAATCCATTAAGGGATAAGTGATAGAAGACTAGTTGGTTGAGTCACCTCTTGATGACGACTGCACCTTGATATCAAAATTCCTTGATGAGGGAATCCTACTAAGAACTCAAGTAACTCGATTGAAATTTTATTTTGATGGTTCTCACACCCAAAATGGATTAGGAATTGGAATTCTCTTTGTTAAACCACAAGGAAATAGTATAACCAAAGAACGTAGGACCACTTTTCCCTGTACTAATAATAAGCAAAATATGAAACATTGATAACAGGGTTAAGAATGGTAGTTGAGTGAAAAATCAATGAATTACAAGTCTGTGGAGACCGACAACTGGTGATCAAAAAAGTGAATGATGAGTATAAAAATAAGAATGATAAGTTGTTTCCATATAAAATAACGGTAGATAGTTTTAAGCAATAATTCTTAGTCATTATCTTTGCAAAAATATTGAGGGTAAATAATAAAGTTGTCAATTCTATGGATACCATTGGTTCTCTTCTTGACATGCCCTAGAATACTATTAAGTGTGAGTTTTTTGTGGAACAATTACTTATACCAGCCTTCGATGTCTCGAAGTTTGAACTGGTGTGTGATGTTGTTGGTCCCAACTCTATTGGACCCATGGTTGCCATTGCGCCAAAAGGTCAACTTATTAATGCCCGATATAACCATCAGAGTTAACAGATCCATTGAAAATGATTTCACTCACAGTAACAGGGTGAATGCAAATATTCACAAACAAATAGTAAAGAAGCCTATCCTTCTT